>CM053508.1:16302532-16537317 GCA_028627145.1 Eidolon dupreanum
AAATAATAGCCAGTCTAATAGGTGTGTCTCTAAATGTCTCTCAAACATTTCCCATAAATTATAATTAAAAGAAGCTCATATATTTCTAGATCCATTTATTTTAATTAATGCACTCTCCCAATTTGCATCTTTTGTTTCAGAATATAATGCTGAGGGCTTATTGTTGGAAGAATTTTCTGGCTGGGATGGGGTGGTGGTGTACATGTTTTGAAGCATCAAGCATATCCAATAGGACTTTTTCTAGTCAAATACAACCTTAGCCCCCTGAAATTAATTTATATAGTTTATGACAATCTAATATTTGGGTATTAGTGTACACTGCTAGAACATATCCTGGGAAACAAAAATAGCAGTAAGCTTTTGCAGAGTAAAATTCTAAGGCAAATCAAAAACACACAAACTTGATTTTTTTTCAGGTGAATCAAATCTTCCTATCCTTTTCCTTAAAATACAAAGCAGGTATGGAAGATCATAAAAACAATTAGCAACAGCCTTTATAATTTTGCACAGACATAATGTCAAGAATTTCATCCATTCTCACCCAGAGGCAGGCATGAAATCAGATAAATACAGAAGGAACTGCTGCTCTGCCTCTCCCTCCCATGAAATTGTGAATGGGGAAAGAACACAAGGCTTTTGGTAAAATGTCCAAAGAAAACCAAATCTAATAATGATTTATTTCTCATTACACCTAGATTTTATGAAATTGTGTTTAAAAAGAAAAGTTCTAGGGCCTAATTACAATGATATTGTTTTCATCATACTGTAGATTTTGAGAAAATGGAGTTTTTAGTGAAAAATGTATATGGCCCTTTGCCTTATTCATCTAAATTGCATTGAAATGCTTCTTTAAAAGCATCAAAAAGTTGGAGTGAAAATAAGTTCTTGTTTGACTACCTGCAAGAAAGTAGTAAAGCTAAGACTTAGAGTTTGTTCAAATTATTAAGTGGATGGAAACACGTTAATAGGTGTTGGGTCAAGGTTGTTTTATAGTAGAGAATTTCTAATCTATTTCTACCTCATAATAATTTTGAAATTTCTGAAATTCTATTTTCTCTACTGTAGCAAGAAATCTGCAAGAGAGACAAAACTTTAAGTTGCAAGATATATTATTTTCTTTCTCCAATAATTGAATTTATGTACTGATATATCTGGGCATTGTATATATACACGTCAAATAAGTCCTTACTAGGATTTTATCACAATCCCAATTAACACAGAGCCTGATGTGTGGTATTAGTATATGTGGGAGTGAGAAACGTCAAAATTTAGCCCTAGAAGTTTAGGGAAGGAAAAACAATATTTTCTAGGCTGTAACGATAGGCAAAAGACAATATTTGGGGAGCTTTTGGGACTAGGAAGTGATTCCTCCAAGACCAGGTAGAAGGAAGGCACTAACAGGAATTGTTTGTGGAGTCAGGATGGGAGTCGATAGCTTCAGCAAGACTTTTTCCTCACCATTTTTTTTTTTTTCTGATCCATCCCTACACTCCAAAGTTCCTCTAATCTGATGTATGCTCCCTGTTTTGTGTCTTTGTCTTACCTGTATGGTCACAATACTCAGCCCACTGTCCTCTAGTGAGGGTCCTGGTAGGGCAAATGTACCCTCTTGGAGTAGTGATGTCTCCCCTCCAGAGCGTTCCATGACACTGCTTCTCAGCCACCACTGCTCAGTGGCTGAAAAGATTGATTTTGAAGTGGGTGGATATGTTAAATAACCTGAGAATAGTTATTACGCATCTGAGATATCAAAGATTGCAGCTAACCAAATGCATTTTAGTGCAGACACTGAACCCAAAGAGCTTACCGATTTCCTTTGGTTGGTGTAATTATTTTTTTAAAAAGGCCATCTCTAAAGTGATGGAAAAGGGACAGATGGAAATAAAGGGAACCATGCCTGAGAATACATATTTTTCAAATTTCAGTTTAAGGATTTATTTTGATAATCATCTCTGTTGGTAGATGGAAGGTCTGATTCTTGAGGATCTTTGAAAACTGTCAGGCACTTTGAGTTTTTTCCTTTGTATATATGTATATGTTTTATATTGATACTGATATTGATATTTTATCATGCTCCACTCCACACCCTCCCAATTTCTTTCTTCAGCAGGGTCAGGACTGGGCTGAATTCCTGTGTTTAGTCCTTAGGAGGAGTTCTCTGCCACAGCCCCCAAGCCCTTCATCTCGCACACAAAGTCTTGGGCTAGTCTTTCTGGAGAGGTGTGGGTGGTGGTGATAAGGGTAGGGAAGAAGGGGCTTTAGCATTAAAATGTTTTCTCTTGTGTAGGAAGGAATGAATTCTTGAATTACTGTTGCATCTACAACTCATTAGCTTTATCATCTACATTTCTTTATATAGATTCTGCTGAAATTTTATTTGGGAATTCTTTGCAGTTTTGTACCATATCTGTTAAGGTTGTCTGACAAGATGGATTTTGTTTCCCATATCCTTGTATTCATGAGAATTTCCCAACTGACCCTGCTCAGTGGTGACTCAGGAGGCAGCCTCAGCAGAAGGATGCTAAGTTGGGAACAGCAGGTGCCAGATAACAGCCTCCCCCTCAAATTATCATCCTCTAAACTAGGTTATAATTAGAAGAATTTCACTCCTTCATAAAAAGTCTTTAGATAAAGAATCTCATAAAAATATCATGCTGCTTGAATACATATTGCTTAAGATATGTGTGACCATTTTAATCAAGTATGGTCAATGATACTAGGCATATTTCATCTAGAATAGGAGAGACACAGCTACTTAGGTATCACCCATTTCTATAGTATTCACCATGTGACCATCTGCTAGGTCCAGACAGGTTTACAAGATGATTCTGATGATGTTACTAATAATAATGGCAGATATTTACTGAACGAATGCTCACATATGATACACTATGCCCAAAGTTTACATGTCTATGTCATTTAGTCCTTTCAATATTTTATACAGTAAATACTATTATTATCCTCATTTTACAGATGGGGGAACTGAAGCATAGCATGGTTACAGAGCTTCTAATAAGAAATAGAGCTGGACATGGAACCCTGACTTCAGGGCATGTCCTTATAAGATACTATGTCCCCAGGTGCAGCTAGCTATATTGTGGCCTCAGTCCCTCTTTATCCCACCTGCCTCCATGGCATGTTAACTTTAATCTATAAACCGAGCTAAATCCTATCTTGTTTATATCAGACACATAGAAACTCTCCTGTCCAGGAAGCTCCCATGGCTACAAGTGGCAGACTTTCATCTGAAAAGAAGAAGGATAAATGTTTGCCAAGATGACTGTATATAAACTTGTAAAATAAGTTCATTAAGTGAAAAGCTATGTCAAATTGTCTTTTATCTTCAGTTTTCAATATTTATTTATAGAGTGTGTACAAAAGATTTAATCATGTATTTAAAAAGAATAATGTGTTTTTAACTTAATAAAAAGTTAGCCGAGCAACTTTACAATACTTTGTTTGAAAGGAAATACAGTTTAGATAGTGACCTACTTTCCAGCAAAGAGTGGATGTAAATTGAGCTGTAATTTTTATTATTTCTATTAGAATAGAATCATATCAATTATAAATTCATTTTGGCTTAAGAATATAGTTGTCACAACAGAAAAAAAAAACAGAGAAAAATGGACAGAAAGAACAAAAATAAATATCACTCATTCTCTATCTCCAACTTCATCTCTATCTGTATGTCTGTAAATAGAATAATGGCCATCACTGTAATGTCGCTGCCTCATCAATCTGATACTCTTAAAAGAAGGACATGTTCCCGTTGGGTTTTCTTTTTGGCAGTTTTGACCTTAATAAGATAGAAAAAGGTTTAGTTTGTTTTTGAGAACAAACTTACTAACTATGAGAAGGTGAACAGTGACCATAGCTATAGTCTGTAGGAATTCAACTCAAATTTATTTGAAGGGACATCTGATGATCTGATCCCTGGACCTTTGATTATATAAACTATGAACATACCTGTGTTATCTTCTCACAGGGCATTTGAAGGGGGAAGTAGTTTCTCAAACCCCTCGGCTCCCCAGTTGCATTAGAGATCATTTTAGAATTAAAATGATCATATGCTCTTATAATCTATTGAAAACTACCTGCTTCATCTTTAATAAGTTCCTCCTCCATTTCTCATATCGCTAATTTAGACCTCTCTCTTTTTTTCAAGTTTAATCTTTGAGATTGTTAATTTTTGTTGTCATCAAAGAATCAGTTTTGGATTTGTTGATCCTATTAACTTTTAAATTATTTGAACATTTTTATTTATTTTTTATTATCATTAATTTTTTTTTTTATTTCCTAAATTTCTTGTGTTGGATACTAGCACTTGAATTTTTAACTCTTCTACCATATGCATTTAAGGTTATAGATTTTCCTCTGGTATTATTTTAGCTGTATCTAATGAGTTTTCATATGTAGTATTTTTTTAATCATTGAGTTTTAAATGTTTTCTAACTTCCATCATATTTTCTTCTTGGACCCATGCCTTATTTTATTTTATTTTATTATTATTTTTCCCTCCTCTTTAATTCCTCACCCCCCGCCCCACTTCCATCCCTGACCCATGGATATTGCCATTTCCCCTTAAGAATTGGCTCTCTGAAGCCTCAGTATCTCCTCCCACATGCTCCTGGCATGTATCTGGGGCCTGGCTCACCCGGGGCCTAGCACCCTCAGTGCACTCGGCTGGCCTGGTGCACCCAGGGCCTGCCTATGCCTTATTTTAAAATCTATTTTAAAATTCTTAAATATATGTTTTGTTTGGTTGTTTTGGTTTAGTAATTCTTTGAAATTCAATTAAATTTGCTTTATGTTCAAATTACATTGACACTTTATGGAAATATTCCATATGTGTTTGGAGATAATGTATCATCAAGTTGATGGATACCGTTCTTTACAAGTCCATTATCAAACTTAATTCTGTTTGAATCTATATATATGAGTTACTTTGCATTTTTGATGTGTCAGTTATTGACAAATATGTTAAATCTCCCAAGGTAATGCAGGTTTGTCAATTTTTCCTTGTATATTTTGAAGATGCAATTAAATGTTTACGAGTTTAACAATGTTATTTCTGGTGAATTAAGCCTTTTATCATTTTTATCTCTAGTTATATTTTTTGCCATAAAGTCACTTTTCTCTGATATTATCACTTTCTTTTTGCTAATATTTGATATAACTTTATTCCTCTGCCTTCACATTTTTATGTTCTTATATTTTAGATGTGTCTCTTGTAAAAAGCATAGAGCTAAATTTTTAAAGAATTTATCTGTTAATCTCTGTTTTTAAATTGGATGACTGACACATTGAAATTCATCTCTACTGTCTTATAGTATACTTTCTATTTTTTCTATATTTCTTTCTGTTCACTTCTTGACTTCCTTTGGATTGTTTGACATTCTTTTCACTTTCTCCTTTTACCATTTACCAAACTATTTCTATTATTTTGGTGATTAATGAGGCATTTCAACAAAATGTAGAATCAATATCTGTACCATCTTCAAAGAAATACAGTGATCTTGAAAAGATTAACACTAATTATTCCTCTTCAAGAATCAATTTTTCTCCCTAACCCCCTCATAATTTAAACACTATTATTGTTATTTTATATAGTCAACATTTGTTCAAATTTACTCACATATTTGACAATATTTTGGTTTACTGTTTTTTTCTTGTATCTCACATCTTTCTCTTGGGATTATTGTCTTTATTCCCAAAGGGCACCTTTACAATATCTATTACAGTAGGTTTATTTGGAGGTACATTTTTGTCCCACCTGTGTCTGAAAATGTCTTGAATGCTTCATTGAGAATTCTAGGTTAACAGTCACTTCTGATTTCTGACTTTCATTATTGCATTGATAAGTCAGCAGGTAATTGTTGCTCTTTTTTACGTAATATGTCTTTTAGTCTTTTTTTTTTTAAGATTTTTACTCATTTGCTCACTTTAAGATTTGCTCATTGTCCTTGGTATCCTGCAGTTTCATTTGGGTGAGCCAAGATATGAATTCCTTTTTATTTAAGTAATTTTTATTTAAGTATTCTAGACTGGAACCTAGAATATCAAAAAATTGTATGTCTAAATAAGACATTTGGAGTTTTAATGTACTGATAAATGTGATAATGTATTTAAATGATTAGGATGATGACTGGCACCTAGTAAATGATAAATAAATGACAGGTATCCTATGCCTTAAAATCCCTGACACAAATATTTTATTATTTTTATACTATTCCATTTTGAGTAATCTAGACTTTAAGTTCTTTGAGGATAGGGACTGTGCTTTCCTGTTCGACAATGTATATTCAGTATCTAGTGAGGGTCTAACACATTCCTATTTAGTTTATGTTCCATAATAATATTGAAGAAATGTGGTGTATCACATTGATGTGTGTATGTTGAACCATCCTTGTGCTCTTAGAATGAATTCCACTTGATTGTGATGTATAATCTTTTTAATGTATTGTTGTATTTGATTTGCTAGTATTTTGTTTAGATGTTGTATTCTCTGTATTCTTCAGAGATATTGGTTGATAGTTTTCTTTTTGTGTTATTCTTACCAGGTTTTGGTATCAGGGTAATATTGGCCTCATAAAAATGAGTTAGGAAGTATTGCATCTTTTTCAATTTTTTGGAAAAGTTTGAGAAGGACAGATATTAAATCATCTTTGACTGTTTGGTAGATTTTACTAGTGAAGACAGCTGGTCTTGGACTTTTACTTTTTGGTCAGTCTATTTAGATTTTTCCAGCTCTTTGTGATTCAGTCTAAGAAAGCTGTATACTTCTAAGAACTTGCCCATTTCTTCTAAGTTATTGAATTTGATGGCATATAGTCTTTCCCAGTATTCTTGTATGATCCTTTGTAGTTCTGTGGTATCTGTTGTAACTTCTTTTTCATTTATGATTTTATTTATCTGTGCCTTTTATCTTTTTCCCTTAGTGAGTCTAGCCAGGGTTTGTCAGTTTTATTACCTTTCCAAAGAACCAACTCTTTGTTTCATTAATTTTTTCTATTGTCTTTTTGTTCTCAATTTCATTTAATTCTGCTTTAATTTTTATTATTTCTTTCCTTCTGTGGACTTTGGGCATAAGTCCCTTTTCTGATGGTGGGCCATAATGATGTTTTGGATCTCTGAGAATGAGTGTTGGTTCAGAACCAGTGTCCAGTAGTTCCTGAAAGGCACAGTTACCCTAGTAAAAGGCTGTAGGTCCCTTCAGGGAAGACTGGAAGAAAAATTAACAGTATAAATATCTGTCAGTTTACCAGGGTCCTTTCTCAAGGGGCTCTGGGTCTGTAAACTGGCTCAAATTCGGGAATTGATTGAGAGGTACGACTCTGTTTTTATGATTCAGGTTAGATTTTTGTTCACCTGACCTGAAACTTTTCTGCTCATACATAATGAGTAAGAATTTAGTAAACGTTCTATTTCACTTCTAGGAGTACCATGTTTGAGTGGCCAATGCCATAGAGATACCCAAGTCAGATTTTGATTGCTGCTTAACTCTGCTGTCCACTGGTGTAGCCATATGCACCTCCCCTCTGGCAGTGGAGTGCTGTCACTTGGCCCCTGCCCCCCTTGGATTCAATTATTCCCATCGCATTGGGTTTCACAATTCAGTGACCACAGAAATTTGTTTCTGGCCTAAAGAAAAGAGTGATTGCAAAGCTCTTCAAGGGTGCTGGGCTCCCCTCACAAATTTTTCTCACAGTTGTGGTATGAGAAAGTAGACCTTAAATGGCAAATCCACTCCAGTATTTCAATCTCTCCAAGCCTTTCACTCCCTTCTTCTACATTAAACCAAGGCAAATCCAGCATTTCTAATTTATTCACTTATGGGCCACATTTTTGTCCATGTTTCAGTCAACCAACCAAATGGTTAAAATTCTTCCTAACTCACTGAGCTGCAACATTAAATGCAGAATCTCAGCTTAGCGAGAACATTATGATAAATTTAGCTTGATCAAAATTTATGTTCCTTCCATCATTATTCCACACCCTCAATATCCATTCCTACACATGTTCCTCAGATTTCTATCAATTAGAAGAGTCAATGAGTTCTTTTGGAGTATAGCATACTTCCTCCTGAGTCACACTTTGTATCTCACTGTTAGGAGCCTGCTGGGAATAGAGTCTAGCTATACGTGTAAAAGCAAAGAGGAGTGGGGATGGGGGTGGGTGGGTGTGTGTTCTGAGGAGAATCAGGGTTGTTTTTTATGGCACCTGCCTCATGGGGGTTTATCACAGTTTTCTCATGGCGTGAAGGGTTAATGCCCTCAGACAGAGCTGAGGAGGCTGCCTCTACTGGCAAAGAGGACTCATCAGAATGAGGATCTCAGCTTCATGGAGGTCTCTCCACACATCCCAATTCCAATGTACAGGATCCCATTCTTTCCCGATCAATATCTTTACATTAACAGAGATACCCTGTGAGGCTTGGAGTTCAACTTGCATTGTAATTCAGCCAGTCACAGAATAAGATTCTATGTTTGATATTCAGTGATCTGCACCCCGGTGGCTATAGGAGATAAAGTTCTTTTTCGGGCACACAGAGAAGCTTTGAAGTCATTTATGCAGCACTTGAGCTGGGAATTCGAATCCCTGAGCTCATTTCTTTGCTTTTACCACTTTGTCCAGTGACATTAGGAACAACCAGGTGAACTTACAATATGTAAACATTTCCAAAAAATGTTCAAAAGTATCATACACACAGCCACCCAGCTCCTTGCTTCTTATCAGTGGTCGATTAAGAGTATCCAATGGGGATTTTTTTTTGTATTTCTATTGCTAGATCAGTCCATTGATTATGTCCCCTCTTTACTACTAGAAAGAGTAATTAGCATCTTTAAATCTAATCAGATTAGATAGTCAATTCCAGAAACCTCATTAAGAATTCAGAAAACTTGTCCTTAAAGTTCTATTACTCTGGAATCACTCTTGGTATCAAAATCTGTATTATTCTGGGTTCTCCAGAGAAACAGAACCAAAAGGGTGTGGAGTGTGTGGTGTGTGGTGTGTCTGTCTGTGTGTGTGTGTGTGCATGCACGTGTGTGCGTGTGTGTAAAGAGAGAAAGAGAAAAAAAGAGAAAAAGAGAGATTTATTATAAGTAATTGGCTCACACAGCTATGGAGACTGAGATAGCTCAATAGCAGTTGGCAAGCTGGAGACCCAGGAGAACCAATGGTATAATTTCAATTTGAGTTGGAAGGCCTGAGAACCAGGACAGCCCAACAATGTAAGTTCCAGCATAAGTCTGAGACTCGAGGCAGGAAAAGACTGATGTCCCAGTTCCAAGACCATCAGATAGAGAGGCATTCTTTCTTATTTTCAGGTGGGTCAGCCTTTTGTTCTGTTCAGGCCTTCAACTGATTGAGTGAAGGTCGCCTACATTAGGGAGAGCTATCTGCTTTACTTAGTCTACTGACTCAAATGTTAATCTCATTCAAACACACTCTCACAGACACACCCAGAATAATGTTTGGCCAAATGTCTAAGCACCCTGTGGTCCAGTCAAGCTGATACATAAAAATTAATCATCCCAGATGGTAAGAGTTAAAGTTGCCATTGGACCAAAAGATAGATGGAAGCTGTCTGCTGAAGTCGGCAGAACTAGCAGAATAAAAAAAAATCTTGGATTCTCAGGACTCTGGAGCATACATACCAGCTCTGGAGTCTTCCATGGGGACTCTTGCATGAGGAAGCTAAACTTATAACCTGTTGAAGCCATTTTTACTTCTGTTTTGGATACAGCCTTTTAACTAGTATCACACTTATATTTTGCCTTTTTTGTTTTTGAATATATGAACTTTGAAGGAATTCAGAGTAAAGGAAAAGTATTTAGTTTTTTTGGAAATGTTGCAAATTTTTCCCTCCTATATGTTTGATAGTATAGGGTTAAAGATGTGGATTTTAAAAAAAGGAATTTGTGGAAAAAAGGTCTGTGTTTTCTCTATCATCTTTAAGACAATTTATAGGGTATTTTTCTAAATGTATAATAGAATGTGATATAGGGGCAAAATTCTGTCCGTACTTTCTAGATCTTTCCTTCTTAAACTGGTGAAAAGGCAGCTCTGGGGGTACCACGTTGTGATTTTTGAGACAACTCTGGCTCTACCTTGGAGATAAAATATTTGTCCTGAGTAATCTTACCTAACAGCACTGAAGTTTACATGTGTGTTTACTTTTTATTAGGCATGTACTGATCTGACTTGTTTGAGTTTTATTGGCACTTACAACCATGAGAAGATCACTGATTCATGAAAGCAGAATTTTAGGTGATTCATTCAATTCATTAATCAAAACGATTATTTCAGCAATGATTTACATTAGAGAATCAGTAACTAACTAATTTCTTATTTAAAGGTATCTGAATCACTTGGTATCAAGCTACTGAAATATTTATATTTATTGAAGTACCATTTACGTAAAATGGAAAGCACACATTGTGAGTGTTTTATTGCCATCAGTTTTGACAATTGTATGTTAACCTCTGTCTATGTCATGACGAATGGCCTTAGATGAGGCAAGACTGGAGATGCATTAGAGGTCAATGCTTGAATCAGGATGGTAGGGCTTGTGAGAAGAGACTTGAATTAAAAGATATTTCAGAGGCAATCATCTGAGGCTTTGGTGAATGTGTATCAGTGATTAGGAAGAAAAATAACTCAAAAATTTCTCCCAGATTTCTTGTTTGAGCAACTAGCCATATGATAATGATATTTCTTGAGATTGTGAGTACTCAGGAGAAGGCTATATGTCATTGTGAATGTGTATTGAGGGGGCGGTGGAGGTAGGGTGGCAAGAAGCATAAATGGAAATGTTGTTTTCAGCTTTCAATATATGACATGCAGATTTTTTCAGTGCTTGCGGGATATTCCAATGGTAATGTCCATAAGACACATATCTGGAGCGCAGGAGAGAAAGAACTTGATTAGAGATATAAATTTGCTCATCATCAACAAATAAATGGCTATCAAAAGATGGCGGGGGGTAAAATTGCCTACGAGGAGGTACTTAGAGATAATTAGTGTATTGTTTCCTAAAGTGGGTTCCACTGTGGACTGGTTCTATTAGATACTTTGAACAAAATTACATTGCAGTCAAATAAGTTTAGAAAACATCAAATAGTAACCTTCTCTTGAAAATGTACAATCATGCTATTGAGTTAAAGACCAGGAAGTCCAGCAGTCTCAAAATATGTTTCAATTTTCATAATGCTGTGTTTCCCAAACACTCCCAATTGTCATACAATGGGAGAAGGAAACCAAATCCTATCAGTCTTCTGCCTTGTGGTTTCACCTTGCCGGATGACCCACACTCAACCACTTTGGCCTTGGGCAATTGGAGTTCCGCTTCACTTTCCAATAATAGTAGACGAGTTTTTGTGTAGAGTTGCAATGTGATCAAGTATTTTTTATTCTGTTTGCTGAATCCTTAACATCATATTTAAAGCAAATTCTAAGTGTCATGGCCTACATATACATTCATTTTATTTTCTTAATTTAGTTTAAAATTTGATGTTGGTGTTATTGTATGAATACTAAGATAACTACATTTTTTGCTTTGTAGTATTATAGTAGAAGACACTAAGTTATTTAAAGATGTTTTGGAATAGCAGTCCTCAACCTTTGTGGCACCAGGGATCGGTGCGCCTATGAGAATCTAATGCCCGATGATCTGAGGTGGAGCTGAGGCGGTGATGCTAGCGCTGGGGAGCAGCTGCAAATACAAATGAAGCTTCTCTGGCTCCTTCCTCTCTCATCTCCTGATGTGCGGTCTGGTTCCTAACAGGCCACAGACTGGCAGTGGTCTGTGGCTAAGGGCTTGGGGACCCTGTTTTGGAATATAGTTAATATCGTCCTTTTTTCCTTCTTACATGATTTATTTAGGACTTTGAAAAGCTGTAGCAGCAGGGTGGGTGTTACATTTTTTTAATGAGACAATGAACCCAGGCTGTGAAGATATACAGCACCTATTCAATTTAAACAGGACTCTTGCAGTTTAACAATGGAAAAGGCATCCAGGTATGGTATCTAAAAAAAAAATTAAGTGGAATATGTTTATTCATTTTGTAGGTCCATTGAGTGCCTCTGTGCTGCTGACCTTCAGGGTCTCTCATCTAAGCACTGAGCCTGGTTTCCAAAATGCCTTACTAACCGTTCTACCCAGATGTTTGCAGATACTGCGAGACTGACTTCTCCATGACAGAGCTTGTTATCCTATTCTCACTGACACAAGATGTGGGAAAGCTCCAGTCATTGCTATCAAAGCTACTCGCCTTGATTTCCTGTCTTGCTTCATGGCATTCATTGATTTATTCATTTAATATATACTTATTATGTACAAAGAGTCAATCGTTGTATTAGACCCTGGATGTAAAATACATACTTATATTTGGATAGTATTTTTTCTCAGTTCAGAAATTCAGTCAAGTATCATGTCACCTTGATGCTTTTTTCTCCTTTTTCAAATCCAGTTTGTCACCAATTCAGTGTGTCTGAAATACTTTTGTGTTTCTGGACTCCACTCCACCCTTCAGTGATAGATTGTCTTAAGTCAGATTATTATCTCTAACCTAGGTTGTTGCAATACCCTTTATCTGGTTTCTCTGCCTTTATTCTCTCCTTTCTGCCTCCACCCTCCTGCTAGAGGTATCTTTTTAAAACTTAGATCTGATCAAGCACTTCTGCTTTAAACTCTCTGATGGTCTTCTGCAGGTTGACACCAAATCTTTGAACAAATCAGAAACGCTAATCTGATTTTATGTACTTTCTTAAGCTCATGTCCCCTTTCTTTTTACACTCCTTAAAGAACTTCTCCCAGACACAATCTGGGTTTGCTATTCTCTGTTCCTATGTTATGTTCCCATTCTCCACGTCTTTGCTTAGAATCCTTTAATCGACTTCTTTGCCTCATTAAAGATACTCATTAAATTTAGACTTCTACAGATAGACGGAATAACTTTCCCACTGCTACTATACCTCTATTAAAGCACTAACTACATTACGAAAACTAAGTGCATTTGTATTCCACTATAGATCGTGAGCTTCTCAAGCAGGGGTTGGCAAACTTCTCCTGTAGAGGGCTTTGCAGGCCAAAGAGTCTCGGTGTCAATTGCTCAACTCAGCCGTCTTAGTGTGAAAGCATCCATAGATAAAATGTAAAGGAATGAGTGTGGATATGTTTCTATAAAACTTTATTTATGGACAGAAATTTGCATTTCATATAAGTTTCACATGTCACAAAATATTTTTCTTCTTTCGAATTTTTCCACAACCATTAAAAAAAAAGGTAAAAACTATTCTTAGCTCATGAACCATGCAAGCACAGGCCTGGTCTGTGAGCTCTAGATTTCTAACTCTGTTCTATACGGTAGGGCTATTTCATATTTATTTTCATACACTTTAACAACTAACAAAATACCTGGCATTGAATGAATGTTTACTAAAATAAATCATGTGAAGACAAATGTCTTTCATTTTATGTTATCTTTCACTACAAACTGCAGTGGTGCAATAGAGTAAAATTTTTAAAATTAACTGAAGATTAACTAGGAAACCATTTTTAAATTTCAACCTTTGTTTAAAATAGTCTTTCTGAAGTATGCTATTCCAATTTTCTGCCCTAGTAAGTATAGTTTAGTGAATACATTTAATGATTATCTTACAGTACCCCAAGGTCATGATTAAAGATAAGAATTCTCATTGTGCAGCCAAGTAAATATAGATATAGAAGGTATAGCTAATTGAAACTTGAATGCATATAAAGTGAGATTTACTCTAAAAATTGCCTTTTTGATTCAGAGGTTAAATCTCTGATAAACACTTATTTTCTAGTGATTTTTTTTTCCTCTGTAAAGTGGAACATAGGAACCAAACCAAACCAAAACAAACTAAACCAAATTACTGAAAGATACCTATTAATTGGATTCCAGTTCTACTGCTCCCTATATAAGGAACTCTGAATATTGTCACTGATGTCTTTTGTTTCTCTTTTTATCCCCTCACTCAAGATGGTTAAAAGTGCAATGTTGATTAAGGAGAAAACACGGAAAACAAGCAAGTTTGCAACCTAATGGAAAAAAATCACAAGTATCTATTACATAAATGCCTGATTTTAATGATCCAGTTGAAGTTTTCCTTGAAATTAGAGTGCCAAAATGAACACTCCAAATAATATGGGACTAGAACATTTTAGAAGTCCCTCCAGATGACGGAAGCACAGAGTCTTATGGTTTTTTCCACTCAAAGTTCACCTGAGCTCTTTCCTCTTTTTGGCTTGTGGTAGATTCTCTACCTTATTTTTCCAACATTGTGCAGTGAAAGAAAAACATTAACAACAACAACAACAAAAAACACTCATTTGAATCAGATGAGCTTGAGTTTCTATCTTTGTTCTATAAATTCTTAAATATATGCTAATATTAATACTCCATAATTATAATGAGATTTAACACTATAACATTGAATGGTGTCTTATGTATGGAGTGCTCAATAGGCATGTGGTCCCTCTACCTGTTCACTTAACCATCAAATATTGAATGATAACACAATACTGAATTTTATTTCTCATTACTTTATCATCTATTAAGAAAGGATCTTAAGAGATGGTCCTGTCCAACAATTGCATTCTAATAGAAGAAGCATTATCTCTATTTTTACAAATAGAACCACTGAGGTAAAACAGGATTAATGAATTTGTCCAAGGTCAATCGTGTCCTTTTATTTTGGATGTCAGTAGTTAAGTGCCACTCTTAAGAGAATTGCCATTGGGAGAGATTAATTTGGCCCATGAGTCTGAAAACATGAATGCAGTGAGAGGGAGCTCTGTCACAGCTCTTCCCTACTCAAGATACAGAATGTAAATAATCCACACCAAGATGATCATCCAGCCACTATGCTTTAGGAGGTATCAGGGAGAACCCTCTAGCAAAATGTACTTTTATCCTAAGTGTCATTGTGTTTGTAATTTCACAAGAATTCAGTCTTTGGAGTTAAGCAGTGCACTTAAATTTTTTCTTCTTTTTTTCTATTCATTCAAGAATCATTTATTAATCATTAATGATGTAAAAATGCAGTACTAGGTAGTAGAACAAAAGAAAATGAAACTGTGTCAGCTAATAAGATGTTCATAGCTTGCTTAATGAGACAGAGAAAAATAACAATGACCACAACAGCTAGCATTTTCCATGTGTGAGACCCTGTGCAAAATAATTTATAGGTAATAATTCTCATAGCAAAGATAAAGTAGAAGCTATTTTGGACCCCATTTTCCATATGAAATTGAATCCCTAAGGAGTAGACTATATTTGAAGGAAACTGGCCTAAATTAAGGCTGTGGGAGTAAAGATGAAGAGAGGATAAAAAAATCAATCAAGAGAGTGTTCTAACATCTTACTAGTTGTTATTTATTAATATCTTTTGCAAGTTTCTCCTTTTCTCACCCACTTTCTGATGTTGGACTGTCCCAGGGCTCTGTCCTTATTCTTCACTTTTCTATTTTACTTTCTCCCTTAGTGAACTAATTTAATGTTACAGCTATAAAAACCATCTATAGGCTGACAATTTGTAAATTTATTTCTGTAGCCTAACCTCTTTATCAAACTTCAAACATCTATATCTAATTACCTACTTGAGACTTCCACTTAGGGATCTAATAGACACCTCTAACAACACTGAGCACTCATCTCCTAAACCTGCTTCTTCTATCCCTGTTGGTAACTCTATCCTTACAGTTGTTCAAAACAAAAATCTTGGGGTCATTCCTGACTTCTCTCATTCTCTTATTCCATATTTTGATCTGCTAAGAAATGTCAGTGGAGTGTAGCACCAGTTAATAAAATACATCAGTATCATATATATTCCAATACAATGCATGGAGAGGGACACACATTTCTGTGCTATTTTTGCCAAAAAATGCAACCCAATCACAAGGAAATATCTGACAATCCTAAATGTTGGTATAGTCTACAAAATAACTAACCATTATTCATCAAAAATGCCAATGTCATGAATGCAAGAAAATACTGAGGATCTGTGTGTCACAGATCGGTGGAAACTAAGGAGACACAACTATTCAATGCAGTGTGAGATCTTAGAATAGACCCTGGAACAAAAAAGAACATTGGTAGAAGCCTGGAGGAAGTAAAATAAAGTTTGTAATTTAGTTAATGATATTGTAAAAATGTTAATTTCCTGGGTTTAAATATTACACAACAGTTATATAAGTTGTTAACATTTTGGGAAGGTAAGAGCAGGATGTATGGAAACTATATATATATATATATATTTGCAACATTTCTGTAAGCCTAAGTTTTGTTTTTGTTTTTGTTTTTGTTTTTGTTTTAAGGAAAAGAGAACAAGACAAAAAGAAAAAAGAAAAATAGTTGGATCTTTCTTATGTGGAATCTGGTCACTTCTTAAAACCTTCATTGAAACCACTTTGATTCCAGATGTTATCTTTCACTTGGATTACTGTAATAACTTCCTAATTGGTCTTTTCACTTCTATTCCTGTTTTCTCAAAATCAGCTTTCAATGCAGCATCCTGAATAATTCTGTTATAAGTAAAAAATAAAACCCTTTAGTCATCTCCCATTAGACTTAGGGTAAAGGCCAAAGTTCTTACATTGGTGCAGAAGACCTCCCACCATTCAGCCACCTCCACCTCTGGTGTTGTCTGGCACCAATTTCCCACTTTTGCACTTGCTGCAAACACACTGGCCTTCTTTCTCTTCCCTGAACACAGCAGGAATATCCCTGTTATAGAGCCTGGGCACTGGCCATTCCCTCTAACAGGGCTATTCTGCCCTCAGATAACATTACAGCTAATGCCTTCACACTTGCATATCATTTCTCGAGGAGGCTTCCTTTTCCTTTCTCTCTTCGTTAAAAATCCGTACCCCACCCCGCCCCGCCCCGACATCCCCAATGCACACTGCTCATCTGTACTGGCATTCCCAATCCTCTTAGTTCTGTTCTAAAAAATTGTTTTCCATTGCACCTCTCGCCTTCTAAGAGACTGTTTGTTACTTATTTATCACTGCCACTGTCATCATCATCATCATGACTCATACTATTAATGGTCTAGTCTTCCGAAACTCAAATATAAACTTTAGGCGGGCAGAAATCTTTTCCCATACTGCTTGCTGATATATCCCAAGAGCCTATAAAAATTTCTGGCACAGAGTAGGCACTCCATAAATACTTACCAATGGATTCAATTAAAGGTAGCTTAGATAAAAATTGAACATTACTCGGTGGTGAAGGAAAGAAGAGGGTGTAGTCATCTCTAAGGCTGTCGGTTTGGGGAATGGGGAGGAAGATGACTCCACTCGTCAATACAGAGGATAATTTATAAGGGAAGATACTTTTGGATGTGTTTGTGAAATGTCCAATAAATTCTTTAATCTGTAGCTCTGAAACAGAGGGTAAAGATTTGGGATAGGGAGAGAAATTTGGAAGTTTTCTTTTACAATTGCAGGCATGACAAGAATGAGAAAAGGAAGGTCTCCTGCTGTTCAGAACACACTTGTTTACCATCTCTATAGCTAAGAGGACAACCAAGTGGCTCTGGAGGGCATGGGGTGGGTAGGGATGGAGAAGAGCTCACGAATGAACGTGACTAGGTGCTGGAGACACATTTTACCTGCTCCACAATTTGGCATAAGACTAAACTGTTTATGATTGAGGGAGGGAGAGGATTAGTTAATGCAGACAGACAGACAGTTCCTTATCACATAAAGTAAAGCTGAATCAAAGGATGATGAGACAAAGCTTCTAATGCTATACCCAAAATGAATCAAATCAGTCTTAATGTATATGCAGTTTTTCTGTTATAACTTAGCCAGAGTTGGGGCAGGGTAAGGGACAGTAGTGGGGTGTGGAGGGAAGATCATGGCCTCGCTTTTAATTTTCTAAACTCTAAAAGTCAAAGGAACACTCAGTGGTTTTTCACTCAGTCTTTTAGGCTGTCACCTTGTTCTTTCTTCGGAGCATAATTTTGTCATTAAAGCTTTCACTTGGCAAGACTCCGATTCACCAAGGAAGATAGAACTCTGTGTTTGTATGCTTCAAGGCAGAATTAAAGTCTACTTTGGCAAGCCTTACAAGGAAAGAGAGAAAAGAAAATAAGAGTCATAAATCATCTGGAGGCCAAAATGCAGGATTAAAGATACTCGATCCACTTCAGAAAGCACTTCTTCTAGCATGTGTTTACCTAAGGACCCTTTATTCTCCTATCGGCCCTTAGATCCTTTCACTTGGTCTGAGCTAGGGAAGTGACATCTTAGGTTAGAGGCTGCTATGCGGAAAGAAGAGACTCTACGAAGACTGGCATAAAGATGACTCCTTGGTGACCCTTCCGAGGGTCCTTGAACTAAGGTAGTGTCCATTTTGTGAATTTCATATTCATGTACATCTTCAGAAATAATAAATACTTGTAAGTCAACCCCTGTTGGTCTGTGGTAAACGGAAGAGAATGATATGATTCCCATCTTGTAACTATAATCTATTCCCCTTTACATGGCTAACGTAAGTTGTGCATTCAGAAAGTCTTGGTCTGAATCACATTTTGAGGGAACATATGCTCCATAAAATTGCGCAATTTTTAAAAACCTAGGCTTTTAGATTTGTGCTCTGGTACATCTGAACTTTAATGAACTTTTCTTCCTTTTTAGATAGGCTAAGAACAGTTCTACACTTCATCATGAGTCACCTAGGTAATTATTACCCGCTGATTTTGTAATAAAATGCTTCTGATCAAATCTATCATGTCACTCTTTACATTATGAAGAAGAAAAGCAATTTATATGTGCCAAATTACCCCTGAAGGCGGAAGAAAAAAATATTTGTCCTAATTTGTTTTTAAATTTAATGATACTCTGTGTCAAGAAATACCGTAAGGAAACTTCAGATAGTACAATGAGTTTTTCTTCTCACATACGGAAGACGATACTATCTTAATTCTGGTTATCAGTATCCGCTTGGAAATGAGGTAATTTGAAAAAGGAATCAGCACTTTGGAGCCTCTCATAACCCTTCATGTTATAGCTTGAATTTAGTTAAAGGTGGTCCTGAAAGGACCACTTGTCAGTTCATTGTTTTCAGCCAAAAGTATTTACCCGGAGAGAAGAAAGAAGGAAACCAGCATTTATTTAGCTAGGGTTTCCTGCTGTAGTATGTTTCCAGTATAATGATGCATGTACCCAAGAACTTAGTATACTGTGAATAAATATTTGTCGAATGAATAAATAAGTAATTAGCCAATAGCAAAGTGTTCTCTTTGATTCCACGGACAAGGGGAGCCTTTCAAGAGCATCCACCTATTGTTCCCTGGAATTGAGATAATATTAACAGAGGATGTGCTTACAGACTTTCCATTGGTGGCTTCTCTGCCACCGTACTAGCACTGGAGAAGTGCCCTCGCATTTTCTTGCATGCTTGAGGAGAACTAATCATCATCCAGTTGGGAATAGAAGGTCAAGAGTCATAACGATGTAATCTCTCTGGGCCATGCGACTTCCTGTGCTGGTCCGTTGGCCATGCCCAGAGATACTCAACAACTTTAAAGTAGGAGAGTCTTCAGTTCCTTCTGTCCCTCCCTGCAACTTCCGCTAATCTATTGAAAGGTTGATCAGAGTTGTGCTTTGGAGCACGTGGCTTAGTTGTGGAATAAATGTAGCAATAACTACTTAATATCAATTTTTTTAAATAGCTTATGTGATCAGAACAGCCTCAGTCAGGACCATTAAGTAACCAAATATCCTTCATGTCACAGGAATGGAACTCTTGGATTTTAGTTTTCTTCTGTACTGTATAAACCACAAAGATAAAAGCTAATCCTGTTGCCTAGCCATGGTTCAATTTATCCAGGATAGGCCCTGAGTAGGTAGCCTTCGTTTCAGATACGTCAAATTAAACCAAAATGGCGTTTGCTTGTGGATCTGTTGTGTAAGCAGTAGGCTCAGGTTTTACGGTGTGTTTGGTTACTTCAGGTCAAGGGGATTTGCATGACAAATTTTTGCACCTGGAAACATAAATTGCGTGCTTAATAATTGCATGTGCAGTAAAGGAAGTTTTATTAAAGCCTCAGGGAAGATTGGACTTAGAGGACATACCTGCCAACATTGATGAGGAGTGAGCACCGAGGCTAGTGGAAAGGGATCGCAATCCGAGTTTGGAGCAGGTAGGCAGCAGTCAGCCGTACTCTGTATGGTGGTACCGGAGTCAGAGCTGGGCAATGGCTGAGAGCTGTATGAGGCAGCAGCGTAGTGCTTCCCTCTTGTGTGTGTAACACTCGAATGTTGTGGGGAAGATTAAGCCCGAGAAGTCTAAGAACCGTTTGAATAGTTACACTCTGGAAATGTGGCAAGATGAAAGGTGAGTGATTAAGGTGGTTTCGGTCTAAACGTAGTGAGTGCTCAGCACTCTTTTTGGCACAGCTGGGTTTGGCAGAATCGTTACACCCCTCCCAAGAGAGGCTCGAGGCTGAAAATTAAGGGCATTACAGGTCAAAGGTTAACTGTGTTAATGTATTTATTTGGGAAAGTATACAAAAGCCCTTATTAACCTTAGCTTTTGAAGACTGAGCTGTCATCCCTCACTTTCATGATCACATTTTCACTTAAAAGTGTTTTTTAAGCAGTCCAGTATCAAAACAGAATCTGTGTACTTCAGGCAGAAACATGCTGTAGTGCACAGTGCCTGTAATACTACACACACGGCAGCTTCGTTGGCCAGATTCTCATCATGTGAGATATTCTGTTGTTCCTATAAATTTAGTTACTATTTCAGGAGGGAAGGTAAATTATTTTTTAAAAAATGAGGTGTAGGGAGTGTTCTCTATTATTTAAAAAAATCCCTTTAGAAATTGTTTTCAGTTCCCTAATCTTTAAGGGAATACTTACTATCTGAAAAAAATGTTAGGTGTCTTCTAGTCTAAGGGGTGCGGGATGGGGGGGATTTAGTAACAAACCATTATTGTTTGCAGACTGATTCTTCTGTGAGAAGACAAGCTCCTTTAATGACAGCTTATGCAATAAAAATCCATGATATACTACTTACCTGGATGTAGCAACCACCATGCTCTAAGCCAAGAAGAAGGAGGAAAAAAGTTAGTATCTTGTGCGTGAGAAGCTAGTAGATACCCTGAGGCGACTTCATATAATTCTAAAATAGCAGGTAGCTTCTTGCATAGCTAATCGAGGCATCAGCGCCTGGAGCAAGTGGAGGTGGCTGACAGT
This sequence comes from Eidolon dupreanum, assembly GCA_028627145.1. Taxonomy (NCBI): domain Eukaryota; kingdom Metazoa; phylum Chordata; class Mammalia; order Chiroptera; family Pteropodidae; genus Eidolon; species Eidolon dupreanum. Next base: position 16,323,771 of record CM053508.1, read on the forward strand.
GTACTTTGGTTTCAGATGCATTCAGCTCTTTTTGAGTGATATGCGCTTAATTCATATTCTAGTTTCTATACTAAAAGTTTATGTGTTCTGATTTGGCAAATATCCTTCCTCATAACCTGACAGCGTCATGCTTTGATAAAGCTGCTGATCTTAATGTCTTACTTGTATTTGTTCATTGTATGCAGTGAGAAAGTTAGTACAGCTGAATAAAGGGAATAGTTTGTGTGTGTGTGTGTGTGTGTGTGGTTTTAAGCATTTGAGTTATACCCTACCCCCCACTCTTCAGTTCCATTTATTGCTTAGCAAAGGACACAGGCTCACCTGAAGAGCTTGAAATAAACGCTGGAGGTAAGTGGAAAGAGCTTACAGAGAAAGGAGTCATCCCGACTTGGTAAAGTGGGTGGGTCATTTCTGGAGAGAGCCCTTCCTGGGTCAGAGTGAAGGTCACGAGGTGACATGTTTAGATAGTTTTAATTGCTGGTGTCTTGAAGTCTTCTAAAGAAAGTCTAACACCAGCGGATGGCTTTGGTTTGTCATTATGTCTATCTCAGATCTGGGCTACCTTTTTGTTCTATGAATTCTGCTGGTTTAGTGCACAGAGGAGACAATTTCCCTGAGGGACCACTGGCCACTTGCTAGGCAATCAGTGGCATGGAGCAGATGTGCCTCACGAAACAGAGGGCTCCAGATCACATTTAGTGCTTTGGTGCTCAGGAAGCTACAAGTGGAAACTACACATGCAAAGAGCCCATAATTTTACTCTAATAGATATTTAGCAGCTTAAATGAAATAACAAGGAATACATTCACCCAGGCGCCATGCAGGAGGATTTAGTGGGTATTTTACATTCCACTGCTTGAAAGGAAAAACACAATTTTTTATACTTTTCTGAGATATATGAATATTTTGGTATGCAAAGTGATAATACATAGCATACCTTTAAAGTTGAACCAAGTTCTGTTTGGCCAAAAGGATTTACTGTTATCAGTATAATACAGGCCAGTCAATCAAGTTGAATTTTTCTTCCGAATCAGTTGATTAGAGCTCGCCCAGGCAGCCACTAGCTTTCTTACCTTGTTTGTTCACGTGCTGCTTGATTTTCTTGTGCACAGTATTAACAAATACGAATGCCAAGACTTGCCACTCTGCATCTGTTTCCTCTTAGTCCCTGGCCCCTAGCTTTCTCAGAGAGGTTTGTGGTCCCTGTAGTTTCCTTTTGAGCCACTCAGAACTCCATGAGTCTAAGCAGAATTTATTATCCTTTTCCCGCTTCCAGTCTCAAGCTTCTTCAAGTCACAGTCCGAGTCTTTTTTGATCCTTTACTGGCACATCCATCCAGTGTCCTCTCTCCACGGTGCTTGTCCTCACGCAGCCGTTCCGTATCTCTAGGTTGGACTGCTGTCACACCGACAGGATTAAAGTGTGATGGTTACACTGGTGGATCACTCAGGCTCTGCAGTTAGAACGGATTGGGATCAAATCCTGCCTTTGCACTCTGTCATTACCCATCTGTAATATGAACATAATAGTAAGACTTTCCTCTTAAATAGGAGCATGAAAATAAAGTACTCAGCATGGTGCTTGGACAGTCAGTGCTCAATAAATGTTACTAAGTATGAGTGTCCACTGGTGTTTCAGACCCTCTACCTCACCATTCCGCCGTCAGCGGAGTTGTCCTCCTTCTACCTGCGATCGATCAAGTTGCTGCACTTATTAGAAATCCTGGGTCAGCCATTCTGCTATACTGACTTCATGCCCAAATCTCCTTCTCTGTGCTTTGACCCCAGCCCTGCCCATTCTGGCACCTCTGGGCCTTAGCTCATGCTCCTCTACCTGGAATGTCACTTGCTTTCTCTGTCACTTGTTAAAATTCTACTCATCCCTCGAGGCCATATTCAAGCACTTTTTATCTAAACATGTTTCAAAGTCTTCCCTGGTCATCTTGTTCGAATTGATTACTCTTTTGGCCACAGTCTCACAGCAATTCTTTGTATCTTTGGTTAGACTTGGCCAGTTATGTTTCGTAATAGAGTTAGTTGCTCATATATGTCTCCTTCAGGGGATTCTAAACAACTCCAGTGCAGGAGTTGTGGCTTTTGAAAATCTTGGTATCTACATAGTGTTTTGCTTAATATATAAGATCAATCAATGCTTTAGAATTAAATTAAAACATGGATAGCTTCTAAATACCTGTAAGTGGGCATGAGCTGCTAGTCTGGGCACATTGATTACAAAGTTTAGTAGGCAAGTGTGGCTCTGGTGACCTAAGAATACAGCAGAATGAAAAGAATGGGGCTTTTCAGTCTCCTTGACAGTCCACAGCAAGGGGAGTCCTCACTTGTCTTAGACCTTCGATTAGAAAGCAGATGAGATGTGAACTGGTGGGAAGGGGTCATTTTTCACTTGGGCTCGCAATGGAGAGGTTAGGGGACAGGAGTCCCTCCTCTACTAAGAAAGTGGAGAGAGGGAGAGCTCCTTCTGCTCAGTGTGTGGTCCCAGCACTGGGTCCTTGGCCACCCGGCAGTGAGTTCTGGGCAGCGAGGATTGAGATTCATCTTCGGATTATGAGAGGTTGACATTTTATAGAAAGCCCAATTCCAGCATACAGAGCACTCTTTGTCATTAGATAAAAAAGTTCACTAGCTGTGCAGATGGGAAAGGTGGCCAGAGAGTCTGTGTTGAGGCTACACTTGTCCACAGAAACCTCCCCTCTTTCCCAGATAACAAAGTCACCTCTGGGATGCGGCTGCTGGACTCAGGACTGCAGTTCCCAGCTTCCTCTGCAGCTGTGTTTTAGGCAAAGAAATGTGCTCAAAATTTATGTGTGCAACTTCTCACTCGATTCCTGAGGGAACATCTCTGGCACTGGATCTCCACTTTTTCTTCTCTTCCTACTGGCTGGGATGGAAGCCATTAAAATAACCCTGGAAGCCATTTGTTGAAGATGGCAGAGCTGTAATCAGCTTGGCTCACCGAATGCCTGTGTGAAGGACAGCCTCCTGCTGAAACCGAGACTCGCGTTAAGTTGTTAGAATAACTGTCAGCTCCCTTATATAAGGTCTTGTCTTTTCCCATCTGCATAAAGCTCTCAACAAATATTTATTGAACGCCGACTCTATGTTAGGCATTCTCTATATGAGAGAGTAAAAGCATGAATGAATGATTCTTAGTCCCTCTCTTTATAGAGTTTATAGTGAGATTGGGCAGATAAAATGCATAACAATATTCGCTGTACAGGTATGCTATCTCTCAGAGCACAGAAAATATCCACTAGAAGGTAAGGGAGGAAAGAGAGATTCCTTTGGGCTGCAGTGAGCTTGGAACCCTCATGAAGGAGGTGGGCCTTGGGAAGTTTCTTAAGGATAGATGAGATTTGGAAGATGGAGAAGGTGATGAAGGCATTCTGGATGGCCAGGTGCAGCATGTGTCTTGAGACTGGGGGAGGTGATGGTTTGGACACATGGAGCAGTTTGTCTACATCAGGGAGGAACAGCAGGCAGCTTTGGAAAAGTCTGTGATTGCGGTGTGATTGGGGACGGTCTTGAATACCAGACTACCTCAGGAACGGGTTCCTCCCTGCAGCCAGTGGGGAGCTGTCGAAGGCAGCATCGTTGTATACAGTTTGCATGGAGTAACCCAAGCAACATTTTGGTCGTTCACAGAGCTGTCGTCCTGGCACTGGGTAGGAAGCTGTGAGAAACCTGGTTTGGTCTCCAAAGTATGGTTTTTCCACAAAGGACTGGTTTGTGTACCAAGGGCCTAAGGCCATTTCCACAGAACAAACTGCAGAGGAACAAATACATGGATGGTTGTGTCACCTATTCAACCCTTCTCTTTTAACCCCACCTTTAAAACAAACTTCCTCTCATCTTCCTAGTTTCCCATTTTCTACACCAGTGACTTCTCACTGCACCTGTCTTTGTGTAATGACTTCTTTAAGGAAAAAAAAAAAAGAATGCAAGTAAGCTTTGCATGTTTAATCTCATTCTTCTTACCTCACTAACTGGCATTTTGTTAATTTCCCAGTCCAAGAAGTCATGTTCAGACTCGGTTTCTCTGCAGTTAACCTTGTTTGTTTTTATTTATCAACCACCTAGCAACACAGTCTTTAAAGGAGCCCTCCTTAGCCATTGGTATCCTGCATGCATATCTACAGTATTGTGTAGAGTTTTCCAGTTACACATAAACTTCTCTTCCTTTTGAACCAGTGGCAATGATCTCAAAACCTGAAAAAGGTGGGCTCATGGGAAATTTATTTCTAGGTGTTTTGTCTTATCTCCAAAGAGATAGATTTCCATGGTCTTGAATGGTACAAAAGTTTAGATGAAGGAGAGTTTGATTGCAGCTGGCAAAATCTGAGTCATAGCTTTCAACTTGGGTGGGCTAACATTAACTTCAACATGTTTCCTAAGCATGTGAGTGTTGAAGGTCAAGATGCCGGAACAGTATTCTGCAACCCTTTGTCCCAGAGTGACCTTTCTTAAATTATTGAATCAGATGGGGGAGAAGACGGTATAAAAATAAGAAGTCTTCTCAGATGTTTGAATTGTACATATTTCTGCCAATCTGATGGAAAATGTTGTATAGTTCATTTAAACATCACAAAAAATATCAAGAATTGAGACTGTTTTGGGGCTGTAGAAAAAAAATTTCAACTTGTAATTTTTGCCTATCTCAGCAACTTCTTAAGTTACAAAATATTCTGTGGCTTTAATCAACAGAGTTGTGGTCAGCAGTCTGGTAATTTAGCTTCATATCTATCATATTCTGGCAAGTTATATTTAAACAGGTCATGATATTAAATTCTTTAACTACTACCTCTGTGTTTCCCCTCCTTACAAGAATAAAACTATCAGTTAGGGAAGTGAGTCCACGCTGGTGCTAGCATCGCTAGGATGCTGCTGAAATATTGATTGGGAACGAACCATTTATTTATCTCCATCCACATATGGCTTTGCTTGTTTCCCTACTTCTCCCTGGAAGTGGCTGTTTCTACCTTTAGTTTCTATCTTTTTCCCCTCACATTAATTTTCTAAGTTTTTATATATCATTATTTTTGTTTTTAAAGTGTATGTTTGGGGATGGAGGAAGAATGGCAAATGACAGTTAATGAGTGTAGAATTTCTTTTTAGGGTAATGAAAATGATCTAAAATTGATTACAGTGATGGCTACATGACTCTGAATATACAGAACATCATTGAATCATACCTTAAATATGTGAATTTCTTGAACGCCTTGGCAAGCTTAGGCCCGGCAATCAGTGGTAAATAACATCAATAAGTTCTCTGACCTCAGGGGTTTGACATCCTAGTGATGGAAATACATACTAAACAATTTAAAAATTATTTCACACAGTGATAAATGCTCCAAAGGATATTTTTAAAAAGAAACTCTTTATTTAAGATGGAATTTCAGGAGGGATTTCTCTGAGAAGAGAATATTTTAAGTGAACTTGAATGATGAGGAGAAACCCAGGCATGTGAAAATTTGGGGCAAGAACACTCCAGGCAAAGGGAGCATGTAGGTAAATTTCCAGTGTGGCTGGAGTAGAGCAGGGCTCACACCATATAGATTTTGTAAGGCATGTAAAGCCCTTGTTTTTAGCCATAATTGCAATGGGCAGTCACAGAAAGATCTTAAGTAGGGGCTTGAGTTTGATTTCCATGTTCAAGAGACTCAGAGACTAGGCAGAAGGCTGTTGCAGTGTTCTAGGTGGGATATGATATTTGTTTATGTTACGGTGAGGGTAGTAAAGACATAGGAAGTGGCTGATTTTGGAAGTATAACCAAGTTAATGTTTTTTATATTTCCTAGCATAATATGGCATACACAGTGGATGCTTTATTAAGTGAATATTTGGAGAGGGCTATTTGGAGAGAGATATCTAGTCAACAACAAAGGCCAATGATACATGAACCTTTAGTGTCATGAAATACTGACTTTTGATTTTATCAGTAGTTGTCGAGTTCATGAAGGATGCTACTATGGATTGTAGTCTGAACTTTTAATATCAGTAGAATGATACAAAGATAACTCCTTTTTATTTTTCTGTTCATCACAATGCAATGCTGAAAGAGAGGATTTCATTTGAGGTTAAAGATATTGTGCAATGAGAAAGCGGAAGTGGTTTTACTTTTAAGGTAATCTTTTTCTTTATCTTAATATCTTCCTATCGTAGCCTCCAGTTGTCCTGGTGATATTTGTTGAGTTATAAACACCTTTAAAAAAAATCAAATCCTGGAATTTAGAGGGTCAGTACCATTGTAATGATGTTCATTAGAGAACAAAAATGGAAACCATGAGATGTGGGACCTATTCTCTGCATGATCCATCTCTTTATTCAAGATGTAAGGAGGCCACAGGAGTTGTTGAGAATCAGTTTCCAAATTTAGATTTCTGGCTTGCTAGAAATTGACTATATCACAATAGGTCTATGCTTCTTTTCTGGAAAGCAGTTGGCATGGAAGGGAAAGAACATGTCCCCTAAATATCAGTTAATATCCTGGTTCCAAAGCTTACTAGCTCCAAGAGCTTGGGCAAAACACTTCGCTCCTGAACTTGGTGTGCTAGACTGCAATACGGTGGCAGTAATTACTGCTTTAAAAAATAACTATTTTTGAGTACTATTTATACGGCAGATCACTGAAATAAAGTAACTCGAAGCATGGTCTCTTTACTTCCTTTCCCTTTTCTTTCTTGAGGAAGCGGTTGTTAGGTATAATTTTGTCACTTATCAGTATTGAAATTGTCGTGAGAACATAGAGGGGTGATAGCTCTGTGGTAAAGTTTCACCATAGTGCTGAGCTGGGCACAGAGTCCTGGCTTCCCTTAAGACATGCAGAAATAGCCAAAGTAACCAAAGATTAAGTGAGCTGATGGGGGTCTGTGATTATGTCAGAATCTTGAGCAATGGTAAAGATGTACGACCTGGGAGAAGTAAAAGTAAACGCTAGCTATGTTGTAAGTACATTTGGATGACGGCTACTGAGAATGGAAAAAGACTGACTCTTCATTCAGATGCAAGTGTTTGACTTGGTTACACTTTACTTCCTTTCCAAACTGGCACTTTATTTTCAGCCCTTGAATAAAGAACAACCATTTGATTTTGTAATGTAAAAACTATTATTGCCCTTAGGAAAAGGATTACTGAACTTTCTGTACCTAGTGTTTATGCCTTTAATAAGCACAGTGTTTCCAAGAGAATTGAATGCCTTTTTGTACTATGATTTTTTTTTCTACTACTACATCTGAGTTTTCTACCTTGATGTCTGGGAAACTTGTTTTTATAAATTCACAGAAACCTGACAAACAGTAGGAATTTGTTCTCTGTCCTGTAGAGATGGGCACATCCCTAAAGAGCTTGTTGATTCTATGCTAACCTCTTTGCTGTAAGTCAGGCGCCTTTTTTTTTCCCTTAAGGAAAAGATTTATAGAGGGGAATAATATTCATGGGAAATATCAGACTCAGGTAACCACAGCTTTAGCAAGCAGCACCACATATTAGAAGTTCACTCACCTATATTTGAAAACTCTTATATGCTCTAACATTTGACTGAGATTATAGTTTGCATATAGTACTGCATTTTAATTTTCATTATGGCATCATAAAAGGAAATAGCATAAAAAGACCTGGTACCCTCCTAAACTTTAAAAGCCAAAGCATAAGAAGGAAGAATTTACTTGTGGAGAGATGAAGCTGGAGAGAAAAGTGAGATTTAGATGGCAAAGTGCTTGGTGTGCCAACCTCAGGTGTTTAAACTTTATTCGAAGAAAACTTTAGGAAGATGAGAGAGGCTTCTAAGCCAGAAAATGAGAATTTTCAGACGTATTTTTTAGAAAGTTCTCTCTTGGAGCTCTGTGGAAGTTTGATTTGAAAGAGGAAGCTAGAAGCAGGGAGACAAGGTAGATAGTCGTGGAGAAATTCAAGTGAAGGAAGTGGAAGTCTTAAAGGCAGGCCATCGTGGTGGCGATAAAGATTGAGACAGGTTTGAATGAATAAATGAAAGAGGAAACAGTGGTAATGAAACACTAGCAATTGGAAGGTATGATTAATTCACTCTTTTGGTTAGACAATTTCTTAACCAATCAACAGATTAGGCTGTGTTGAAAAAACATTCTGTAGTTGGTGTCAGCAAGATGGCAGAGTAGGAGATACCAGCCTTTTTCCCCAGCAAAAAAAAACAGCAGGCAGCTATCCACAAACAAAACTAGCCCTGGGTGGGTTCAAGAGTCCAACTAAGAACCTACAGCAATGCAATGGAGCAAACAAACAAACAACAAACAAAAAACAGAGCACAAAATACAAAACAAAACAAAACAACAAAGTCCCAAACAAACAAAAAAACCTAGAATATAACTGCACAGAATGGATCACTGAGAGATCAGCTTAGATGAGATATCTGGAGATGGCTAGGAACAAAGACGGGGGAGGGTAATCAGTATCAGCCTCATGGCAGATGCTGTCGTGATCACAGTGGCTTGCTCTCTTGATGGCCCTGTCAACCTTTGCCACTGAGGACCTCAACAAGCCCTATGACAGCCACACTCCCCACAGCTTTCACAGAGGAGAGCCAAACAGCGTTTGCTGGCCCAATCCCCAGTAACCTGATCCTCAGAGACACTGGCTTTTGCAACCAAGGTAACAGATCCCCCAGAGAGGTAGATGCTGCTGTGTGACTTCCAAAAGGAGTTGCTGTTTTGCCACCCTGGGACCAGGACTGCCCCTCAAAACCCTGTGGTCATGCTGGACCCCAGAACCACAGCTGCTCCACATGCACCCCTATTTCAGACTCTGGCTCTGTGACTGCTCTTCATCTGCAGGCATCCTAGATCATGGCTCCATGGCTTCCCTGCATTTGTCCATGTCTCAGGCACCAGAGATACTGCTGCTATAGACCAATATCTGAAACAGCTAGATCTGCTGGGATACCAACCCTGGAGTTGCTGTCATTCCACGAGCACTTGTGCTCAAAAGAGATCCCGTTGGCAATGACATTTACTGTCAGAGGAAAAAAAAAAAAACAATCTGATGGTTCTCAGCAGCCTTCATAACCAAAGACCCCAATAGTTCTTGCCACTGCTGTAAACAGAATCTTGGCCATTGAGGATCTCAGCAATCACCACCAACAGTAACAGCAGACAATGGATCTGCACAGAGACTACACCACTGGGCCTTCCCCAGATCAAGAATGAGCACAACCCATCCAGTCAACATCCTCACAGCAACTCACAAGTGAAGGTCTTTACTCACCAAAACCAATCCATAATGTTGGGAAGAGGTAACTGCTCCAACTCATGTACAAACATCTATACAAGTCTACAGGAAACACAAAAAAATCAAGAAAACAAGACATTACCAAAAGAACACAATAACTTTTTAGTAACTGACTTCAAAAAAGCAGAACCTAATAATTGCCAGACAATGAATTCAAAATAATTGTTTGAGGGGAGCTCAGTGAGCTACAAAAGAAAACAGATATTTGACACCAAAAACAAGGGTAACAAAAGCAAAAATAAAAAGTTGGACTACAGCAAAGTTTTGCTTTTGCACAAAAGAAACAACAGAATGAAGAGAAAACCTAGAGAAAATATTTATAAACCATATATCAGATAAAGGGTTAGTATCCAAAATATATAAGGAACTCATATGACTCAGTATCAGAAAACTAAGCAATCTGATTAAAAAATGGGCAGAGCACCTGAATAGATACTTTTTCAAAAACAAACAAACAAACAAACCAACCAAAGAAACAAAAATGGCCAAGAGGTACATGAAAAGATGCTCAGCATCAATAATCACAAGGTAAATGCAAATCAAAACCACAATGAGGTATTATCTCACACCTGTTAGAATGGCTATTATAAAACAAACAAACAAACAAGAGATAGCTGTTGGTGAAGATATGGAGAAAAGAGAACTCTAGTGCAGGTTTGGAATATAAATTGGTATAGCTACTATGGAACACAGCATAGAGGTTTCTCAAAAATTTTAAAATAGAACTATATGATCTAGCAATCCCACTTCTGGGCATATATCTGAAGAAAATAAAAATCACTATCTCGAAGCGATATCTGCACCGCCATGTTCACTGCAGAATTATTAACAATAGCCAAGACATGGAAATAACCTAAGTGTCCATTGATGGATGAAGAGATTAAAAAAAAGTGATATACAATGGAATATTTTTTAGTATTATAAAAGAAGGAAGTCCTGCTGTTTGGAAATCCATGACATCATGGACAAAGCTAGAGGGCATTATGATAAATGAAATAAGTCAGGCATACAAAGACAAATACCACATAATAAACTTATACGAGGAATCTAAAAAAAAAAAACAAAACACGCCAAACTTCTAAGGATCTAAGGTACAGCATGGCAACTATTTAATAACTAGTTAATAACACTCTATTGTATACTTGAAATTTGCCAAGAGAGTTGATTTTAAGTGTTCTTACCAAACACACCCACACAAACATAACTGAGGTGATAGACATGTTAATTAAGTTGGTTGTAATCATTTCACAATTATTCATATATCAAAACATCACATTGTATACCTTAAATATATATTCAATTTTTTATTTGTCATACATACCTCAATAAGCTGGAAAAATAAAGAAATACAAACACCATCAAAAGCTACATTATTTACCATAATAAATGCCTTTGAGATGCATAAATGCCTGTGACTAAACCACAAAAAAAATAAAATAAAAACTTTAAAGGAAAAAAAGGACATTGCTATACATACAGTAGGTATTAAACAAAATCATATCTTCCCCCATGTGATAATCATGTACCATGAGAAAATTATTGAGTTGGAGTGGTAGAAATTGAGAGGTGGGTCCAAAAACATATAAAAAAGTTCCCTTCCTTGCAATGTAGTTGATGTACATTACAATGTTACAATGTACATTATTTGATTGACTAGGGTAGAATAACAATAAAGACAACATTACAAGACACACTAATGAGCAACTTATGGTTGAGAACCAAATGAATGATGGTGACAGTAAATGTCTAAGAGTGAAAGAAAGTTTTCTGGGCTCAGGTGGCCTAGGATGGGTCCCAGTAGTGTTTGTATAGGTGGAGAGGAAAGAAGAAGAGAATATAAAGATAGGGACATTTGAGTTATGCTTTTGTGGGATGGGAAAAATGGAGAATTGCAGTCTGAAAAGTAGGTTGGTGACTAAGAGTAAAGACAATATATTTTAGCTATTTAGAGCTGCTTTTGAGCCTTAGGTTTGAATACTAGGACTATTTTTCTTTGGGCAAAAAAGCATCTTTCTAATCTTCAATTTCTTCATATATAAAATGTGAATAATGATTATTCCTTAAAGATGTGTGTGTGTGTGTGTGTGTGTGTGTGTGTGTGTGTGTGTATGTGTGTGTGTGTGTGTGTGTGTGTGTGTGTATTAATGGACATAATGCCTAAATAAAGTGAGATTGCTCAGAAAGAATATTGAAACTGATAGTGGAAGTGATTCAGAGAATAATAAATTGTTATTTTCAAGCCATTAGCAAATGACATAGACAGCATATAAACAGACAATATGTCAGCATTTTATCACCAAACATCCTAAATTGACAACCTGGCCAACTGAACAAAATGTTAGAGAATGGGACAGGCCACTATGAAGGGAAACCACTCTCAAGCCAAAATAAATACTATTCATATGTGACATTTCAGAATGGTGAGGCTTTGAAAGAATAGCAGATGAAATAACCCCTACTAACAATGAATGAGAAGAGAGTAATACTCTGGGATAATCAAGAAAGACAAATAAAAGAGAAGGCAGCATTTAGATTAATAGTGGTTTAAGAGCATGGACTGAATTTCAGGTAACCTGTCATCTAATCAGTCTTTTTGCCTGAAAGTCCAAATCTGTAACTGGCAGTAAGATATAGTTCTTCTTCCTTCAACGACAATGGGGCCCTATTGCAACAGTTTCCCCCTTGACAAGAGGATAGAATTAATTGATCATGATTAACATCCCCGCTAGTTTTGAAATTGTGTGATATTTCATGTTTAAGCACATAATTTCATGTGAATTCAGACAGTATCAGATATCAGAAAAAACATTGCTTTAGGATTCTGAAGCTCTGTATGGCTTATGACAAGTCATTTAACTTCTGTGTATCTCAGAATTTTTTAATGTAAAACAACAGAGAGGCTATGTGTTCACTAAGGTCTTTATGATGTTTTTAAAAAATCTATGTATCTATATGAGTGGGGCCCCCTACTATTGACTGCCTAAATAATCAGGTTTTGCCAAATAATATTAGTTACAGAAACAACTAAGTTGTGGGTGACAGGGCTCATCTAGAAAATAGATACTTTCTGTGGACAGGGGATGTGATGACCAGCACCAAGCACATAGATAATATTAAAACTATAAGACTGAATAAGGTGACCAAGGAAATAAGTGTAGATAGAAGAGCGGTCTGAAGATTGAGCCCAACTTCTTGACTTCCAAGGTGATGAGGCCCTAACAAAGGAGGCAGAGCAGCCTGTGGGGTTGTAGGAGAACTACAAGAAAATGGAGTCCCAGAGGCCAAGGAAAGAAAACACGTTATAGAGGAGGCAATGATCAAGGTTGTCAAATGCTATTGACCAAAGCAAGATGGGGACTGAGAATTGTCCATTGGATTTGGCAATGTGGGGTCATTAGTGACATTGATAAGAACAGTTTCATGGAGTGGTGGGAATGAAGGCCGGACTAGAATAAGTTCGAGACAGAAAGAGAGAGAAGAAAATAGAGCTATCAAGCACAGAAAACCTTTCAAAGAGTTAGCAGTAAAAACAACCTAAGCGAGATACAGAGTCTAGGAGTTTTTGTTTCGTTACTCAGTGGGATGAGAATGATACAGTAGAGTGGTGCAGTTGCCGATCAGCAACAAAGAAACAAATAACCAAGCAAAGTTTCAGACTGCAGTAAGGGCTGTGAAGAAACCAAACAGGAGGGGAGATCCAGAGAAGCACTGGGGTCTTACTTTAGATGAAGTGGCTACAGAAGGCCTTTCTGAGATGTTAGAGGTGAGATCTGAAGATTTTTGGGGTGGTGGTGGAGGTGAGGTGAGGGGAGAGAGAGCGAGAAAGAGAGACAGAGACCGAGACAGGAACAGAGAGAGAGATTACAAGAGAAAATAGAAAGTTCAGATGACTCAGTTGAGCTTGGTACATTTGGGTTATAGGGAAGGAGGCCAGCATAGCTGAAGAAAAGTAAGCAACAGAGAAAACCGATACTGAAGAGTGGACAAGTCCCAGATCATGATAAATTTAGATATTATTGTAAGTGCAAAGGGAAGTCCCTGAAGGATTTTAAACAGGATAATGTTTTAATATAATCATTAATAACGTTGTTAATAATTTTATCATCTTGCATTTTTAAAGTGCTTTATGATTTGTAAGTGCTGAATCTCATACATAGATGCTCACAGAGTTCGAATCCTTTGCTTGAAGACTTAGCACAGACCCAGGCCCCCAGCTCACTGGGAAGTGCAGAGTACGGACTCAAACCTGCTTTTACCAACTGCAAAGCCAGAGATTTTTTTCCACTACTCTGCAGTCTGCTATTCTCACTCCTTGTCCTCATTCCCCACACTCAAATCTGCCCCTATCACTACTGCTCCTCAACAAAACCTCTCTACTGCTGGTCTGTTGCTCTTTTCTTTGATTCGTTAAGGCTCAGGATTAGCTGAGTATTCTCTTTTTATGCCTCCTTGACACCCACCAAGGAGGTCAAATGACCTTCTTTCTGCTCTCAACTTCTCCATTCCTTCTCAGTAACAAAATAGTTATTGTTGTCTGTTACCTTCATTTTACGTGGTTATAATAACTTCTTTGAGGCCAAGGGCCTAGTCTTACACTTTCAATTAATCTTACTATGCACAGAACAGGAAATAACATATTCATTAGATAAATGAGGCAATGCCTTTCAAAGGCCAAAAGTTGTTTTCATTTGGAGCAATAGAATTTCTCCCCTATGTATTCTAAACAGGGGTTAATGAAACAACCACAGTGGACACTATTTCAAAACTTCTGGTGGAAGCAGCTCTAGAGAATATTATGTGTGTTAGAAAGAATGCTCTATAAGACACAAGTAACATTTACTTTTACCAAAAAGGTAAGCTTTTCAAATTTAATACATTGTTTGAGAAACAAGAAACTTGCCTTCTATCTATAATTGAAAAGACTTGCTTTTAATGACAAATTTATTTTTATTTGGACATCAAAAAATTCGATATTTCAAGCATAATGGATTAAGAATTATGTTAGATACATAGGATTGGATTACTAGAGACGTATATATTTGATTAAAATCAATAAGATTTGTGATTGAAACATATGAATAGTATTTTAAAAGACTGTAGTACAATTCTTCACGTGAATCTATTAAATTTTCAGGTTAATTTGCCAGGCATTTTGATCATTAGTTTTTAGCATAATTCAATAGGCAAAAGGACCCTCTTAAATCTTTGAAACAATAGACTTCCAAATTACAGACCATATTTTAATCAATGTATAATAGAGGAAGACTTGCTTATTAATTTTTTGGATTTGTTTAAATCAGTTTCCTATATTTGTTTTGAAATATAAAAACCATTTACTATGAAATAAAATGTGAAGATAAATGTCACCTTCAGGTCTTCACACAGACATAGGGCTGATTTAAGTGAAACTGCGATCTAAGTGGCTCAAAGACAACATAGGATTTACCTGTAAGGCCACAGTCAGAGACCCAGTGACTGAAAGTGTTTCATTGGCCCAAGTGGCCGCAACCCATTAAGATACCCCCTAATTGGGAGAGCTGAGAAGTCCAGGCCCACCATGCAAATGGGCCACAGTAAATCAAACTTCCCTAATATCTTATTTATTTTTTTCAATGAGCTATAGCTACATGGAAACAATAGTTTTATTATGGCTTTATTTATTGCAGAAAAGTTTAAGTTGTTGAAGATTTAGTGCTGGGTATGACCACCTGTACCAAATCATTCAGTTTCCTGCAAAGACAATTGAAAATTTATTTTAGTGTGGGCCATAAAAAAAGTGCAGCCAAGATTCATCTACAGTATAATTTTTATCACCTTCTGTAGGAATACAATTGTTCCTTTTGAATTTAAAGGCCTGACATCAAGAGGTAAAAGGAGAAAGCTAGCCCTAAAACTGAAATTGCTTAACTTATTTAGATGAAAGAATAATGTACAACTACGAACTTCACTGTACACAGATTACTTTTACAGTAAGTCAAATTGTTAGATCATATTTAATACCACTAAATCCTAATATATATAAAATAATATGTCAGGAAATCTGTAAAAGATTCAGCAGCAAGTTGAGACTTGGAAACAAAAAGAATTGCATTGTACCCACCTGTATCAGCTTAGCCAAAATTATGCAGATAAAATTATGTATTTTTTTTCATTTAGTAACCATTTTTCAGTTCAATTCAGAAGGTGATAATGAAGAATCTGACACATGAAAGGACTGTGTTAGGCACCATCAGAGTGGCATAGATAAGTAAGGTATAATCCTTGTTCTCAAGGAGTTTATAGTCTGGTGGGGGAGATGGACAAGTATATAACTTTGTCTAATATAGGTATGGCTGTGATGAGTGTTATATGATAGGATAGCATAAAAGAAAGTACCTTTAATTTTGCCTGGAGGACTCAGGAAGGCTTCACAGAGGCGAACGGTGAGTAGAACTTCTATAGACAGAGATGGAATAAAGAGTTTTCTAAGTAGAGAAGCAATATGGTGGGGAGTATTTAAGTTTGGCTGGAACACAGAGTCTTGGTAGAGAATGGTTAGTGATGAATCTATGTGGGGGGATGGGCGGGAGACAGAAGATACTGTAGCTGTGGAGACCAGTTTGAGGGGCAGGGAAGCCTTGATGGAGAACAGAACTGGAGCCATTGACAGTGGGAATGGAAATGAACCAAGGGCTTTGTGGGACTTGTGGTTCCGCCTTGATCACATTCTTTTTTAGTGCCTGAAATGACCTCCTGTGGATTTTCTGCTTATCCTTCAAAAATCATCTCCAAGAAACACTTCCAAGTGAAGTCTTCCTCCACTATCGCAGATGGTATATGTGCCTCTATTCTTGGTGCCTCCCTAGCATCTGATCAAACTATGCTTGGCGTTCTTGTAGGCTGCAGTCCATAAGAGCAGCAGAATGGGCCCATCATTTGCAAGGGCTGTTGTAGACGCATCATTTGCAAGGGCAGTTTTAGTTGGAGGTGGTCAGTGGGCAGCTGAAATCCCCATTCGTGACTCAGGAAGAACACAGGGTTTAAGGTAAAGATTTAAGGAGAATTTGCATAGAAATGGCCATATAATTAGCTAAATAAAGGGGAAAAAATAATGACCCAGTTTTGCACATGAGTTTCAGATGTCTATAAGATATTCATATATTTTTTAAATTCACTGCCAGCTGTAGACTTAAACGTCTTTAATGAACTTATAGTCTAGGTATGTCTGATCAAAAATAAAGTACATTTTTCGGTGGTAGGCTCAAGGTTTTTATTGGGGGAACTTAAAATCTGGTAATAGAAAATATCATGAATATAAAATAAAGAAAATCTTTTCTAAAAAAATTCTAATAAAATTATTAAAATTCTAAAAATTTTAATAAGACAATTGAATACCAATTGTGGCATAAACTACTTGGGGAGCTATAGGTAGGATACTGCTTATGTGAATAGCAAAAAAATTAACTTTCAAATGTAAGCCAGTTCATGACTGCATAAATCCTGTTATAAGAATAAACCCGAGGGTCTATCGAAAGTAGTCATTGGTCCTCCACCCAATGGCAAATCACTAAGTCAGCTCGGGAAAAGAGCAGATCTGTAAAATGGTGCTCTGAAAGACAGTTGGTGAGTCTATGGGAAAAAACGTGAAGCCTCAGAACTTACTCAGAACATATGGAATTTGTTTTGCTGCTAACCATATTGGGGAAGCTGTTCAAAAAGGGTTTTTCTAAAGGGAAAAGGAAGTTACGTCTTGATTTTGTCATTTGCTGTTTCAAGTGTTGATAGGTCTGGAGTTAGAATGTTTTTTTCCATGTTGGAAAAAGAGGAGAGAGAAGGAAAGTTTTGGGGTAAAGGGATACATAAAGCAGATCCTGCAAGTGAGGAAGGGAAGATGAGAGATAGTGAAAAAATGTGACTTGGGAATGAAAAGCTCGACAAAGTTCAAGAAAGGTGGAGGATAGGATCGAGGAGGAGAAAGTACTAAAGGGCTAAGCACAGAAGCAGAAGGTGCCGTAGGAAAGAAAACTGAACATGAGTTAATGCTGGGGAAACAAAATCAGGGAGAGAGCAGGCAACAACAATGAAAGTTGTTAGACAGTCCCAATCCATATTTATGGAATGCGTTAATCTCTTGGGATGATCATGAAGACAGCAGAAAAAGGCACAGAGACAGAGAATTGATTTGAGCCTCTAAGTTTCAAAAATGGTGGGACAGGGTCAAGATTGGAGGAGAGCAAGGAAGAGAGAAAATTGGGATGAGCAAGAGAAGAGAGGGGTTAATTGAAAATAGAGTGACAGAATTGACTAGTGGGTCTTTTTCCCGATTTTCTTTCATTTTAGCATGAAGGAGATTTGAGACCATTTGACTGAAGCCCACCATTCAGCCTCAGGGGAACCAAAAAGGGCCTGAAAACAGAAGACTAGGAAAACTGACTTACGTAAGAGCACAGAATTTAAAATATAGAACAGATTTAGTAAAATTAGACCAGCAGGCGTGCCTCAGCAATGGCTATCAAAAATTTCCCACTGTGCACACATGATTGAGAATGTTCATATATTCTGTGCAATCATGAGAGTATTAATTTCTGGCAAATTAACTGTCATTTCACCCCATTTGCGCCCACGCAAGAAAGCCTATCAAGGTGCAAGTGAGAAAGAGCGACAATGAAACCCCCTCCTTAGGACAAATCACTCATATGCGTGAGCTGGAACACAAGAGAGAAGAAAGGTCCAGAGCCATGGATTAAGGGATAATGTGTGATCGGGGAAATGGATGGGGGGCTTTTGTGTCTCAGCCATTTTAGGTCGAGCAAAAGGGAAGGGTCCTGTGAAGCCAACTCGATAAAGTTGTTCAAAGAAATGAGTCTCGAGAAATAAAAAATGCATTAAGGAGAAGAACCTGGGGTGGAGGGTGAAAGCTGGAGAAAACTGAGAAGATGGAGAGGCTATGAGCAAAAATGGTGAGGAGACAGAGAGTTGGGGAAGGGATCCTCACAGCAGAGACGGGGCTGTGGTTCTGAGCTCTCAGGTTTCCCAGATCGGCAGAGAACAGGCCCCAAGGTCTAGGGGCCGGGCTGGGAGATAGGCCAAGTTGTGGGGTGTCCCATAAAAGCAGCCTTTTTGTTCTTTTGGTGACAACAGACTAGGAGGTGGGGTCAGAAATACCAGGGTTTTTTCCCTCTGTCCCTTTTCTTCAACTTATGAAAACTTCCTGGGCAACGTGTGTATTTAAGTCTTTAATTACCCTTCAATCAGATGGGATTTTCCACAAGGACTTAGAAAAATGCAGATTCCACTGTAAAAATGCTTTTCAGTCAATAAAAGCCCTGTTTTACTGAGCAAATTTCTTTATGATGTTTAACTTTGGTTCAGGTCTTGATTCCAAGAAGTGAAATTTGGTGGAGTGAGAAGGAAAAACAACGCGGAAAGAAGAAAACCCCAAGATAGCCATTTAAAACCCCACAATCAGACCTTGTTTATGTGATGTGGACTCTCTTAAAAAATGCATGCGATTAAGAAAATACTTTGAGAACCTAATAATAGGTCCCTGAAACCTGAGATCCACCTCTCGTCTTTCTAACTCTTGGGAACGCAGTTAATAAGAACGTATGTTTTTAATACACTGATTCTTAGCAACAAAGTAGTTCTTTAATTAGTACAAAACTTGAATAATGCATTACCTATTATTGTGCACAGCACATAACATTCAGTAACTTGTACTGGCAGATTCGTTTACATATGTCACCACTGTACCTGTAATTTAGTTTAATGCCAGGTCAGTGTGCCAAGTGTGTGTGTGTGTGTGTGTGTGCGCATGTGCGTGTGCATGTGTGTGTGTGTGTGTTTTTAAAGCTTTCCTCAACAGTTGTTTCATGAGGCTTTATAGTAGCAACTAAAACAGGGTCTATATTAGGAAATCAGAACCAGCCAAAGTGACTGTCCCTCGCACTCACTCACATTAAGGCATTGAGAGCCTCACTGTTTAGGGAATTATTCACTATTATCTTAAAAAATGAGAAATGCTGGCTGAAGCTATAGTCAATTTGTTGTCCATAATTTTGCCAACAGAGGTGCTGTCTTTTAAGTGAGTTAAATCAAAATAAAAGCACAGGAGTCGAAATAAATCTATGAGACCCAGTCAGATTATTAACTCATGGGGAAGACCAGATGCACATGATCTGACAAATCTTTTTTGGCTTTAGTTTTTCTAGTTTCTAACGTCATGGTATACAGTTTCCTGATCCAGGGAATCATTTCTTGGCAGAGAAATCAAGTTTTCCCCACGTGACCAGCTTGCCGAAAAGGAGGATGTCCGAAAAAGAGTGCATGCCAGGCTCTTTCTACATCAGTCTCAATCAAAGTTGTCTTGTCTCTACAGGTGTTGTGGCTAGAAGCTTTGGATGAAAAAGGACTCCAAAAATAGGAGACCTCAATTCACTGCTATGTCAAACTACTCTCCTCACTTCTGATGAAATGTCAGTGGGAAGTGTGTACTTTATTCCCTCACTCCACAGCGGATTTAAATGGGCAGATAGCAACAGGATTTTAAAAGTTTTTCGTCATGCTTTAAGTCCCTAAGATTTAGAGTATTTTGTGTGTCTGAATGTCTAACCAGTGCAAACCCCGGCCATCAATATTAAAATGGAGAATTCTTTCCTTTGGTATTCACAAGCATAACATACATAATCCTTTATCTCTGGCAAAGCTATTAGCTTTTTGGCCTTTGGCTGGCCGATGTATACAGTATCTATAGTTATTGCATGCAGCGTTCTCAACTGACTTGCAAACCCTTTGATCAAACCAGCTAAACTTGATTTTCCAGATTATTCAAGAGACAAGGCACACATCTATCAGCTTTACAAGTCCTGGCAAGCCATCAAGACCCCATGCTCCCCCACTCCCTTCATCAGAATCAAAGGTAAACAGGGAGCCAGTTCTCATTTAAATATGTAGCATCAAGATCTTGCCTTGACTTTCACAGTTGTAGCAGCAGAAGAAAAACAACAGTCGAAGTAAGAAAAAGGTTTCCTTGGCAAGGATGCCAAACTAAATAATGACACCCAAAGCAAAAACATGCTTCACTGAAACTAAACTTTAGTCAATTCAGCCTACTTAAAACAAAGCTTTTTTTGTGATTTCAAAAGTGAACATTGTACTTTGCTCTGGCAGCCATTTATATGTTTTTGAATGATCCGATTATGCATAAATCCCTGGCCTAAAGGCCTTTCAACACCTCAATCCCGTGAGTGATTTGAAAACACAACTGAAAATTTTTATATACAGTGCCTGCCCTTTTATTTATTTTAAAACATACATTTCAAGTGACAATATTTTGACATACATTGTCATTGTGTGTTCTCTTTCTCTCTCTTTCTCTCTCATTATTTTGGAAGTATTTACAGGAGACCAAGGTCTCTGCCTCCTGTTTCCTAGGCACTCACAGTCTTCACCACCCCATCATCTACTTCTCGCTTCGTGGATGCCACCGTCCTATAGACTTCCCCAAGGCAGAATTATTTCAAGATGCCATACTTGTCCACCTTTGTAATTTGTGCCATTTGTACAAAAATCAGAGGTGTGTTTTTTTTCTTTTTTTATTAAATAATTGAAGCAATGATATGTCAAAAACTTTATTTGAAAAGTGATGTGTGTGCTTGGTTGGTGAGTTGCTGACTGAACTAAGGAGTGTCAATGGTACACGTTTGAGAACTCGTGGTGGCTTGGAAGGGGTTAAAGAAGCAAAAGAACGCTCTCGGCCTGGCCTCGCTCTTCTTTGGAGGAGTTCAGAGCTAGCAAGGCTGGCACAGACCTTGCAGAGGTGTCATTTTAGAGGCAACAGTTCTTGGGACATCCTGAACTAGGTGCCAGAACCATTTTCAGTTGACTTTATTTTTCTTCTAAAATTAGAGAGATGTCGCTATCATTTCTGGCTAGATTTTTATATGTGCCATTGCATTCTGTGTCTCAGGAGTTTCCACTGTTGTTAACACGTCACTTTCTTTACCTTTCTCTACAGCACCATCCGGAAGCTCGCTGTTAACTCTTGTTTGGCACCGTGGGACAAGTTGATGGAATCTCTACCACTAGGACCATGCAAGTGTGAGTGACGAACATGGTGAAGCCAGAAATGAAACTTTCTACCGGGACAGACAGTCATAGGGGACTGCGGAAATTGAGACGAACTCTCCACAGGTCACCCTAATGCTCCAGTGTAGCCAGAACTGGATCTCTTAAAGCCACCTCCAAGGTAGGGTAAGTCCACAAACCCTCACGGGACTTCTTTGAAAAGTTATTGTTGTTAACCAAACTCTAAGAAGAATATATAACTATATTTAGAGATCAATAATTCTTGCGGATCTCAGCAGCTGTTGACACTTGTTACTCTATCATGTGCGTGTGTGTGTGTGTGGACGCGCGCGTGTGTGGGTGTAAAAACCTCGCTCTCCTGTTCTTTTCTCTCACCCCTCTAATCATTTGTTCTCTGTCTCCTTTGCTCTTTCTTCTCGGTCTAGATGCGCCAGCTAAATAACATTATCTACTAGTAGGGTTTCAATAGCCTACTATACAGTGAGGATTCTCAAATCTCAATCTTGAGGCAAAACCGCTCATTAGGGTTTTAGAGTCACATATCCAACTAATTACTAGACAGCAGCTCTTGGATGTTCCCCAGATACCTGCCCCAAACTCAACCTGCCCCAAATTGTCATCAGCTACACAACCCACTTCTGCCCTGAGACCTGTGACCTGCATCTTAGTGAACAGCATCTCTTTTACCACATTTGTTCAAGCCGTAAACCTAGGATCCCTTCTGATTCTTCCCTTCTCTTACTCCACACATCTCATCAAACAGGGCGTTGATTCTACCTCTCCAGAATCTCTTAGATCTTCCCACTTGACTCTGTCTCCTCCGGCACTTGCAGCACACCGCTCCGCACCATTTCCTGCCTGGATCTGTAGCTGGGCTCCTTGCCCTAAGCCTGGGAGACTGACCTTTTGAAACCATAACTCAAACCTGCCAGTCTCCTCCTGCCTTAAAGCCATCGATGGCTCCCCCTTGCTCTCAGGATAAAAGCTAAAGCTTTTGGCATAGCTTACAAAGTCTGTATATTCTTGGACTCTGTATACCGCTGGGGCCTTATGGGTTTACCAAACTTCACTTCCTGAATACCATCCTTCAGATACTCTTTTTTAATTCTTGATCTTCCCTCATGCTGTTTGTTGCCTTTTGCCTGGTTATATTTGCTCCTCCTTATAAGTGGATGATGCCAATCAGCCTCCAATCTCCTTTAGTTAGGGTTTTGTTTAGGAGTCCTTCTTCAATGTTTCAAATCTAGGTGATAGTGCCCCCTATTGCCCCTCTACACTCCTGCATGCCATAACATTTATCTCTGGGTATATATAGAATTGCCTCTAAATTTAGCAGCTTCTATTTTTCACTCTCTCCCCCCCCCCACCCCCATGACTTGCCAAATGTATAATATGTAGTAGGCCGTTAATAAATGTTTGGGGGAAAAAACGAATGACTCAATACAAGCTTCATCAATATGAACAGACTCTGCTTCACAGAGTGAAACAAATAACATGATTCCTTCATTTCTGAATCCAGTGCTTGTAGGATCATATATAATTCAACAGAGAAAGAGGTTCAGGAAATGTTAGAGCTTTCAAGATTCTTAGATATCATCTTCATTTTATAGGTGAAATAACAAAGGTTCAGAAAGGGTACATCACTTTATTATCATCCTGTAGGATGACTCCTGTAATGCTTGCTCAACATCCTCTTTTCTCAGGCTTTAAAATTTTTGCCACTCTGAAATGTATAAAATAGTAGCTCACTTTCTGAGCTTGTTTGTTTTAATGTGCATTTCCCTGACTATTGAGTTGAACATATTTCTTGTATTTGTTGACCAACTGAGGTTTTTCTTTATTCAGTATCCTTTGTCTATTTTTTTATTGGACCATTTTTTTTCTTACACATTTTAAGGAATTCTTTATATATTCTGCATACTAATTCTTAGACATTTATATGACTTGCAAATATCCAGTAAATTTGAAGGTACGGATAATCTGTGACCCAGAAACTCTCTCACACATGGCCAAAGAAACATTTAAGAGAATTGTTCTTGTGGTGCTATTTGTAAAGACACAAAATTGGAAATAGCCTAACTGTACATTCAGTAAATGAATGAATCATTAAATTACACTCTATTCACATAATGAAAAAAGAAGTTTTAGTGAATGAACTGGCTCTATGTATTATCAACATAGATGTTGTCAGAAAATATGCTAACTAAAAAAGCAAATAAATCAATACACACAGTATTCCACATACAAAGTTTAATAATGCCACAAAACGATTCTAAATAATATTTGTAAGAACATACATATAAGGTAAAAGCAAAAGACACAAGGCATAATAATGTTCTCTTCTAGGAAGGAAAAGAGGATAAAGGTCAAGTATTCAGCTGGTTTTGCAATACTTTTTTTTAAAAAGAGATTTGTGAAAAATATAGCAAAAAGAGCATATGTTAATTCTGAATTGTGAGTAATTATTCTCTGTATTGTTTGTGCATGCTTGAAATATTTCCTAGTTAAAGAAAAAGTATGGCAACAAGGTAAGTCAAAACCTTCTTGCAGGCGGGAGTGTCAGAATATGCACATCTCTGAGGCCTGGAAAAACAGGAGGCATTTGAGGAACTTAGAGAAGCCAAGGATTCTAGTGTTGGGAAAAGGTGCTAGTGAAGGGAGTTGGGGGTGGGGGTGGGGGGAGAAAGGCAGATCAAGCAATACCTTGCTAGCTGACCCAGAGTTGGGAAGAGTTGTAAGCCTATGAGCATTGTAATTTCTAGAAGGAGAAATGGATCTGTAAGAATACTAATGTTTGACTAAATCTTTATAACCAATTCTATAAATAGATTATAGGATTTGAAAAGGAACTGAAAGGTCATCTAGTCCAACTTCTTCATTTTAATCATAGAAATGAGGGCTGGAAAAGTTAAAGTACAAAGAAAAAGGAGGGCATTTTACAGGATATTGGGAAACAATTAATCCAATCCTTCAATATATTCATATTGATTGACTTCTTAAATGATGTGACGACTAATTGTACAGTAGAGACAGTAGGTTTTTGAAAGAATGGTGCAGAAGAGAAATCAATTTTAATTAAGAGGTATGGATATTGTTTTGATTAGTGGGACATAATAATTTAAGCATTTGTGTATCAAACAGGTAACACCAAGTGGGCAGCTGCTGGTGACATGGATATTTAGAACGGAGAGACACAGAACATAGTGACATTGGAGTTAAATGACCTCACAGTTGTGGCCAGATGGGTCTTGTTTGCTGGCTGATCAATATCATGCTGGATCCCTCTGGGCTTTTATGGCTCCAATAAAGAGTATCTCGTTAGGTATCCCAAGGCCAAGAGATAACTGTGAAGGCCTTCTGTGAAGATCTACAAAAGGTGACCGACTTTGATTTTTCTCAGAGACTTTCTTCTGGCATCAGCCAGTTGTGAGACCTGGGAAGCACCAGTGAGGCCCATCTGTGTCTTGCTGACATCTATCTGAGGCTCACTGTCAGGTCCAGCCTCAGGTAAGGTAAAGGAGGCAGCATGAACCACTCTGTCCAGATTAACTCTCCATCAGCTCCCCTATCATAATTGACCTTACATTTGCCCCAGTTAGAGATACTGGCCTATGGATACTAGAGGGGCTTGATGTCTCCTTCGACATGAACACATGGGGCTATTCAGATAAGAGGTTCTTTTGAAGGTAACTCCAGGAGTTTTTTCCATAGCATGTCAATACTATGATCAATACTATGATGAATCAGACTAATTTCATTTTTTTTAAAATGGAGAGCTTTTTCCTAAAGGGGTGAGTTGCAAGACTAGCAGGTTTCAGCATGTTGATTATAGGGTAAGCCAAATAAAAAACATCATAGCCTTAAACTTCTCTTGACAAACTCTTACTCAGACAGCTTCAGACATCTTTAGGTTAGGTCCTTCTATATTGGATGTTCTCAGAACTCTGCATTTTCCTTTGTAGCACTTATCAATATTTTAATTACTCATTTGAGAGATATATGTTTAACGTTAGCCTTTCTAGATAAACTAAACTCCATGAATATAGGGAGCACATCTTTCTTATTGTCTGCAATATCCTGGAGCCCTAGCCTGGTGTCTAGTTTATAATAGGCACTCAACACATGCTCGTTGAACGTATAAATGATTAAATGAGTGAATAAATGAGTGTAAGAAAAAATGTGTGAATGAAGAATGAGCGAATCAGTGAGTGGTGTTGGTGTAGCAGCAGGAACATGAATGAAGAAGGGAGTCCCACAAGGCCACCATGAGTGAGGTGCTGTCCCTGTTTTAGGGACGGGAAGGAAAATCCATGGGTTGTGGGCGTACTAAGAACCTGCTTCTGAGAATAAAGAAAATTAGTTATCCCTGGATGTATTCCAAAGTCAAATTTAACCTACTTCTTAATTTTTCCTGGGTTGGTCACATCAGAATACTCTGGATGATTATTGCATTTTCACCCACAACCTTAAGGGACAATGATCTCTAAAGGAAGGCCATGAGGATGTCTCTTTAAATATAGATTTAGTCATTATGGAGTTTGTAAGTTTTGGCCCTGGTAATCCTCAAAGTCTTAACACAATGGCTCTTTATAACTGGCATTGTCTTTTATGACTTAATTGAACTACCCATTTGTGAGATGACTCAGAACATAAAGGCATTACATAAATATGAAATATTATTACTATACCATAACCATTTGATTCCAGGTGACTTGCCTTAAAGAATAGTGTATTCACTACCACTTTCCCATGACATTTAAATATTGGTTCATAAGATTCCCAGAACAGGAAATACAAAAAATCCACAACATAAAATTCAGTTGTCTATTTGATCCAGCTACTCCCGTGTTTTATCTGATAGCTACATTAGTCAAAAAATAGAGAAATTTTTAAGCTGTACAATATTTAGCTTTGGTTCTGGGTTGAGGAATAGAGGTACAGATTTAATGGTGGTCATAACTGATCTTTAATTAAAATTGATACTTCAATTTATTTTCTGATTCACAATAAACTAAAAGCACTGTGTTAATATTGCTTCTTTTGAACATGTCAAATGCATCTACAGGTTAAAAAGAAGTTATAATCAAGTTTTGAAGTAATGTTTCTTTAATAAGGAGTATCATTAGTATTTTCAAAAATATAACCTCCTTGGCCTCCTTTTGTTTAAACTGAATGTGTATATAGCAACATGAAAGCTTTCTTTTCTCTTTTAGAATGGACAATGATTTTATTTTTTAAATTAATAGACTTTATTTCCATAAAAATTGAGCAGAAAGTACAGAGACTTTCCGTTACCTTCTCTCTCCTTCACCCTTATAGTTTCCCTTATTATTAAGATCTTATGTTACTGTGGTACATTTTTACAATTGATGAACCAAAAGTGATATGTCATTATTAACTTAAGTTTATAGTTTACATTAGGTTTCGCTTTTTGTGTTATCCAGGTCTATGGGTTTTGACAAATGCATAATGCCATGTATCCACCATTATAGTAACATACAGAATAATTTCGCTACCCTAAAAATCTCCTTGTGCTCTACCTACTCACTCCTACTTCTATGCCCTAAACCCATCAATGACTTAATTTTATAAAAAGTGAAATCATATTCTTCTAATAGCAATGTAGAATGCCAGAAACATGACAAAAACTAAGGGGCATGTATGATATTTTATTCTCATTCTTATTTTCCCAAGCTCTACTTTTGAACAATACATTGATATATATGAATTTAATTAATTTCTCAGAAAGCTTACCAATTTATCCTTTTCCTCTATTTTTGTCTCTAATGTTGGACAACACCCTCTCCCCTCAAAAGGACAGGTCTGGAATAAGAATAGAAATTTTATTCCTTCTTTCCCTCCCTCTTTTATTGAAGGTGAGAGGTACTAAATTATCAACTGTGGTTCATTTGTGAGTACAAATACCTCTCATCTCCAAGTTGTCAAAATAACTACATGCCCTCATCAGTAGCACCATCTTCACTATCATCATCAACATCATCAAGAATCTTTATTAAGCTCCTAAATGTGTGTGATGCTGTTGGGCTGGACCTCTCAGAAAGAATTATTTGATAGTCATTCTCTGGATCCCTGAGACTTGCCCAGAGCTTTCTCTGCCTTCCAGAGGGGGTGCTGAGATTAAGGAAACCCTTCACTTGGAATTACCAGGCAATAGGATTAGAACCTTGGAATGGATACCCTTTGCCCTGATACTGCTGTCCTGTGTTATAGAATTAAAGTACATGTAAAAGGCGATACAGGCTGCATCTCTCCGTTCTCAACCAAGGGACCAGGAATTTCCAAGATCTGTAGCAGTTGAACTCCCTAAAGAATCGCTTGCTTAGTTCATATGAATATTATATTACCTTCTTTAGCATTCAGAGAATCCAATATGTTCTCTGGAACATGACCCTTAATTGTTTTTCTTATTAGTTCAAAAATAAAACATGTTGAATACATTGCTATGGCTGCTCCTCTAATTAATAAAAAGATTGTGCTGAGTTTAGAAACAACTAACTCTTTTCATGTCCAAGTTACTTTTAGTAGCTATTATAAATTATTACCTTCCTCCACATCAGAGGTGTCTTATGACTAAAGGACGAGACAGCCCCCATGATGCTCTTTAACAATGACTCTTATGTTTCTTTTGGTAAACTCATAATGTTAATTACACTCTGCAACAGATGGAGTGCCTTCCATCAAGGACCTCGATGCACCTCACAAATGTCATGAGTCATCAAAGCCCTTCTATAATGGAGGTAAGTATCCATGGCCACAATTTTATAGATAAAGAAGAACAGAGAAGCTAAGCATTTTTTAAAGTGGTATATATTATAGTGAAAAGATTAAGTCATCATTTAAAAAGGCAGAGAAACTCAAATATTTGTTGAATGAAACTCAATGAATATAAATGAGTGAACTAGCTCATCAACAAGATTCGGTTATCCTGGCAATGAACGCTTGGACCATATTAATTATTTGGAAATATAATGAATAGATCAGAAGTTATCTACTGCTAATTAATCAGTCTTTATAATGATTAATGTAGAAAATGGCAAGTTAACCATCATAATGGATAAATCCAGAAAATAGAAATGTAACATTGATATAGAAATACTGAAAATTAGAGCCAGAAAATTCCAGAGATGGTTTAGTCAAGTACTTTCATATTTCAAATGAGAAAATTGAGATCTAGAAAGGTTAATAAGTGACTTGCATGAATCACTCAGCCTTTGAAACCTTAATTTAATTTCTTTATATTCCCTCCTGCTTCAGAAGGGTTTAATTTGGCTCAGTCAGTGGCATTGCTAACTAGAATCTAGGCTCCTGACCTTAATTGATCCATCTTCTCATTAAATTCCTTTTTAAAAAGGTTCATAAGCATTTTTATACACCCTAACTATCATAAAATCATAGGATGTAAAATTTTAAGAAGGTCACTATTGTTGATCTTTCTTTTTTAATCGGCCAGGAATCTGATATTCGGTGAGTTAAGGGAATTGCTCAAGTTTCCGTGGCATGTTATTGACAAACACAGGCCTAGAATTCCCATTGCCTCTCTTTTCACTCCTTCAGAATCTAGAACTTAAATCTGTCAACCAGGATCCGAGTAACAAAAAACATCAATATAATTTTGTCTTGATTTTCTGAAACCCTCTTTTAGTAAAGGCAAATGAGAAATAAACAAACTTCTCTTAAGGATTTTAAAGTGAAAAAAAAAATGTTCATGGCATGTCATAAGGTCAGTAGTAATCAAGATTCTTCCCATCTATTTGATATCTTCTAAACCTGTGAATCTAGACAATTAAGACTATGATTTATCAAAAGGACGCTGAGATAGTTAGGACCCCAAAGTGCTTACTGACTTTTCAGAGAGTGAACTATTTCCATCAATGTTTCAAAGTTGTGTGTTTTTATTTATGATAAAAATTGGCAACCATAGATAAAATGTTTGGCAACCCTGATTGAATACAATACATTGATTCTTAATCATCATTGATAATTAAAAATTTCTAGCATTTTTATATGTTTTGAGTTTGTATCATCCCATTCTAGTAAAATGCTGCCGAAGAAAGCACAACATCATCCCATTCTAGAACCACTCATTTTAATTAATGGGGATCACCAAGTAAAACAGAAGAATGCTTGAGTGAGTTTTCAGGATGGCTTTTTCTCTTATTTTACACAGTCTTCCTTCCTGTACAAGTCGTCATACAATTATATACTTTGGACCATCTCCTCTGCTTTGTTTTTAAAAGAAAATAATTCTCAAAGGAAGCATCTATATCAAAAAAAATTGCAATATAATAATATTTGCCATTTGCATAGTGTTTTTAAATAAAGCTGGTAAAGAACATGGGAAATTCTTCCGAGCTCACTGAAGCTGGCGGAATAGACTGTTTCTATTACTGAGATGGGACCAGTGAGGACTGGCGTCGGGAGGGCTAGCGAGAGGTGTGATCAACGACTAGTTACTAAGTCGTCAGCTGTTCCTGCTCTGTCCTCAACTTTGATGGCAGACATAGCAGACCTAGGGAGGTTGTCCTGGGCTCTGCTTCTGCGAACCCTCACCTCTAGACTTACTTACTGTTACCAATATTGATTCTGCTGCCTTTACGCCTTGTTTCCTTGGCACACATAAGCGCACCATATGAAAATGATTCCCTGCTATTATTTGCCTAGGAAATTCACCATAGAACTCCTCGTTGCCCTGTTTATCTCTCAGTGCATACTAGGGTCTTTGAAAGGTTGTAAGTGGAATTTGTACTGCGGGTTGAATATCGATAAGATAAGGAGAAGAAACAAGTTTTTCCTTTCCTTTAGAGCCCCAAACTGGCCCTCTGAGCAGGAACATGGGTTCACACAGGTAGGCCTAGTTGTCACCTCTACCCCCTGGTTCCCCATTAATACCTCATGACAACCTACAGGGATCACTTCAAGAAAGTTTGGAATTTCTAAGTAAAACATTCAAGAAATCAGCTTCCTCTACTTTAGTTAAGTGCTTCGTTTTATTAAAAGAACTGTAAAATTTTAATATGGTGTTCTTTTTACCCTCCTTTTGAAGTATTATGCAGGGTTAGAAATGACATTTAGCACAAAAAGCAAAGCATTTCAAATTCCTTTAAAGAAATACATCAATATTCTATTTTATTCCTGTATTTTATAAGTATAAATGCTTATTTCTATAGATTTTTTTCTCTGGTAGTCTCTTTCCTTCCTTTCCTTGTCTAGGCTCTTAACTTCAATGTAAAAGAGGCAAGGGATCTACAGAAAAATATTCTACGTTTGTATGTAAATGAAGATTAGAAAGAGAACATAGAGATGGGAAAGTTGAGACTGTGCACATTTTCCTTTATTCTTCCCTAGAGCTGATTGACAGGTAAACCCTGAGGCACAGTTTCCATTGGGGTTTATCACACTTTGTGCTCTTACATTTTCCACCATCTGAAAATATCTAAGTGTTTAATAGCAGCCGAAATGGAATCCTCAAAATATCTTTTCAAATTAAAAGGTTGCTTGCATTACTAGCCTCATTTGTTACAGAAAGAAATAAGGATGTTACGGTGTATTTCCTAAACTCCCAAACATTGGTAGTCTTACTCATCACTGAAAGTCTAGCTTCAAGTTCTTGCCCTAAGAATTTGAATTCAGGTCAGTTCAACAAATTGGTAAAGAGTATTCAACTATGTGCCATGAGCCAGGCTGGTTAAAAATTGTAGCATAGGTGGGAAAAAAGAATCAGAGTTAAATCAAAGTTAGTTTTCAAGCCACTGATTTTGGTTTTTAAAATTGCGATTGTTTAGAATTATATACTTTTTAATGTAATGTGTTCTATAGTTGTGGGAAAAAAAGTGTAGAGACCAATGTGAAGTCTAGTATATATGCAGATATGGGAATGGAGTGAATAATTGGTAACTAAGTTATTTCAGACTGGAATAAAATTGAAATTTACTTCCATATAATAGAAATTTAAAAATTTATTTGCCTAAGTTCCTGAAAGTTACTATAACTTATAAGAGTCATTGTAACAATGATAGTAACTGAATCTTTATAATATGCAAAGCACGGTCTCAGTGCTGAGAGGACCCAAGGAGCTTCTTTGACCGGTGCTCAGAAATTGGTGCTAACGTGGAAAGCGTGCTTACACAGTCATGACCTCTGTTTTACCGATAGTGAAAGTCTATGTCATTTTTCTGCATTATCCAATCAATAGCTTTGGTTTATTTAGCCTCCTACTTTCAGTAGAATCTATAGAACTTTCCCATTGACTATGTTTCACTGTATCTTTCTAGCAACCTTGAGATCGAAGCAATGCAGTTATTATTATCGCCACTTCATAGACAACAAACTGAAGTTATTAAGAAGTTAAGTGAATTGTTCAAGGTCAAGAAAAGTCTGCTGACTGCCGCATTCATTTTCTTTTCACTAAACTCTCCTGAACAGGAACTCTTTGACCTTCCTAGCAAAAATTTGAAAGGCACTTGATAAATTTTTTTGGTAAAACTTTCTCAATTAAGATAATTTTTTTCTAATATCATTACACAGAAAAGAAGGAAAGAAAAATAAATCTCATCCCACTCTCCCAGTTTCTCATTCTAGGTAATTTTCTAAGCCTATATAAAGTTTTAAAAATGAGATCGTATCACATTAACTGCTTTTTGTCCAATAAATGTAAAATGATTGTTGTACTAACTGTATGAATGAATTATAAAATAACTTTGCCCCTTCCTCATGTCATGTATTCTCTGCCATTCATCATTTTTTCATTACATATTTTATTTTCTAAATGAGATTTTGGTTGTTTGAAGTTTAGTTGTTTAGTTAATTGAACCCATATTTGTTTCACCTTTGTTTTTTTTATCTCCTTAGCACTTAGCACGGTGCACCAAACAGAGTATTACTCAATAAACATTTGTTGAATGAATAAATGATTATTTCCGCTGAGGAAAATAAAACATGAACACATCGGTGACAGTACATTCCCAGCTTACCGAGCTCCATGATGGCTGTGGCTTGGTCTTTTTTAGTAGATGAGGTAACTGAAAGCCTAATTTCAAATTCTGGGTCTCATATTTCTAGTGTCTCCCTCAGTAGCTACCTGGTTCCACACGGGCACTTCATAAACATCTGTGAGATGAAGGGAGCAAGAAAAGAAGAAAGGGTCAGGAAAGTAGCTTTTATGAACACTTAGCAATTGTTGCATGCTCTCTGAGGGCCAGAAACTGCTCTAAAAGCTCTACTTGGAGCATATCTTTTCTCCCCTTAACAGTTCTACGAGGTCGATCTAATTAGTATCCTCATTTAACAAAACCAAAAACACAGAGTAAGTCATTTGAGAATAAGACATCGATCACTGGTAAATATTAAAAACAGGATTCAAACCCAATGTTCTTTCCCTGAGTTGTACTGCTAGTCGGTATAACCACATGGAGTTTCGGTATATTTCAGGAGGAAAGAAGAAAAGAAGGAAAGAAGGAAAGAAGAAAAGAATGGTTACCAACAGAGCACCATGATGGCCAATGCATGACAGTGCAGAAAGCACTCGAGAAAAATCCAAAAAGCCTATATCCCAAGGATAATTTTTTCTGATTCATTTAACTTCATCTACTGTCTCTGGACTCACTATTCTAATCTGATAAATTGGTCTGAAAAGATACTCAATGCCACTAATCATCAAATAAATGCAAATTAAAACTACAGTGAGATACCACCTCAACCTGGTGGGAGTGTGAGGGTAAATACACCACCAGAGGAAAGAGCTCCATCCATTGATCAGCAACGCCACTTCTTACCACACCCTTGGAAGTCAACCTAATACACAATGTTAGGAACACAATTATCATATCACTGCTGCGCGCACACACCCACCCACACACACACACGGTATCATTTATTGAGTATTATTTGCCAGGCAATTGAAAGTTATTTCCATTAACTGTAATGACAACCCTATCAGTAGTAGTTAATGGTAGACACTGACTCAAGACACCTGAGCTCAGTGTCTGAATCTGCCATTTTCTAGGTGTGTGGCAACTTAATCTCCCCTGGGCCTTCATCTCCCATCTGTAAAATAGGGGAAATAATAACTTCTATAATAACTTCTATCTCATTGGGTTGATGTGAGGATTAAACAAGTCAATGTTTACAGAGAGCTTAGAAAAATGCTTGGCATATAATATAAAAAAGGAAAAGAATGGATAAGGAAGCTAAAGCTCACAAAAATTTGTTATAGAACTCTTCAAGAGGCGAAGTCAGGAGCTGAGCACAGACTCTCTGACCCTCAGTGCTCTTGCTCTTAAGCACTAAGCCATACAGCTTCTTAATAAATGACTGTGAGGTGGAAATACAACCTAAACAGGGGTCCCCAACCCCTGGGCCGTGGACTAGTACCAATCCATGGCCTTTTAGGAACTGGGCGTCACAGCAGGAGGTGAGCAGCGGGTGAGTGAGTGGGAGCTTCATCTGTATTTGCAGCCACTCCCTAGCACTAGTATTACAGTCTCAGCTCCACCTCAGATATTCAGGCATTAGATTCTTATAGGAGCACCAATCTCTGGTGCCAACAAGGTTGGGGACCTCTGAAAAAGAACTGAGGACATGTATTTGGGTTCTTATTTACAGCTGATGATATGTTATTTGAATTAAATCAAGTTTAACCTTTTCCATCTTATCTTTTCCATTCTTATCTTGGATTCCTATTTATTTTCCGATCCTTTAGCTTCATGTAATTGTTGCTCTAAGAAATTTCATGAAAAATAGCAATTATTCCACCAGAGTATGATGATCATGGAGCATTTCTCTCTTTTTTTTTTCCTTGTAATTTTGAAGCCATTCCAAAGCATCTCCATGTTATTGCTTGAAAATTTCTCATTTCAAGGTTCAGTCTTGAGCCAACTGTTAAAATCACTGTAACTCCTGATATAAAGGCCTACAGTGGTAATTATAATCTGATCACTACGTTGGAGCCGCTAAAAGGAATGTGCATGGAAGTCATAAAGAAAAAATTCGATATTTACCTAGGAATTGAATTAGCACCAACTGCTGAGGCAGTCCCTTCAGACTCATTAGAAGAGTTTTGAATTTAGGTTGTAGGGTGGAACTCAATGTTTTGGCCTGACTGGTAATTCTTAACCGAGAAAGGTAAATACACTAAAGGTAAGGGAAAATATTAGCAGAAAGTTCTAAGCATCAGTAATCCTAAAATGAAGATGCATAAGAGAGCCCAAGGAAGGTCAGCAGCTTACGGTATATTTTCCTCCCTAAGTCAACATATTAGAAGTGTAGTCACAACTTAATGGTATGTAAAATGGGATAAAATATTGATTTGGGGAAATTGTTAGAGATTTATTATACCATTTAAAGTATGGTTGGATCGCTGTATATTTTACACGGGATTTACAAAATTTGTTAAGCACCAAGGGAGAAACAAAGATAATTAAAATGTTGGGAAATAGAATAGATGAAGAAAAATTAAAGGACTGTGGGGAATTTAATCTGGGAGAAAAAAGCAATTAGGGATAACTTAAGTGTTTTCAAGTCTATGGAATGTTATTTATTAAAGAACAAGTATTTGTTCTCTATTTCAATGGAGATCAGAAATAAGTTGCCGCAAGAAAGCTTATGTTTACACACAAGTAAGAACTTCTTGATTAAACTCTAGAACTTACTAGGGAGGGAAATTGTAGGCCTTTGCTTTAGGAAATTTTTAAGAATTGAAAAGGTAAGCCCCGGTAATCTGATGTGGTGTTGGGTTGAAGCAGAAGGCTTAACTGGAATTTCTTTAGGTCTCACTAGCACTTAAATGCCATGATTGCGTAAATAAGAATTTGTCCACAAAGCAGGAAGAAAAGCAGACAGAACAATCAGGCATGACCCATTTAGCAATGCAGTGTTATTCCTGAGCAATGATTTTTGGAAATCTCTGATTCGAAGCAGACTTACAATGTGATAGCCAAAACCTTGTGAACACCTCGAAAGGTTCTGACTAGGCATTCACTTTTTTTAGCCTTATAGATAAGGTTGACTTGAGTAGCAAAGGACATACTTATCAGTTTCCATTTGTGTGGAAACTTGTGAATTTTGTGTGTGTGTGTGTTGTGTATGTGTATGTATCTAAAAAATAATTTATGTTATAATAAATATAGTATTTTAAATTAGACTGAGACAATTTAGGCAGTTATTTTTTGTAATTTTCTGATAGTATATCTTAAATTGAAATTAAAGCTATTTTCAATATCTGGGAGTGATAGTAAGGAGTTCCCCAAGATTTTGGAAATAAGGTTGCCTTTATTATTTTTTTTCTAAGTTAATTTTCCTGAGCGTAAAAATTGAAAAATTCTTACACAGTAGATATAACTAGACATCTAAATATGGTGAATGGAGAGTTTGGGAACAACTGACACTTCAATCAAGGTAAACTGAAGGGTAATATCAGAAAGAACTAAGATTTGGTTGTAACTTTGTAACTCAGTATATGGAAACTTAAACATTTGCTTCCTATCCTGTCTTAGAGAAAGCTTCTGTGGATATAATAAGGCTCATCTGCTGTGGAAGATTAAAAAAGTCCCAGTCACAGAAGCCAAAATGATCAGGGGAGACTTGGCAATATTCTCCTCTCTTGGCCAAGTGTCTCATGCAACCTAAGATTCAGTCAGTCCTCACGGTCTGATCCTTTCCAGGCTCACCGAGCAACCTTCAGGTGATTTGACTTTCTGCAGTGTTTGCCTGTGAAAGAAAGTGTATTCATATGCCAAGTCAATCATTTCAAATTTCCTGACAGTTAAATTTTTTATTGTAAATAACTTGTAGATTAGTCCCTGTAAGCTGAATTAATGTAAATCTACTCAGAAGAATCTATAGGTTTCATAACCTGGTATATTCATTAAGATAAATGCAAACATGAGGTTTGAGCGATCTCTCTCTGTCTCTCTGTCTCTCTCTCTCTCTGTCTCTCTCTGTCTCCTTCTCTCTTTCTCTGTCTCTCTGTCTCTGTCTCTTTCTTTTTATGTCTCTGTCTCTGTCTCTCTCTGTTTATCTCTCTCTTTCTTTCTCTCTCTATTCCCTTCTTACTTGCCTTCCTCAAGATGGAACAAAACTATGATCTAAAACTATTTTCATTTGCGACCATTCTCCAGCTTATACAGATGAGACCTCCCTTGCTAGTCCTTCTAGGTGGAAGTGAGGAGACTAGGTCAAAACTTGGTGGAAAGAGGCACTGAGGCTCTCAGGCTTTCTAGCAAGTAGGATAATTCTCATGCCAGAACTGTGGTGTGATAAGTGACTCACAAGTTCAGCAGCCACATTTATCAGACACTTTGTACCTCAATCGTTTTGAAATATAACAGCCCTAATATTTACTTGGACATATAGTAGTAGTTTCCTGTATGCTTTCCAGTGCTTCAGTAGAATGGCTTTTTCTAAATGACTGAGAACTTATGATGCCATACATCATAACGATATACATGTATTGGTTTCTGATGGTAAAAGATTTCCTGACTCTTGCACAAAACTGGTGAATCTCGCTACCTCACTACCTCTGGTTGTGACCTTATCAGATTTCATAAACAGGCTTTGGCTGGGGCGGTTTGTGAATGGCAGTGGTCCAAGGAAAACCAGGTGCTACAGGAAGTGAAATTGATGATTCAGTCAGGTGCATTCTTGCTTATGATTCAGGCTGACCCACTAACTAATCATTGTGAGTGGGCAACTCTACTCTCAGGGGCCCTTGTGAATAAGAGGTATAGTAAAGGTCTTAATCACTTTTGCTGACTAAAGAGCTTTCACAGAAATTGCTCTGTGCAATGCCTTCAGAATTTCAAAATGAAGGAATTAATTCTATTGTGGCAATAAAAGTTATTGGTAATACCACTTTAGGTATGCTATATGCTCTATCTTCTATCTTTACTCAATATTGAAATGTGGCATATGTCATTAAGTATTCAAGGCATTTTGCTTCAGAGCTTGCTTTGTACTTGGCAGTGAGTGTATTTATTCTTTTTTTTTTTTTTTAGTAATATATGTAACCAA
This sequence comes from Eidolon dupreanum, assembly GCA_028627145.1. NCBI lineage: Eukaryota > Metazoa > Chordata > Mammalia > Chiroptera > Pteropodidae > Eidolon > Eidolon dupreanum. The sequence goes on from CM053508.1 coordinate 16,361,138, forward strand.
GGTAACTTGTTTATTTCATTTATTTGTGCTCTCTTTAGGATTTAAAATGGACCACTAAATAGAAGGAAATAAATTAATAAATAAGAAAACTGAGGTGAGAAGAAAATATGAATAAGAAAGTTAGGCAGGAAAGGAATGAGGAAATATGTACATGTGTATATATGTGCATATATATACATGTTAAAGTATTTGGAGCACTACCTAGTTAACCTATAAAATATAATTAAACACAATTATAACAAAATATTCTTGCCTGATTCAGAGGAAAAAGATTAATGATTAAGCTCTTGCTTTTTGCCACAAGATATATTTGGGTTTGCATCTCGACTTGTCATTGACTAGCCATCATTTTTCACACATTACTTGATGTCTACACCATGAAATGGACATAAGAATAGTATCTACTTGAAAGAGTTATGAATGAGTATTAAGGAAGATAGCCCATGTGATGTGTTTAACCTGATGCTTGGTACATAATAAGCTTTATCAAATGACAACTATTTTTATTATAATTATTATCATATTAATTCCCATAAATTTATGATTGAATGAAAGAGTTGCCAGCTGCCTTTATTTTTATTTATTTATTTATTTTTGCTTAACAGCTTTATTGAGATCCAGCTACATTTTAAAAACGTGTGTCCTGTCTATGACCATGCTACCCTGAATGTGCCCAATCTCGTCCAATCTTGGAAGCTAAGCAGGGTCGGGCCTGGTTGGGATGGGAGACACATCCTAGGAATACCAGGTGACATGAGTTCAGCAGGCCAGGAGGCATATGCCATTATTCATGTCCATTTCTTCCCAAGCCACATGCGGGATCTCTCAGTGACACCCCTGAGCCGCTTCCAGGCTTTGACCAGGTTCTTGCTGTATTTCAGGCCTGCTATGCCCTCATCACTTTGAACTTTTCAGGGGCACCTCTGTGTCCTAAAGATTTTGATGGTCAAGGCAAAGATCAGTTAATAATATATTCATTAATGTAATAAGCAACGTAAGCTTGTAGAGGCTATAGTTTTCTGGTTCATCTTCACTCAGAGGCAAAGTCTATCTGTCCTGGTTGCCCCTTGTTGTCCATGGCCCAGAGATCACGGGATTTTCCCAGGGTTTAGGCAAAGACCTGTATAACCGTCAGGGGTCCTCACCTAATCTCTCTGTCTATTCTTCTTTGCTGAGGAGCTGTCCCTAATTCACTGCCACAGGCACAACCACCTACCTACTTAGAGTGAAACTTTGATCCTGAAATGTAAGAGTCATTGTAATGAAGCTGAAGCTGCCTTGGGCAGGATCATGGCTCACTATACACTTGGGGAAATAAAAATCTGCCTAGGAAGGTACAACCAAACTGCTAGATAAGCTTATTTGATAACCATGGAGGTCCGAAGCTGGTTGTGGGAAAGGAGGGAGGATACCTCACTGTCTTTTCTAAAAATATTTAAGACATCAGGGAAAAAAATTAAAGTCTAAGTACTACTTATTTCTTGAGGGCATCTACTATAAGGAAAAGAAATTACCCTTCAAAAGTATCTTTTTCAGGCACTCCATATTTTCCTTCCAACATTTCTTCTTGAAATATAGTGATTAAACTTTAGGTTAATTCAAAACTAGCAGACCTTTCCATCTGAGAATAAGGCAGCCATATTTGAGGTGATAAGCTTAGTGTTCACATGCTAGAAATGAGACTGTCAAACAGTGCTTTGTACTTCTCTACAGCATCTTCCGTGAACTTTTGCCCTCAATAGATTTTCAATTAGGTAGAGTAGTTGAATTGCTAAAATAACATTTCTGCACTGGATGTATTTGTCCTAGTAAATTCTTAACTGAGTAAATTCAGATCTTATATTTCAAACTTTTTCTATGGTCTCTGAACTTGTTCTCTTCTCAAATTACTAAATATGATTACTTTCGGTGGGCTCTGGAGTCAGGGTGTCAAAGCCCAGTTCAAGCACTGACTAGCTGTGTAACTTGAATCTGGTTATCTCATATTTTTAATGCTAAATTTTCCTGTCTGTAAGCTGAGTATTAATAATAAGGTTGTGAGGATTAATACGTGTCAATTGCTTAGTGTACTGCCTGACATAAACAATTTATATGAACTACTATTATTACAGTTACCGTTTCAGTGTCTAATGTTAACTTCCAAAGCGATTAATCTGAAGGATATGAGTGCATAATTTACAGAAGAAAAAAATTAAAAGGCACATATACTTATGAAAAAAATGTTCAAATTCACCACAACTCAAATAAATGTAAATTAAACACCATTAGATAATTTTTACCATAGAATTGGAAAAAATTATTAAAAAGGACAAACTTCTATTTGAGCAAAAGGACAGTTAAACAAGCAGGTACTCTCGGACCTGAGAGCGAGACTATAAATTGGCATAAACTCCCGGGAATGAAACTTAATAGGCATCAATGGTTTTAAAAGTTTTCACATTCTTGGCCCCATATTTGGATGTGTCCCTTAAAGAAATAGTCAGTGAAGCTGTCAAAGGTTTTTATTAAAGAATTATATATAATAATGATAAATGTGAAATGACTATGTAAAATGGTAAAATCTACCAGTAGAATATTATGAATTTTAAAAATAATATTCTCAAAGAACACTTAAGGTGAGGAAAAATATTCCTATGATATTACTGAATAATATCTGATAAAATTGAATATAGTATATGATCTCACTTTGTTATTAACATATACATTATATACATGTTCTTATCAGTGATGTTCTTAACATCTATACCTGGATGTTCTTAAACATCTACACCTGGATGGCCAAGAGGCATCTAAAACTTGACTTGTCTATATCTAAATTTTTAAATTCCCAGCTGTCAACCTCTGAATCCATTCCTCCTCTAGTCTTCCTAATTTCAGTGAGGGGAAAGTCCATCCTTCTAGTTGTTCAGGTCAAATATCTGGGATCTTTCCTGATCTTGTCTCTTCCCCTCATTCTCACAGCCAATTACATAGTAAAGCCATTCACCTCTCCTTTGAAGCTATTTAAAATCTGACCACTTCCCACCATCTCCAACTGCTAATTCTCTGGCTCGAGCCTCCATCACATCCTGGCTAGATCACTGCAGAAGTCTCTTAACTGGGGTCCTTGCGTCGGCCCTTCCTCCCTCCGTGCTCTTTTCTCAGAGGGAGCCTTTAAAGTATATTCAACATTCTCATTCCTCTGCTCAAAGCCTCCGAAATAAAAGCCAGATCCATGTATTGGCTTGCCAAGTCCTTTGTGATTGGCGTTTCTGCTCTCTCTGAATTCATTCTTCTACCACTCTTCTCAAACTGTTGGTTTCAGCCACATTAGCCCCTTGTGCTCTTAACATCCACCAAACACCTTCTCTTTCCACTTATCTGGCTACTTATGTCCACCAGGAACTGCTGGTGCCATTATTTCCTTTAGAGCCTTGCCTAGATGTCATCTCCTCACGTGACCACTCATGTTAAAAGACACCCCAGGCTTACCCAATATTTCCTCTCCCTACCCTCTTATACAGGCTTTTAAAACAGAGCTACCACCAAATGACTTATTCATACTTTCTTTGTTCACGTTTTCTCCCCCATAGAATGTAAGTCATCTGAGGGGTGGTGACTTTCCTTTATGCTCACAAATAGATCCCTATTACTTAGAACAGTGCCTGGCTTATTTGTACAATAAATAAACAAATGGACAAATAAATGGTATATCTTTAGATGAATTTAGTGCTTTTAATTTTCTTATTTATACTCTTCTGAACTTAAATTTTCAAAAATTAAATTTTAACTTTTATTATCAGAAAAAAGCCTACTATCAACATTATTATTATTATTATTATTATTATTATTATTATTTTGTTTAACTTGCTAATTGCTTGCATTGAAGGGCTAATTGAATATATGACTCGTTCAGCGTTTTCTATATTTTGTCTTGGATAGCTCACTCTGAAGTCCAAATCAACTTGATAAAGTTCTTTGTCTTTTTTCAACTCTCCTTTCTCTTTTTCATGGCATTATTGAAAATATCATCTTTTCTGCTCTTTCTAAATCTGAATTAGTATTAGACTGGTAGGTTAAGTCCTTGCCCATTCTTTAAACATAACAATTAATACTAGTACTTTAATTATTTGCTATTTGAGCCTTTACATTTCTGTCTTCTTTTCCACTTCTAACACAGCCAGTCCTCTTTTGAGGACAGTGTATTGTACACATTGGAAGGACACTAGGACAGCCCAGGTTCTGAGAACATGGCTGAGTCATTTCACATATACTATATCTTTCCGTCTTCAGAATAACCTTCTTTAGCACCTATTATTGTTCCATGTGATGAGGAAACTGAGGCTCTGGGAGCTTAAGAAACTCACTGGAGAGCACACAGCTAGGAAGTGGCAGAGAGCACATCCACTTGATGCCAAAGCCCACATCCTTACTTTTCACAACAATCCATGGTCACCCCTCGGTTTTGCAACTTGTTTATTTACTTCTACATTTATACACACCCTCCTTTCAGAAAGGATTTGAAGAAGATATTACTATTGGTATTATTACTAAGCTCTGGCTTCTGCCTCCACATGGCCTAAGCCCAGGAGGTTGGGGAGGATGGCGTGGGCCAGAGCCAGACTTGCTGTGCTAGACGGTGGGAGAAAGGTCGTCCTGTCGCTGCAACCCATCCTCTTACCATCCACTAGCTCAGGGGGTGAACTTGGGATGAATCTACTGGGGGCAGTGTGGGGGGCATTTGCAGTAGGGTGATTCCAGGCTTAGCTTGATGAGATTCGTCTTTTGGTGATTATTTGTTTGGAAATTTATTTTTTTCTTTTGATATATATATATTTTTAAATGTTAAGTATATCCTTATTCAATCTTCTTTTTGGAGAAAAACATCATTCATTTTTAAGAAGGAAAGAGGATGGTAACTAACATCTGTGGAATAGCACCTTAATTGTATTATCTTGTTTAATCTTCTCAAATCCCTGTGAAGTAGATCTCATTATCTTTTTTTTTTAAACAGATGAAGAAATTCGGGTGGAAGAAAATTAGGTAATTTGCATAACAGTGTCCTAATGTAATTCTATTGAACTTTAAAATCTGTTTTCTTTCTACCATCCTATGTACTCATTCTGCTTCTACATATGTAAATATTGAGATATGTTCGACCATGTTTCTAACAACCAGGGGCTTTTTAAAAAAGAACACATAGAATAGTTTTAGAATTTGCGACTGCGGAGGAAAATGGCAATATTTCTACCAAGTAGAGAAATGCAGACTGACTTACTGGGCCTCGTGGGAAGGCCGAGCATAGGCATGCTACTGATGCATCTATCTGTGACTTCCTTTGTGATTTGAAATGTGTCTCTATGTGTTTGCTTGTAACAACAAGATGTTGATATTTCTCACCAAAATTAACATTACCGAGCCGCTTTGGTGTATAAACATCTGCGTAAGAAAGTTTAAATATTGACTTGTCTGGGGACAACATGGGGTTAACAAAATGACTTTCTGAGCTCCTTTTCTCATTTTGACTGATGTCATTCTACTGCTAAACTTATCTAGAATAAGATCTCCTAAAGGTTGCTTGCATTTGGTGAGAATCAGGTTCATCTCTTTTGGTATTTAAGGGGCTGCAGATGTAAACTGGTTCCACCAGTGTCGGGAAACCGTGAGTCATCTCAACTCTTATGTTATCTGACCCTGAATGGAGAAGGGCAACGTTCACATAGAAACCATGTCATTTGTCATGTTAAGAACAGCCTGATCTTGTTCTGATGCTCTTGGAGAACTCCAGATACCCTTATATAAAGAGAAATTTCCAGAAATTAATAAAAAAAAAGTTCATTCTTAAGGAATGTGACCAATATATCTGAGATGAGTGACTCAAAACACGGGAGGAAAGACCTGTAGTTTCAGCAAATAAATAATTTTGAGTTACTTGAAAATAAAAAAAAAACATAAGAACTCATTGTTTTCCTATTTAAAATATATGAAAATTTCTTTATTTCATAGATTTAAAGGAAAACAAACCATTGGAAAGAAAGAAAAATTTATTCCCTAAATGTTAATAGCTTAGTATTGTTATCTCATTAAAATGGGCAAATACTTGATACAATTATTTGCATATTGACCTTAACTTCATGACAATTTCCCAAGAAAATTTTTTAATATACACATTTCCCTGAGTGCTTTGTGCCACTCCCAGGCATGTGTGTGTGTGACTAAGTCTGCAGGCTTGTGGGGACAAGTGCATGCACAGATAAGAGCCAGACCTTCAGGGATGTTAGATGTGCTGAACATTGGAAATAGGCAATGTTCCCTGTTTGATGACCTTTGCCAAATTGCAAAGTGCAAATTGGCAAAGTGACTTTTATCATTCAATCAGTTTTGGCAACGGAAGAGGTAACTAGTCAAATCCCTTCTTATATAAGAGGGGCAATCTGAGGGTTTTCTTATGGAATATATCTTTCCTTTCACAATTATACACTGAAGAGATTGTCTTCCACACTACAGTGGAGTTCACAGTGATCTCTATGATGTTCTCAGCACTTATTGCTTAGCACATAGTTTTGCTAAATACCCATTAAATGACTGAATAGGTGAATGAATGAACGAATAAATTAATACATGAATGAATAGATGAGTAAATGATAGAATGAGTTTCAGAGAGATGTGTAAGCACATACCAAGAAAAGAAATCCAGGTGTTTCTTATTTTTCTTTCTATTCTGTGGTCCCAGTTAGATAAGTTAATCAATTTCTTACTCTCTTTTAATCCTCAAACCCAATTCCTGGAAACACCACCTATTCTTAGCTGAACTGGGTCCTTTCCTTTCCCATTTTCACCCCTTTCTCAAAGCCTTACTGAGTAATTGGAAAAAAAGAGATTTCCTCCTCAACTCCATTTTGTCTGAGCATGCAGCAACATATGAGTCACTCTTCACTTCTAAGACACAATAGAGCTTTCCATGGCTTGTATTTGCTATAAATATTTACTGCCCTGATCCCTGATTTACTTAGTATTAACACAGTTGTCTGGGTAGTCTCAGAGCTTTGATAAACTTATACTAGTCTCAGTGTTTAAGATCTGAAACTACTTTAGGTTCTAAATTTGGTAAATATGGGATCTATTCCAATTAAGGTTCTGGACAAAGTTAAAAACATTATGTCTTTTTTTTTTATGGAATGTTAGGTTTTGTTGTAGAGAATGTTTGCCTTTCTATCCATTTATCTACTTATCTTCAAATATTGCTAATGATCATATGGGTAGAAGATATTATCCCCATTTTTTTTTTTCAGTCAAGAAAGCTGAGATTCCAGTGGAGTGACTTTTAAAAAGTATTAGATCCAGGATTCAAATTGAGATAGGTCTGACTCTTCAGATCAAGTTCTTCCCATGACACTATGGACTTGCTTCTTCCCACCCCATAATCGCAGAAGCTATTGAAAGGCACCTGGCCCATTAAGAACTGACCACTGTGTGCCCACTAAAGCAGCAACTTCTGCTCCATTACCCCATGCAGGCCTATAGATCCTGGGAAGACAAAGAGAACATGAGAGAACACAGTATAGAAAGCTTTTCTCTTGCCACATCTCTCAGACCAGTTCATAGTGTCACTAAATGGTGGTAAAGAGATATGACCACTTCATAGCCTCAGAATCAAGACTCATTAATCTCCCTTCCATATTTCTAGGGCCACTTTGTTATTTTTTTAAATCGAGTTCAGAATGCTACGTTGATGTAGGAAAGTCAGGGCAATTGGTGAGTTATGTCTTAAAAGGAATTTATATATTCTTTAACACTGCTGCTGTAAATATATTCTCAGAGTTCACCCTTTTCGCAGCAAACATTCACTTAGTCTCCATCAGAATATTATCTTTATTTATTTTAGTAGACATGCAGTAAGTGTCTGTTTTGTGGGATTTACTCTAAAAGGTGCCAGAAGGATATAAATATGCATATTGACACCTCTGTTCTCTTTCCAGTGGAGGAACAAGATGTGTAACTCTTGCAAGCTCAACTGAGATCAACACTATAAATCTGTTTATTCATTCATTCATTCATTCATTCATTCCATAAACAAACATTTATTAAGCTCTACTATGTGGAAGACATGAAATATTAGAATAAAGGACAGGCTGATAATTAACTTAAAGGATGTACAGATAAGGAAGTTTAGAAGAGACAGAAATTACAGAGAAGAGAACAGGGAAGGTTTCATGGTGGATGTGACATTCGTATTGGACCTTGATGACTTTAGGAAGGGAAAGCACTTTAAGTAGAAAAGTCCGTACGAATATAAGAGATGAGGTCAAATTATAGCAGGGGAAAGCAAGTAGGCCAGTTTAAATGGAAGGAATCTGTAGAAGTGGCAGATAAGGCTGGAGAGGGTCAAACTTCTGGAAGACAGGAATCATGTCTGACACGACTGTTCTGTGAGGGCTCAGTGTATACTTGGAATGACACTTAGGCATCGCAAGAGTAACTCAATATGCCAGAGGATACATTTGCGGAGGACTTGGAGGTGATGCTGACTGCAGTGATCCGGCATTGGAAGTTATGAAAGAGGAAGAGAATACTCAGTAGGAAAGGTGGATCATTGAAAAGGAAATGGAAACCCTACATTCCTCCTATACCACATTATTGGTGAAAGATAATCTTACTTCTTAAGGAATATAGCATCAAAGATGGTATGAGGCACAGGGGAGATCATGGAATTGATAATGCAGTAGATTTAATAGTCAGCTAACTTAATTAAAGAAGGCAACAAATTTAATGAGAGTGATCAGGCTTCTTTCAAACAAAAGAAGACCCAATTAAAGACAAGAAAAACTGGTTACAAGGAAACAACCTAAGATATATAATTAACCTGTAGGACTTAATGTCATAAGATAGAATTAATGGCTAGTATTAATTTAAGTAGGAGTGTAAGATTTGAAAAGCATTTGGCACTTACATATAATCAATATAATTAGTATCTAATATCTACAGAGATAAGGATTATTTGTTAACTTAAGATGCTGAAATATATATTCTATTATTTGCTCTTATGATAAAGTTCAATACATATAAGAAAATTATATTATATAGTCTTGAGTTTACTAGGAGCCATGTAAATTCTACAGTATAACACCATTAAAAGAAATAGAATCAACATAACAATTTATGTTTTTGCTTCTAGGATTATTGTTCTTTTTCAAAATTCCCATTAATATTTTCAGTTGGTTTTCAATGTTCTTTTGATGGCTTCCATTACTGACCTAGGGAGATTATTCTTTAAAATAATAGTTGTTACTGTCTAGCAACTTTTCTTTATTCATAGGCCTTATCTTTATTTCTCTATATATGAACTAACTCTCACATTCAGGGGTACATTCTTCCAAAAATGCAAAAGTCCTTACCCAAGACTTATGTACATTAATTTCTTTCCTCCTACTAATAGTTGTAATTCCATATTTTGGGGTCCCTTTTTCCTGGACTCCTTTCTAATATTTATTCATTAGTTTTTTAAAATTTATTTTTTAATTACAGTTGACATGCAACTGTATATTAATTTCAGCTGTAGGACATAGCGATTAGACATTTATATACCTTGCAAAGTGATCACCCTGATAACTCCAGTACCCATATATTTGGCACCATATATTGTTATAACATTATTGACTATATTCCCTGTGCTGTACTTTATATCCTCATGATTGTTTTTATAACTGGTAGTTTGTTCTCCTTAACCCCTTCCACCTTTTTCACTAATTGTCTCTATCTCCCTCCCATTTAGTAAGCATCAATTTGTTCTCTGTATCCATGAGTGTGTTTCTGTTTTCCTTGTTCATTTATTTTGTTTGTTTTTTATTTTTTTAGATTCCACATATTAGTAGAATCACATGGTATTTGTCTTTCTCTGACTTATTTCTCTTAGCATAATACCTTCAAAGTCCAGCCATGTTGTCACAAATGGCAAGATTTCATTTTTTTTTATGGCTGAGTAATATTCCAGTGTATATATGATTTATTAGTTTGACAAACGTTTTTCAAATGGCTATTTATCGCATTTATAGGCAATTGGAAATGGTGGAGAGGGATGGCTTTGGAATCTATTCATCTGATGAGTCAAAGTTTGGATCCTGACTGTGGTGTATAATAGCCATGTGATCTTGGACAAGTTTTTAATCAGCTTGAGACTCAGCCTTCCTTTGTGAGAATTCAAGACCATGTCTGTCTAGTGCCTGGTGTATAGTGGGTACTCAAGGAAGGGTAGCCATTTAGGTATTTTCCTGACTCTGTTGGCAAATGCACTAGGCTACTTTGGTTTTGCACTACTGTGTCCCAGGAGAGAACTCAGAGGAAAGTGTCTTTTAGTTCTTCATTTTTACTGCTTCATCTTACTTTCTATATAATTGACTTCTGGAATCTCATTTGATGCTAAACTGGACTCTGCATCTCTTCACTTTCTCTCGGTACTCCAGCCTGTTTTCCAGCATGTGGTATATTTGCATCGGCTGACTAGACTCTATGGAAGGCCACCTCTACTTCCTCAGAGAGTTCACCTTGATGTGGACAGCATTCCTTTGTTCTTTCTTCTAGATTTATAGGTTATCATAATGATAGGGCAGCTAAAACTTTACTTCATGAAATAATTTTGTTTCTGATTTATAGGAAGAAAATGATTTCAAAAAAAGCTTTCTTCTAGTGTAAATGTTCTAAAAGGCACGAATGGTATTTTTGGAGTAATAGAGAAAATTTTTATTTGTTTGCTTTGTTACTGGTTGCAAAATAGACAAAATATTATGAAACCACAACATAACGTAAAAGGTACCTGTTTGTTTCCTTGTTGCTGGTTTATATTTTTAACACTTGGCTGTTGTTTCAGCTTTGGGTTGCTTTCGAAGTATGTTGAATAGATAGTGCAGACAGATTTGAAAAGGAGAGAATACTCCCAGAACAAAAATGAGAAACAAAGAGAGAATGCAACAAGCTTCAGGTTGTCAGGGGGCTAGCAATCAGTGAGTCTATAAGTTTTACTGAGAGGTCAGAGTTTGCAAAGCATAGGAACTGCAACAAGCTTGGCATTCAATGCCTGGTGTAGGGCATTAACTCAATAAATATCCGTTGATTGATAGCAGTTACTTGCCCTTTTCCAGTTCTCTGTATAAGAGAGACCTGTTTCTCCTGCTCCCTTTATTCTCACCTCAAGGCAAGAACTTCCAACTTCTTGGAACTATTGGGGAGAAAGCTTCCCCGTTTCCTTTCATCCATTTCCCTTCAAAACCACAGGAACAAGTGCTGAGGTAGAGAAAGAAGACTTTGCAGGTATAGCTCAGCTGCCCCAGGCCTCCTTCTTTTTCAGTCTAGTCTCCCTGGAAGGTGGGCACATGTCCTACTTCTAACACTCCCATGCAAAGCACACCCTGCTCAAGGACTAGCACCTACTACCTAAAGAGAGGGCAGAAGCCCATCTGGCCTTAGGCCCTGATGGGTGTACCCTTTCAGCAGACCTAGACATACTGCTTCACAGATTCTCCCCATGGAGGATTCTCTGTCTAGGTTTGGGGGGAATTTGAAAGAAGACTCTTTGAACTGAAAAGCCAAATCTTTTCCAGTCCAGGCATACAGCTAACATACAAACTATCTGGATTTCTATCTGGCTTTTGAGTGCATAAACGATGGGTGTCAGTCAGAAGAGTTAGGAGATGAAGTGCACTTAATGACTCTTTTTGAGAAATGCAGACCTTGGGACCTCTTTGTCCTGTGGTGAATTCACTGGGAGAGTTTGAGAAATAGGCTCGAGGGCTAATTCATATAAACAACAACAACTCTTAGATCAAGGCTTTGGGCTTAGCAGAGGTGGGAGGCGTGGGTCTTTATTAAAATACACTGTTCATTGGTCTTTTAAAGGTAAAATTTCAATTTTACTAGCTTGTTTATTGAATACAATTACACACATGCATGTAATCTAAAGTATGGTGCAGTCGCATGAGGCCTGTGAGATGCATAGCCACCCAGTGCTTCGCTACCTTTTTCTCCACTGGAAGCCACTTTCCAACTCACATAACTGGTTCTTTCGATATTTACCTCCAAATGTATTTTTATTTTTCTATGTCTAGATTTTGAAGTTGTAGACATTACTGACTCACTTAGGCTTTACTTATAAACTTGCCACTTTGGAAAATAAGGATTTAGGTCTCTTTCATACCCCATCTTCCACACAAACAACCTTCCCATGTCCTGTTCTCCTAACATAGTCATGCGCTGCATAACGATGGTTTGGTCAATGGTGGACTGTGTATGTGATGATGGTCTCATAAGATCATAAAAGAGGTGAAGACCCCCTGTCATTGCCTAGTGATGTTGTAGCCATCATAAGGTCATAGCACAATGCATTATTCACGTGTTCGTGGTGATGCTGGTGTAAACAAAGCTGCTACGCTGCCAGTCATAGAAAAGTATGGTGTATGCAATATGTACAGCACATAATACTTGCTAATAATAATAAGTGATTATATTACTAGTTTATGTATTTACTATACTATATTTTTATCATTATTTTAGAAGGTACTCTACTTATTAAAAAAATTGTAAAACAGTAGGCTGTGTTAGGCCAGCCAGAGCCTCATACATTTTACATTTACCATGTCTCTCAATTGCATTATTTTCTCTTGTGCTTGATTTAATCTTGTGTCATTTCATACAGTAACATGTTATATAGTTTATAGCCCAGGAGCAATAGGCTGTACCATCTAACCGAGGTGTGTAGTATGCAGTACCATCTAGGTTTGTGAAAGTGCCCTCTGTGATGTTTACACAAAGGCAAAATTGCTTAATGATGCAATTCTCAGAAAATCCCCATCATTAAGTGACGGATGAGTTAGTTACATTGTAACGCTGGTTAGTTCAATCTTCAGTGTTCTGTTTGTGATTGTGAAAACTTTATTGGCAACTAAATTCTACAGTGTAATGTAATTTCTGTGTCTTTTCTGCACTTTTTTCCCCATGTAATTAATAATTGGCATTAATCTAAGCCCAAACTTGTGCCTCCAGTGCATCAGTAAGTATTCTATTGGTTTCACTTTTAAAAGATGCCTCTCTTGGAGAAAACAGACCTCTTTGTTATGGAGTGGCCTCCCTCACATCTGGTGCTCCACTGTCATCTCGGGCTCCCTCTTCAGTACGACCCGAGGATTCCCTTCTGTTGCTCTTGTGTTGGATCCCTTCTTTCCCCGGCACTAGGCCTTCCTTGTTCTTTACGTGGAGGATGTCCTCTGGCAGCTTCCCACCTGAAACACTCAGTCTAGAGGAACTGGACTTTATTTTCCCCAGAGATGAGTATTTAGTTATATAGCTCTCCTCAAAGTTAATAGAAGTGAGTTACTTTTTAAGATTTGAGATTTCCCAAGTAATTTGATATTACTACTGAGTTATACTCCCCTAAAAAGAACCATTCATAAGAAGTTTATCTGAATTTAGAGAATTTAGCTTATCGTCATGATTAAAAGCTCAGATTTAATAACACTGCAAATACACACACAATCTTATGCGTGCATGTGTACATATATGATGTATATGTGTATATATTATACGTATGCATATAAAACACACACACACACACACACACACACACACACACACACACACACACACACACACACCTTTACCTCTGAAAATCCCAAATGACTGAGTGATGACACAGTGTGTTATCTTCCTATTGCTGCTGTAACAAATTACCACAAAGTTAATAGCTTAAAACAACACAAATTTACTATCGTAGTTCGGGAGGTCAGATGTTTGGAATGGTTTTCACTGGGCTGAAATGAGGGTGTGGGCAGGGCTGCACACCTTTCTGCAAGCCTTAGTGGAAGATGCATTCATTCATTCATTTATTTATTCATTTATTTATTTATTTAGCCTCTCTCAGTTTCTATGAGCTACTTGCATTCTTTGGCTCATGGGGACCTTCCATCTTCAAAGCCGTCAGTGGCCAGTTCAGTCTTTCTCATGATGCTGTTTCCTGGATCTGGTTGACTCCTTTGCGTCCTATTCCCCATTTAAATACCCTTGCAGATTACACTGTAGCCACCCAGATAATTCAGGATAATCTCCTTATTTTAAGGTCAGCTGATTAGCAAATTTACCTCCATCTGCAAGTTTGATTCCCCCTTTGCCGTGTATGTGACACAATCATAGGTTCTGGAGCTTAGGACACAGACATCTTTGGGAGGCCATTATTCAGCCGCAACATGCAAACTCTTCTTTCCCCTGAAAATACTCATTTTAGGGATAGTTATAGAATAATCTTTAACTTTGCACACCGAAGCTATCAATTTAACAGTTTAAGACAGAAAGTGAACAATAATTATCCAATCCAAATTTGAGGGGCAATTTAAATTGGCAAACAGGCAGCTTATCCTCAACCGGCTTTTGGCTTTTATAAAAACAGATACATTTCTGTCATCACAATTTAAATAGAGAAAACATTATTTTAAATTACTTGGTCCTGAAAAAAATCTCAATATGAGTGCTTTGGTTGATTATATAGAAATATAAGCTTTTACATTCTTCATGCTTATAATTTTATACAATTGATTTAAAAGAAGTTGGTGTCACTATACCATTACTGAAAATATTTCCAACAGCAGTATACACCACACAATTAGAATTACAGCACACACACAGATGCACACACGTACACACACACAATCACATACCTATCGTTAATGGTCTAAAAGTCTGAGTGAAAATGGAGAGATTTGTCGTAAAGATATTAACACTCTCATCATCATAGATTATTGCTTCAAGAGAGTCACTGAAGTTAAAATAGCAGGCATTTTCCAGGAAAATGAATATGTAACATTCCGAAGGGCTACATCTTTCACTGGTCCTTCTAATAGGCTCAAGGGTTTCATTTCCTTTGTTTTGCTCAAGCCCATAATGCAAATGTTAAGCTCCCTCTCTATTAGTGCCCCTTAAAAGTAAGTTGATACTTTGGAGCTTTTAAATGGACCTAAATGGTTTTTAGGCATTTTCATTTGTTTTCTACTAGTCAGGGAGACCCTAAGGGTGGGGACTCATGCCTTCTTTGTAACTCCTCACAGCTCCTATACAGTCCATTATAGGCTTAGTAGGATTTTTTGTTATTCACTTGGGAATACAATAGCTGGTCAGTACACAGTTGTATGTAGAAATGAACAAGGAAATAAACATCGTTTACATGGGGAAATGGTGCAAACTCTAAACTGTTTAAAGTATATTTTGAAGCCTATTTTTGAGTCAGACTCAAAGTATAGGAAACTAAGCATTCTATAAGATATCTTTGTATATGGCCATTTTACTTTAAATTAGTGATGTCTCTTTGACCCCAATGATGAAAGAATCAATTAAAATTAGAGTTGAGCTTGAAACCATTTATTCCCTCCCACTCCCCAAGTTTCTAATTGCTTGGGTTCCCGATTTTAGAGGCAGCCAATAAAATATTATGGTTTTCTAAGCTCTAAATTAATGGGCAACTCAGAAAATGCATGTGGGTCATCTTCCATCTCCAAACTTGGTGGAGCAAATTGCAACGGATGACTCATTTCTCACGGATCCAGCATGTTAAATCAATGAGCGTGTTTGCTTGAATCTTGTCTCCTAATGAGCTGAAACAGATAGAACATTTCTCATGCACCCAGATGGGATTATTTTGGAAAGTAAACGAATGCACATGCCCACACAAAATTCCTCTGCTATCTCTGGCCAGATTTTGTTAGCTGCTCACCAAGATGATTTACCAGCACTAGGAGACCAAGCTACTCCATACTATCGGCTCCATAGGAATTCTTCCAAAAGATAAAGTTTTCTATTTTGTTTTTCTCAATTTAATAATGCCATGTACAATATTTTCAAGATATCATGAATTTGTATGTCCATGAATGTGGAGGAGGTTTAAGTTTCATTACAGTAAGTGGTATTTGCTTAATAGGGTTGAAATTGATTATTTATGTCAATAATTGCTAACATTTAAAATAGTTTCACTAAGTTTATTGCCCTTAACATATAAAACTCTCCTATAAGTCACTAAGAAAAAGAACAAATGACCAAAAGGAAACAAGTAATTTGCTTTGGTTATGCAAACTAGAATAACTTCTGGACAGCAATTTTTCAATGAGTATCAAAAGCCCTAAAAATTGTATTTTCTGTGCCACAAGCAATTACACTGCCAAGATTATGTACTAAGGAATCAATAATGGTCATGTGTCACATCTTACAAGAAATTTCATTACAAAACTATTTATTGAAAATAAGCAAATGCAAAAACTTGAAATAACTTATCTGTCCAAAAATAGGGTATTGGTTCATCTTAGTTCAGCTCCTCTGAAAAGCAGAAGCAAAGATAAAATTAGTGATACAAGAGATTTACTAGGGCAAATGCCAGTGAGGAAAAATGGAGAGAGCCATCAGACCACAATGTAGGTCTCCCCCATGTGAGAAGAGAGAGGGAAGGAAGTTTAGGTGCAAGAATCTTACAGAGTAGTACAGCTGAATGGTTTTGATATGGTTGATAGAGAGTCCTCAAGCCAAAGTTGCCTATCAAAGAAGTCCTCTGTCTCTCAGGAATGCTCATGGGAAATGTGACCTTTGCTCATATTCAGTGGTGGATTCAGAGAGCAGCAGCTGAAGCCATCAATTATGCTCCATGCAACAGGAGATTTGAGAGGAGCATTTTCGCAGCCACCATGTGTTAAATAAGTCTCAGCACGACCACACATGGATTTAATCATTAAAGTGCAGTAATAAATAATCGTTAACAAGGAAAAGTGCTTATAATGTATTTTTATTTATAATTATATGTTTAAACTTATAATTAAAATATTAATCTACTTAAAATTTTAATTAACTTTATATTCTTTATCATATACATAAAGTAATCACAGATCATTTTTATACCTTTTACAATTTGGGAAAAGAAGACAATTGAGATAAGAAAACACATTAACAGAATTTTTACTAGAAAGACAATTCGTTCTGTTCACACTTACTATCATTATTGCTTTTGTAACCTGAGATGCTTAGTTATAATCATAGTAAGGAGAAAGAAATTTGTAAAATTCAAATGAGTTGTACAAATGGGTCAGTCATACATGAACATTAGACTGAAGAAATTATTCTAGTTAAAGTATAAGGCGTAACTGAGGCTATTACTTTAAGATATTTAAAAATAAAATTTACTTTATTTTCTGGAAAGAAATGATACACGTGTAGTAGATACAATGATGAGCAGAGAAACAGACTTTTTCTATTACCTAGACCTTATATTACCCCATAGGGAAGGCGAGGAGAATAACAGGTCGTAATGAATAATACTAGCAATGAGTAATACCAGTTTACATTAAGATGAGTCTAGGACCTTATCTCTCCAACAAGGCCTTGTATGCATGAGAGATCAGCCCCCCAAGGGTGAAGAGAATTGGTGGAGAATAGAAAAACCCTTCTACTGCGGTAGGATTTTATATATGCCTGCTCTGTTCCATGTTCCCACACATCCACCTGTGAAGTACATCATTCGATGATTAATAATTGCTGTGATGATGACCTTTGTATACACGCCAATTTGCAATTAGCAACAGATTGAAAAAGGGAATATAAGAGCTGGAAGCAACCTTTGATTATGCTATTCCCATGACGCTCCATACCTAAGAGTCCCATGGTCAAATAAGTTTAGATACTGCTACACATCATAACCCTCAAATTATGATAGTAACTAGTATATTAAAAGATAGGATCAACCTTGTCATAAAACGACTTTTAACTTTTACATTTCTGAAATGTAATGAAACTAAAATTCTTTTTTCACATAATACCTATTAACCTAGTGTGTTCATAAAACATACTGTGGGAAACCAGAATCTTATCCTATCTTTTCATTTTCAAATGAGAACTCTGAGGCTGAAAGGGGTTAAACTGCCTGTCTGGGCTCACACGGTCGGGCAGGGGTCCTGAAACCTAGGCTGGCTGGCTCAGTAGTGATACTAACTCCATCTATAGCTCACTCTTCCTACTATTAAAGTTGATATGGCCATTTTAGCATCTTCTTAGATAAAGATAGTTAGACTAAGAAGATACTTAGGAACTAGAGTAAAAACATCCAAATAGCTACTTCAGAAAGTATCCAAATTATTTTGAAGTATACCAAAGGACAAGTGGAAAATGAGATTTGTTATCTTTTTCCTTCCTTCTCAGCTACTGTTTTCAGGATGTGTTTTCGATTACTGGGCTGAAGAGCAAGCTTGAGAAGCTGCTTCTGAGTAGCAATTTATTAATTGCTTCTGAAATGATTCTGAGTTATGTTTCTTTTATTGGATTCCATCGTGGAATGCTACAGAGTGTGCTACTTTTTCTTTGATGCTTTTAGGGTTATTATGGAGGCATCCTTTCTGCCAAGTAGAAAGCAGATTAAAAAGCAACCATCTAACTGTGTGCTTTAGGTGACTGTAGATTCTTCATCTCCTATGGGAGACCGAGCAGCTGTACCCTCAGGTTGCCCCTGTTCCTGCCTTGAAGGCTGAACTAATTTCCCAGAAGATTAGAAGTAGATTGATGTAAGGGTGTGCAGGCTGGGGGTCAAACCATAGGCTAACTGGCTCTTCTAGTTGTTGATGTTTTTGTTAAAGTTTCCAGTGATCTTGATGCCTCATGTTGAGTAAGAGATCCAAGAATGTAGCCAGGTCGCTGGACTGAAACCAACTATACAAATTCTGAAGCTCTGCTGGGCTTGCACCAAGAAACACAGGTGGTCTTCCGAGCCACTTCAATCTTAGCCTGGCCTGAGAAGAGCAGCAAATACCTGGGCGTGTTTATTATTCTCTAACAAATATTTTCCCATTTATTTCATTTTTAAAACAACCAAAGATAAAGCTTATTCAGCTGTAAAAATGAATTTATGTCTTGATTCGGTTGACTTTTCTTTTGTATTTTTCTTAGTAAAAGGAAAAAGAGAAAGTGCTGGGAAACAGCAGTTATTTATACAAGGGCATCAATTAGGGAGTCCTTAAAAAGAAAAGTGGAACCTGACATTTTTTTGCGGGGGGTCAGGTAGGGGTCTCCTGGCTTACTCAATTATTTCTGGACTGTTCCACAAAGCCCCTCTGAATGTTTGTTTCCACAGAGATCTCGACAAACACTAGAGACTCATCAACCAGAGTGAATTCCCTCAGTGAAATCGCTATCTTCTGCCAAGAATCAAAGGTCATCCCAGCGGAGTGCCGTCTTCGTGTTCAGCCGCTACGGAGTGTCTGGAACAGAGTGAGAACAAAAATGATCCCAGTTCAGTGCCCCCTGACTCTTTCGGGAAGAATCCCAACAAAACTGCCACTGGGAATTCAGAAAGCACATTTGGAGACTGGGAAAGGTCCAGGCTAAACAGAAGAGAATGGCGATTTAGAGACAATAAGTAAGATAAAGGGAGTAAATGACTCAAAGAAGAGTTTTGAGCCAATATTTACACCCATATTGCCATATTTACAGCTTAAACACTATGCCCTAGACATGCAGGAAGTATGTTTTTATGAGTCTTTTAATGAATGTTAAGTCAATAATGTCCCAAACAATGGGCCCCAGTGAACTTTCTTATGAAGGCCATACAGTGAGTTATTCAAATGGAGTCAGAGTCAGTTGAACTCTGTAATGCACATTTTTAGAAAAGAGATGTTCAAATTAGCCATTTCTAATATGATGCAAAGCCTTTAGAAGAGTTTATTATTGAAGGAAACCAAGACATGAAATTAGAAGGCTTCTTAAGTGCCTGACTAAAAATATCTATATAGCAGATTTTATTGTCAGAGGTAGCAATGGTCAAAGAACATTTGCCGTCATCACTACCAATATACAGAATAATTACCCATGCAGACAAAACTCATTAAAAGGCTAATTAGCAAGCTAATACACACAACTGTAAAATCCATGGCAGCTGGGCAACTGAGCAGATAGAATAGGTGCTATCAATTAGTTGGTGCCATGTAATCAGTATCTGCTTACTGTAAAAAAATATATGTATATATATTTTTTACATATATTTTTTTAGTTTTAGAGACATCTGACCCATATTGGCTGATTGGCAGGCACAGACGAATGATCAATAAGGCATAGACACTTTGATATCATAAAACACAAGCCTAGCAAAAATACCACTAAACTCTTTGATCTTTGTGAGATGCTCAGACAGCACTTTTGAAATTTTTATTTTTTGGGTGCCCCATTGTTCAGTGTCCTCTGGCTGCATTTCCAAGTGTAGTAGAAAATGACAGTCCTGCCAGTCTTAAAATGTCAAAGACCACGTAAAACCAACCTCATTTAGAGGCATCCCCAACTTGTGCACATCAAGCCAAGTAATCAGCATCACAAAATAGACCTCATATTTTGAGAGCTTTCAGTCTTGGAAATTCTGACTTTTTAAAAAAATGATCAAGAAGAGATAGAGTTCTAACTGATGGCTTGCATAGAAATTAATAGAAAATAACTATACCTACCCACAGTCAGACAGAATACCACATCAAATTCCCTAACTGTAAAGACTCAAACCTTGTAATCATACAATTTTTTATATAGCTGCTAGCCCTTTTTAAAAGGAAAATGATGTGATTATTCAGGATTATTCAGGCGAATGTTATTGTAGAGCTGTGAAGGTAAAACCGTTGGTAATAAACATAGTTTCAAATTTGGGCATTGGGGAGTGTGGGGCTGTACAGGTCACAGATGTACAAATTCATCTCTTAAACTTTGGTTTACTCATTGGCAAAACGGACATTGTATCTATCTCCTAGGGTTGTGGTAACAATTAATATTTGCATATGTAAAATTATGTAGCACATTGCCTGATGACTTCCATTAGTTAAACCTGGACAACTTGTTCTTGCTATCTGAGATTTCTGTTGATAGAAATTTGTGGTAGGTTTCCAAACATGTGTACTCTTGAAAAAACGTGAGAGAAAAAAGCAGTTAATAATGACCATCTTAACATTATTATGAAAATAGTTTTGACCTCAGACTCCCTGAGTCTTGGCTCTCCCGTCAGGTTTCTTCAGATCGACCTGTGACTGTCAGCAGTCTAGGCAGAGCGTTCAACCCTGCTGGCCCTGATAGAATTAGCAAGGAGGATAAATATGAGAGCAGAAATTGAGCTGAGTCCTCCTCTCTTGGGTATTTTTACCAAAATCTCCAGGCAAAATGTGTCATGGTGGGCAGATGCCAAATAAGAGATGGTTGCTAAGGAAAGACAAATTCAAATACATGTTAATGATTCTCAGGAAAATAAATGAGTTGCCAGATAAGAATAGGTATTTTCCTTAGGCTCAAGCCCCTTATTTATATTTTTTCTTGTTAGCTTTATCTGTCCCATTTTAAAAATCGACGCTTCTTTAAAGTCAGTCCGTTAACATTATTAATTTACCGTTGTACTTGTGATTCTAGATACTGTAGGCATAAGAAGTTGAATGGGAGGCAAGCTGTGGACCGGAGGTGCTGACCAGGGTGATCTGTGAGGTGGCTTATGTGAGCAGCTGAATGTGGAACCTGGAGCCCAGGGTGGCCCTGGAGGACACAGGGGACCAGAAGAGCCCAGGCCACGGCAAGGAGCTGGAAGCACACAGCAGGATAAAGGGAAACAGAAGTCTGCTCAGTTGTGTGATAAACCAAGAATGAAACGCAGGTTGAAAGGGCTCACCCTGGGAAAGCAAAAGTTTCCATTATCGGGATCATGGCAATTACCATTATCCAATAACATATAACCAACATTTTGTCGTGACACCCAGGGTGTTGTTCAGGTGTTCAGACCTGGTTCCTTCTGTTAAGAGCTGAACTTGAAAGAAAAGAGATTTTTTTCAATCTGAACTATTTTAATAGGTCACAGAATAAAAATCAGTGGAAAAATTTGGCCAGGTATATCATTCACAGCTTTACAAATTGAATTTAACCTTGTAGTTTCTTAATTTTTTAAGTATAGTCTGTACTCAATATGGTAAATCCAAATGACAGGGAAAAAAAGGAAAACTATTATCATTCTAAGAAAAGAGTAAATGGGCCGCCAATAAAAATAAAGTGTATGAAGGTACATTTATATATTCTATTTTCATTTAAAATTATAACCCTAATATTGCTTGCTCACAGATTTACTCTTCTAAGGACTTATATAGTAAGTTTTTTTTCCAACCGGAAGTATTAAAATATAATTAAAATACTCTGCTTTTTTGTGTGAATTATTTCTTTTACATATAGATATATTAGTTCTCCCACTCCCGTTGTTCTTTAGACAACAGTGTTACCAAAAATGTGTTTTGTTGGCATTAGTTCTACAAAATGCTTATAGGTGTTTCTCAAAAAAAGTTTATTGTCAAAGAAGTTTGAGAAGCCGTCGTTCAACAACGAAGTAGTTTCATTATAATACTACTTTCACAAACCTTTGTTATGGGAACATTCAACAAGGAATTTCAAGAAGGTTATCCAGAAGAAAATGCTTCCAAACTTACTTGGTTTGAAAAACTTGATTTCGTGGTAAATCTGTTAACATCTCTAAGAACTAGTATTCTGAGCAAAAGGACTTGAGAAAGGTTGCCTTGCATTAATAAACCAAATGATTGGATTTGTACTCAATATCTTTGCAGAACTATTAAATTCTAAAATTCTGAAGGAGCCTTCTTCAGGATTAAGGAAAATCAAAACACCACATAAATATAGCAGAACTGTTACCTTAATATTTTATTGCTTTTCAAAATAAACGTTGACAAAAGACATTAAGTTAGAATAACCAAAGTAGGAAAATGCCATAGTAGAAATTACATGTCTCCGGCTCTCCCACTCTCAGGGTGAAAAAGAATAGATGAGAGGGAGACTTTGCCTCTGAAAAAGAGAGTGCTGTTGCGGTGGTGTGTACGTGTAATTCTTTTTATACGTACATAAATAGACAATAAACAGGCCAGTTGTCCGTGGCCACTTTCTCACTTGCCTGTGCTTGACTGGCGACATGGCCAGGTTTTTGCATGGAGCGAGAAAAGCAGGGAGGGTGTGGAATGGGGAAGATGGCAAGTCTTCCACTTTTTCAGAATTGGAGCTTTGTTATTTTGTTTGAAGTATTTCAAACGCCCAGAATTCAGACATATCCATTGTTAAATATAAACCCAGAAGCGCTTTCCACGGAGAAATATACAGGATTCTTTTAATGCCTTCATTTTCA
Organism: Eidolon dupreanum; assembly: GCA_028627145.1. NCBI lineage: Eukaryota > Metazoa > Chordata > Mammalia > Chiroptera > Pteropodidae > Eidolon > Eidolon dupreanum. The sequence goes on from CM053508.1 coordinate 16,384,308, forward strand.
ATCATTACTCTACCATTTATTGGCACAGATGCTCCACAATTAACTATACTTGGTTTGCGCATATGTGCAAACATTAAATCAACAATCTTTTCAAAATTAAACTGTTCCTATTTTAAATAGGCTTAACTAGAAAAGAACATACATTAAACACAAAAAGCACTACAGAGAGTTTATAATTGGGTTAAATCATTGCACCTCTATAGAATTCCCCACTGCCACACAACTGCAGTGCTCTCTGAGTCCCTGCAGCTACGCTGAAAAGGCCTTAACTCCTAAACGCACTTCAACAGCTGTATGAACCCATTTGGTCTAAAGTATAAGAGAACATTGATTACAATAAGAGTAAGGGGTGCAGGAGAGGGAGGAAGGCTAAAGTCTTCACCTAATTAACCAGTTCAGAAAGTTACCAGCACAAATGAGTTCATTTCTTCGTTCAACAGTGATAGCACTTGGTTTTCCATATTTATCTATACTCCTGTGTACAATGGGAGCTTTGCTTTGCTGTGTCTGGCCGGTGTTTTGCACCCCTTTACGACAGGCAGTAATTGCAGCTAGCAGGTAGTGTCCCTGGGGGTGGATAATTGCTGGATTTCCTTTCGGGCAGGATTGTAGCTGGCAGGGCCATGATATTTTCTCCTGCCTGCCCCTCCAACCCTTCTCAGTATGATGACCGCCTTATGCTTCATTTGTTTCCTCTGATCCGACATATTTATCTGAGGGCAGTTCTAGAGCACGTGAAAGTCAGTTGCAGGGTGGTAATTATTGACTAAGGTTTTACATAGCACCTCATGTGGTGAGAAGATAAATGCATAATCACCTGGTAATATGAAAAATTCTGACTGAAGGACCAAAGGACTTTGTCATTTTACTCCACCCTCCGTGAGTCAGTGAAATGGATTGAATTATAAACCAGAAACCAGCACTTCAGTTTGATGAAACTCACCCTAAAGAGGAAAGTGTCACTACATGTTGGCAGTTTATAAAATGTGATGAGCTGCCCTGATCCATTGGAACTGACATGTCCTTAATAATAGCAACATTCTTTGTAAATTAAATAGCTATTATTTTTTAAAAAAAAAAAACCTGTCAGGATACGCTTATGCAGTGATGCACATGTGATTACAGGTATTTCTATTGTGTCAAATATATAAAAAAATATAACCTGTTTGGGAATTGGCAAAATAGTGCCAGCATCTGAGTATCTAAAGGCATGGACCGAACCTGAGCTAAAACTCTGGTGATTTTCCACATCTGAAAAAACTGAGACCTTATATGGTGATATATGTCACCGGGTCATTGGGTATCGGACCCCCAAATCAATCATTGAGCACCTATGCTATTCCAGGCACAGTGCAAAGGTACAGCCTAGAGATGACAGGAATCTTAGGCCTCCAAGGAGATGAACTTCTCTGGGCCTTGTGCCTTCAAGGCTGGCCCTGCAAAGACACTTCTCCCACAGAATAAAAAAAGAGTGGGTTACATTGGTGGCTTAGCTAAAAAGGAATGTCTTTCTAGTATGGTGCTAACTTTTTTTTTTTTCCTTCTTTTTGTAACCACCATGGACCTGAAGAGAAATTCCCTAGAATTATGTTAGAGCACATTAACAATTCTTTTGCAAGGTTATTTAATGACTTGGAGATTAGAACAGATAGAGATTGTAACATGAAGTCACCCAAGGCAGGCTTAAAATAATTTGATAATATAGAGAAATTTTCTGACATGTCTTATAGATAAATCACTACAAGAGTCGCCTCAAAGTAAGGTTTTTATCTTTGATACATCTGTTTATAACCTTGGTAATGATGTGTCTGAAACAGACAGGATATGGCAAACTGAGAAGCCAGGAGTGTAATCAGAAGGCTTATTATCATCAGCTCTTACTTAATGGAATGTTATCAAGGTACTGCTGAAAATTGAGAAGATTAAGCTATCAAACCTGGTGGTCGCTGTTTTGTCCATAATATCTGAAGTGAGAACAGCAAATGAAATTGAAATTCAGAGCTATTGTGTATGTAGTTTGAGCCCTCCAAAAGGGCACCCAGAGGAGAAGGTAGCTGTGCAGGGGCTGAATCCAGCTTGCACCATGCTCTTTGGGCCATGCACCCTGAGGTGAGGCTACCCAGAAGGGTGCCTTTTTACATATTGCACAAAGGTGCTGTATGACACAGTTCTGACAATAGCACACTTGTCTTTCTAAGGAAGATTTTTCAAAGCTCTGTCAGATTGATGGAAAAGGAGGCAGGCCTGACATGGCTAGGATTAGGGCAGGGCTGTCCTACTGTTAGTGGTGACACTAATTCTAGCTAGGGTTGATGTCCTTTCCTCAAGCAAGCTGGGCACACTCCAATGATCTAACTTAGTAGGTAAATCTAGGGGTTGAAGAGCATCATTGCTTCACCAACTTCCCTTTCCTGGAGAATTGGCCAGGACCAGGATTTCCCTAGAACTAGAATAATGTTGAGAAACTGCAGGGTAAATTTTCCCCAAAGGCCATGTCTCCTTCATTCTACCAGCTGAATCAGGGTTAGGGTTTGAAAGTCTGGTTCAAAAGGACTGCATGAATATAGAGCCCAGACAAAAGGCTCCTCTCTGCACAGCATGAACATGTTAGCTTGTAAGAAAGCTTAGGTTTCCGGTGTTATCACACACCACTTCCATGAAATTAGGTTGGATCTCACTGATTTGTGGAATGTTCCATATCTTAACGCAATCCCCCTTTTGTGTGTGTAATACGAGAAAGTAACAGCTCAAGAATTGCCACATTGCTCCGCTCTACATTTCCCAGCTCAAATACACACACACACACACACACACACACACACACACACACACACACACTCAACTACTATCAGTACCAGTAAAATTAAATGAGAGACGCTATCAGGAAATAGATAAAGAGGCATACAATAGAGACTTTTTTCTTGGAAAGAATGAGGCCAAGCAAATGGATTTTAAAATTCTGTTTCTATGACTGCACCACATTTATAAGCTGAAGGCATTGATAGTTGACATTGCTCATAGAATACCAAGGGAAAATTCTGAAAAGGAAGTATCTATTCTCTTATTACCCAAATGTAAATTATATGTGCTCTTGAAGTATGCCCTTTATTTAATTTTAATGCATTTTAAATTTTAATATGGATTGCTCTACATGAATCACCCGCTTTGTTTTCAAAACCATTAGCAACCAAAAATTGAGGAAGGGTTTCTATTTTCTGGCAATTCAAAGTATTTTATGAAGTGTAGCACATAATATTGCATCTTCCACAGAGGAGAGACTCAATATTTGTTGAAGCAATTTCAATGTGACATGTTAGCTATGATCCTACCATGAGTAGGTAATGATTTCATATAGTTTTAGCTTAAAAGGATTTTTTTCTATTGCCATTTGCATTAAAAAATTCTTGATTCTTAATAAAACCAGGGCCTAGTTTTATTAGAATATGTTGGCATCTCTCTCAAAGACTTATGCAATCAAGGAGATTCAAAGTCAATTGTTCCGAGCCAAATTATTTTCCTATCCTTTAAAGATACTCTGTAAGGTCTGAATTCTTTTCCATTTGAGTAAATCCAGTGATTGATGTACATTATTTAAGTTAGTAGGTTAGAGAGAGTAGGAGACAAACATTATTTTAAAAACCAGATAGTCCAAACTCATGTTTTGATGTACTTTGACTTTGTAAAGGAGAAACACGAGTCTACGAATAATCGTGATGCAAGTTCCAATGTGAAAAAAATGTTAAACAAGAGACCCCCAAAGTTGGGACAGAAGTTCAGGAGGCAAGGCCAGGACAGGATGGAAGACATCACGGAGAAGGTGAAGACCATGGCATGAACAAAGGCAGAGGAGTAAGATAGTTTATAGCCATTGGGAGAACACAGTGTATCATCATCTAATTAGAGTAGAAGACATGTAAAAGGGAGAAGTTGGAAGATCCAGCTGCAGAATAGGTTGGAACCAGGTTGAAAAAGGCCTTGAATACAGGGCAGCGGCATCCTGTTAAATGCTGAATAACCAACCATAGGATGGGGAGAACGGTTGCTGAATTTGTAGCATTTGCTGATTTTCTATGTGAGGCCTCCGTTTTAATGTGGAAATGGGAAGATATGTTATCAGCTCTCAAGAGCTAAGACAAGTGGTCTTCAAGACACCAGGAGCTAGGCATAAGTTAAAACTATGAAAAGGGAGGAAGTCACAAAGGGAGAGTATAGAAAAAAAGGAAAGAAACAAACAAACAGAAAGACTAAGGCAGAACTCTCAGATTGCTTGTGTTTAAGGATAGTGAGGGCGATATGGAGCCAGCAGAGGGGCAAGGGGCTAGAAGTTAGGAGAACAGGAGATCAAAGTGAGTGAGTGGCATAGAAGCCAATGGAGGAGAAGGAGTACCATGACTGAAGAATGCTGAGTTTGGCAACTAAAAGAAATTTGGGAATTTTAAGAGAACAGCTTTTTGAAGTTGGTAGCCGTAGAAGTCAGCATACAAGGGATTAAGAATTGCGTCAGTGGTCTATGGATTTATATTTATTAGCAATCACCATTGGGTCATATTTAAAATTATTTCACTATCTAAAGGAAAAATTGTATAGGGAATTAAATACATGAATTAGTCCAAAAAATCAAGTTAAAAATTCCACAACCAAGATTTTGGCAAACTCTCCACGACTCAGCTGGTTTGAGATGCTTCAATGACTTTCACATTCTCCTCCATTTCTTGAATTTGTCCATTCAAAGGAAGCCTCTTCAAAGCTTATCCATGAGCAATTAGGCATGAAAAATGAGGTAATTTTTTTTTTTGTCTAATCTCACATTGAAAAGAATTTCCAAAATGATTAAATCTGGAAAGTCCGTTTAACTCTTACAAGACCCTTTGGTTCTGCCCACATTTAACTGTCCGCCTCTTATTCTGTTACCCTCCTGAGCCTTTTGCTGCTGTCTCTCTCTCTAAAAGCTAAGAGCACAGGAACCTCAGCCTTTGAGATGAGTTCTCCAAGTGCTTTGGGCCATAGAGTTATCATGTAGATTAGGTTCTTCTCAGGCCCTTTACCTAGAATGACCATAAAGTTTATTTTACAAACTAAGACACTTTGGAAAGCGAAAGAATGTGTATTAATAATGATAGTGGCACCATATGTTTACAACCACCTTTACCTCAAGAGAAGGCTTGTGAGGGAGAGGGGGATGGGGGAGGTATTTCTCTTTCTAAATATGGACTAAATTGAATAATCATAATAATAAGGTATCAAATGCTGATTCATGATGTCAGTGTGAAACAGTGATTTTCATGGTATACCAGTGTGTATGTTTTCTGGTGAGAGAAGTGATCTAAGAAGTGACACAGAGCATAGTTGCTGGATATACCTCAGTCGAGGATGCATAAAGACAACATAACAGATTACCTTTTAAAAGTGCATCATGAATTTCAAATGCACCATGAGTTTAACATGATACATTTGTCTTAGAGGGATGTTTCTTTTCATTTTGTAAAAAATAAAATAAAAATAAAATAAAATAATAAAATAAAAAGGTTTTGGCATTCTCAAGTTTTGAGGCAGCAGGATATGAAATAACACTGGTTTGGAGTGGGTAGGCCTGAGCAATAATCTCCACAACTGTTAACTGTGTGAACTTTACTGATGTTTATTCATTTGTACACTCAAAGATTATAAGGATTAAAGGAGTTAATGCAGGACCCATGGCTCTAAGGAACGAGTTGTCTCCTAAAATTTGCTTAAAAATGTTCATTTCCTATAAGTGTTACTCCACCCTTCCTCAGTGGTTATCAATTATCCCATTGTCTTGTTATTCTTTCCCAGATCAGCTCATAAACTTTGAGAGGCCAGCTTGAGAATACGAATGGAGGTCCATATACCATATGTCTAAATATTTACAGGCTATAAATCAAGCTAACACACTGCTATATTAAATACAGTCACCCTCCCTTATCCATGGGGAATATGTTCCAAAACCCTGAGTGGATTCCTGAAACTGTGGACAGTCTCAAACCCTATATACACTATATTTTTTCCTATACATACATACCTATGACAACATTTAACTTATAAATTAGGGACAGTAAGAGATTAATAACAGTAACTAATAGGACAATTATACTGTAATAAAAATATGAATGTGGCAAATAAGTAAAATAAGGGTTATTGAACATAAGCACTGTGATACTGAGACAGTTGATCTGATAACCTAGTGGCTACTAAGTGACTAATGGACAGGGAGCGTACACAGTGTGAATATGCTGGACAAAGGGATGATTCACATCCTGGGCAAGATGGAGCTGGATGGCGTAAGATTTCAACATGCTACTCAAAACAGTGTGCAATTTAAAAGTTATGAATTGTTTATTTCTGGGATTTTTCCATTTAGTATTTTTGGACTATTGACTGTGGGCAACAAACTATGGAAGGCGAAACTATGGATAAGGGGGCACCACTATGTATGCTGTCTTTCAACTTGATAAATCTACATTCACAATGGCTCGGAAGGCTAGCTGAATTTAGAATTCTCGGACTTTTGAGGAAATGAGGTGGGGTGGAAGAGCTGGCCTCAGGCTTTGGTCCTTAATCTATAAATTTTGCCCTCCTACCCCACCTTACCCCCACACCATGAGGATTCTCATTCATATCCGTATGCATACCTCCCATCGCACACTCACCACAAATAGTCACTTCTTAGCCACTGATGTGCATACCAGAGGGTGGGTACACTCTGCCCTCAGGAGAACAGACCAGGTAAGAAGCCCTATGTGCAAATTTAAGGCAATAAGGGCAGCACATTCTGGGATCCCAGACACCAAGAGCATGGTCTAAGTGAAGAAGTAGGGCTTTGGACGGGCTCCTGGTGGATATATACTTCTTGTTTCATGAACTTTTCATTCTATGGAAAAGGGAACAGACGGGAGAACCAAGACAGGGTCCTCAGGAGGACAGAGCCCAGGGCTAACACCCTTCTCCAGATCTAAAGGTGGTACTTTCCAGTCCTTATCTAAACACATGGACGTTCTATTTTCCAAAGATGAGCTCTAAGATGTTACTAGCCTTTAACATGGTACGTATGTTGTGAATCTCAAGATTTCTGACCATGGAACACTGTGCGTGTATGTGCACGTGCGCCTACGTGCATGCACACACAAGTGCACATACATGTACGTGTGCGTGAGCAGCTGCCCAGGTGTGGAACACCTCCATAGGATAGGGTTTGGCAAAAACTATTTTAACCTCTAACGTCATGTAGTATTTATAGCATTTATTTCTCTTCCTCCAAATGCCTCTTAAATGTAGGGGCTTCTACCTTCGCCTGTTTTTATTTCCTCATTCCGTATTCTTGCTAAATGATTTCATCCATATTCAAGGCTTTCATCATTAACTGTATTCCAATGACTCCAAGCTCTCCATTTCTCATTTCTCTCTTGAACTTCATCCACAAATTCCATACACTGAAGACTCAACTCATCATCTCCCTCCAGTCCTTCCTATCCCAACCTGCCCTTCTAGTGAGTTCCTTCTTAGTAAATGCTTCATCTAACACTGTTTCACCTTTGCCTTCCAGAATTCCAGAGTCATCTTGGACTCTTTTCTTCACCTTCTCCCTAACTTATCTCCAAGTCTTGTTGATTCTATCTCCTTGGTATTTCTCCATTCTCTTGGATCTATCATTTTTTCAAGGTTCTTATCATTTTTTGCCTATATTCCTTCAACTTCCCATTTCCCTACTTCTTCTTTTACCTTCCCTTATAAGAGAATATTCCTTTATAAATGAATAGCTGGGAGAGCTCTCTTTATATATATATATTGTTATGGAAAAATCTCCAAGATGTATTATTAAGTTAAAAAAAAGTTGGGTGCAGAACTGGTCATAGACAAGTTTTATGTTAAAAAAAGGCAAATAAAAATATATTTATATTTATTTGTATTTGCAAGTGGCAAATAAGAGTGGTTATCTGATGGGGCATTTGGGATAGATGTTTTTGGGGCAAGGCTGAACATGATGAAATAATTCATTGTATAGCCTTCTGATTGTTTTTATTTTTTGAAAATGTGAATGTATTAAATTCAAAAACTATTCAAAAAATTTACACTATATTATACGTTATGTAATTATTACATATCATACATAATAGGTAAAAATTAAAACATAAAAGAATTAAAAAAGAAGAAATTTTATATCTAATCATGCCACTGAGTTGCTTACAGTATTTCCTGGGTTCACTATTACCTTCAGTACCAAGTGAAGACCATTTAGAACGGCATAGAGATCATTTTAGGTTATGGACGTCGCCTGCTTCCACAGCCACATCTTTTCCCACATCCTAATATGTTTCACACTATGGCAATATTGCACAATGTGATCATTGACATCACATATAATAGTCTCTCATGCTCATGTTTTTCCACTATTTGGTATTCCACCCTACTCAACTTTTTAGCCTGCCTATCCCAACTCCGTCTTTAGTACTTGGCTCGAATACTACCTTCTTTTCTCTAAGCTGAATCAGGTAAACCTCTCCTCTTCTGCTTTATCACTCTATATCTTTCATTCTTATTGTACTCACTTCTTTGTACTGTATTGACTTACATGATGTAGGATATGCATACATTAAAGATGAGGACTGCCTTATGGACATCTTTGTATCTGAAGCACACAGGTAGGGCCTAACTTAGGGCTTGATCAGTGTATCTACACATGGAAAATAAATGAAAGAATAAATGAAAAGAATAAGTGAATAAATGAAGAAGGGCATTCACAGTGCATTCATCTCTCCTACAGGACCTTGCTATGGACCCAGATGGAGCACGTGAGAAAAGGACGTTGCTTTGCCCCCGACTGTTCCATGCACCTGACTTATGGAGGCTCCGTTTCGGTACGGCATCTACACCTAACTCATACTGTTGCCAGTTCTTCATACCTAAATCAGAATTATAATTGGCCCACTGTATCCACCATTTCCACAGCTGTGGATTCAACCAATTTTAGGTCAAAAACATTTGAAAGCAATAATCACGTTGTTGCTGACATGTACTATGTAGTTAGGCCTGTGATGGTTGTGTCGGTAGCGAATATGTACAGACTTCTTTTCTCGTCATTATTTCCTAAACAATACAGCATAAAAATTTACATACCATTTATACTGTATGAGGTATTATAAGTAATTTAAAGATTATTTAAAGTATACTGGAGTGTGTGTGTTGGTTATGTGCAAATACTATGTCATTTTAAATGAGGGACTTAAACATCCACAGATTTGGGTATCCTTGGGGAGCCTGGAACCAATGTCCCTTGGGTGCCGAAGGATGACTGTATCCTTGGAAAATTAGCCCCAAGTGCTTCCTGCCCTGACCTAAATAGTTTAGCTTTATAGTTTCATTTCATTTCAACTTTCTGAGAAAGGGTCAATTTTCCTAATGATCTTTCCAAATTTTCCTGAAATAATTTTTGTTAAGGGAGATTACAAAACTCCCAACTCAGTGTTAGGGTTCAGCCCTGGAATAAGAAGACAGAATAAAGGGAAAAAAATATGGTTTTTTTTTTTCCTTCAAAAATAATGCTCATGTGTAATGATCAAATACAGTAATTTATTTCCTACACAAAACTGCCAAAGAGAAAAGGGCAATTCATCATTCTGGGAATTGAGATTTAAATTATTCCATAGGTCATAGAACAAATATCCTTCTAAAATTAGGAATTTATTTTTTAAGTCTTAAGAATGTGTTTTAATCACCTTTGAAATGAACATCCTTGGAAAGACACAATTTCATCAAATAATGCCAAGAAACTAATTTTGATTAGAAAAATCTAAAGTAAAAGAGATCAATAGCTAAACTTTTAAGCCAGGTTTCCAAGAAGGGGGCAGGTTATTTTGGAACTCTGTGCAGAGTAAGGCCCACTCCTCTGCTACCTAGGCACTGGATCTTGACATGGGCTGCCCAAGGGTGCTGTGAAGATGCTTACTTTTCCAGTCTTGTGGTGGAAAGAGCCCAAAGGACCAGACCTCGGGCCACTGGCTTCCTTTTCCAAGGATCTGGTTTTATCAAATAAAAGTTTCTACTTTGATGTTATTACACTTATTTGGGCTTGGGGCCCATCAATACTACAAGTTCACAAAGATTTTAATACTAAGAGATTCTGTCTGTGGATTACACTGAGAAAATTATTTTCTTGGACCTTACTGCTTGAATCCCACTGTTAATTTTTTGCACTTTAGGTAAAGTCTCATGCTTTGCCTACCATTGCCCTGTTGAGACATGAAGAAATTTTATTAGGCCATATTTTCAGAAATGTTTAAAACTGAATTAGAGAACATGCACTCTGAAAGATGTGTATTAGGATTTCCAACTTGTGACTGAAGCCACAAAAAATTAAATAACTTACCCAAAGACACTAAATGAATATTCATCAGCATTATATCTTATAGTTTCGGACTGAGATTTCTGGGCTCATTAATGTTTCATATAAGCTCAAACACATCTCTGTCTATTTCTCCACACACACAACACACACATAATATTATGCATAATAAGGACATATTTTGTTACCTATAATAAGCTGAGTTTAAAATGTTAACTTTATGTTTTTAAATGTTAGAGTCCCCAGAAATGTGAAACTTATAGTTAGAACATTTAAGCTTCAATTTTTCTAAAGACTAAAGGGTAATTTTAACATAGATCTTAGTACCAATGAAACACGTCAGACAGATACAATGCCCTGTTTCTTCCATTATGCACAAATAAAAGCTCTTCAGCTTCCTGCTACCACATACCTTTCTGGTAAAATGAAGGGTACTGAGGCATTTTGGTACCCTCTCCTTTGAATGATTGTGTTTGAATAACGTGCATCTTTGTGGGGAGATTTGGACTAAGAAATTAATGCATTTTCAATAGGATTTCTTGGCGCAGAAGCCATGATGGTTGCTACAATATCTTCATGTATGGCAAGCTCATTATTGCATAACTTTTAGGCATTGCCAAGGTGCAACACAGCCTCACCGCTCTCACCTCAAATCATTGCGCTGGCATTGGGATATACCTGTCTGTGTGCTTTGGCTGTATGAACCTTCCTGTATTTCAGTAAAGTTGGTGTATTATTAATCATGAATTTCAATCAGTGATTTATTAATAATTCTTCCAGTAGCTCATCATAAACCTGATCTGTTTGCAGATTTTCTTGAGTGGATTGATCACATAAGAAAACATTTGTTAGGTACTCTCTGGCAACGTCTGTACAGTTTGGGCCCCTGCCCTTGGGCGTGATATTGCTGCTACAGGCCAAGATAACATAGATTGGAAGAGGTATAAATCTGACAGCCAAATGCCTAGAGAAGAAGGGAAATGAACATGCATAATAGGTTTGTTTTGAGAAAAGACAGGAATAGTCATAATGAGCCCCCCCAAATAACATTTACTTAGAAGCAGACTTGAAACTTGGCATGTGAGCAGAGTTCAGAGAGTTAAATATAACTTTGTTGCATTATCCAAGTGTTTATTTGTGAGTCATTTTTGAGAGTTAAATAAAAACCTTTTCATAAAAGTTATTAGAATATAGAATCATTAGTTTTCTCTGTGTATTCCATTAAATTATTTAGTTCATGTGCTGTGGTCCAGCAGCATTCTCATACATAAACGCAGAATAAACATCTGTCTGAGCACATTAAAAATGCATTATTGATACTTTAGCCTAGAAATTTGCTAGTTTTGTTAATATCCTCAAACCTTTCTTTCCAAACAACTGAGCTTGCACTCAAGGTAAAAATTACATCCATACAGTTAAAGATGTTAAAACAAGGAAGAAATCTAAGGTAACCTTCTATTGGTGGCTGCCACCATGATCGTTGGTCAACCTAAGTCCCATCATTCTCCCGGAATGAGGAGGAGGGGCTGACAGGGCCCACAGTGCTCTTTGCAAATGGGAGCCTTACAGAGAAGAGAGCTAGACTTGGAATTATAAACACCAACAAGATTTTTGGTGGGCAGCCAAAAGCCTTCTTGTTGGAAATGCCCATGTCTTTCCCAAAGCATTTGGCTCACCTCCTGACGTAATGGCATCTGAAAGAGAAATATTTAAATGGTCTGAAGTGAGAGTAATGGAAGGATTTCAATTACCAAGGCACATACTGGATTACTTTAAGTGGCCTAAATCGGCTTTAAGGCAAACTTACGGATCAGGCCCAGCATAGCTTTCCAATGAAATATGTATCTCCTCTCTCTGAAGGTAACACTGTGTGCTCTTAGGTAATGTGGAACAAAGGTTAGGAGTCAAGATGTAATTTGAGCAGAAATCTATTGGGAAACACAAATTGTAATTTCGAATGTGGAATAAGGCCAAAATGATTGAGCATGCTGAAATAATGGTCAAGGGGCTTTAGGTAAGTTTAAAATGATATAAATGATTTTAAAAATTCATGTAAATATATACTGAAAAATATTTGGAGACACCAATAAAGAGCGGTTTCAACATTTTAGAGCAAAATATAATATCTTGAATATCCAGCCAACAGAAAAAAAAATCACTAACCTTGCATTTAAACACTTAAGCAAATAGAATAGAGCTTAGCACTAAATGTGGAGATACAGGTTTTACTGTTTAGCTCTCACATCATTGGCTGTGAGTGAGCAAAGACTACTTACTGAGAGATGAGGGATTTAGCTGGATCCATTTCCAGCCACTATAGAGATGACCGGAGCTGTGTGGATTCAGTGGTAGAGTTCTCTTTCACATGATTTATTGTTCTCTTGTTCTTTCCTTTTTTTGCCTCTCTGCTTTCTTCTCACAAATTCTCTCTTGTAACACCTCTTAAACTCACCTGTCTTCCTTCTCCTCCCTCATCTAAAACTCTACTTCTGTCCCAAGGCTGGCTTCCTCTTTGAAAGCATTGCATTCATTTTGCCTACCTGCCAAAACCCACCTGACTGGACTAGTATCTTCCAAACTCTTTCTTATTTCCTCTTTCAAGTTACATTCTACCTTCTAAACTCCTTTGCTACTTGGTTAAGTCAGATAGATACAACATGTGCATTTTATACATAATTTTCTGGGAAAAGGGGTTGAGATAAGACTACTCTGAGACAGCTTATATCTGGAAAATCACAATAATTAAAATAAGATGATAATGGTACAAAAATAGGCATATGTGTTGCTGGTACAGTAAAAGAGGAAAAGAAGCTAATGAAATATAACATAGCTAACATTTACTGACCACTTTCTACGTGCTGAATGCTGAATTTACATGTTTCATAGTCACATAAGCTGATGAGCAAGCATATGAAGATGTACATCATTAGAGGTGAAGGAGCTGAAAGTTGAAGTAACTTTCTCAAGATCAGCTAGCGCTGAAGCTAATATCAAATGCAGGCCATTTGGGCTCCAGAGTCACATCTTAACCTTTACACTCTACTGCCTCTGAAAAATGAAGTTTAATAAAGCAGTTGAGAAAGTAATCATTAACTAATAAGTATTTTGAGCATAACAAGCCTTACGGGTACTTTATACCATAAACCAAAATGATCCATGGAAAGCGTTACATATTTTTTAAGCCATGGAAAAACACTAGAAACCACAACATAGAATTTATTTCGGTTCTGTAGGAATGATAATTTTCTAATTATTGAACAATACAAAAATATTACAAAGTCACATATTTGTCTACAATTTATTATATATTATAGTACTGACTTTTAAATTTCATTACAATTAAAAATAATAAAACAAAACTTTAAAAGCTGTCAAAACAAGAAAATATTTGTGATAAACATGATTAACAGAATTTATGTCTCAAATATATGAAAGAGCTTTTGTATTTATAAAAATACAAAGTTCCTAAATAGCTAAATTGGAAAGGATGATTGACACAAGAGGAAATACAAATAAGAGTAAATAAATTTATACTTGTCAGGATACATACTAAGTTTTTAACATTATTTTAAATTAATTAATTAAATTATTAATTTTATTATAAAAAAGATATAGAAAAAATAAATATGCTATGAAAAACAATTAGAATGATGACGTGAATTGAAAAAAATTGAAGCTATCAGGGAAATAAGAGTTAGAGGCCTTGGAAAGTAGCAGAAGATGATGCCCAAACAAGATGCCCAGGTAGCCATGTTTGGCTCATGGGGACTACCAGACCTGGTGTTTGGAAGAAGGCTCAGGAATTAGGATGTAGCTTATGTCAGTGGTTATCAAATTTAATATGCATTGAAATCACTGTATTGCCAGTTAACATGTGGCTGGGCTCCACTTTCAGAGTTTCTTACTCAGGAGGTTGGACTGTGGCACACTGATTTCTAAGAGGTTCTCAGGTGATTCTGATGCAACTGGTCTGGGGTCCACATTTTGAGAAACACTAGATTATAAGAATTATCTGCAGATATACAGCTGAAAGTAGGAAGTACAATGAAATCAACGGTGGTGAAAAGGAGGGTGGAGGGAGAGAAGGAGACAGAGAGAAGAAGAGAAGAAAGGATGGAGAGAGAAACAGTATTTCAAAAGGCTGAAATGGAAAAGGAATATTTTCTTCTCACTTAGAATATCTAGCCAGGGCAGCTGAGTGGGGCTAGAGAGAATTACAGCACAGGCAGACCAAAATACCCTAAATTTATGATTCCCATTCTCTCACTCTGCCCCGTCTTCTTTCTTTCCCTTCCCTGCCAATGATTTTGAATGACTAAATCTACTTCAGCCTAGCACCCCCACCCCAAACTGCACCCCAGCCTTCATCTCTTAACTAGCTTGCATTCCTTGACTCTCCAAAGTTTGTCTCCTGCTTTCACCTCTCCCTTGAAATCATTCTCTTAAAAATCACTGAATCTGTAGATCTGTACTCAGTCCTATACCCTTGACACAGTGATGATTCTATCTATTTCCTCTTGGTTTTCAAAACACACACTAACCTGGTTCTTTTTCCAAATATTGGGTCCCTGACCTGCATCTCTAGTTTTCTCCTTGTTTGCAGCAGGCAGAGAAGACTTTACTGTATTAACTAACACAGTAATACAGTGATACAGTGTATGGGTATTCGATCCTGATTATCAAGGGAAATAAGGTCATTTCTATACAACTGGTGTAGAAAGGAATATGTTTGGAACTCAGAGTATTCGTAAGGGCACTTCTTGACATTTTATCATTCAGGAGTTAAAGTTCATGGAAGAAGACCACAACCTAACACAGGCAAGAACACTAATGGCTAAGACCCTTCAGATCATCTTATCACGTGAACAACCTAAGAATCAAGAAGAGTTGAGGTGCAAAGGGAACCTGAAATCAGTCACGAAAGAGAAAACTGTGTGGCTTCATGACCAGCTGCTGAAACAAGGACTATAGTTGCTATGCTTTTTTCTTCTCAGCTTTGTTATGTATATATTTGCATATTTTAGTTCCTTTCCACCACCACCCTCCCCACAAACCACTATGTTATTATGTAAGATGCAAATGCATTGGTGGTGGAACTTTTAAATTTTTTGTTTTTAAATTACGAGAAATCAAAGGGATATGTGACTGGAATAGACAACAAATATTTCCCAGAGATGGAGAGTGATTGGTGAGATTATTTTTCTCCCCTTTATGAGAATAAATTTAATACTGTCTCAAAGAGACATTCCCTGATTACTCTGTCTAAAGGAGGTCCCTACCTATAATTATCTATTTATTTATTTTTTTGTCTTCTCTAAGACTTGTCGAAATTTGTTATGATTTTCTTTCTTTGGCTGCTTATTATTCTTTATCTGCCTATTCCACTGGTAGGGAAGTTCCAGAAATAGTGTCTGTCTCAAATTTATATATTCACATTTAATACAGTACCTAACAAAGAGTAAGGGCTCAATAAATACTTGTTGATTGAATAAACAAATTGGCAGGTGTAGGAATGTTGGGTGAGGGGGTAGTTTAGAATGGTTTCAGGTCCCTGTTTTCTACACAGCAGCTTCTTAAACCTGAACAGAAAATAAAATGCTTAAGTCACAATATCTTGAGTTTTAGAGTAAAGTTTTTAGAATAAACTCTTGTAAAGTTTTCCAAAATTCTTTTGTTGTACCAGCGAAGATAGTATATTTTGCCCAGTTTGGTAAATGAAGATGGTAATATTGAGTATTTATAATTTAGTAAATATTGTTGAGCATCTATAGTGTGTCATGCACGGGGACACTGCAGTGAACAAGCTTGGGCCTCTTGGGCATACATGAGGCTGACATTCTAGTGAGGAGGGTATAGGCAATAAATTGGTTAAAGCATAAATATATGAGATAATTATAGCTGGTGAAAAATACTCTAAAAAGATAAAACAGATTGATATAATAGAGTAGCCTGAGGAGGCAGTAATTTGGGTTAGAAAAGTCAGGAAAATTTCTCTGAGGAGATGGTATCTGAGCTGATATTGGATTAATAAAAAGAAATAAGCCACGTGAAGATCTGAGGAAAAAGCCTTGAGGTCAGTGTGCTGAAGTGTAGTAAGTGACACGGGAGGAGGAGTAAATGATGGGGCAGAAAGAAAAACAGAATCAAATCACACGGGGCCTTGGAGGCCATGCTACCAGGTTTAGATTTTTTTCTTAATGTGACAAAAATTCACTGGAAAATTTTAAACAGCAAGTCATTATTTTGGATAAAGATGTTAAGGAAGGCTAGTTAACCACATGAAGTTTTCTCCTCTTATTCTAAAGACTTTGCTGAAATAATAGTAAAGGAATAAAAAAGGCATAACAATTTAAGAACAATGGTAAAAGGAGAGGAGACAGCAGGAGCTAAAACATTACCACATATTTTTGGAAAATGGAAGCAGATGGACAGAGGAATGGTAACTGATTTAGATAGAAGCAGGTAATTATAAACTAAAGTATGTGCAGAGAATACCAAAGAGGACTGAGTTAATTTTTACTGCCCAAAACTTGAAGTTATGAGGTACCATAGGGAGTGGGGTGGGGCAAAGACCTAGAAATAAGGAGATTGGATAAAAGTTTGCATGTGAAGCTGTTAGTATCCAGATGCCCATGCCCAGTCATGCGTCAAGATGATGTCCTCTATGGCAAGTAAAGAAGCATATATTCTATGGAGAATCTAGACTTGAGTGGCGAAAGAATAAGGGCATGTGGCAGCATGAAGGACAGGTATGTGAAGCTCAGGATGATAACAGAAGATTAATCTAAAGCCTGCAAATTGAGTAGGATAATTTCCATCCCCTGTTGCATGAATGTTGGTCTATACTCCTCAGGGAAGACATTCAAGGAAATTTTTCTCAGAAGAAAATTAATAGCTTCAGAGCATACTTTCAAATAATCCCCTGGCTACTCAGCTTACAGTGAAGCCTACCACTTGATCATGGACTCAATCTGGTTTTCAAGCATTTAATGAAGTATAAAATGCTAAATAATAACAATTACACACTTGAGAAAAAACCTTCAATAGAAATAAAGAGAGATCAAAGCAAACGGAAAAGAAAATCCTGGAGGAAACAGAGATAAATCGAAGAAGAGTATAATTATATTTTAAGAAATCTTTAATATCACGATGAAGATGAGGGATTGCATATCTAATATGAGATCAGGAAACTATAAGAAAGGAACCAACAATAGAAAAAAAATTAGATGAAATAAAAAATAGAGGAAAACAGTTGAAAATAAAGTTGAAAAAAATTTTCCAAAATGTAGAACAAAGAAATACAATGATGGAAAAAAGAAGAGAAAGGACAAGACTTGAAGCATCAGGCTGTCTAACATCTAAATCAGAGTATTTCAGATAGCTAAGAAAGACAGGAGAAGACATTATGAAAAAAATAATACAAGAACATTTTCTACAATTAGAGGACATAAATCTTTATATTGAAGAAGAATTCCCAGGAGAATGAATAAAAAAGACCTACTTTAAGACACACCATCATGATATATAAGAGCACCATGGTATATAGGTTTTTAGAATCTTCTAGAGAGAGGGAAAAATAAAAACAAAGGAACAAGGTTTAACATACTAGTCAACTTTTCAATAGTAACCATGTTACTGAAAACGAGCAATGAAGGAATGTTTACAAAGTACTAAAGAAAATTATTTTAACTTAGAACTTTATACCCAACCAAATCATCAAGTTTGATGTTAAAATAAAATTATTTTCAGACATGTGAGTCATTCAAGTTCTCAAAAAATTACTTATATACACAAGTAAAACATAAAATACATATGAAAATAAACCAAGTAGCTCTCAAATTAAAAAAAACTTAAATGAATAAAATAATAAAAACCCTAATAACTTATTTAATAAGAAAATATTAATATTGCTATTCTGAGAGAAATAGGGGAGTAGAAATGGGGAATGGTGGTACAGGAGAGAGAAGTCTTCACCATTCATAAAAGGAAGCCAAGAGATAATATCTAAATTCATACACCAAGAAATAGTAATTATATTATTTAGAAGCATAGAGGTCAAAAACAACAAGAAAATAATGAATAAGAAGTGATGAGATAAGGAACTGCTGTTTTTCACTGGTTTTTAAATACTATCATATATTTTTAAATTATATGTATCTATTACTTTGACCAAAAATAAACAACGTTTAAAGTAAAAGTTGTTTGTGGCAAAGTGAAAACTAGATTGTGGAGAGGCAAGAATGGAAATAGGCAGCTATTTCAGTGGTCGAGGTGAGAGATGATAGTGGCTTGGATCAATGTGGTAATGGTAGAGAGAGAGAGAGAGAAGTGGATAGATTCAGAGTATGTAACGAAACTAACTTAATATACTGACATTGGCTGTGTGGTGTGAGAAAAAAGAGAATCATAAAAGATGACACCTAAGACAGTAGATGGTAGTACCATGTGTTAAATAAGCCTAAAGAAAAACTTGGTTGGTGGAAGCATCAATCAAGATGTCTCTTTTGTGCATATTGTTTGACATTCTCATCCAAAAGGAGTGTCGGAAACACTTAGATGGAGTTTTGATTTGAATCATGTCCCCCCAAAAGACGTTGAAGGCCTAGCCCCCAACACTTGTGAATGCGATCTTATTTGGAAATAGGTTTTTGCAGATAATCAAGTTAAGATGAGGTTATGAGAGTGGGCCCTAATTCAATAGGAACATATCCTTATAAAAAGGGGAAATTTGGACACAGCGACAGACGTACATAGAGGGAAGATGATGTGAAAATAGAAGGAGAATGCCATCTAAAAGCCAAAGAATGTCTGAAGGTGCAGGAAAGCAGGAGAGAGAAATACAACAGATTCTCCCTCATGGGCCTCCTAAGGAACCAACTCTACTGACATTGTGATTTTGGACTTTTGGCCTCAAGAACTGTTAAATAATAAATTTCTGTTTTCCAAGTCCCCCTGTTTGTGGTACTTCATTACAGCAGCCCCAGGAAACTAATATAGATAGATATGCATCTGAAGGATTGGGAAGAAAAAATGATGGGGATACACATTTTGGAATCATGTGCATATAAGTGACATTTAGAGCCACGTGATTGGAGGAAATCACTTCAGTAGTGAGCACAGATGGCGAAGAGGTTACAGTTCAGGAATCAGGTTTGAGACTGAAGCGTTCTCGCATTTAGAGATTGAATGAAGGGGAAAAATCTTCAAAGGGGAATGAGAAAATAAGTAGCTGGAGAGATAGGAGAAAATCAGGAGAGTGTGGTGTCATGGAAACAAAAAAAAAATAAAGTTTTTTGTTTGTTTTGTTTCTTTTAAGAGGGAGTGGACAGCTCCTCAGATAGCAAATAAGATGAAGACAAAGAGAGATCACTGTTTTTGGAAACATGAGACTCATTATTGATGAGAATATCACTTTCTTGTGTTTAAAGAGGGTTGAGGATAGAATTTGGGGTGAAAAAGTGATGACACTAATTATAGAAAGCTCTTGTGAGATGATTTGCTCATCTCGTTGGGAAGGAGATCAGAAAACAAAGTGGTGGCTAGAGGAAGACATGGGATCAGAAGAACAGCTTTAAATGATGGGGGACAATGGTGTTGAACAGATCATCTTTATGGATGTTAAGTGACAGAGGCAGGTGAAGAGTAGTTCTATTAGCTAAAATCTTCAATAAAGATCAGTGGCCACAGAGAGTTTAGGAGAAAAAGTAGATGAATGGTCCAACGGCATAAATGTCAAAGAAGTGAGGGCTTTTGAAGGAAGAAGGAAAAGAAATGACTTAAAAACCACAATGTACCCCAACTCCAGGCTCTTATGTACAGCCATGTACAAGAGAAAAACAGCCTCAGAGAAGACTGTGGAGGGCTTTGTGACCTGTGGTCTTTACCCTTCACTTGCCCTGGATCCACCCAGGGCAGCTGTGGGCATTTGATATTTGTCATTTTTACACGCACTGCCCCAGTATTTTGTTATTTTACTTATTTTCTTTTCTTCAAAGGGCTCCCCAAATTGTATACTTTTCAGGACTCCAAAAAACTGGATCCACCCTTGCTTAGAGGAATGAGTGGGGTGGAACTGCAAATAGTTTCAGTTAGTTTAAGAGAGTCAAGAGAGTATTCAGAGAAAAGGTTGACGAAATAAGGGAGTTTGCCAATGACGCATGTGAGATTCAGAGAGTCTACTGAAAGACAGAAACAACTTCCTATGGGACTTACAGGTCACAATGTATAGAGAAAAGTGGAACACAGACTTTCAAGGCTTCTACTTGACTTTCTTAATGCAAGTTCCATTTTAAAGCAAAGCTTGATATAAAAAAGTAAAGATAAAAATAAACCATTGATAGCTTTGCTTCTTGATGTAGGCAAAGATTGCTTAAGCAGGACAGAAAAGTGCTAATTGAAAAGAAAAAAATAATAAATCAATCTGCATTAAAATTAGTAGCTGTTCATCAACAAACACCATTAGAAGAGTAAAAAAAGCAAGCCATGGATTGGGAGAAGACACTATTTGCAATATTATACTTACTGATCAAGGAGATGTGTATGAAGAATTATAAAAAGTTATGATCTATGATTTTTATTGAGTTTCATTTCAGTTTTTGCTTTATGAACAAGTTTTTGTTTCATTATGGTGTTTCTGCTTTATTTTTAAAAAATGGGATCATACCATACATGTTTAGTTGTACCCTTTCCCCCTCACTCACTTTTGTAGTATACAAGTAATCGAATCTTAGAACTATAAATAAAATAAAATCATTTTGTCTAGCCATTTTTTATATCAATGTCATTTTTAATTGAAATATAATTGGCATATAACATTAGTTTTAGGTGTACAACATTATTCGATATGTGTATATATTGTGTGAAATGATCACCACAATGTCTAGTTAAGATCTGTTACCACACATAGTTACTAGTTTTCTTTTTCTTTTGATGAGAACTTTTAAGATCTACTCTCTTAGCAGCTTTCAAATATACAATACAATATCATTAACTACAGTCACCATGCTGTACATTACATTGCAGGACTTATTTATCTTATAACTGGAAGTCTGTACCTTTTGACCACCTTCCTCAAAGTCCTCCTCCCTCCAGCCTGACCTCTGTCAACTAGCGATCTGTTCTTCCTTTCTTATGGAGTCCTGGAGCAGAGAAGGGACTTGCTCAGGATGGCATAACTGGTTGATATTGGTGGAGTAATGTATCCTGCCTCCCGATCTGCTGCTCCTCATCCTAAGAGAGAAAGTCTTACCAATGCCCTTGCATTGGTCCTACACTCTTCCCCATGGTTGTGTCCAAATGGGTGCCTCTCTCTTTAAAAAAAAATTCGTGAAAGTAAGTTTCATAATTTCTTTCACTAGGTCATTTTTAGGGGGTTCCAGATTCCTCTAGGGATAAATTGTGATGAATTAAAATATCCCTTTATTCTCCAAGATGAAAAAGAAAAACTCTTCAGGAGCAAGAAGGAAGAGAAACATTCACTGCTAAGAAGGTTCAGGTTGCAAACTTCTCTTGCTTATTTATTGAGGTTAAAAGTTAAACTGGATTAGGACAATCATATTTTTCTGACACATTGACTTGCTTCTTAAGAAAACATATTCAGCTTTTTCTTTTTTTTCATGAATCATTTCAGTAGAAGAGCCAGAAGTTATGTTCTTTTGCTGAGCAGAAACACTGAAGGCCCCTTTGTGAGGGATTTAGTTTGCTACATGTATTTATTTGGGTCATTTTTTTTTTTTTTTTTTTACCTCTGGGCTAAATTTTGACTTAAAATTTATGCATGTAGCAGAAGGAGAGGCATTTGGGCTCATTTTTTTCGGTGATTTTCCATAGACAAAATTAGCACCAAATTTACGGGCCTGATAACACTGTTCTCCAAACTGCCTGGGAAGGTTTTCACACCGTTGTCAGCATTTCCTTCTCTCTCCATCCCTGCCAGTTACTCTTCCTCCTGGTTCCCAAGATCCAGCTCACTTTGTGCTGGTGCCGAAGAAATAGGGCTGAGATAAAAACCCAGAGGTTCCAGCCTTCAGAATAGTAACAATGTGGTATTAAGAAATTTCTCTTTCAAATGGACTGCCCCACCCATAAAGCTGCTCTATGCCATAATTAATGTATGTGACCTTCCATTCCACATGACCCTTCTATTTACAGAGGTCACAATCTCTGTCTGTCTATAGATAGAAATTTCCCACTGTCATCATCTGAAAGTTTCAGGTATGAAGGATACTTTCCATTTAGGTTTTATTTTCTGGACAGAGAATTAAATTTTAAACCCACCTAATCAAAAATAGCCAGAAGTTGCTTCCCATGACATTTCCTCCTTCATAATGAGGAAATGGGAGGAAATACCTTTATTGTTTCTATCCTGATTGTAAATAATTTAGAAAATATAGACATTTATAAAGAAGAAAGTAAAATTCTACATAACCCTACCACTGATAGATGACTGTTGATATAATTTTGGTGTATATTATACTATAAACACTCTTTTGTAACTAGCTTTTTAAAATTAAATGTGTATTGGTCTTTTTGTATGTTGACAAATATAAATATACTTTCTTAATGAATGAATGATATTTTATCTAAAAAATATAGCATATTTATTTAATGAATTCCGTATTGATAGACAATTGACTCTTTCTAATTTCTGTCAATGTGTGAATCCCTGTGATGAACGTCCTTATATATAATACTATGTGCTCTTCTCCAAGCTGTTTCTCAGAAGTAATCCTTAGCAGGGGAATTTCCATGTCAAATGCTTTGAACATCCTGAAGGCTTTTAATACATATTGCCAAATTTCTCTCTAGAAAAGTTTTACTGACTTCCATGCTCACCAGTAGTGTGTGAAAATGACTTATTTCCTTAACCTTCATCAACATAGACATTCTAAAAATTCTTGCTCAGTCTACTAGGTGAAAGCACTCAATCCCATTGTTGCTTAATTTGAATTTCTTTGATTTCAATGAAGTTTAATGTCTTTTCTTATTTTCTACATGTACGTCTTATGATGTAAATTCTCTTTTCAAATCTTTGGCCATTTTTCTATGGGAGACAATTTTTTTAAATTGATTTGTGAGAACTCATGTATTAAGTGGAGAAAACTTTTGTCCCTCTTGTATTTTACATATTCTGTCTCTAGATTTTGTTTATGGTGGGTTTTGTTCTATAGAAGATGTCATTCTTATGTAGTTGAATCCATAAATCTTTTTCATAATGATTTCTGCCTTTAGGTATCATATTCAGAAAGTCCTTTTTAAGTTAATTTTTAAAAATAAATACCCATTAAGGTATTTATACACTTGATAATGGAAAACGCTAACAGATTAATGACAGAAGGATCTCTGGATTACTAGAGGACTTCAGGCTGAATATTTTTTAAGGATAGAATTTACCGAAATTTTTACTCATGGGGATTTACTTATGGCAAGTTGATGAAAGACAAAAAATGTGTAATTCACAATTATTTTGTGATTATAATTTCCTGAACTCATTAAACTTAAAATAATCTACATTCTGGTATTTGGCATTGACAGCCATCTGTTTTTCCTATCTGTCTTTATTCCATGCCAAGACATCCATTTTGTTTTCCTGGTAAGTAATAAGTTCAATAGAGGTAAGGCTGAGTAAATAAATAATATTGAAAAGCACAATGCTTAAAACCCTATTTAAAATGATACAATGGCATCATAAGAAAGATGAGTATATTCATACTTCATAAACTGATATTTGAATTTACTTATTGTTTCCATTACTTATTTAATTTAAAAAAGTAACATATTTGAATTTTCTCAGAAGCAAGAATTAATCTAGAAATCTCAATTTTTTTAATGGGAAAAAGCATAATCCTAGTTTCTTTCTTTTTCTTGGAAATATTATAAATTTTGTAGATATACTGGAGAGGAGAGGTGAGGAGGGACATAATGGGAGGAAAAAGGAAGAGCAGTCTAGACACTGAATTTTTTCCACGCTGCATCATTTTTTAGTCCTATGCAATGTACTCATTGTCAGGGTAGGACTTCAGAATTCAAAATGCTCAAAATAAGCTAAGTTTTGAACTCTGATAGATAGCATTTTTGAAAAAAAAATTGCAAAATATTTAGATTTTAAAAAATCATTTCATAGTCAATCAAAATACCTCTCATCTTTCTCATCAGGTTTGGAAGAGCTTCTAAAAAGTCCAGGGCATGGTATGAGCACACTTAATGTCCAAGGTCTCCATTCTGCTCTCGCCACTGGGGAACCTGCCCACCAGTAATGGGCACAGGTTTATATTTGCTTTGGTCCTCTCTTGGTCCTGTAAATATTTCTTTTTTGCTTTAATCTCTTTTGCTATATTATAACCCAGTAACAAAATTTTAACTTGAAAATTTCCTATAAAAATAGTTCACAGTCTAGGTGACAATGTGTATAAATTACTCAGGTCATAGGTAAAATATTCATTACTTTCTATTGCATTTAACCTGGGTTCACAGGGAAATTCAAGTGTAAAGTACTTTACATAAGATGACCTGTACTTACTCTCCAAACTAGGATAACTTTAAGAGAGAAAGGATTGTAATAATTAGGCTAAAATAACAGAAATAAACTGCAAGTGTCCCAGGCAAAGAAGGACAAAAGACCACTCTATTTAGAGAAAGATTATAAAATATCCTATGAGGATATTGTCATAATTGAATATAAACTCTTCTTGAGGCTGCTTATTTAGATACATCTCTAAATGTTCTGATGTCTTAAAGGAGGAGCTAGACTCCATAACTAACTAATTTGGCTATCTTTTATTAAATTTAAGGTTTCCTAGTCCCTATTCCCAATAAGATATGGTCTCTTTCTTTTGTTTTTTTCCCATGAGGTTGAGGAATGGCAGCAAAATAATAATATATGGAAGATTTATAGGAAGATACCTCTACCTGAAAAGGCTTTTTAAAGCCTATATTTATGTTTTTCTTTTTCTTTTTTATCTGTATACTTTCTTGTTTTTGATTATTGTGAATGTTTGTAACCCTCTAGTTAGGGAGTTACTGGATTGGAATGTAGTTTGTGTACAGTAAATATAAAAAGCAGTAATAGCTAATGAGCAGTATACCAGGGTATGAGTAAGCAGATAATCACTGTTAGTCATTTGACATATATTATGTTTAATCCTTATAAAAACCCTGTAAAGTACCATTAGCCCCATTTTACAGATGGAGAAAATGAGGGTCACTAGCTTGCTTAAGATTACAAGTTGGGATGAAGCTGAACCACTGTCTAAATTCAAATCTCATGGTCTTCACTCTACATGTTGTCTCTCTCTTAAGAGCTAGAGGTTGCCATTGTCTAATCTCCATCATCATCTCAAATTTTCTCTGACATAATTAAAGACCTGTAATTACAATGTAATATTATGTATCTTTTCCAGCAAAAATAAATATGTTATTTATGTTTTCTATGGACTAGGTCTCCTAGTCTACCTGTCATGCCTGCTTTGTCAACATGTTTAACCAAACGGAATTACAACAGCCTTCCAAAACTGGTGATTGTATACCAGTGACAGGAGTGATATTATTTACTCTTAGCCACAGTAGTTTTAGAGGTTATAATAAACTAAAAAATAATAATATTTTCCTAAAACAGATTATAGTTCTGTTTGCTTAACCTTCTGAAATGGTAATCTGCTGTGGTAGCCAGTTCAAGCCACGTGTTACGTAGCTTTGTCTATTGTACCCCACAGTCACAGCACCCCTATCTCTCTGAGTCAGATTTAAATAACAAGTAGTAACAGGCCCACTGTGGAAACTGTTTATAGGAACACAGTTTAATGAACGGTAATGATACACTGATGAGCATAAACAAACAATGCTATTGGTTATACACAGCAACGATACCCTCTGTAACCTGCCTCAGTCTTTGTAACTGGGAGGAAGGCTAAATCAGAGGTTCCTCTGATTTAAGAGCTCAGGTCTAGGAATATGGGAACATTGGCCTTAAAAATTCTAGCAACTGTTATGTCCACTCCTATCAAGACTTGACCTGCTAATACATGTCAGAGTCACTGTGAGGTGAAAGGGTATGTGTTCCTGCTTTGAGGCATTTGTAATCCATCTTCCTGAGGGCCAAAGTGGAGACTGTTGGTCTCTTTGCCAGTTACTTTCTGTCTACCATCGCATGAAATTTAGGATGTTGGATTAAAGCATTTATCAGAACAGGCTCCAGTTGCATTTCTTTTCTAATTTGATCATTCTCCCCGTCTATGAACATATCAACATTCTCATGATTCTAAAAAATAAAACAAAACAAAAAAAACTTCCCACAAAAACCTCACATTTATTTAACAATGCCTCCCATTTAAATTCTTGTTCTATCTCTAGCTTTTAGTATTGATGTCATACTTTTTTAAAATTTATTTTATTTAAAAACATTTTTAACAATGTTCTTAAATTCAAAATAATCCCTACCTTTCAGAGAATGGGCAAATATAGTATAAAATACTTTTTCTCTTGAACCACTTGAGAGTAAGTTGCCAACATGATGCCCTATCATCCTTAAATTTTATGATTTGAGACAGAGATATCTTAGTTTCCTCTCTGTATTCCCCACAGTGAGAACCACACTGCCTTTCCATACTTCTGTCATAGGAACTGCTGAGCAACTGGATATGTTTAAATCAAGTGTATTAGACGATGCCAAAGTCTTCTCTAAAAGGGATGTCAGACTTCTGAAATAATCATCTGTTCTCCACCTTCTTCATTAACTAAATTTTCTTAAACCCTAATCAGGCTGGCCTCTATTTCTGATGCTCAACAGCAAGAGCTCCTGACCCCTTACTAATCACAATCTGATGTTCTTTATTTTCTATTTTCATCCTCTTTGGTTGCTTTGTAGCACTTGACATTTTTTACCTTCCTGTACTTTTGAAACTCTGTCCTCATTCACTTGTTTATTCATTTATTATTTTTCCTGTTGTAATCTTTCTTGGCACTATTCTTTCCTATCCATTGCCCCAGTATTATGCATGAGAGACTATGTTTCACTTGTCTTCGCACAGTGCTAGTACATCATATAAGAAAATTAAAATACTATTCTCAAATTGACACAAAGATTGTCCCATGAACAATCAGCATCAATAACTATATAACATAAGACTTCTATACTAGAGTTCATAGAAATAGGGTGATATATTTCAAGTCTTGTTTACTGAAAAAAAATTTCATTGATCTATCACTATACTTTCAGAACTCTAGAATTCATCCTGCTTTTAAACTATATCCAGCTCACAAACCTATTGCACAAGAAGCTGAATTAGCTCATGTTTATTTCACATGCAAAATAAGTTTTCACTTACAGATGATTAATACACTAACCTACCTCCAAACAATATTGTGTAATTAATGTATTGGTATGAAAGATTAGCTTATGAAAGTTGAGGCACTGTTGCAATAGAATTCTTATTGTTATTTACTGTACAACTTTGATAGATTTTTAAGTTATTTTGGGGAACAAAGACCCTACATCTTTCATGTATGCCCTGCTCCTAGAAAAACCACACTGCTTCACCCATGTGTTCAAAGTATCTATTAAATGAATACACTCAGAGAGCAGACACAGGAGAGGCTCTGTGTGACATAGCTGTTGGGTTCAGTTAAGCAAAAGAGTGATAATGACGAACTCCTACCAAGGCCCAACATATATGAAAGACCTTCATTTTTTATTGATATAAGAGAAAAAGATTTAACCCCTTTATTCCACTTCTTTCTCCCATTTTATCAAAATTATATATCTTTTTTCACTCTATTCACAGAGAATGATAAAAAGTTTTGATAAAAAAATAAGTGCCTTCCTTAGGTAACCAGCATTCAATCTACCAATTACTTTTATACCTGTTATAGTTACAAATGTGTCTCTCCGAGAATAGGAAACTACAAAGTAATCTTTGGAGACCTTCCAAAATTTCAGAACATAATTTTGGTCCATCTACATCAATCAAGGAAAACTGGTAATGGGAAGTTCAGAAATTAATTTTCTCCTTGCCCTTAATCTATGATTTACATATGTTAGAGGATGGGTTATTATCAGCCGAGATTCAAGATATCACTTTTCTGCCAATTCAGAGGCTAGTAATTATGACGTTAGCTGGGAGATCGTCTCAAAATCATAAGTGATGCTTCTGCAGAAAGAAAAATCACTTCTCGTCATAGCCCTAACAGAGCACTGAAAAAATTCGCGAGGTCCAAATAAGAGAGAGTTTTCTAGGGAAGAGCGTAGAAAGGCAGGGCCTTGATTCAAAGCAGCTTGGTGGGACCCATTAAAACTATCCCTCCTCCCACAGCAGAGCTAGGAGCAGGATTTGAGAAATCTCCAAAGAAAGAAATGGGACTATTCTCAGAATTACAGTCATATAACTTTGGAAACTAACACTTCATTGCGATAGGATTAGGAAATATTCCTTAAGGTCAATTGATTCTATCATCAGACAAGCTATTTTTAAAAATGTTTTTTAAAACCTCCATACAGTCTTACTGGGGTGCGGTACTTATTTCCTCCTTCCTTTATCTTGGCAGAACATCCCCATACTTGGTTTCCCACAAGGAAATGCCAAATCCTAACATCAGACAGTTATACTCAGAGCAAATAAAAATTATTCCACATTTCCTTTACAAATCAATCATAGTTACTATTACCCATTATATTTGTAAAAATGTACCCAATTGCTTCATACATTCCTATTCACTTGAACATGTATTTTTAAAGATCTCAGCTGTAGTAAAAATCCAATCAAAGGAAAAAGGAAGGCTTGATAATAGTAAATGAGACAACTAATTAGACATACTTCCAGGGTTACTGGGCCTTATCAGAAATGAGGATTTTTCAAGACAGAGCCCTTTTCCTGCAGCTCCTCATATCCAAGTGTGGGTTGGGAGGAGCGGCAAGGGGAGGCAGTTGCAAGGTGTCCCTGTCCCGGCGTCAGGAGGGTCCTTTCCAGCGTAAATCAGAAGGATGGAGAAGATGCCCAGGGAGAAAGGTGATCTTTCACGTCATCAGGATTTACGGTCAAGCTTAACACCTCCTCTCACACTGAGAATCAAACAAGGAGCCCGCACAGTCCTCAGCCACGGGCATGAGCCAAAGCAGGCCAGACTTGCCGGACGTGTCTTCCAGATCTGTAAATGCCTGTTAAATTGTTACCTAGCGTTTAACTCTAATCCTAGGAGGTTGATTTTTCTTCATTTGTTAAAAAAAAAAAAATGCAAGGACTCATTCTTCTTTAGGTTTCACCCTGAAGCGCACTCCACACTGGATGATCTATAGTTTAATGAGATTCACTGTCTTTTGAGTTTTCTAGTTCTGTCCATAGCAAGATGAACAAAATAGAACATTTGGACATGCACTTTCAGTAATATCACTGCTTTCCACTCCCTTTTGAAGGGAAAAAATTGCTTTCTAGTATGATGTTGCTTTCTCCTTCCTTCTCATTCTTTTTAAAAAATATACATTTCAAATATTCATGGCATTTATTATTATTGTGAGAAATGAATTATATTCATTAAGAGGATCCAATGATGTGCTAAAGTGGTACTAATATTTTCTTTAGATTTTATCCTAACTTTTCAAAACTCCCAAACTCCAAAATATAAAGTTTGACATCATTACTGGTTTCAATGAGTTAGCAAGTTTAAACAGATTCATATAAGAGTAATAGCTATTTTTTAAATGACAAATCATATTAAAATCCAAGTAAATATCATCTAGTAACTGATAGCGAACAAGACATTTATACTTTACTTGATTCTTTAAGCAAATCACTTTAAACTTAAGTAACGCCTCCCGGGGCTTGTGTTAAAGCACCTGTTTTCTTAAGCAGCCTTTGTGAGAAATAAATTCCAAGTAAGTAGACAGGACATGAGGCCCTTTTAGAATGGCCAGAAAGTATGTCCTAAATTAAGCCCAATGAAAACAGAAATACTATGTGACAGCTTTGTCCACTAGTAACTCTGCGAAGTTAATTCAGGTTACCTCTATTTTTCTAAAGCTATTGGATTTAATCTGTTCTTATGTATAATGTATGTTACTGAGCGCATGCCAAAACTATTTTATGATGTACTCTACCTTTTTAATATTGAAAGAAATTATACTTCCTTCAAACAGAAAATATACTTTAAACTTTAAAAATATCAGTACTGTTTTTATTTTTAGCTTATTTATTTACTTATTATTGGATATTGCAGAAAAATAATAAGGACCTAGAAAGGTTAAATTTTAAAATTAGCATGTTTACTATCAAATATAATGTTGCTTTCCCATTATTTTCTTCATTTATTTTATTATATTTTTTTAAACCATCCTATTGAGGTTTGGATTGACATAACCACCCCCACCCCCCCAAAAAAAAAAAAAACCTACACATATTTAACATATTCAATTTAATGGTTTGGTAATAAGAATACACTGTGAAATCATCACCGTAAGTTTATTCGTCATCTTCAAAAGGTTTGCCCCTTCTCCTTTATTTATTTATAGTATATAAGAGCACTTAACATAAGACCTACCCTCTCAGCAAAATTTTAAGTTTACAGTGGTGCTGTTAACTGTAATTCCTGTGTTGTACCCTAGATCTCTAGAACTTATTCACTTTGCATAACTGAAACCTGGTGCTTCTCTGCCAGTACCTCCCATTTCCTCCTCCCCTCAGCCCGTAGTAGCCA
This sequence comes from Eidolon dupreanum, assembly GCA_028627145.1. NCBI lineage: Eukaryota > Metazoa > Chordata > Mammalia > Chiroptera > Pteropodidae > Eidolon > Eidolon dupreanum. The sequence goes on from CM053508.1 coordinate 16,415,344, forward strand.
CAATTTTACTCTCTGGTTCTATGCGTTTGACTAGTTTAGATTACTCTTACAAGTGGGATCATGTAGTATTTACTTGTGTGGCTGGCTTATTTTACTTAGCATAATGTCCTCCAGGTCCATCCATGTTGTTGCAAAATGGCAGGATTTCCTTCTTTTTAAGGGTTGAATAATATCCCATTGTATGTAGATACTACATTTTCTTTATCCATTCTTACACTGATGGACAAATTTAAGTTCCTTTCATATCTTGGCTATTGTGAATAATGCTGCAGTGAATACGGGAGCACAGATATCTCTTCAATATCCTGACTTCAGTTTCTTTTATCTACTCAGAAGTGGGATTGCTGGATCAAATGGTAGTTCTATTTTTCATTTTTCTAAGAACCTCCACACTGACCTCTACAATGGCTGCACCAATTTACATACTCAACGATGTACAAGGGTTCCCTTTTCACCACATCTTCATCAGAACTTATCTTTTGTGTTTTTATTTTTATTTTTTGGATAATAGCAGTTCTAAGAGATGTGAGGCAATATTCCACTGTGATTTTGATTTGCATTTCTCTGATGATTAGTGATGTTGAACACGTTTTCATATACTTGTTAGCCATTTGTGTGTCTTCTTTGGTGAAAAATCTATTCAGGGCCTTTGCCTATGTTTCAATTAGGTTATTTGTGTTTTTGTTATGGAGTTGTAGGTTCTTACATATTTTGCTTATTAACCCCTTATCAGATATATGGTTTGCAACTATTTTCTCCCATTCTATAGATTGCCTTTTCATTTTGTTCATGGTTTTCTTTGCTGTACACAAGCTTTTTAGTTTGATATAGTCGCACTTGTCTATTTTTGTGTCTATTGATTGTGCTTTGGTATCATATCCAAGAAATTATTGTCAAGTCTAATGTCTAGAAGTTTTCAACGTTGCTTTAATTTTAAAAATTTATCCCATTGTGCTCCTTAAGGATCTCGATGTGTTTAGAGTGTGTACTTCTTGACTGTTTTTCAGACAAAAGTCTGATTAATTCCTCTACATCCTTTAATACTCAGTTCACTGTGAGGCCAATATAGAATTGTTCTCTATCTTTCCATTACCTTTTGTCTTAACCCTTCTGTTACAGCAGCTGTCAAACCGAATATGTATAATTACTTACAGACTCTCCTGAGTCCTCTCCCAGACTGTCATTTCTGGGTGTCTATTCTTATGTGTGTGTGTCCCATAATGCCATACACAGAGCCTGGCATATAGTAGATGCTCACTAAAATCTTTCGATAAACAAATGAATAAACTAATTAATGCCTTAATAATTTAAAGGTCTGGAACTGAGCCATTTTAAAATTCCATGAAAACAAAATAAACGATTTTAGTACCGCTAATTAGAGATGTGCATTTCATAATCAGAGGCTTCTTTGCTGCTTATGACCCTTTTAAAAGGCCAAAAAGAAAGCAAAATAACCTATAAATTATAACAGTAATTTTACTGGATCATCATATTGACTTGGTGTAAAAAAATTTGCTGAGAAAATATAACTAGCCAAAACAAGAAAAAATGCTCTTACCCTTAACAATTCCAAATGCTTGATATCAGTGTTCCTGTTCTGAAATGCACATATTTGGTGATTGTTTGTTCTGGTTGGTACAGAAAATGTGCTGCTGTAACAAAACCATAAAAGGCTGTGTGAGATGGAATCTTGAGTATCTAAAGGTACTTAAAATAAATGTTTCCACCCTCAAGTTTACCAATTTTCAAAACAGATGTCTTCTATCAAAGTAGCAATTTTTTTTTCCTTCTTTAACTTGGCAGGAGCATTTGTATTTACTATACTCTCGATTCCCTGATAGGGAAGGGTTTTGTTGTTTTTCCCCATTTTTCTTGGTTTCGTGTTGTTCTCTAAGAGACAGAGTTACTATGGAGCAATGGTTAAGGATGTGGGCTCTATAGGAAGGCAGTACTGAGTTTTAATCTCAGATCACATAAAAATAATGGCTGACGTGTGGAAAATTCTCTTTAAATTAATTATTCAACTTTTACGACTTGAGATATTATTATGCATGCTTTTTAGACAAGGAAACTAATGTTTAAAGCATTAAATAAATTTTCTAAATATATTCAGCTGGTTAGTGGAAAGATAGCATTTGAATCCAGGTCTATTTCACTCTACAACCCACATTTTAACCATTACACTTTTAAATGCCCACTAACTGTGACCTTGGTTGAGTTCTTACACATCTCTGCATTTTGTTTTATTATTGTGAGGATTATAAGAATTAATATTTATAAAACACTTAGATGGTATTTAGCACAAAGTAAGCTCTCGATAAAATATAACCTAGAAATAATTATTATTTCTGCTTTTAATAGCAATTGCCTGTTAGACAATTAGAAAAGAAGAAAAATAACATTTTGTATTGATCCACATACTTATATCTCATGTACCCTTCATTCTTTCCTGTAATTTAAAATTTCTATTTGGTATTATTTCTCCCCAGTCCGAAAGACTCCTTTAACTTTTCTTGTAGGATAAATATGCTGGCAACAAATGATCTCAACTTTTGCTTTTCTTTATTTTTCAACTATATTGAGGAATAATTGGTAAATAAAATTGTGAAATAAAGTGTATATCGCATGATTTGATATGTATATGTATACATACACACACACACCTTGTGAAAGGATTCTTGCCATCTAGTTAAATAACACACCCATCACGTCACATTTTCCTTTGTGTGTGTGTAAGAGAACATTTAAGTTCTACTCTCTTAAAAAATTTCAATTATATAATACAGAGTAATCAACTATAGTTACCATGTTTTACATTAACTCCTCAGACCTTATTCATTTTATAGCTGAATGTTTGCACACTTTTACCAACCTCTTCCTATTTCCACCACCTATCAGCCCCTGGCAACCACTTTTCTACTCCGCTACTAAAGATTTGAGGTTTGTTTGTTTGTTTTTTAGATTTGACATCTAAGTTATACCATGCAGTATTTATCTTTCTCTGTCTGGCTTATATTTTCTCTTTTACTTAGGTCCATCTATGTGGCCCCAATTAGCAGGATTTCCATTTTTTTCTCATGTCTGAATAATGTTCCATTATGTATATACCATATCTTTATCCATTCCTCTGTTGATGGACACTTAGGTTGCTTCCATGTCTTGGCTATTGTGAATAATACTGCAGTGAACATGGAGTGCACATTTCTCTTCGAGATCCTATTTTTCTTTCCTCTGGATATACATCCAGAAGTGGGACTGTTAGATCAGATAGATCCTTTTTTAATTTTTGAGGAACCTCCATACTATTTTCTATAGTGGCCACAGCAATTTACATTCCCATGAAATTTTCATTATTTTTCCTGAATTTTTGAATTATTTTTATAGAATATAAAATTCTAAGCTCATAGTTTTTTGTAATTTCAGCAATTTAAATATGTTATTCCTTTACTTTCCAGCTTCGTTTCTGATAATAAATCAAATATATTCTTTTTGTTGTTTCTTTGTATGAAATGTGTCTTTTTTTCTGGCTACTCCTAAGACTTTATCTTCGGCTTTCAGCCAATGTGCCTATGTGTGTAATTTATTCTATTTGGGGTTTGGTGAACTTTTTTGATCTCTGTGTTAATGTGTTCCACCAAATTTAGAAAATTTTTGCCCAGTATATATCTTCAGATATATTTTTCTCCCTTATCTCTCTCTTCTTTCCTTTGGGACTCCAAGTACATGTATATTTGACCACTCGATGTTGTCATGTAATTTATTAAAGTTTAGTTTAATAATTTCCAATCTTTTGCCCTCTATTCTTCACTTTTAATAATTTCTATTTACCTCTCTACAAGTTTACTGATTCTTTATTCTGCATTGTCCAATTTGATGTTTGCCCCCAACAATATTTTTTTTTAACTTTAGAGATATATTTTTAAATTTAATTTTTAATTACAGTTGGCATACAATATTATATTAGTTTCAGGTGTACAACATAGTGATTAGACATTTGTATAACTTATGAAATGATTACCCAAATAAATCTAGTACCCATCTGAATGAAATCTAGTACCATACATATATTACCATATTATTGACTATATTCTCTATGCTATACTTTACTTCCCCATGACTATTTTGTAACTACCAATTTGTGCTTCTTAATCCCTTCCCCCTTTTCACTCATATCCCAACCCCACTCCTGTCTGGCGACCACCAAAATGTTCTCTGTATGAGTTTGTTTCTGTTTTATTTGTTCTTTTATCCTGTTCTCTAGATTCCATGTGTATGATTCCACAATTATATGGCCCTTGTCTTTCTCTGTTTGACTTACTCTACTTAGCACAATACTCTCTATATTCATCCAATATGTTCCAGGTTGTAGCAAGATTTCATTGTTTTTTATGGCTGAGTGATATTCATTGTGTACACACACACACACACACACACACACACACACACACACACACACACAAACTCTTTTTTAACCATTCATCTATTGATGGACACCCTGGTTGTCTTCATATCTTAGCTATTGTAAATAATGCTGCGGTGAACATATGGATTCACAGGTCCTTTCAAGGTAGTATTTTGGATTTGTTCAGATAAATACCCAGAAGTGGGATTACTGGGTCCTTCTTTGTTGCTTGTTATAGCCTTTGTTTTAAAGTCTATTTTGTCTGATACAGGCATTGCTACTTTTTTGTTTGTTTCCTTTTTCATAAAATATCTTTTTACTTTCAGGCTGTATCTCCTCCCCCTCCCCTTCCCCCACCTTCTCCTCCTCCTCTTTCTCCTCTCCTTCCAACATTTCTTGTAATACTGGCTTGGTGTTTGATAAACTCCCCTAGCCTTTTCTTGTCTGGGAAGCTCTTTATTTGTACTTCAATTCTAAATGACAGCTTTGTTGGTTAATCTTGATTGTAGGTCCTGGGTTTTCATCACGTTGAATATTTCATACTAATCCCTTCTGCTTAAAATTTTCTATGGAGAAATCAGCTGACAGCCTTATTGGAGCTCCCTTGTAGGTTACCTAACTGCTTTTCTTTTGCTGTTTCTAAGATCCTCTTTGTCTTTAACTTTTGACATTTTAATTATGATGTGTCTTGGTGTGGGTCTCTTTGGGTTTATCTTGTTTGGGACTCTGTACTTCCTGGGCTTGTATGTCTACTTGGTTTGCCATGTTAGGGAAGTCTTCCATTATTTCTTCAAGTATTTCCTTACTTTCTCTGTTTGTACTGATCTTTTTCATAACTATAGGTCACATTTTCCCATATTTAATATTTTCAAATAATTAATAATTAAATTCTAATGCACATTTAGTAATTTTAATATATTCAATTGGGCATTGTGAATGAATATACATTGTAGAGATTCTGTATTCTGCAGTTCTCTATGAAGAATATTGTTTTTTGTTTTTTTTTGTTTTTAGTGGACAAATTACTCATGGATCATTTTGATCCTATCAATATTTGGCTTTAGTTTTGAGCTTTGTTAGTAGTGTGGATCTGCTTCAGCTTTCATCTTAGTTCTGGGATGTGATTCTTCCTCTTAAGCTGTGGCCCTTCTGGGGTTTTAATAAAAGTTCAAGATGTTCTCTAAGTCTTCTTAGCTTAGTAGGAGTTGAATATCATATTTGGTCCCCTCAGAAGTAGGCAGATGTTGAAATCTCTGCTCAGCTCTTTCAGCCTTCCTGCACTTGATTGCCACTGGAAACATCGTATTCTTGCTTCTCATTTGTGTAGTTCAGGCAAATCCGAAGGTAGTTTGTGTGCAGATTTGAGGATCTGCTCCCACTGGCGACTGCTTCCTTGGCAGAATTTCTTCCTTCAATTTCTAGCTTCTCTGTGAGCCCTGAACTCTGACTTCTTACTAGATCACAGAACTTCTTCTTTATGACTGAGTTCTAGATCCCATATGCTACATGGACTGGAGAGTGCCCTGAAGAGAAAAGACAGAAAATTCTGTATCTCATCCAGTTCATTTCCCCTGTTTCTGTTTCAAAGATCATATTGCCTCCATTTTCTGCCTGCTTTTGGTTGCTCTTCAGTACCCCAAGCAGTTGTGTTTTATATTTTCTCCGGAGTTTATAATTGCCAATGGCAGGAGGATTATTCTGGTATATGTTATTCTCCCATTACCAAAAGCCAGAGGCATACGTTTTCAATAAATTATGTTATAAATATTAATCATCTTTTTATCAATGAAGTGCTTGCTATTACTGTCACTTTTTTTTTTTTTTGGCACAGGACCACATCTGGCCATACAAAGTGCTTTCTAATTATAAGCCGTAATTATTAGAGGAATGACTTAGAGCTTATCAGAAGGACAACTAAAGAGCAGGAGACAACCACAAAAAAGAAAATCACTACACAAGCAGAGCCCTACAGCAGTCTGAACTCACAATAACCTGCTGTCACTTGCACAGCATCCACTGCAGCTGTTGGTGAAGTCCTTCTTATAGCCAGATGTTGCTTCTGAAAAAGTCACTGTAAAGTTCATAAACTCGAGCAAAGACTTTTCGTTCCAACCTGGTGTTACTAATACTAATCACACAGCAGGAAGAAAAATCAAAGAAAAAAAATGTAAGACTGATGACATTTGGAAATAATAATATTCTACATTGGAATGAACAAAACTCATTGGCCGCAGACCATGTTCATATGCTCCTACGTCAGAAGGATGAAGAAAATTTTGTATAATGTGCTCATGTAAATGTGCGACACATCACCTATTCATGGCGTTCTAGCTAGTGTTTTAGATCATGGTTGCCTTTAAATGCTGCTATGAAAATAAATACTGACTCACAAAACCACAGCTGCAAAAAAAAAAAAAAAATCAACAAATATTTATCAAATGCCTACCATGAAAAACCTGTGCAGAGTACCCAAAACACTGATTTTGTTCTAAAATGCAGTCAAAACATGGTGAAAAATGACTGGACAGATAAAAGTTTTGGGGAGCATTACAACTTGAGCTAGAACTTGAAAAGCTAGAGTAGTAACTCATAGGAAACAGGGAGAGTATCCCGATATGGGGATAAACAACCAAAATCTGAGAAATAAAATGGCTTGAAACAAGAGAGAAAGTCATCTTAATTGGGGTAGTGCATCTAGGGAAGGACATGAGATTGAGTCTTTACGGTGGGGTCAGATAAGGGAAGAGTGTCAAATATTAGGGGAAGGAGTTTAACCTGCTAACAGGACACTTTCCAAGTACAGATAATAGTAAATGGAGAATATAACACTTAAAGAAAAGATCTTTAATGGGGAAGGTGTATTTATTATTATGATAATATTGCATATCCAATTTTACTTGGTATTATTTCTGAAGTTTTTCTTAATAAAGAAGAGAAAATACAGTACATTTAAGCAGCAGAGAAAAAAGAGATTATACACTTAATGGGAACTTAATTACTATGGCAATAATGGAGATAATTATTATGATGAAAAATGAAGGGAGGGGCCTTTTGCACAGCGTAGCTTCTCCTTGTATTTACTCTTTTTAGAAGGATATTTTCACTCTGGTATAGTCAGATGTTTTTAAAAGCCATTTTATGCAGCACACACTGAAGCTGACAAAGAGACATCTATTTTGCATGCTGAATTGTACAAATTCACCTTTTGTGAATTCATTTATTCACTCAACCGTTTATTATTTAACAAATATTTATTGAGCATCTGCAACATGCCATGCATTCTTTTAGGCACTGGGAAAACTAAATGATGAATTTCTTCTCATACAGAACCTACTTTTTAGGGCTTCCTCCTACTCTGCTCCCTCTGCCTCCTGGAGGCCACAGGCTTGGTGCACATTCTTATTCCTTCAGATCGATACATAATTCAGCCTGTTTCATTTGGAAACCTCAGCCTTCCTGTCTTCTCTCTTATCTTTCCTTCTTGATATTGAATAATATTAGAGAATACCCAGAGTGAGACCTAGGTTTTCAGTAATGCCTTTTACATCCCAGCTTGCATTAAGAATATTTCCAGGTTAGTCTTGGCCTCCCAAGCACCAAATCTTGTTAGGGGTTGGGAAAAATAAGTTGAATATTAACTTACTTTACTTTGAACAAACCAGCAATGATGCTAATTAACAGATTCTATTTTAAGATATAGTAAGGGTTTTTTTTTTTTTTATAGCATATGTAGTATAATGGCCCACGTAATTTTCCCTCAGTTTAACTTAGTTTCTCCACTTTTATGTTACTGCTTTTGTTGAAATAAAGCAAGAAACATAACTCCATCATGAAATTTTATTTTATTTTTTTCATAGAAGGAGCAAATAATGTTAAATGAACCCTAATGTTCTCTGTCATGAGAAGAATTAAAATTATTTCTTGAGACTGAATTATTTTTTACATGATACTGTACAACATTAAATCAAGATAAATCCCTAAGTACTTTTTACTTTGACCTCTTTGTATTCTGATGTATCCGTGACCTACATGTACAGAGTCAAGAAAAGCTATGAGCCAGTAGAATCCAGTGTGAAAAGAAGAGCAGGTGTCTCATGGTTTGAACCTTATTCATTGCTGGCTTGATTTTTAGAAATAAATTTTATCTTGGGCTGGCTGTACTGATATACACAATTCTAAACATTTCAGGGTCTTGCCTGAAGCCTTCCAGGCATATTGAGAAAATAAATTTGTGTTCATTGGCAGGACGTAACATTTAGCTTATTCGGTGGATTTTCTATTACTAGCAGCAAAGAAGTCTTATGGCAAAAAGAAACCTGCATGTAACTATATCAATTTAGTCCAAGCATCTTAACAAGGTCTATAAAAATATTCTAAACAATAGTAGATATGCCAAGAAAAAGATTTATGAAAATGAGAAATTATCTTTCACTTTCATTCTCATTTTTTAACAAGGGATAGTTTCTGTTAAAAATCAAGAACAAATTCCAGAAAAAAGTGTCTATGAGGGGAACACTTAACATCTTCTAATCTTAGATAACACAAGAACTTTTAAATTTCTTTTGCATGGTAGGTCTTATTTTCCCCTTTATATTGAGGACCTATAAAAAATTCAACTGTATAGTTAACAATATAGTATTGGGCACTTTAAAAGCTATTAAGATGATAGATGTGATGTTAAGTGTTCTTACCAAAAACAACAACAGAAAAGAACACAGGAAATTTTGGGAGATGATGAATATATTTAGACCTAGGTTGTGGTGATGGTATCAGGTGTATGCATAGGTCGAAATTCATTGAGATGTGCAAATTAAACAGTGCTATTTTTTGTATATCAATTATACTTAATAATGCTAAAAAATGCAACTGTGTTTAAATCTACTTCTTGATCAAATGGTAAATTTGTTATTCACTAACGAGAATAGAAGATGACTTAGGAGTCCTCACTATTAAAGGCTACCAGAACCCTCAATCTCCTGTTCTCCAATTCCAGAGCTCAGACTACCTTAATTCTATCTTACTGGCATGACTATGTCACAGGACATGTTATCTGCAAATGTGTTATCCAAGATTAGAAGATATTATATTTTCAGGCTTCCTAATAATACTTTAGAGCAGCTTAATTCATAAAATCATTCATAGCTGTCATAAGTGTGAACCTAGTGGAATTAAGAATGAGAATTTAGATATGTAAGTTCAGTAGACACATAGAGGGTTATTTGACCTTCTTTCTTGGAGATTCATCTTTACCTTCATCCACTCAGTCACAGAAACAGGTTTCTGACAGCCATATTTACCCATTGTGAGAAAGTGGTCCAGGTAGGCACCTGAAATCAGATGAGCCTAGAAGAGTCCCTTTCTTGACAATTTTGACTAAAGCCCAAGAGATTCTAACTTCAATGGGCTGGTGAAAGAAGATGTAAACACTTGGGGCATGTTTTTTACCACACAGATGAGGAGGAAGAGAAATAGTCTGGAGAGACAGAGGAAGAGAAAGAGAAGCAGAAAGATGGGAAGAAAATGTTGGGGAATTGGGGGTTTTGGAGATGTTCCCCCATGACTATCCCATTTTTGGCATGTCGTGATTACTCATAATATGGTTTTTTTTAAGCCTCTTAGATCTCTCAGTGTTCTAGGGGTTTCCCAGCATCCATATAATAAACTCTTTTTTTCTTAAGCTATATCAAGTTGATTTACGTGATTTGAATCAAAAAGTCCTAAGACAAGAAAAAAAGTAATCCTAAAACAAAATTTCGAATTCATTTTAAAGTAGAAATTCATTACCTATGTCCATTTTTCCTATTCATATCATGTACATTCCTTTTTTAATTAACTTGGAAATTTCATGTTCTAGATTTACTAAGTACATCTTGCTTTAACATGCCCTTCCTTCTGCTTATAATGCCTCACCTTTTCTACCCAACCATCAAAATCTGGGTATTCTAGGAAGCCATCACAACATTACCAACCCATTCTGGTTTCTTCTTAATTCTGCTTCTAGCATCTTTCCATAGACCTGAGACCACACTATTTTGCATATGTTTAAATGTTGCCTTAAAATTATACTTAAATTGTTTTGTCTGCTAATATATATTTTTTTTCTCCAAAGAGACAATAAATTACTTGGCACAAGAGATAAAATATTTTACTCCCTATTTTACTATTTTCCTTTAAATAGCTGCAGCACTATGTATTGCATGCCATGGGTACCCACAAGTATGTGTGAACTGTCTCTAGTCCACCCCTAAATGAATCATTGAAATCTCAATTTTATAATACTAGAAGCAAATATTTGAAAGCTATTGACTTAAAGAAAATAAGATAGTGATGACATTTGGAAAGGCCAAAATGTTAACTATTTAAAGTTTACCTATGATGCCTTACTTTACTTACAGATTTCCATTTCTAAAAAAGAAGTAATGTCAGAGTTTTGATGCAAATTATTTTATGTATAATATATTTGGATGACTAACCACAGAGGTCCCTCCTTCTAAATGAAGCAAAGCAAAGTGCAGCTCTCCTCAGAGTCCAGTGCCTTGGATTAGATTTTCTGGGTCCAACTCATCAATAGATGCAGTAAAAGATAAACTCTGTAGAAAGAGTATACACACTTACAGAGAAAACACAAAAGCTATGGAGAGAATGAGACATTATAACCTTTGAAAAATCATTTGAAAAAAGCATAGGGAGAAAAATTTTACATCCTAATTTATAATCTACAGTGGGTCATAAAAATAAGTATCATCCCTTACTGATGAGACTAATTTTTAATTGTAAATTTGTCCTAAGGCATTTTTAAAATTCATCAGCAATTAGGGAATAATGCAAATGATCTACAAGAATTCTTAATGTTTTCAGAGGATCAGGAGCAAGCTATTGTATAAGGCTGAAATATGTAGAAATTTTCTCTGACGAGTCTCAAATTTTATATTGTCACATGCCCTGAAGCTACTGAGATGAGAACATTTTTGCAAATCTAAAATAAATAACTGGAGTAGGTCTGTAACTCAGAAAAACACAGCGTGTTTACATGAATACCTCTTCTACTTGATTCTTTTGACCTGAGAACTTGAGTGAAACTCTGAAAAAGCTGCCAAGTTCCAAAGCTGGGAACAGACCCAGCCCAGCACGGTTTTTATTCTCTTCCTCTAACTACCTGGAAATACTATCTCAAGCAGAGAGGGGTTAAAATCTTACTGTTCCACTTACACCAATCATTATCTGTGATACTTCTGAGACTGTATATATACTAAGAATGACAAGTTATTCTGTCTTAATCATCTGTGAGGTGTGAACAGACATAACTCCACAAGTTTTCTTGCTTTATCTTCCTATTTCTCTATCTCTGCTTTCTCAAATACAGTACTCCTTGGATTTTTATCCTGTTTGCCTTTGCCTCAATTGATCTTCTATTTTGCTCTGTGAAATCTGCTTCTGCTTAAACTTGCATACAACCAGTTTTCCCCCAGCTACGGCCCTGACAGGATGACATCTCTGGTCATCTCTCAGGTGTACGGGCCCTCAGAACACATGTCGGCTTAGAAAAGGCCAGTAGGAAGCAGGCACGGGTGTTACCAAGAAAGGGCAGATGGAAGACCAGTAGAGGAGCTGTGCTGGCAGGGGCTTCTTCTTCTGCAACACAATGGCCATTCCTACTCCTTCTCTGCTGCTGTCTGAAGACCCTCCAGGCCTTTTCTTCTTTTTTCTGGAGTCGGCTCAAGTACTGGCCACTTTACCCACTGGCAGGTCAATTGCTCCTTCTAGTCTTACCTCAGTGCATTTGATTTCATGATCAGCAAAGTGGACATACATGTTTTCTGGCTTAGAAGGTAGATGACTATTTTTTAAAACAGCAGCTTATTACTCTTCCCAAATTATAGTCTTGTTGGCTAACAGGACATCCATCAAAAAGTCTGCCTGGTTCTTAGTTGACCAACCATAAATTGAGATTTCTGCAGCCAAAATTTCACATGAGGAGCCATGAAGTTTTTAGGCGAAGCCATTCCATTGCAGTCTACCAACTCATAGTCATTGTGTGGAAGCATCTCTCAAAGATACTTGTTTTCCTTTAAAAAATAAAGCCCCTAAAACCATCGCAAGTCAATTTTCCTCTCCCTTCCTCTCTGTTTCTCCTTGTTTTAATCTGGCTCATAATGTTAGGAAAAATTAGACATTTCTTATGACGTACTTTTGGCTTAGGGACATAGTAAGATACTGTATAATAATGAACATGGAAACATCAGACCTTAAAATAACCTAAATAAGCAAGATTTAACTTTGGTTTCAGAAACAGCATCTATTTTCCTTTTTCTTTTTTGATATCTCCTTTGATTTACCCACACGACCACATCATTTTGGATGAAATATTTTTTTCCTCATTGGTTTTATGTTTCCCATACTGTGTGAATGGACTGCCATTTTTTGGTGTATGCTAGATTTCAATTTTTTTTTTAAATAAAATTATCTAATTTGCTTTTTAAATAAATTTTTGACTTATGCATGTAACAATATTTTTCTCATGTGGGTCATTACATTCTATAATAGGAAGAAATAACTTTCAGATGTAGGGAGCCTTTGGAATGTTAGTTTGAGTCTTTTGAAAATTTAAATAACCCCAACTTTTAGATGAAAACAAAATACAGAGACTTGCAAATGTTTGTAACCCATAATAGAAATGTGCCTTTTCATCCAAAGAATTTTTCAGCATTTAAAAAATGCTGGTGAGAATGAAAAATATTATAGCAACTTTGGAAGATAGTTTGGTGGTTTCTTTACAAAACTAAACATACTCTTATCACACTCTCCAGCAGTTATGCTTCTTGTTATTTACCCAAACGGATTGAAAATGTATGTCTACACAAAAACCTGCATACAAATGTTGATAGTAGGTCTATTCATTATTGCTAAAACTTGGAAGCAACTAAGATGCCCTTCAATAGGGGATTGTATAAATAATCTGTGGTATCTTTATACAATGAAAAATTATTTAACAATAAAAAGAAATGAGATATCAAACCATGAAAATAAATGGAGGAAATTTAAATGCATATTGCTAACTGGAAGAAGCCAACCTGACAAGGCTGGATACTGTCTGATCCAACTACATGACATTCTGGAAAGTCAAGACGATGAGACAGTAAAAGGTTGTCAGGAACTTGGGGAAAGGAGAGGAGTGAAGAAAAGGGGGAGCATGGGAGATTTTTAGGGCCGTGAAACTATTTCTGTATATATACTGTAATGGTGGGAACATGTCAATATGTATTTGTTAAAACCCACAGAAGGTACAAAAAGAGTGGATTCTATGTAAACCACACTCTTTAACTAAGAGTAATATATCTATATTGGCTCATCAATTGTAACAAATATGACACAACAATGCAAGATGTTAATAGTAGGAGAAACTTTAGGGAGTAGGCGTAGGGTGTGGAGTAAGTGGGGTGGAGTAAGTGAGATCTCTCTGTACATTCTGCTTGATTTTTCTGTAAACCTAAAACTGTTCTAAAAAATAAATTGTATCATTTTAAACCAAAACGAAACTGAGCTCGTTTCTTCTGGACTACGACAGGGTAATAAAGTCTTAAGGGCTTTCAAGGACACTTTGGGTAACTTTGTGGGCCTTCAGTAGAACGGTGAACATAACAAACAGGAAGCAGTATGTGCATCTCAGACGCCAGACTCTTAGAAAGGTGCTTTCCATGCATTACCTCAGTGGAGCCGTTGTAAGATGGGTATTATATGAGGTATTAAGGCTTAGAGAGGTTAAGTAATTTGCCTAAGGCCGTGGTGATGGGAAACAGTAGAGCCAAATTTCAAACCCAGGTTTTCATAGTTGAAAGAAGAAAGGGAGCAGGTTGCCTTTCCACTCCTGAGGGTGAGGGCAGAGGTGCAACAAAAAGCTAAAGAGGAGCTTCCCACTATTCTTTTAAGAGCCCATCCTAATTTTAACCATGTGGACCTCAGAAACCAGCACCATTGCCAGGCCTATTACTGCCCTGACCTCATCTCAAGGTTCCCCTGCTGGGTTGGGTACAGCTGGGATTTGGGGTCTCTCCCTGAGGTAGGTTTGAGCTCCTAAGTCAGAGGGGAAACAGTGTGGAAGAATAGTTATGTGGAAGGCCTGTGTAGTAGATGATCTGGCATTAATATATAATAAAGAAAACACTTGCAACATCTTTTATGATCCTCTCAGGATATTTTTATTACAATTACGGGTAACAGCCCTTGAAAGGTAACGCCCGCAGTTCTCAATTTACCCAACCAACTACCATATTCTTTACTTCTGCTCTTACATTAAAAAAAAAAAAGTTTCAGTCCTTACATATTACCTTTGCTAATTTTGAAAGAGAAGGAAAACCTGCAGAATCAAAAGCTCAAATAGCTCACTTTAAAAGCACTTGAGAACAAGAGAAAGTTTTATGTGATTACATTAATAGCAGTGACAAATGCATGTAAAACACTTAACCATGGTCTGTGATGCAAAGAAAACCCATTTAGGTGTCATTCATCTTTTTCACATTAGTACAATGAGTACTCTCAGCTTTATCTTCTTCTCAGACAACATTTGAATTAGAATATTGCATTTTCCAGAAGCCAGCCTCCTAACTTTTCTTTCTAGCTCCCTTTTACAGAAATGGTTAAGACCTGGAAACCCAAAATATAAAACAGAATCTTTTTACCCCCTCCAATTCTCTCTCTCTAAAAAAAATTCTTTGGAAACACTTTCTCTTTGAAGGGACATAATTTATTTACCAATCGGTGCTTTTTCTCCAAAGGAAATAAACTATATAAAATAAATTCTAACCCCTGAAAAGGTATTTTCAAAATCAGAATCATGAACAGAAGGGAAATGGGGATAGAAAAGAAATCAGTGGTGGGGTGTGGAGAGACAGAGTGGGGAGAGGGAGGAGGTAAATGAAGAAGGGAGGGAGGAATGAGAATGGTTACTCTGAACATGCTTCTTATGTGTCCTGAACACAGCTTCCTGCATTCACGAACTTGTAGAGCATTAAAACTTCAAGAAACTTTAGCAATTGTCACCTCTGCTGCCCTCACTCATGCACACACATAAGTTTTACAGGTGAGAGAAACTCTACTATGTGGTAAAAAAAAAAAAAAATTTGTTGACAATCAGGAGAACTGCATTTGACTAACTGTGCCCTTGTCAGGTCACTTAACTGCTCCAACCTTCCATTTCCACACTAGTAAGAGTAGGAGTTGGGCTTGAAGATTCCATTGTCCCTTTCATCTTTGGCTTATCTTGAAATCGGTCCTGGAGAAGTTACTTGGGCAATAATATAGCTAGAGGCAGGGCCAGGCTAGACCTGGGGTCTCCTGAGGAATCATTAAGGTTTTCACAGCTTCCTTTGGGAGGTAGTGGTTTGCGAAGATGTTTATTCCGTGGGCTAATGCAGGCGCCCATCTTTCTGAGCTGTCTGGTGTTTCTCCAAACCTCTTTACAATTTTGTTCTCTGTTTTCCAATTTTCCTTGGTGAATCAAGTCAGTCTGCACAAGATATCCTGGCACAAGCAGCCTGGCTCATTTTTACTGTGAGTGTGAAAAGCCTAGAAAAGAGCAGTCTGTTTACTAATGGGAGCAATGAGGCGGCACCTCACTAGAGCAGAAAAGGGAAATCAGGTAAGTGCTTTGGAGGGCAGAGGCCAAGAATCAGACCCTCTGTCTTGCTACTCCAACCTCATCCCATCCCCCACAGCTGTACAGAGGGACTCTGGGACTCAGTGGACAGGAGGGCCAATGTTGGCCATCTCTCCTCTCTGCCCTCCAGACACACACTTAAAAGACTCCCAAAGGATTTCTTACAAACTTGAGTTTCTGATTTAGAAGAAAATGTTTCCAGATATTAAAAAAAAATCACAACAAGCTCCAACATCATACAAAAGAAAGGAAATACTTAGGTTTGAAATGTTGAAGGTATATTAAATAAGAGATAGAATTTTGGTTATGCCAGATATGAATGCCAGTACTATAGGAAAGAACCTCATAAAACATATCAAGCCCAGGCAAAAATAAAACAAGCAAAAATAGAATATCATTTGAACTATAGCAGGCCCATAAATTCAGCTCCAAAATTACAAGCCAACACACATACCATATTGTACTACTGAGCCCGAAAAAGGGGAAATTAGCAATAAACCAAAAAGCTTTTAAAAGTAACATAGTGAAGTAGAAAAAAATTCGTAAAGCTGCAAAAGTCAGAATAAGTACTATCTGGGAAGAAACAGCAACAAATCTGTGATTTTCCTTTTTAAAGATTCTGGATTACAGAGTGCATATGAGACGGTGGATGAGTCAGCCTGGGTGGGTAGGTTCAGTGTGTTTGACAAATAAGTTTTGCTTCTCACCAGGACATTTGGATACTGCATAAATAGAAATCTTCTTTTCATCTTGCGAAGCATAAGGAAGTGCTTTCTCAGAGTGAATATTTTCCTCAAATCACTTGGAAAAGAGAAAGAACATTTATTTCCATGTTTCTCATATCTAGCAAACTCTACTGACCTCAGGTTGAACTTGAAAATATTGTTCTAGTACAGCCTCTCTATAAATTCCAAGCTTGCCTTTCTTTACCATCTGTCAAAGGCCTTAGAAACATCTCTTGCAGTACCTCTTGCATTAAAGGACGCTTTTTGTTTTGTGGGGGGTGGGTTAGAATACCCTCTGATGTAAATGCCAGTGTGTGACATTGGGCATGGGCAATGACAGAATGTCGCCAGCCTCCCGACAAACCTCTGGCTGTGCTGGCTGATGGGGCTACGGTACTGAATGGGTAAGACAAATTGCCAGGTGCTTTAGTAGCTACTTGTAAATCAAGATATCCTTTTTACTTGGTTGAGCTTCTAGCTCATACCTTCTGGGGCCTGGAGAGAACAGAGAGCCCTTCCGGTACTTCTGTGAGAAACAGGCCTCAGTGCGGCATTCACCGTGCCTGGCTGTCGTATTTCTGAAATGCTGAGCTACTCTCACATCCATTTCCGCCCTGTGTGGAAAGCAGGAGAGGCAGCTCCCGGGCTGCCCCGTCGCTAACCTCCTGTTGCCAAGGCCCAAAGTTTGCAGTGCCAGAGGTAGGTTCTGTTTTCGGAAGGTGATACTCTGCTCTCCAGTTGCTACCTGCTTCTTACCTGAAGTATTCAGAGCCCTGTAAATTCTAAAATTCAAATTTGCCATTCGCATCTGGTGTTATTAGACTTATTTTGAAAGGAGAGGGAGGAAAGATAAATATACATATATATGCCCTAAAGAGTGAAAGGAATTGTCTGAAGGAAACAGATCAGGCGCCTGTGTTTTTCAATTTACTTGTTCCTCCACTGCTATTTTCTTTTAGTTTCTCTTATTTAGTCTCTGACCCACTGTTGGATCTAGAATACAGATCACTATCCTTGGAAGGAAACTGAATAATTAAAGGTCATTCAATATACCGTCATTCTTTTATGTAACCTCCAAGGGAAAGGCACTTAGGGCTAACAATGCTGTACAATTCAATTCTGTAAAAGTAGAATTATCATTGTAATCCTAGAATGCCATGCTTTCTACTCAGCATAGGTCCTGATGTTCATTCTTAAATAGTTGCCTTTATGTTTATTTGCCAGGGTATGTAATAGGGTGAACATTCAAAGCACTTTTTATTTCTTCAAAGAGCTGATGTTTAAAGATCTCAAATATCTGTACTTATCTTAATTGCCAAATTTTTATATATATATAGTGTGTGTGTGTATATATATACACACATATTTATGTGTGTATATATATACACACATTTAATTGGCAAATATACTTATTTAATTGCCAAATATATACATACATGTATGTGTGTATGTGTATGTAGACATTTGACTTCCATATATATTTATTCCCCTACAATATATTCTGCTTTCAAAAAACTCAGATTTTCTCTGTTTTAGATCAAATCTTAAACATAAGATACAATAATATTTAATTCTCATTCATCTACTAACTATAGAAACTCCATGAGTGTGGTATCAAACATAGGAATTCTATGAATTTCGTGTGGCAGTCCTTGCTTGCCTGCCTGTAGAAATACTGGGAAAAGGTTGACACGTACACATGCATATTTCTCCTACTGGGAAATGTCTGCTTGGAAGGACTGGCAGGATTTCTCCACTTTTGGGTGAGGAGCATGGGCTGAATGGGGGGTAAGCTGAGAGTTAAGCTGTCCTAATGGATCTGGACACTCTGGGTTGGACCATGTATGGCAGAAATGTCTGATTTTACATAAGCTGTTGCTTCTTGTCTAAAGGGCTTCCTAACATTTTTAATATGATGTTGTTCATAAAAAATAAAAGTATCACTATTGCAAATTGGGGTAAACACAAGAGAATTTGGAATATAGTTGAGGATCCTCTATGCTACAAGTGAATTACTCAAGGGCTTGGACCCCTCTGACCTTACCTGGCTGCCCAAAGACAGAGAGCATCCTTCCCTACCTTGCAGCATACCAGCTGTAATTCAAACCCTAGTTCAGCAGCCCTGGCTAGGCAGGTTGCAAAACAGGCAAGGTTTGTCTTTTCTCCCCATCTCCATCAATTTTATGTTAAATACTGTTAAATATTTAATAAAACTCTAAAAGACACAGTAACTGGGCTTCTTAATGTCCTACATGTAATGATGAGAGCTCTTCAGGTATGAAACACAAATTTGGCAGCTTTATATCAGGAATTATGCTTATTTATCTTAAAAATGTATCAAAGAAAAATGGATTATTTTTTCATTTTTACTTCTATTTCTTTATGTTCTTTCTTGCATATCTTACCCAGGCCTGCCACCATTCAGAAATCACTCCTTTATTGGCCCCAGTTAAAATTACCATTCTCCGATAATTAAAGTAACTCTGGTTAAGATGAGAATAAAGTTTAATTCCATGCATTTAAAAGAGTTTGTGACCATAAATCAATCTTTAATTATTGGAACACACACTGAAGCAAGAGGCATTCTTAATTTCCTCCTAAACTCTCTGGGACTCTCTCCTCCTATTAATCTTATTTTTAAAGGAGAATACAGGCAAGCAGTTCTTCTGTGCCAAAGAACCTCGCCTTCCACGCTGGAATCCCATCCTTTCTTCCCAGGTTCAAGAAGAGTCACCAATTTGAGAGAGTGTGTATTGGCACAGGTAGCTGAATTCTCATATCTTAAGTCAAAATTGGAGGAAAAGTGCTTCTTTTATCCTTTATCAAATTGTCTTGAGAAGTTTACTTTTGGGCTAAAAACATCAAAATGTCTGAAAGTTCAGCTCCGTGCTCAATAACGGAGAGAGTGATCATAATCCTATGAAGACACACAGCGTGAGTCCTGCCTGCAGGTGACCCGACTGCTCACTGGTAGCATGGCGGTGTGGTGAGGGGAGCTATCAGGCCAAGAGAAAGAATAGGGCTTGGAATCTGAAAGACTGGAGTTTAAACCCTGATTTGGCTGCTTCCCCAGAAGGGTGATTTTGTGTTGATTACTAAAGATCTCTGAATTGTCTGTTTCCTCATCTGTAAAGTAGGCTATTTAACCCCAGTTGAGATATGAAAAACAGCCTAAATGTCCATCTATGGGTGAATGAATAAAGAAATTGTGATATATATATGTAGATATATATCTATAGAGAAGAATATTTGCAGCCATAGAAAGAATGAAATCTTGCCACTTGTGACAACATGGATGGACCTCGAAGGCATTATCCTCAGTGAAATTAGCCAGAGAAAGACAGATACTGTATAATCTCTCTTATATATGGAACCTAAAACACACAAAGAAATATAGATACTGAGAACAGACTGCTAGTTGCTAGAGGAGGGGGCTAGAGAGTAAGAGAAGTAGGTAAACTGTTTTTCTGTTTTTTTTTGTTTGTTTGTTTGTTTCAAGTTTACATAAATCGAAAACAAAACGAAACAAAACAAAAAAAGCCTTAGCCCAAAGAGGTCGATGTGCCGGTGAACTCAGATGTGGAACTTGCTGAGCACAAGGGACCCCGTCTCTAAGACTTTCTCAGGCCTCTACCCTGCCACACGTTTTAAATTTTGATTAGAGTTAACTTTCTTTCCACCCCAGTCTTGGGGGTAGGAAAAGAATAAAGTGAGATTCACCTCCACACTGTCTTGCCCTAAATTTGTAACATCAAGCCAGCCTTCCCTGGGAGGCCAGAAACCCTGGAGAGCTTGTACCATCCTGGAGACCTGCTGTCTCAGAACACCAATGTCTGAACTGAGATTGGAACTTGGGGATGTCTCTTGTTCCCTCCTGTCAGGACCCTATCTCCATCACTGCTGCACATTAGAATTTCACAAGGAACGTTAAAAAATACTAGTAACAAAGCTTTTGCTCCAGAGAGTCCAATTTAAATGGTCTGGGTTAAGGCCTGAGCGACAGTAATTTTTTGACTGCCTCAGGTGACCCTAATGTGAGCGAGCACTGAGAACCCCAGCTCTAGATATTGCAGATCTAAGTGACCTGTGGCATTAGAGGTCAACGTTGGAGGTGTCTGATGATTAGATACTGGAGAATCCTCTCTCTCAGGCAAGGGCAAGTGCTAAGGAAGTGAGTAAAATTAGCTCTACCTGGAGCAAGTTCTGAGCTTTGATAAGTAGCCCTTTTTTGTCTGCCCCTGGGTTCCAATTTTCTGAGTAGCTGTTAAATAACAGAACGCTGCAGATTTTTTACAACATAACTCCAGAAGCCTCATTAAAGCTGATATCATTATGGACTTTTAAATCTCTTGCCTACATTTAGTTCCTTTATTTCTGAATTAAGAAGTACTTAAAATGTAATGACTTACTTGAATTGCTTGTTCTATAATGGTGGTTATGGAGCTGTATTCTTAAACCACTGCGTGTGGAGGGTATTTTCACCACGTCAGAGAGAGCAATGTGATATCTTCAAATTATGGGAACAGAACCAAGATGTCCTGATTTCCAGTCTTATCTATCAATTAAAGCACGTAATACGACTCACAAAAGGCCACTCCTCTCCTTGAAATAATGAGACGTACATGTTTTTTTCTTTCTTTTACTGACATGGATCTCTGACCAGCCATAATGACCACATTTCTTTTCTGCCTCATCTGAGGAAAATCCTTTCTTACTCATTCTTGATGAAATCTAATTTCATCTTCATCTACTCACGCACCCAATAAACTAAGGGTCCTTTTGCTAGAAACCATGGCTCCCCATAAGTGAACAAAGCCTCAAACTGAGTAACAGTGATCTCAAGCATCCTAGAAAACAGAAAAAATATTTACTCTGTCATAGTTAAATCATTAGAAGCTACCTTAAGCAGCATATGAAAACTAAACTTTAATGCAAAAATAAATATTTCTGACAGATATCTGCACAAGGAGAAGATTCACTTAATTACTTGATCCTAAATCAAAGTCAAAGGGCCTCGCTGTCTTTACATGATTTCCCTCCCCAACCCAAAAGATATTAATAGAAATTCTTAAGGAGAAAAATTAAAACCCACAGTATTCTGGTGAAGCCAGGATGGATTTAATTACCTTCAGTCAATTTGGGCAAGAGAGCATAAGGATAGTTGTGAAAATAAGCTCCTACTAAATCAGAACCTGTCTCTCATCCTAATGACAGTAGGGCTAAGAAAAGGAAGAAAGTTTCAATGTCTAACTTGCAGATGGTGGCTGCTATAGGAGCTGTGGGTGATATTCCCATAGAGAGAAATTCAGAAAGCGAGCTCCCAGGGTTCATTACTAGTTCATTCGGCATAGTGGATTCCTTCATTCCACAAGTATATATCGAGTGCTAGGCACTTATTAGACATAGCACAATAAGTTTATTGGAGGTGTAATATCTCATTAGGCAGGCGTGGTGACTCTGTTAAGTAGATCAGCTGGACTTGCTTGAGTTTTAGTGTATCCTGCATATAAAATGATTCCTGCTTCCATGGTTCCAGAGTGGCATTATAAATCATTTACAAGTGTTTTGGAAAATCATCCATTTATTTTTGCTTTTAACTTTATTTTTATAGAGTTGGATCCATAAAATTAAAATTCTTTACATTTTCTCTCTATTTCTAGTTACCTTACTGATATATTTCCTTGATTTCATGCTATCTTCTTATCAATATGTTGTAGTATGTATCAATATAATAATTAACTGTATATACAAATCATTGTTATATGTCATAAATATATAAAGTATATAATTTAGTGAAAAAAAACAAGATGCACAAAAATATGTATATTGTAATGGGGAGTGTCAGGGGACTGGAGAAAGAAGTCAGTTTTTATCCCCACCCCACCTTCTGTATCATCTACATTCTTTCCTGTGATTCACTTTAATAATAAAATAACTTTTAAATGAATTAGAGAATCCAGACGAATATTAGAGTTCACTTCACATACTGGGGGCCTATTTCTGAAGTCCAAGGGTGTCAGTCAGCCCTATGGACTTAGGCTTCAGTTCTACTGAACTTGATTGTGCTTTTGATACCTGGCAGTGTGTCATCAGGGTAGATTGCCAAAACACTTAGGGGAAGTCACTTGATCAACTTGTCCTTGGCACAATAGCCATTCTGAAAATAGACATACTCTAGTGAATAAGTTGTGCTAAAATCTTATTCCAAACGTTCAGTTAATTGAGTACATGTTGTGTTTGAAAAACATGTTTTAAAATGTGGAATTGTTTTATAATAGAGTGAAAAGCCCTGCCTTAATTACAGTATTTAGTTTTGAGACATGTCCCATGTCCTCCTATGATTTGTAGTGCCCTTCTGGGCTGACTCTCCCATGCCCTGGTCCATTTAGGGATTTCCAAGCATTCAGGGCATATGCCAAAGCAGGAGATTCCTGTATCTGGAAGTGAGAGAAAAAGAATATGTAGACAAATTTGCTAATACAAATACACATATACACAAAACTAGGAAAAATCTTTTTACAGCATATGTACCCTAAATAGGGTTACCCTTTTTTATTCTAAGGTGAACTTTTACAAATTTATTCAACACACAAAAAGACAAATGGACAAAGGCTATAAACCAAAAGTTCTTAGATGAGGAAACATGATTCATTCATTCAATATAGTTTTCTTTGAGTCTTGAGATGGGAGCCTCACATATTTGTCACAAGGTCCCTAAGTTAGTCAAATCAGAGGAGAGGACCTCACTGCCTATGCAGTAGGAACCTCCATTAATATTCCTGGTCTTGTGACCACAAAGAGCATCACTTTGATTTAAGGTAAATGGACTTGCTAGGAGCACTGCTGAGACCTCCCTACTGCCAAGGCATATTGTATACTGTGCTTACTTAGTCTGTAGTTTTCAGACAGGGAGACATGCTGTAACTGCCAACAACACGAATCACCAAATCATACCTGGTACCATTCTTTAGCCTCTGGGCCTTGCTTCTAGCATGAACCATTTCCATTGTGCCTCACATTCCTGTTTACCCCCTCCTCACTTACATACACAGTTATTGCTCAGTAATGTAGGACACAGAAATTAAGGACGTGATTTAGGACATAAGAGTAAGGTAAAAGCAATAGGGACAGACCAAGTAGATACATTCATAAACTACTTCAGATACTACAGATCTTGACAATTTGTTGGATGTGGGATGTTGATGAGAAAAAGGGAGGGGTAATAGATGGCACCCAGGTTTCTGATGTGAGCCCCTGGGGGATCACAGTGCCAGTAACCGAAATGGGCTATTACAAGAGGAAGAGTATGAGATGGAGATGAATTCAGTTCTGAACATGTTGAGTTTGTTGAGTTTGGTCTATGAGATACCAGAAGAGAGATGTTGCGAAGGGTTTGGTTATGTTCATCTGGAGTTACGCATAGAGATCTGGGCTGGAGATACATATGTACTTGTCATCAGCATAAAGATGGGAATCAAGCCATCCAAGGGTGTGGATGAGAATTGCTTAAGACTTGTTTGTAGTGTGAGATGATAAGTGAGCCTAAGCTAGAGTCCTGAATGACCCCAATTATTTAGGGATGGGTCAAGGAGGAAGAGCTAATAAAACAACCAGAGAGGTAGAAGGAAAATTATGAGTGTGCCTTTGTTCACACCGATCCCTTTCCCTGCGGTGACCTCCTTTTCTTTGCGTAGTAAAATACAGCTAATCCTTCAAGACATCCCAAATGTCTCTTTGATAAAGCAAAACTTCCTTGATTCACTCTCTACTTCCCTAAGTGCAATAAAAGCTGCTCTAGGTTCTCTGCTTCTATAGTACTTCAAAAAAAAAAAAAATTGTAAACATAACCACCAAAGACACCTCTTGCCTCCATCCCCACCATTTCCTGAGCCAACAGCATAAAAATATGGCAGGTGATTCTAATTTATCTTTGTTTCCTAGCACCAAACAGCACATATAAAATGATCAATAAGTGTTTAATTAGTTTTATTTGCCTGGCGTTGAAAAGTTTGTTCCTTATTCTGACAAAGATTTCAGCCCAGTGGAACACATTATTTAGAAAAAATATCTATATGTATTTACGAACTGTTTCTTTATAATGAAATCTATTTCTTGTATGACATTGCAAGTTAATTAGTTTGTTGTTATTCGTGCCACACCTACTTCCAAAAAGGATTTGAGATAGCTTGCAATGAGTCACAGGAATAATTACATCTTTAAAAACAGCATGAAAGCATCATGCAGTGGAAAAGGTGATAACATTACCTGATAAATTAAACCAAGGAAAGTTGCTGCAATTTAGATTAAGATACAGTTTTGCACTTCTTAGCAAACAAGGTGATACATTCTCTTTTTCTGAACAGCCCTGAGATTTTTGTGGGACTTTGTGTAGGTGGAGGACAGCACATAGGCACATTAGTCAGACCAGTGAAAATTCTGCTTAATTATATCCTTAAACTATTTATTTGCAATGTTAAATATAATATGCTTATAAGTGGTCTGTGAATTAGAATAACAAAAAATAACTCTCATTTGTAGAAGAAATTAAATAGGCCTTCTGTCCTACAGAATGAAGATTCTTTTTTAAGGTAAAAACATTTTAAGGTATCTTATAATTGTATTTTTAGAATATGTTGCTTGAGGATACATGACAAAAACTGCCGTAAGTTTAGTAACCATTTGTTTTCTATTAATTAAAACATGATAGTATATGAACATATTTTTAAGAGACAGTACAAATATTTGCATAAGATTAGGTGTATAGAGACGTTGTTTGGTGAACACATTGATCTGAAATGTTTCTGCAGTAGCTCCAGGAGTCTTCTGATTAGAGATTAGAAACAACTATGTAGATGAGTGGTTTTCCAAGATATTATTGTAATTAGTTTGTTTGTTTAGTTGTAATTGGCTGTGTAGGTCTTTGTTTAAAGAACTCACACTCTGGAAATCAACAAATCACAGCTCTGATTAAGACAGGAATTGGATCCTACCTGATTTGGTCTAGAAAGAAACTTATTAAAAAGCCTATAATCATCCCACCAAAGTTATACTAAAAAGAGGATATTATTAAATATCACCAATTTTTCTTGGCATTTAATGTTAGCTTCAGCATATGCGTTTAAATATCCATGACTTTACGGTACTGCCTTTTATTTCACATTTCCCAAACTGCAAATGTCTCCTGAGAACTTTCCCCAAGTCCTCAAAGATGCTTTAGATTCTACATTAGTCAAACACATACACTTTGAGGAGCAAATGATATTCTGTAGTTACTTTATAAAATCAGATGGAATTCAGATTTTTCAAACTTTTACCAAAAAAGGAGAAGCTTGAGGTGCATTCTTTCTCCAATTCTTTTTAAGTTCTATCTGCTGCTGACTCAAGCTCCTTGAGGGTAGAGACAGTTTCCTACTGAGCCTCGTATTTCTGGAAGCATTTAGCATAGTCTGAGTTTGCAGAATTTAATTTAATTAAATGTAGATCCTTATCCAAGTATAAAAGAGGATAGAGGTGCCTTCTTGCTGTCCTCTCTACCCTTCTAATCCCATCCTCCCACCTCTCCTCCTCAGACCCAACTCTATACCCAGTCATCATGAACGTTCTTTAGTTCCCACATGGCTCTCCCTGGACTCGCCTTCGGCTTTTTGCAAATAGCTCTCTCTTCTACTGAAAAATTCTGCCTCACATTATGCCTGGCTACATCACACTCATTTTTCAGGTCTATGCTTTTTTTTTTGTTTTTGCCTCTTTTCTGGGAATACTTTACATAACTCTGTAAATCTGTTAAGTACTCTTCAACAATGCACCATGGCATCGTAGCCCCCATCAAACTATTGTAATTGAAATATCCCCACTAGATTGTAAACCTCAGGAGGGCAGGTGGGCTATGTTACTTTATTTACCTGCATATCCTCAGGATCTTAGCACAATTACAGAGACTTAGGTAGATACTCAGTAAATACTTGGATGAATAAGTAAATTAATTAATAATAAGTGTAATGATCAGGAATCGTTTTTTTCAAGACTCTTTTCTCCCAGAATCTCTTCAGCAATTACGACTTCATTACTGACACTGTGGCACTGTTTTATGTGAGCTCTGTTACTGCTGAACATGCTCATGAAGCTGGGAGTGCTACAGGATTAGATCTTGCAGCCGTGTCGCACCATCATTTTCTGTGTAGACAAGGATGGAACTCAGGCTCCTCGCTTTCAGCTGAAGGATGCCAACTTGGCTTTCCTCCTCCAGTTCCTATAGTGTCATCTAGTATACCACTGGATACAGGGACAAATCTCTTTATTTTTATTCATTCAACAAGCATTGATTAAGGGCCTCCTGGAAAAAAAAAGAAGCTGTGGACTTGGCACCCACTCAAGAACCAGAATTCCACTGAAGCATGTCATCATCTCAGCAATCATGAGCCAAAAAATGTCAGGCAAAGAATGGGTAAAGTGAAAACTCTTACAAACCATTCTGAGAGTGCTCTTTAAGTTACAAACATGATTGGCAAAATCCTTCAAGAAAGCCTTTTTGTTCTCATTAAATTTTGTTTTAATGGGTCTCAAAATTCTGTGACAGATTTTTGGTCAAGTTGTTTCCATCTAAAAGTACTGATTTTAAAAATGAGTAACTTAAAAACTGCCACACAAAAAAACCCAAATGATTCACAAAACTTCTCCTCTCCTTCTGAAGGTTTTACGATGCACCGTAATCATTAACTGTTTTTTTTATTATTAAATGGCCATTTGAGACAAACAGTTCTGAGACCATTCTTTCACCACAGATTAAGACTGGGATGGCAGGTATTAGAGATAATATTGATTTAGCCTTCAGAGCTTTCTGGGAATATCTGGTGACTTTGCCAGCTCCAGCTGCCTTCTTATTCACTACTTTGATGACATTCACAGCAACTGTTTATCTCATGTCATGAACAGCAAAATTGCCCAGAGGAGGACAGTCAGAGAAGCCCTCAACACATCTGGGCTTGCTAGAACCATATCAACGATAGAAGCATCACCAGATTTTCAAAAACTTTGGGCCATCTTCCAGTTTTTTCCCAGAATGATAATCAATCTTCTTCAGCTCAATCAATTCGCAAGCAATGTGAGCTCTCCAGCACAAGTACCATATCAGCACTGATTTGGCCTGCGTGGTTCAGAATAATCACCTGAGCCATGAAGATAGCTTCTTCCATTGGTGCGTCATTTTTGCTGTCACCAGCCACACTGCCATGATGAACATCTTTGACAGACTCATTCTTGACACTGAAGCCCACACTGTTCCCAGGAAGAGCTTCACTCAAAGCTTCATGGTGCATTTCAACAGAGTTTACACAGTTGCAATGGTGACTGGAGCAAAGATGGCCATCATGCCAGGTTTGAGAATACTAGCCTTCATTCAGCCCACAGGGACCGCACAAATACCACTAATTTTGTAGACTTCCTGGAGGGCAGATGCAAGGGCCTGTCAGTTGGATGAGCTGGTGGTAGAATGCAATCCAGAGCTTCAAGCAGTGTGGTTCCACTGGCATTGCCGTCTTAATGGTTGACTTTCCATCCCTTATACCAAGGCATGTAAGCACTTGGCACCAGCATGTTGTCACCATTCCAACCAGAAATTGGCATAAATGCTACTGTGTCAGGGTTATAGTCAATTTTCTTAATATAGGTGCTGCCTTCCTTAATGATTTCCTCGTATCTCTTCTGGCTGTAGGAAGTAGAATCCATTTTGTCAATACCAACGATAAGTTGTTTCACATCCTGTGTGTAAGCCAGAAGGGCATTCTTACAGACCTGCCATTCTCGGAGATAACCACTTCAAATTCACCGACACCAGCAGCAACAATCAGGACAGCACATTCAGCCTGAGATGTGCCTATAATTGTTTTTGATAAAGTCTCCGTGTCCTGGGGCATCAATGATGGTCACATAATACTTGTTGGTCTCAAATTTCCACAAGGAGTTATCAATGGTGATAACCACACTCCTGTTCTGCTTCAAGTTTATCCAAGACCCAGGTGTACTTGAAGGAGTTTTTCCCATCTCAGCAGCCTCCTCAATTTTTTTGATGGCTCTTTTGTTGACCACACTACATTTGTAGATCAGATAACCAATAGTGGTAGACCTTCCTGAATCAATGTGTCCAATGATGAGAGTGTCAACACAAGTCTTTTTCTTTCCCATTTTTGCTTAGATTTAGCAGCGGTTTTCACGACACCTGTGTTGTGGTGGCAACCCCATTGTGAAGAAGCTGATCAAGTCTTAATATGTGCCTTTCCTCATAGTAAGGAATCATCCCCACCCTCTCTTACAAAAACAGATTAAGGCACACTTAGAGCCATCTGGAAGAAGACGCTGGTTGATTAGGGTTCAGTCTCTCTCCTTAGAGAACAGCTTACACAAAATTACACTGAATAGAATTTCAGAATCAAGCTGCTTTTTCCCTTTCCTTTTACAATATGCACTTTACAGAATGCATAGTGATCTCTCTTAAGACATTTTTCTCTTTTATTTCCTAGTCTCTTTCTGACAGAAATTCTTTTCTTTGCAGAAAAATAAGGCTTTTCTTTCATTGCCTCTATTCCCTTGATGACATGAAGTATTCAATCACAACCAATTTACAGATAATGTTGTGCTAGTTTCTTGTGTGTGTTTGTCAGTTTCGTCACCTGTGCCAGATTGTCAAATGCATGCCCTAGATAATGCTAATACCTTCGTCAACAAGTTTCATCGTGCTTCTAAATGGAAATATTCTGGAAATTTTCCTCTTGGCTCTTTTTTTTTCTTGCCTATACCTTTTTGGATGACTCTGAATTGGATGTTCTTTGCCTGGCCAGTGTCTCACGTTCTGCAGTCCTCCCAGTTACAGAGTTTACCCTGTTGTTACCTATTTGTTCAATCAACTCATGAACAAGGTGTCAAATTAATTCCTTAAGTCACTGCAGGTCATCAGCTGGGAAATGCAGAAGAGATGAGAACAAAGTGAACCTTCCACCAGCAGGTCAAAAGAGTGTTTTATTAGTAGCAATCTGCTAACCTGCAGCTCTTTGGTTGGTTAATGCTTTCCTCTGCAAAGGAAATAAAAAATTCAAATGATAGCAAATGCTGCTAAGAGTCTAGCAATCCAATTTTTCAGTATCATTTCAGTAAAGTAGCTTGACAAATTTTACTTCAGACTGCAGGTTAGAAATAATTTCAGTTTTGGTGTGAAGAGGGCCAGGCACAGGAGAAGAGTTTAGTGCTAGTTTTGTTGATCTTGTCAATATTAGGATCTAAATTACCTTACTAAAAATAAAGTGAAAGATAAGAAGCAAGATAGTTACAGACTACAAATTTCTGATCTCCAGATCTCTATCCATATCGTTATGAAGCCAGACTCTTCGTTTTCCTTTGTCTTAGACAATAGCAGGAGTTGTGTGGGTGTGCTTGTTGTCTCTCAATAAACTGACAACCATAACAGGAAAGTTGGCATGTCCCTGGATTGTAGCATGAAGATAGCACCTAGTTCTATGATTGGCTAACACTCAGGAGGTGGGAAATAGCCATGGTTGGGACAAGAGTTAGAGGCAAAAGTACTGGGTTCGGTGGTCTCCGCGTAGGGCTGACTTCATGGGCATGTGACCACAGGCAGTCACTTAAAATGACCCTATGCTTGGTTTAATACTTTGATGTTGACTTCTCAAAATTCTTGATATTTGAGGAAGGGGCCTTGCAGTTTCATTTTATGCTGGGCCCATTAAATTATGTAGCCAGTCCTGTCTTCAAGACATATTGTTGAGACAAAAACGCAGTGTAGAAAAGTGTGTGTAGCATATGTTTTTTTCTTAAAAAAAGCTCTGTGTGCCTATGCTTTAAACCACTCCCATTCCCTTCCCACACACACTTAAGTATGCATTGAGAGCCAGTTCTGAGCTGTAGTAAGAGCAAAGACTCTGCAGCTACATTGCCTGGGTTTGAAACTTACCATAGGAAAGTTATTGTATCTTTTGGTGCCTCGGCATCCTCATCTGAATAAAAACAGTGCCTATCTCATAGAATTGTTGTAAAGATTAAGAGATTTAATAAATGAAAGCCCTTAGAGCATAGCCTGGCCCTTAGTAATGCTTAGTAATAGATTATTATGTTATTATCATTAATTTAGAATATATTATTATTGAATTAGTTTATCTCCGGAAGGCTATATAACAAACCAGTAAAAGTGGTTCCCTCTAGAAAAAGGGACTAGGAAACAGGAATAGGAGCAAAAGTGGATTTTATAAGACTCAAATTTACATAATTTTTCTTTATGAAAAGCCATACAAATTATAAATAAAAAGGCAAACATTTATTTAGAAATAAAACATTTTTAATGCTGAAAAATACTCTAAAGTTCAGAAAAAATAATATTGTTACTTAATTAACAAACATCTAAAACACTTCTCACATTTTTGCTGCATAATATTTGCCTCATTATGTGACAATTTTATAACATTCTCTTCTATGAGAAAAAAGATATTTCTATTTCATATGAGAATAAAAAGATAATTCCTTTTTTGTCTATATAATTTTTCATCAGTTATTGAGGTATAATTAACATACTGTAAAATTTATTACTGCGAGTGCACAATTTGGTGATTTTTAGCAAATTTATATAGTTGTACAACATGTTTTAAAACATTTTCATCAACCCAGAAAGTTCTCTCATGCCCATTTGTACTAGTTAAGTTCTTTAGTGTTATTCTTTTTGATCCTATTATGAATAGAATTGTTTTCTTAATTTTATTTTCTGATTGTTTATTGTTAGTATGTCATACAATTGATTCTTTAAAATTGATTTCGTCTCCTGCAAACTTGCTAAACTTGTTTATGTTATAGTTTTTTAAAAAATATATAGTTCTTATGATTTTGTACACATAAGATCATGTTGTCTGCCAATAAAGTTTTGTTTTTTCCTTTCTAGTGTACATACCTTTAATTTTTTATTCCAGCATTACTGCACTGGCTGGAAGCTCCAGTACGATGTTGAATAAAGCTGTGAGAGTGGACATTCTTACGTGTTCCTTCTCTTAGGGGGAAATCACTCATTCTTCTACCACTAAGTATGATGTTAGTGGTAAGTTTTCTTGTTCTGTTTCTAATGCCATTAACAATTTGTAAACATTCCCCTCTACTCCTCATTTGTTGAGTGCTTTTATCATGAATGGGTGTTGGATCTTGCCAAATGTTTTTGATGCATCTATTGAGATGTTCATGCATGTTTGTCTTTTATTCTAGTAATAGGCATTATATTAATTTTCAGATGTTAAATAAACTTTTCAGTCCTTGATACAATTCCTTTTTAAATGTTGCTGAATTTGGTATGCTAATATTTTGTTGAAGACTTTTACATCTGTGTTCATGAGGGACGCTGTCTTATGGTTTCCATTTTATGTAATGTTTTTGTCTGGCTTTGACATCAGTGTAATACTGACCTCATAGAATGAGTAAGTGTTCACTCCTCTATTTTCTGAATGAATGTGAGTAAGACTGGTATTATTTCTTTCTTTAATATTTCAGAAAATTCACCAGTGAAGCTATCTGGACTTGGATTTTTCTTTGAGGAGAGATTATTAGTTACTAATTCAATTTCTTAATTTGTTACAGGTCTAGTCAGATATTCCATTCTTGGGGAGATGTATAAAACATGTGACTTACATAATGTCTGTACTCACTGGTTTCAGGACTGTTATGTATTTGTGATTTACAAATTGAAGAATTCTAATAAATTCTATTTTGTGCAATTCCCTTCAAAAAAGAAAAAAAAAACCCTGTGCAACATTTTTGGTTGCATACACTATGAAACTGAGTATATTCCTGACAAGAGACAATTTCTGTTTTGCCTAGACATTGGTAAAAACAGAAACATCTATTTATAATTTTACTTGTCGGCTGTCTGTAAGAATCTGCAACAGACTAGCTTCTGGCTCCATACATTTCATAATTAGTTTCACTTCCACTATGAATACATCTCCAGTGCTGGGAGCTAGGTACTCTAGCATACCTTCATATAATATGAGCTCTGGTCTGGATACCTTTGTATGATGATACCATGTGGGCTGGAAAACTAGTCAATAGGATTCTTCATCGAAATCAGTTCCACTTTAAGACTGCTAGTAATGATCTATAAGAAGTGACTGCAAGCCATATAAAAAAAATTCCACTAAATCCAAGATGAAAGAATTCCCTACTCAGTTTCCCCTTAGCCAGAACCTATTTTACCCTTTAATACCATTTCAATGCCAATGAAAAGAGAGAAGGCATGACAAAGTAGAACTGGAAAGAAAGTTTTCTATATGCATGGGTGGTTAAATTATCTAACTTTAGCAAATATTACAAAATGCTGGCTGTGTGAACACATTGCTGGATCTCTCTAAGAGCCTTGAAAGGGGTTCATGTAAATTAGGGTCTCTGAAGGTTACTTTATGAGTTTCATGGTAAATCATAAATCAACCTCTGGGTGAAAGAAAGACTTACTCCAAAAAGTACCAGGTTTCAAAATTTCTCTTGGCATCATACAAGGTATGTAAAATCTATTGAATTAATCTCCTGGGCTTTAACGTTCTCATGTGAAATAAAATTAGCAAAAGTAATTGCTGACATTTATTAACCACTTCCTGCATGCTATGCACTTTAAGCACATTGTCTCAGTTCTCACAATCTTTTGAAATAAGCTTTATCAAAAAAAATCCCCATTTTACAATTAAGGAAACTGGGTAACTTTCCTGAAACATACTAATGATTACCTCATAGCATTGTCCTGTACTGTTAATGTTATGATAAATAGTAACTATACCTGTACACTCTGACACATTACACCAGTCCCCATCAGAGAGAGCCCTTATATGTGAAAAATTCATCAGCTCACCTGCAACTCAGGGAACCATTAAATGGCCAATAGATTGAGCAAAATTAGGTCCTGGAGCATCTCCAGCCTACCATTACTGCTCATCAAGATACAAGTTCAGCATGCAGTATAACGGATGATTACACACAGTACAGTGCAATGGTTTTCAAACTTTACTAACTTAAGAATCATGAAAAAGGAATGGTGCTTGTTGAAAGTAAACATTCCTGGGATTTATCTCCAGAGATTGTGATTCAGTTGGTTCACGATGGGGCTTCAGGATCTGCATTTTTATGTCAGTTTTTACCAGGTTAGGGATATTAGTATTTTATCAAATTTGGTCACAGATATTACTGAGACCAGGTATCACTGAGGTATCTTGTCCTTTGAGATGTAAATAAAATTCATCTGGAATACATTCCAGGCAAATCTAGTGAATTGGGAACCTCTGAGTTCTCTTTCTAGAGGAGGGGTCGGCACATTTTATTTTCCTGTAAAGAACCAGATAATAAATATCTTCAGCTTTGTAGGCCATACTGTCTCTTTCACAATTACTCAACTCTGTCACTGAAGCAGCCATAGACAATATGTAAACAAATGAGTGTGGTTGCATTCTAATAAAACTTTATTTATAGAAACAGGTGGCATCCAGATTTGGCCCAAGGGCATAGTATGCAGACACTTGTCCTAGGAGGTGAAGATGGTTTACTGCTTACCTGTGTATCTCTAGTTCTGAGTTTCTGCTTCACTGAATTAGTTAAGTTTATCGGTCATGTTATCATCTTGTTAATCTCTCCCTATTCCACAATTTGTAAGACTAGAAATGGAACTCAAGCAGCCTGTGTGGAAGCTTATTAACACTGAGATCCAATCAGGCATCCATGTCCAACCGTGAGCATGTTTTTTATTGGTAACTTGCTTGTCAAACTCCAAAACGTTATGTAATTCTCAGTTGATTCACTCATTTTGACGTGGAAAACAGGCTGTATCACCTCACGATGGAGGGAAACAGGAGTGGAACTGATGGCTTCTCAGAAAAATCTCTGGGTAGGGGAGACATATGGAGTTCCATATCTTACTCTGTCAACCAACAGTTGTCAAGCTAGTGCCCTTAATTTAACTAGTCTGCTATCAAATTGTCTTCTCAGACTGAAAGTATGGGGTTGTTCCACTTAGAATTTAAGAAATGTCACATTTTCCCATTTTGCTGAAGCGTATTAAATATAGCTTGAGCTTTTTATTTTCCAAAATTTCTGACTTCGAACTCCAAGATTTACAGTGCTCCTCTCCCTTATCTTGGGCTATAGAAAGATCCCAAAGTTTGTGGGGTACAAACCTGAGGAAAATAGATGACAGCACCATTCCTCAAGCTCTGTGTGCTTGTGGCTGCCACACCCCATATTTTAATTGTTTGTTCACATATGGGCAGCTGTCAGGCAGTCCCAATTATCCCATCCATAGGTGACTTGAAGACCCTCACCAAAGCTCCCAAGATCATAGGACTTGTTCTTAGTCCTAAAGCTGCAAAGGGCTACATTTTAATAGGCTCCAATCTGTCACTTGTGGAAACTGATCCCTTTATCCTCTTCTATAGTAAAAATCAAACTAATTTCCCAGGAATTGGGTTGCTCCTCTTTATCAAATTTAGATCGCCAAGTCTCTGAACCCCTCTCTTTCTCAGGTGATCCAGTTTAATATTCTTATTGGGTCCAGAATGTCAGAGGGACAAATTATGTTATATAGTGATTTATTTTGTTTTAACTGAACTCCAATACCTTTAGACTGGGCATGGAATCTTCAGTTTACAATCCCTATTTTGCTTCAACTAGCCTTATTTGTTACTATGGCTGTCTGGTCTTGGAGGGGTGGTGGAATAATTTTTTTTCTTCATGAAGAGTTTATAGTAGTAAGAAATAATAGAATTTGATTTTTCTATTGAGTAGTTTAGTACAAACCACTCTGTTGTAAAGATTCTATTTACTCGGGGCCAGCAGTTCTCAAGGTATGGGCTTTGGATTAGAAGTATCGCCATCCCCTGGGAATTTATTAGAGATGCAAATTCCCAGGCCCTACCCCAAATCTACTGAAATAGAGTCCTGGGAGTGGACCCTCGTAATCTGCATTTCAACAACCCTCCAGATGATTCACATGCATGTGCAAGTTTGAGAACCACTGTTCTAGAATATGTTTACAGTAAGTTCTCACTTAACCTTGTTGATAGACTCTGCAACTTTGAGCAAAACGACATATAATGAGACCAATTTTATCACAGGCTAATTACTAAGCAGGCTAAACAAGAGATAAGTGCCTACGGAATATCATCAACATTATAACAAAACAATGTTCAACTAAACAACATTATTCAAGGAACTGCTGTACCTTGAGAATGATAATCTACTAGAGAAAAATCTGTTTTACAGATAACAGTAATCCTTATATTAGTACTAAGACCACTGTCCTTTTCTTCCATACTCTCTTGGAGTGCATATTCTTTCAAAATATTAATTAATGCCCTCTTGTGACTATGAGAATTTCCAAATGTCTAACTATATCTCTGACCTATTATTTCCCTTCTGGACTTTTATCATCATTTTATTCCAGGAAAGTTCAATTTTACTGTTCTGACATTATTGGAAACTATATTTTTCATCTTGGCCTCCCACACAATTTTTTCCTCCCTCTTTTCCACTTTGTCATCAATGACCCCATAGCAGAACCGGACATAGCATGAGCTAGGGTAAGTTGAATGAGCCACTTGACTTCGGATGCAAAATTTAAGAGGGCACCAAAAATCTCAGTAATTGAGATATATAATATTTTAGTGAAATATATTTTCAAAGTTAAAATCAATGCAAGAAAATCTATGATGACAAAATACAAAATTTTTGAAAGATAAGATTAGTACCTTGTCATACCAAGCCATACTGGCTTGAGGCAAAAAAGAAAAATCAGTAATACTAATCCTGTCTCTATTTACAACGTAAACATTTTGTTCATTATGAATATTTTTGCATAAATTTTTATTTTAAAAAGTATGGCATTAAAATATTATCTTGGTTACTGAGTTTTTTTATGCCCACTTAAATTTTGTGTCAGAGGCATAATTTTGTGTCTCACAAAATTCCTGAAGATTGGAATGTCAAGGTTTCTCTTATGCTTCACATACTCTGCAGTACTTTTTAGAAAGGTGCCTCTTACCCCTCTCTGTGTTCTCAGAAGTCTCATCTAATTACAAATGGAACCAGCAAGTAGCAAAGGAAGTCAATTATGTGCAGTGATTTGAGAGGCAATGAAAAGTCACCTGACCTGTCAAACTCATCTCCCTTTGTTTTAGGTTATTATGGCATAGCTGATGCTTTGGTCCCAGAAGAAATAAAACACATTTTGATTCTAGGTTCCAAAGAGGATGTAGGGAAGTCTTGGATCTCGTAAGTCTCCTTTGTATTGGTTTGACAAAAGATGAGGTTCCTGGAGAGCAAGTTCCTGGTAAGAGGAGAGTTGAAACGGAAGGGAAAGCCTAGAAGAGAGGAGAAAGATCACCACTTGCCCAGGGTTGATAACTATCTTCTCATCATCTCTTTAATAACTGTACACTCAGTGTACACTAAATGATTTTATACTTGTTCTTAGACTGCTTTGTAATTAGTCTCTAGATGAATCAAATGTGTACACTTTTTGATTTTAGAGATCATGTTTTTTTTTTTCCTATCCCGTTTTTTGAAGAGGATGGACTATGTAGCCATTCCAGAAGCATCATCTATGCCACATTTGACTTCGTTCATTCAGTCTCTTCTTTATTTAGTTCACAGTACTCTTGAGATCAAATATACTCAAGGAGATGTCATAGAATGAAGCAACTTCACAGTAGAAAAATTTAAAAGCCTAGTTGCCTTTGGCAAAACCCTATTAATTGCTAACAGTTACATGGAGACAATCTCAGCTTTTCAGGAGCTTCTAAAGCGTGGAGGTAGATGCTCCAAAACAGACATATATAAATAGTATATATAAAGTGACTTAAAACATTGAATCAATGTATCAAAGAAAATTGACAGCTAAATTATATTCTTAAGGAATAGCAGTGCTTCTTTTATATGTTTCCAAAGCAAATGCTACATGTATACCCAGCCAAACTCATGGGTCTTTGAAAATACAAGCATTCTGAACTCAAATTCATCTTTCATGCATAAATTCTAAAACCCAGCTCACAAACATGCCCTTCATAAATCACCAAATAGTCTCTTCAGTTGTAGTACTATACAAATAAAATTGTCAGAGTATCCTTTTATAGGAGTTGATTCAGTATCTTTTAAAGTCTTCAAAGCTGTCAGATTTCTACATTTGAACTCCAATAAATAAAAACTTATGCCTTTTTTGTATTTAGAAGTTTACAACATAGAATTTCAAGTTCTGACCTGTTGAGAAAGTTACCTTAGCAGTGGGAGATTTTATTCCTATGCTAGTTTAAGAAGACAGAAGTATTAAAAGTAATTTTCCCTAATACCTTCACAAGAGTTTCCATTTATGACTTGAAATCATTGTCTTAATTTTTCAAAAATATTGGGAGATGATCTTTAGATGAAGCATTTATTTTTACATTCTTTTATATTCTATCATTAATTTACAAGTGTATTGAACAGAGTGAGTCTCTTTTGGAACATTTCGGTGCTGGTGAAAAGTTGTTCCACTTCTGTGGGGCTTTGTGCCATCATGACAACAAACATGCCAATCCACTCTGCTTGGCTCAGCAACTGCAACAGGCAGAAAACTGTGCTGATTATGTGAGACTAAATTTGTTTTGAGCTAATGAATGGCCATGTGAGATGCCAACAATTGATGAAAGAAAGATATTCCAAAGTCACCGTCCCAGAGATTCACCTAGAAAGCCACATGTCTAAACATCTTCTAGAGGATAATACCCTATTGCCATGTTCACTGGGACATAGGGTCCAGAGCCCTCACTGCAGCTGACTTTGAAATCTGTGGAATGCAGGAGCATGGATGTACAGATGAAGAACACAATATCTATTTCTATGTGTTATATCTACAGAAGACTCTGCAAAGGATATCTCATGTCTGAAACGAGGAAGGGCTCATGAAGGCATTATGCACCTACTTTTTAAGATTGTGAAACTCATGACCTGAAGGTCCTCTCAATGGCAGCACTGTCCTCCTGGAAAACGGGTGAGTCACAACAGGAAGAAGCTAAGGTCTTCAGAACCATTTCGCATGGTATTATGTACAAACAAGTTACGAGGCAACTTAGAGTGGTATGAGGTTAAAAGAAACTTCATTTAAAAATGATCCAAGAATCACCACAGCAGAAATGAGAGAGCAAAACTGAGCTGTGTGCATGCATGTGTGTGTTTTACTTGGTTTTTGGTTATTCCTCTGAATGTCATCCTTCCAGGCTTTGTCTGCTCCTACATTACCTGCTGAGGGTGAGTCAATTCCCTTTCAGTTGGAGATAATTTGCAGCCACATTAACATGTCTAATAGAAACAAAAAGCAGCCAGAAAGATTTCCTGAGGAGCAGCTGGAACATGCAAATGTGAGGCTGCTCATTTTAATTTGGGTTGTCATGACATTTCCTCAATTACCTCATTGACCTGAATCACACTTCCTTACACTGCTTTCAGCCTTACTGTCTGGAAGGTACAGACTTGTTTTCTTATTTGGGTAGCCTGAATAAAAACTGTGAGCAAGTCTGGATGTTCTGGTTCTCTTAAATGTTGGACATATGCAGAAAATGTCATTTGAAACTGTAACCTACCAAGAATATACTTGAACATGCCTGCCAGTCAAACATTCACTGGGCTTATTTCTTTGCTAACGAGCCATTCCTGGATGTTATCTTCATTTTACAAATAGAGAAAGATATGCTCATAACTGGTAAGTGTGGAGGATGAAAAGAACATGGCTAAGGGAAATAATAAAATATAAGATATTCATGTGAAACGGACTGGATGGAACGAACATGAATTTATGTGTGTTCTATAAAGCAGTCTGCCCTTATTCGTCCAGGCAGATGCTTAAGAAATACTCTTCCTCATCTTCACTATAGCTGGCATAACAGGGCTATTCAGAGCTTTCAGGTGGTTCAAACCATGCAGAGGAAAAAGACTGGTCAAATTTTTGTCATCACCATAACATGTCCTTAGGAAGACATTTAGTATATATTGTAGCTCTTTTCTTTTTGTGATAAATGTTAAAGATTCTAATGTACATTACATAAATACATTAACCAGTCACTAACACATAAATATATGTTAAACAAATTTAAAACATAGTATGTGTTTCCATAGCAAAAGATATGACATGGTTTTCAGTAATAAAGAAATAATTAGCACTGATTGATGTATATGTGGCCAAATACTTATATACAATTAACCTTTGGGGGGCACTATGGAAAAAGAAGTGAAATTAATGATTACAGTAAAAATGATCTGCTAATTTTATGAATGCATATGAAAAATTTTAATTTCTTATTAGCTGTTTTCCACCATTAGTGTTTTCATCCTTTGCAGAAAATAGAATTTACTAAACTAGTTGCTAATAGAAATGTGGACAAATACAAGTGGACATGTCCACTTGTATGTTCACTTTCATTATGTCTAACATAAAAAAATTCAGACTGGTCTTTCCCAGAAGGGATGAGGGTACACTGTGTCTGAGATCAGATCTTCAGGTGTGCAGCCTTTGTGACTAGGCCTGTTCTGCTAATATTTACCAAAGACCACAAGTTCCTGTAGCTGGAAGATCCAGGAGCTAACCTATTGTTTGAGCAAAGTGAAGCTTTCTTTGGAAAATCCTGGCA
This sequence comes from Eidolon dupreanum, assembly GCA_028627145.1. Classification (NCBI taxonomy): domain Eukaryota; kingdom Metazoa; phylum Chordata; class Mammalia; order Chiroptera; family Pteropodidae; genus Eidolon; species Eidolon dupreanum. The sequence goes on from CM053508.1 coordinate 16,455,796, forward strand.
ATGGGAAGTGCATTTGCGTATTTATTTATAACAACTGTCATACATTTTTCTCTCTAAAGAAAAATAAGTCTTTAATTTCCTATTGAAAGTATTCAGTTGACAGAAAAATTTTTTAGGCAGCAGCCTCATGTATAAAACATGAGGCAGGAACAAACTACCAGTACTATATGGAAATCTTCTGAAGGAAAGCTCTCTTCGGTTTGAATCGTTTACATTGCAAACACTGAGATGATCTTATTGAAAGTAGTGCTGTATGAAGCAGATGGCTGAAATAATTTTCAAGTTTCACCTCTTTAGAATACAGGTAATATGGTAGTAAATTGAAACAGGCACATGGTGATAATTTTAGGAATGAGTTTTCAACCCAATTATGACTTTTTTTCATAACAACTTCTAGTGTGATATTTTCCAAATACCAAAGAATACTAGAAAACTCATCATAGAGATAAATGACCTACATTATCTGCATGACTTTTAGCAGCTCATATGCACTACGAATATATATAATTTCTTAGACTTTAGCAATGTCTTAAAGTACACCTTTATTCATGAGAGGATGTCATCTGAGGAAGGACCCTAGCCTATCAGAGCAGTCTATCCTCAGTTAGATTCTGCAAGGCTACCAAATCCCTTAATTTTTTCAGACTCTTCTGCGTTTGCCTTGCTGGCACACACAGCCTGGTCTCTGGGTTCCACAACTACTCCTTGAAAGCCAGGGACTGTGTCGAGCCAGAAGGCCCAAAGTAACACCAGCAAGTCCTCTTAGCTAATACACTTTTCAGAAATTCTGAATGCTATTTACTTCCTCTGCCCTCTGTCCCCAAAGTTATTTGGGGCCAGAGGAGGAATTCAGTATTTTTGACCCAGCTCAAAAGCACTTTTAAACAGTGATCTGGATAAACCTTCGAATAAACCTTCATCCTTTAAAATGGACCTGCGTTTTCTGAGCAGGTCTTGGCTAGCTTAAGCAGCAATACAAGAATTCTCTGGAAACCAAACCAAATGAATACAATGCTCTGCCAGCTAATTAGCTTTCTGATTGCTGATAGAGAATTTTAAGTTTCCATGTCTTCCTCCTCTCCAACATACTAAATCGGTCCAGTATTAGTTTAGCCATATTGTGGCAAAAGATATACATGTGTTTTAGCCTATCTGTGTAAATACAGTCCTTCTGCCTGAGTCAATCAAATATTTTTATTGAGCTCCTTCTATTGCTAAGCACCATGTAAGATGCTATGGTTATACAGAGCCTGAAGATTTAATCCTTAGTTTCAGGTTTACAGTTCAGTTGATAAGATGAAATGAATAGAAATTGAAAAAGCAATGTATTGCTAAATTATCTGGTATTGAATTTAGCATACCATGATAGAAGTTCACAGAATAACGAGAAGATGTGTGAGAACTGAGTTGAGGGAGGTTTAATGACTAAAGTAACACTGGGGCTGTTAATTGAAGGGGAGTCCTGACAGGCAGAGCGGTAGGACAGCTTTCCAGGAGAGCACACCAGCATTTAGCAAATGTCCTAAAATGGAATGAGCATCCTAACACTGGAAACAAGGAGACCTACTTCACTTTTGTTCCATATTTACAAATATGAAAGACAAGTCATACTTTTTTTTCTTAACATAATTGTCTGTTTTAACCATGTAATATCCTTCCAATGCAATATTTTTCCAGATATAAAATGGTCACCTGAAAGAGAAAATATCTTTTTCTTGGCTTTTCTGGAATGTAAGTGCAGTTGTTGTTGTTGGGTTTTGTTTTTTTTTTTAGATCAGGAAATTAGTATGCTAAATAAGCTAAACTTTGTTCTTAATGTAGAGATTTTGGGGGTGTAGTTTTAACAGAACCCAATACTACATAACTTATTGCATAAGTCTTAAATGCCATGATGAAAAAGGAAATCATATTTCCTATGAATTATGTCAAAATAAACTACCTTAAAAAGTACCTAAGCTTCTCAGGGATCTAAAGATGCAGAAAGAGAACTGAGATGTAGTTCAGATCTAGTTTGCCCACAGAATCCACTGTGCACATGCTATGCCTATGTGTTAGCATGTCTTAGGTTCGGTAAAGCATGGTTACCGTCCTATGGCCAGAAACCAGTTATTTATTTATTTTTCATAAGAACAGTACCCAAAAAAGTCAAAAAACCTGGCTTCCCAAGGATTTTTTATGACTGTAGAAGTCCTGTGAAATGTCACTAAGGACATGACAGTGCCACAGAGTTTTAGAGTTGAAAGATACTATAGAGATCATTATCCAACCCTTTCAGGTGACAGTGAAAAAAGTGAACCTCTATTAGAAGTAACATCTGGTCTCTGCTTTGCTATAGACTCTGACCGTGCTGTGCTCCCTTCTGAACCTCCTTAACAATGGACACCCTGCAGTCTGTGTCCTAACAGAGTACTTCTGAGTCTTGCCAAGCTATGGCAGGGCTCCTGGGACTGGGAGCCTTTTCTGTGACAAACGACACTGGCTGGAGAGCAGAGACCACAGGGCTTCCAGGTAGTCAACAAGCGAGGGAGCTTAAGCAAATGTATGAGTGACAGTGACTGTGGTGAGTGTCCTGCTTTATTCTTCTTCCATGTGAAATTCAGTCCTTTAACTAAAAATGTTTTCATTTTAATGAATATAGATGTGAAGGAAGACTATCATTTGAAAGTTGCAAGCCATGTTCTACCTTTAGAACCCCATAAGATAAAGCAGAACTTGATCCTAGTTCTTAAAAGGAAACTTGAATATACTGAAATAAAGAGATGTTTCAAACTGATAAGTTCTCTGTTTGATGTAAATTTAGTGTGTTTTAGTGATTGTTACCCAGGGGCCATTGTTTAATTGTGCTGAATTAGACTCTTCTGGCATATTTATTATTGAGTGGCCCTGAATAATGATTTTCCTGTCTGAGGTTCCCTACCTCCTCTCCAACCCCAGGCAGAGTTGGAGCCATTTCAGGGAGGAATGTCTTCAAATAAGGAAATATCTTAGAAGAGTCAAGAAATCCACGGGGTTCGGTGGTATACAACCTGGACTAAGATGGGTGTCAGTTTAAGATGTGCCAGATTTGGGGAAGTATATTACAGTTGGAATGCCGTATATGGGTTGGTTTGAGGCCATAGGACCAGACCACACTCCTAAAGTAGGTATATAACGTTTTAGAGCTCAAAGATACTACAGAGATCATTGTCCAATCTTTACAGATGACAGTGAAGAAAGTTAAGGGGGAAGAGAATCATTTGTGGCCTGAGAAAGGCTAGCTCCTCAACATCTCTCTTAATTGGCATAGCTGGTTTCTAGAGAGAAATTGCTAAATTGCAGAAGGAACCTAGGGACTTATGAAAGTAAGGGACCCCAGTTCTTCTCACCTCTTGAGGTAGACTGGATAGGTAGACCAAAGTCTGCAAGAAGCACATCAAGAATCTTTAAGGAGAAACATACCAAAAAGAATGAGGTATGGGGGGCAGTGACCCTTGGAATATACCAGAGGAAGGATATTTTAGAAAAAAAAGTGTGACTGAGACTGGAATCCCCTTAGGATCCACCTATGCTGGCTCATTGCTGGAGTTTGGGAACAAAGCTGAGCATTTGAGCCTGGGATCTCTTTGGTTGAGGTATGAGGTATCACTGCAGCATGGACATGCTTTCATGGCAAAGAGCAGGTCTAGTTTTAAAAATGACATTTAGCGGTAGCAAAAAACAAAGCAGTAATGCAGGATTAAACTCTTTCCCCCAAAGGACTGAGTAAGCCTTGAGCTTTGAAACTTAAAAAGGGTCTGTATGTGTGTGGGAGGAGAAAGCTTTCCAGGGGAGGTCTCAAGAGTGAGATGCTAGACTTCCCACTAACAAGCCATGTGGATGCTCATTGGAAAAATAAAAAGAATCTGACTGCTTTGTACCCCCAAGTTAATGAATTAGGATATGTTTGTTACATTTGTAAAATTAAAGAGAAATGATAATGCTACATTATGTAGAGCGATTCCAAATCACAACATATACTGTGATTTCTCCCTCATGTTTATTAATTTAAATGTGAGGCCCAGGGAACCCTAGATTAGCAGAAACCCTAGAAATCTTAAAGAAGATTTTGTCTCTTCTGGGAGGTCTATAAGAGCAAGTCATAGCACAGAAATTTCTTTGCATGGATATCAACTAATTCCTAATCTCCCTTTTAACTGGCTTCAGTGGAGGTCTGAAATAATATAATAAGAATGCTGGGTAATCTGTCAAACTGTGGCTTCTTATTATATAGTTATTCAGTGTTGTAGTTTGTTGCATTCAGAAACATCTTCACAACTAACGAAGCACTTAAACATGTATTTTGATCCTTGTGCCTCACAGCGACACTGATGGGTTCACAGAACAGTGATTACTAACTCCGTTAATACATGAGGACACTGGAGCCCAAAGAGACTAAACAATATAACTAAATGAGTGCAAGAGGATTTAAGTTTAAAGAATAGACACTTGTTAACTACAAAGGGAAAAATAGCAACTTTACTGTGAAGACACATGGTGACACTACTTCTAAGTGACTGAGGTTAACGTCACCAATAATGAGACATATCAATGTCAAGTACCTCCTGATATTATGCACTGAGATGGGAATGACATCACTTTTATATGATTGTTGCCAAAAATACTACCCTGAATCATGAGAAAATATCAGACACTCAAATTGAATGTCATTCCACCAAATCGGCCAGTACTGTTCAAAAGTATCATTTGTCACTGTCCACTTCCTGATGTTGCTAATTGCTGTGGCTATGTGAGATGCTGACATTTGGGAAAGCCGAGAGGAGGGTATCCAGGAACTTTGTGTACTGTTTTGCCACTTTTTGTAAGTCTGAAATTATTTCAAAATCAAAGTTAATATGTTATCTGCTGCAGCCAAATTAATTTTCATTTTCAATGACAATTTGCATAAACTTCAAAATTCAACTGGTAATCTAAATAAATGACCATTTTTGAATTATTCAAACTCAGTGGTGATACACCCCTGGGATTCTTCTATGTTCTACAGGTGTAAGGTGGTAAAGACCACATGCCTTGATTTGGGGAGATGAATCCTAGCTCTGCCATTTTCTACATATGTCAACTTCAGTTTCCTGATCTGAAAAAGGGGGTAAGTAATGGTATTATGTCATTGTTGTGGGATCAGATGAGTCAATGCATCCTAATCCCTTACCACAATGCTAGGTACAGTTTACAGATTTTTAGCTATAATTAAATTTAAATAAAAACGTGAAAAGAGATAGCTTCTTGGGCCAGTCATTCTGTGTCAGAATGGCTCCATTGGTTGGTATTTCACCAACTTAAATGGACATGTTTATTCAAAAGCTGTTTAAAGCATGCTCACTACTAATAAAAAAGTGAAAGGATGTCATTTACACAAATTCCCTAGGAATATTTTGAAAACTATAAGTGAATTGAAATTAAGAACTTGCAACAGAAAAGATCTCAGCTGTCACCATGGCAGCCATAGTCAGTTGGATATTGTCATTAAAGATAGAGTAGAAAATAGAAGCTCTGTTGAAAGTTTCAGTGCCCACAGAAAGCAGGGAAAAGACCATGACTGCTCCGGGAGTCCAGCAAAACCTGCCCTGAGCCCTGAGTGGGAGGACAGGGCTTTAAACAACTTGGAAAGGCTCTTCAAAGAACAATTAAAAACAGCCTCCCGTGGTGGGAGGTGAATCTGGCTGGGAAACTCCTGCTTTCTGTCCCTAGGGTAGAATTCCCAGGCTTCTGGATCCTGGTGGAGTGCCCTTGGCAGTGGACTCTGAAGTATGTTCCCTTTTCACTTTCCTAGGGTTCAGAGTGGTGGTTTGAATACACAGGGTGAAGAACATCTGGCTGTCCTGAAGCTGAAAGAGATTTAGAGTCAGCAGGTGGGGGTTGGAGGTTTATGAAAATAGTAGGATGAAGTTCATTTTGTGGACAACTCTTGGCCATGGGTATTATTTATTTCAAATTTTATACTGCTGAGTTCCTGTGGGCTTGCTACAGATCAATTCATAAACAAACATACGCTAAGTTGTGTCCTGGGGATAAACGATGAGTTTATGTGACTTTGGGGTTGGCGTGTTAGAGGTAAGAGGGGAGCCACGGCTAAGGACTTGGTGTGATAAACTGAAATTCCAGGCTACACCCCTATTTGGGCAAAAGGCTGCAGAAAAGTCTGTGAACTACAAACCAGTTTTCAGGCACCGAATTAATGTCTTTAACGTTTCTAAACAGAATTATCATGAACTAAAGACAATACATAATTCCACAGAGCATCCAGCTTTCTTTAAGAGTGCATGAACAGATATAATACTTTGGAGACCTGAAATGTTCTATAACATAACTTTAATTTGTATTTAATGTTTCTAATAGTGATGATCCAAAATCATCGTTTATTCAATCATCTCACAAATATCAATTATCTACTATGTGCCAGAACTACGTATGAGCCAAGCTTCTAACTAATTTATGGTTAATATTTTTTGATGACTTGATATTTTCCCCTTCATAAGCAAGTTTCAACTTTTTCATGTAATGAGCATAAAGAGACACCCTTACAATTCAAAATAGATCCCTATGTCGCAATTCTGTGTGTACTCATTGTTATCTTTGTGTGTTTAAAGTAGTGGAAACTCATTGGATGAAAGGATGAGTAATCATGAGAGGGTTATGTACAGTAGTCCTGTCTGATCAGAGCAGTTAAAGGAGGCTGTACAGTCCCAAATTATATGTGAAACAGAAAGTTTTTTTCTCACTGTGAGGTCAACCTCAATGAGATCTCAGGATTCAAAAAGAAAGAATCGTAGTGATTCCATGAGATCACTTATTTAGCCTGCAATTCCAGTGTCTTTTTGCAAACAAAAAAGTAACAGGTAGGCAAAGATATAATTGAAAGAGAAGAATGAGTGGAAAATAACAAGAGAAAAACCATATTGCAGAGGGAGAGAATCAGAGAGAAGTTAGAGAATAAAAATGAGAGAAAGAAGGAAAAGCAGATACCAATGGAAGGACAGAAAGCCCTGCTCTAATTCCTGTGTGTGACACTGTAGTGCTTGTAGCATGAGCAGCCCTCCCTGCTTCATTCCATCTCTCACCCTCAAGAGAGGGTCCTGCCCAGACAGAATGGTCAGAAGCTCGAGATAGGATACGATTCCACGATTTGATGTCAAAGTCAGGAAAAGATCACTCTATGAAACTGACTCTAGATGAATAGCAATATTGATTGGATAACTTTATTGTCTGTGGAGTAATCCAGAGTGGGAAATGATGTGTAACTGAGTTAACAATGAAATCAGAACGTTTCTCAGTTCAATCAATAGAATTCTTCATGTGACATGTTCAGCATTAAATCATAGTGATTTTGGTAACTAATAAAATATTAATCGGACAGTTAAGAATTTGTTAGCAGAATTTGTTAGCTTATTCAACCTAGTCCATGGGAAAGAGACACTGTACCTGACACAACAGTTAGTCCAACCACTACAAGAGTGAATTTAGTACTTGGGACAAGGGTTGTGTCTTTCTCTACATCTTGTATACCAACTGTACTCAATTTCTTCTTGCCATTATAAATTTGAGGTCTTCAACATCAGCTCAGTGTTCTCTGATAATCTTTTTCTTGGCCCTTTCTAACTCATCACAAAAGTTTCTTGCTCTCACCACCTTCATTAGGTTTAGTACTCTCACTACCTTTGCTCTTGAACTATACATCGTCTTTTTGGGAACACTCCCTCTGATTCCTTAGCCCAGCATCTAAGGCCTCAGACTTCAGCATCCATTTTGCTTGACTTCTCTGAGTTATTTAATACTACTGTTTCTGAAACTCTCTCATTAATTGTTTTCTAGAATACTGCTTTCTGTTTCTACCCTTACCTCTCTGACTTTTCTGTTTCCTGTAGTGGATTTCACACACTCCCTTCCCTTTCAGTGTTACTGTTGGCTAGAGCTCTGCCCTGGGCTCTATTACCTCAGCATTCTTAATGGGAAACTCATTCTTTCTCCCATATAATCCACTTATATGCTCAGCACTCTCAAATGCAAATCTCCGGGCTGGTTTCTTCTCTATCATCGCAGACCAAAGTAAGTAAAACTCAACATGTCTGAAAATAAACCCTTATTTTCCCTCTCAAACATGCTCCTACTGTCTTTCTTAGCTTGATGAATAGTATATCTATCCATTAAATAATCTGAGGCCAAAGTTGGGTTTCTTGGACTCATCTCTTCTCATCTTCCATCTTTAAACCTTTAACTACTTAACATTTCCCAAATCTTTCTACTCCATTCTAACCTCATGTCTATGCCTCAGTTCAGGCCCTTATCCCCTTTTTATTTTGGAGAATTTTAATATTTTCCCAACTGATTTTCCCACCTCTATTCTTTCATACCATAATCGAATATCCACATTTCAACAAGAGTGATTATTTTAAAATTCAAATCTAACTAAGTTACTTCTCTAACTTAAAACCTGTTTTTGGCTTCTCATTGCTTTAATGTCTCTCAATGCTCTTAGCATGATGTGTAAGGCCTGATACAGCCCATCATCTCCCTGACCCCAGCTCCTCTTACTACTGCCACAGGCTGTGGTCCAGCCATAGCCCAGCAACAAAGTCATGAACTCAACAGCAGGAGCAGATGATCCTGTAGGCTTTTATCATGTCTAAAAAGATGTTCTTGAATGGCTAAGAATAATTGGGCGTGATACATCCTTTGCCTCCTCCATCAGTATATACTCTGCTTTATAGATTTTGTGGAATTTCATCATTATTGGATGTTCTTTTCATGGCCTTCGATCTTTTCTATACTGGCTGTTCAGGGCCCATGTGTTGCTCTCAGACCATTTCTGATATTTGCTCCCACTGAGTAAAGAAGCCTTCTTTATGTTCTAACAAAAAAAAAAAGGAAACATTTAACATCACATAGCTAAGATCTGAGGCTCTCTAGCAATAGCATATGTCATTAATTTCAGCCTTTGATAAAAGTTTGGAAAATTCCCACCTCCTACTCTTTTGCAGGATTCGCAACACTGCCAAGTCTTGTAGCTCATCAGGATATTTACAAGCTAAATGTTGAGCTATGGAAAAAAGACATCTTCACATCTTTAGTTAGAAGCTTTACACAGAGCATTCAAATAAGGCAGTGTGGTTAGGGAGGCAAAACACTGGATTACATTTCTAGCTTTTCCAGGAACAAGGGGTGTGATCGTGGACAAATTCCTAAACCTTTTTAGGACTCAGTTTCCTCATTTGTTAAATGAGGGCCTCAGCTGATCTCTAAAATTACTTCCAGCACTAAAACAAAACAAGACAAAAAAAAAAAAAAAACACTGACAATTTTCTTTCAAATTCCTCTGCAGCTAGGCGACAATAGGGTGTTTCCTTCATGGGGAGGGAAAACATAAATTGGCTTTTCTATTTTTCAAAACTGAGTGGTCCTTCTTTAGTTATATCCATTTTTAAGTAGTTACTGAAAAATTGAAAACTCAAGGGCTTTTTTTTTTTTCCCTTGACCAACTGACCCCGTGGATAACACCTTTTCACAAACACTAGCAGTATAATGTATAGGCTGAAGAGAATTTCTTCTGCTTGCTTTAAAAGAAAAATCAGCTTTTCATTTGGATAAGATATATTCTAGAGCTTTTACTATTCTGAAGTTAGCATGGAAAAATAAATGTTAAAAAATCATAACCAGTTAGTGGTTGCCCTGATGAGTGAGGACCAGCATGAGAAGTAAACGAGGGAGAGCAGACATAGAAGGTGACCTAAAAAAGTGATTTTTCTGTAGGGGAAATTGCCACATCACTTTAACATTTTCAATTCTTCGAGACTTCCCCCAGAAGAATACAAGATCCTTCTCTTTCCTTTAAGAAATAAGACAGACATATAATATCTGGACTAAAACCAAATCTAAAGCACAACCCGCATTTTAGCTTCTTCTAAGTTTGAAATCATGACATGCTCTGGGTGACTATATTTTCTGTCACCCAGAAACACAATCACACAATTAAATTATAAATCATTATTAAAAATATAGCTGAAAAAATCCCATACTCTTGGAAATACATATAGCTATAAGACATCATAATGTAAAATGAAAAGCACTTAGAACAAAAATATTTTTTAAAGTTACATATAAAATTTTGTGGGAAAAAACCAAAGCGCTAATGAAAGAAATTTGTTTTAAATGTATGTTAAAATAAAAATTAAAGCATTAAGTGGCTGACCCAAGAAATTAGAAAAGATACAACTGAATAAACTAAAAGAAAAAAGGAAGAAAAAAAAAAGGAGCAGAAATTACTTAAAATATATGTAATGCCTTAGAGAAGAACAGCCAAATCAATGCCTTATTTTTGAAACACTAATAAAATAGACAAATCTTTAAGGAGACTTCTTCAAAAGAGAGAGGGAGGGAGGGAGGAAGAGAGGGAGGGAGGGAGGGAAGGAGGGAGGGAGGGGGAGAGAGAGAGAGCGAGAGAGAGAGAGAAAATAAGTAACAATGCTGGAAGTAAAAATAGGTGGGACATACCTGCAGATGCAGCCTAGATAGAAAATAACAAGAAAATACTATAGTCAATAATATTGTAATAACTACATGTAGTGTCAGATGGGTACTAGACTTATTGAGGTGATCACTTTGTAAGCTATATAAATGTCTAATCACTATATTGTACACCTGAAACACATAATATCATATGCCAACTATAATTGAAAAAATAATTGTTTAAAGAAAAAAATACTGTCGAAATTGTGTTCTAGTAAATCTACATATTTGAATAGACAATTTTATGGGAAAAATCATAACAACAAAACTGACTCAAGAAAAAATAATATACCTGAATAGTACACCTTAACACACCTGTATATGTATATAAACACCATGCACTATCCCTACTATATTGTAGGTTCTACCAAACATTCATGAATCAGATCATCCCTGTCACATCCAACTGTTCCAGGAAACAGCAAAATTTCCCCACTACTTTGTAAGGGCTCATGGTGAACTTGATCCTTTAATTGGAGAAGTATAATATGAGTCATAAAAATTACACATTTATCTTCTTTGTCTTCACAAATATAAACTTTCTTTTAAACAGCATAAGCCAAAATTTAGCAATGAATTTGTTTTAAAACATTATTTTACCACGTTAACAGATGAAAAGAATAAAAATCATATGATTATGTTATATACAAAAATATATAAAATTTAGAAACTTGATTTGACAAATATTCTTAGCAAACTAAAACAAGAGTGATTTCAAAAAAAAAAAAGAGCGATTTCCTCATCCTGATAAGGAATGTTTTTCAAAAAATCTGTAATGAGTGTTATGCAATTCAGGAAAGAGTTAAAGAAACCTTTGAAATATGGAAATATGGGCTAAGAAAATAATGCCCACTATCACCGTTTAAACTGGAAGTCTCATTCAGCACAATAAGATGAGAGAGAGAGAAATTTAAAAAGAAGAGCAAGTCTGGTATTATTTAGAGATGATATGATTATAAACATAAAGAGAATGTACAGAAAATTAAATAATAAAGTCCAGAAAGGTTGTGAGATAAATGATCATTAATGACAAAGCAATGATTTGACTTTGTTATTCACAAACAGAAAATTTGATTTAAAAAATGTAATATCAACAATAACAACAAAAATATAAGATACCTAGGAATAATTCTAATATTGGTGTACAAGACTTTGTTAGAAATAATTAGAAAATTATGGAAAGATATTAAAGAAGTTCTAATCACAGGGAAAGATATACTGTATACAGTGGTAAGAAGAATCAATATTTAAAATGATGTCAATTCTCTCATAATGCTGTCACAGTATTATGCAATGCATGGCCCATTATCTGATTCATTACATTACGAACAACCAATGTGCCAAACACTTACTTTGCTCCATTTTATATTTAATTAATAAAAGCTAAATCAAATTATGTTAGTTTTTAAATAGGTGCTGAAAAATTGAGGGCACTTTTTTCCCTCACTGGCTGACCCCACTGGTAACACCATTTTACGGACACTGACAGTAAGATGTACAGCCTGGAGATAACGTGTAACACTCTTCAGGAAAAGTTTTCAGTGGGAGATTTTTATTAGTAAGGGAAGAGTCTTCATGGCCAATAGGATTATAAAATTACCTTTGCTTCTGTTCACATTCCTACTCTGATCTGCCAAGTATCAGTTCCATCCCTGCTCTCAAAGTAAGAGGGAAAGGCATGTTTAGTTTCACTATGTTGGGTAGTCTGGAAGCTAAAGCTTCTCTGTTCCTCTGTATGGGGTGAGTTTTTTAACCAAGTGAGAAGCAGAGGAGCTACTATACTGGCATGGGCTCCCTCAGTTCTATTAGTCTAGAGAACCCTGTCCTGTTCCTCAAGCTTCCCAAATAAAGCCATGGGTCAAGATAAGACAACAATAGAACTTACTGGATAGCTGGTAGAATAAAGCTTTTCTGCTTCACTCACTGACAGGGCTGGGGGGCAGTCCGCTTGCTCAGGACTGGGACTTGTCTCCTTATTAAGAGGTCCATGACTACTGTTGTTAATGGGCTGTGGCAACAACAATTTGATTCCAGAACTGAATACTGGAGGAGAGTGTTGTCAGCATTGCACTTTGTCTCTCTCACTGAAGCCTCTATCTTCTATAGTTAAACATCTTTCCATTCTCTTTTTTTTCCTCTAGCTATATCCCTTCCCCTTCCCCCATGCTCATCTTTACAGCACCTCTCTGGCCATTTTCATTCTATTTCATTATTCTCTATTTTTTTTCCCTTTACTTCTCTTTCTTGCCCCCATATGTTCTTTTTCCATCATTTACTAGCTCTCCCTACTCCACTTTCTTCAATTTCTAGGTATGTCCCATGCCTCCACCAATTTCCCAAAGTTCTCTTCCTCCTTGACACCATTCCCTAGCCCTTCTAACATTCATTCTTCTAAAACTTTTTTATTTTTCATCTCATGGTGGTATGTAGGCCACCATTCTAACAAGAACTAGCAAAGCTCCTAACACAGCAGATGCATGTTAACAGAACAAAAACATCATCCAAATGAAGGTCTGTGCTCCATGAATTTCCAAGCCTCCTCCTCTCTTGGCAAACATATTTCTTTATTTTCTTCTTTGTGTAGGCAGATAATGTTTTGGATAACACTCCAGAGATTAATTATTATGAACTAGCTCAATGCAGGTTTTACAGTTACATTTTTTATTATTTTATATTCAAATACTGGCTTAACTAGGAACTAGAGTTCAATACCCAGGTTATCAACAAGACTATTTCACAAATAACTGGATTCTCATGTGTGCTTATGAAACTGTAATTATGTGTGCCTCAAGAAATTAAAAGTCAATGATTAGCCTGTATTTCAGAGGGAAACTATGTCCTGACTGATCGATTTATACAATTGTTTTCATCTTTGTATCCTTGGTACCTAATACAATTCTTGCTGTCTAAGAGAATCTCAGAAAGTGCTTGTGAAACAAACATTGGTTCTCATCCAATATATTCCTCTGAGATCCCTAAATACATAAATGAAAGGGTCTCATATTTCCACTTCTGCAGCAAATAACAAAATTTGCACGTAAAAGATAAGCATTACTGAATGATTTTTTGGCATTTAAATAGTCATTACAATTACAAGCCATTTAGTTGTTTTTATGAACTGGCTATTCATCATAAAAACTATGGAAAAGGGATTTTACAAATATACTGATGAAAAATCCAAAAAAGAAAAACGTATAGCAGGTCCTCGAATAATGTAGTTTAGTTCAATGCTTTTTTTGTTAAAACATTGTTGCGATGCCATACAAACTTAACTCTTATTTATATCAATTAGCCTATAGTAAAATAGCTTTTGGTTTCATTATACATTGTTTTGCAAAACCTATTGACATTGAGGACTTAATGGAACCATTCCTTATAAATGACAATTTTTCTCATAGTTTAAAACAAATTCTAAAGACTTAATGGAAAATTATCTATTGTGATATATACAGACATAATTTTTCTGCATAAAGAATAGAAAGAAATGGTGTGAACAGAAAAAAAATATTGAAGAAACCTCAGGTGATCTCAAAACCTCACTGAATTTGTCCAGTTTACTTGATGACCCCCACCCCAAGCTTCCTCATTTTCCCTCTAGATAAGTAAAGCAACTTAACAGCAAAGCCCAGTGCTGCATTACCCACTGGACACTATCCACACATACCGGGAACACGAGCAAAGCAGAAGCACAAAAATGATTTTCTAAATAATATTTCAAAAAGCATTTCAAAATACCTCCAAGAATCATAATTTTTGGTCATCTTTTCTCTTATAGCTTAGGGAATTATAAAAATTCTGAATTACATATAGGAGGTAGAGGAACTCCAGTAGGTGATGGTGTAGGGCCTCTAAAAGACCAATCCAGATAAGACACAGTTATAAAACTTGACCATTGACTCCCTTCTGAAGTTTTTACTAAAATTTTTGTGTTCTGAATAAACAGTCATACACATGAGTCAAAATGAATAGGCCAGGTAGCCATAAAGAGAGTAATCAAAATTACCAAAAATATTAATCTGATCCACATTGAATATTGCATAAAATTATCACAGCACTATTACAAGTATTACGCATAGTGTGATAGGTTGGTGAATCCCAAAAAACAATCTTGCTCGGAATTATGCCCAGGACCATTTCTGGCCCATAGCTCTCTCTTCCCCATCCCATCATTATGAAGCTGAGACTGAAGGTTTGTTAGCTAAGGTTGATCCTGGGTTTCCCACTAGGACTAGGATGGTTAGGAGGGGGAGAGCACTATACAGTTGTGAAGAACAATGGGTTTATGGGTCAGACAGACCTCATTTTGAGACCTGACTCTTTTACTTACTAGCTGTGTAATCCTGGGCAAGTTTATTAAAGTCCCTGACTATAGAGACAATAATATCAACCTCACAGAATGTTGGGAAGGTTAAATAAAGAAAATATATGGAGACAGAAATACATGCAAGTCGATCTGGTACAATGAGTAGGTGTTCAATAAGTGGTAGTTACTGCCACATAGTATTCACAGCTTGATCACCTAGACAAGAAATCATTCATTCATTCAATCAATATTTATTGCGTACAAACTATGGATCAAGCACTTAGTTAGGTGCTGAAATGGGCTGTAGACTGTTCTTGATGTAGGGTAGGGGGGAAGTAATATGGAAACTGGAATTGAGAAAAAAATGCATAATGTAATAGAAGGTTGCTCTCTGCCCCTTGACAGAGAAAGCCAGTTATTTCTACTTCTACAGGATGAATTACCAACAATCAGAAGGTCTGTAAAGTTGATGAACCTAACACCAGGCAAAGTTAAAACAGGTATTTCTATTTCATGCACAGTTTCCTTATTTTAAACTCCTCCTCTCACGGGTGAGTTAGTTCCAGTCATTTAGATGCTAAATCTAGGCCCCTACCAAGTTACCTAAGATCTCAGCTCCAGACAAAATTGACTGGATAAGGAAAAAAAAGAGAAGTAGTTCCTGCCGCTTCTGTACAGCAGAGAAAAGTCTACCAGGTTTTTTCCTCCCTCCTCTGTCCCAATGATAACTTTTTTTTTTCTAAAGAAAACAATCTAATTGAAATCAAGTATATATTTACCCCTAATATGGCCAGAAATTTGATTTGTTAGAATTTCTTTAAGATTTATAATTCAATGCCACAAGAAGCTACAGATTCTGACAGCCATTATGACTTTAGTATGAATTTGTTTATTTCACTACTTTCTCCATAATATTCTTAGCCAACTACTGAGAGTATTAGAGTTTTACTGAGATGACGGCATTTAATTTTCATATAAGAAACCTGAAAGCTCTAGCAACCTTCATGTGGTAGACAGAATAATAGCCCTGAAAGATTATCCGGAACCTGTGAATTTGTAAATTTATGTGGCAAAAATGATTTTACAAATGTGATTAAGGACCTTGAGATGTGGAGATTATCCTGAATTACACAGGTGGGCCCAACCTAATCATATGAGTCCATACCAAATCAAGAACCTTTCTCAGCAGTGATGAAAGACAAGTAACAATGAAAGAAGGGTCAGAGAGATGCTATGCTGTTGGCCTTGAAGGAGGAGGAAGGGGACTGTGAGCCAGGGAATGTGTGGGGCTTCTAAGGAGCTGGAAAAGGCAAAGAAATGAATTTTCTCCTAGAGCCTCTGGAAGGGATATAGCTATGCTGACATCTTAATTTTTACCTCAGTGAGACCCACATGGGAATTCTGTCCTACAGAAATGCAAAGTAATAAATTTGTGTTGTGTTAAGCCAATAAATTTGTGATAATTTGTTACAGTAGCAATAGAAAATTAAGGCACAGGGGACAAGGAAGTGAGGACTCCAGGCAGAGGGAGGAAGCAGGGAGTTCAAGGCAGAGCAGTGTGAAGCTGACTTGAGTAAATCCCCTTCCTTCATCCAGAGAGTAGAGCATAAGCCCCATGCTGGCTGACCATGGATACAAACAGAAGCTGGGCACTGAAATATAGTAAGTCATGTACACATATTTGCTCACTTTAAAAGAACTTGGTTCTCCCCTCTGGGGCAGTTTTTCTCTAAAGGTCTCTGTCCTTATTGTATATCACTGTTGCTGTTTATTAGCTTCCTAGAACTCTCATGAGGTACCACCATTTTGTTTCCTTTCTGGATTACTTGCTTAATATTTTATTTCACATAGAATATAAACTCCCTATTTCTATATTAGACTGAAAATTCCAAGAACAAAAGGACTACATGTGTCTAGTCATCACTGGATTTGCAATGCGCATGCACTGCAGAATGAATGGAGACATTCCATCTGTCTTCTGAGCCTGTCATCCCCTCCAGGCTCCTACTATCCTCTTAGCCCATAGTCTACTATGGAATTCCAGGAAAGACAGGCATGAACTAAGAAGGAAGTTTGTCTTTCAGTATTTCATGGTCAAAGAATTGATTTGCTTATAGCAGCTAAATCATTTATTAAAGTTCATTTTGTTTTGTTCTTTGGGGTTAACCTCAATTTTCAGATATGTGAACCATTTAGTATTAACTTTTAATATGATCATGAAACAATTCTGAGAATCAAAACACTAAAATAGTCCCCATCAGAGGCAGGAAAATATGTGGTTTTATTTAGTGGTTCAACTTGATACACAAAGTCTTTGAAAATTACAAGGAAAATGATCCTAAGGGGAGCCAAAGGCTAGTAGGTTGGACCAGCCAAAGGTCATATATAAAAAGACTAGGTGGAGCTAGAAAAAAAATATCTAGGACTCATGACTTTCAGTTTAGAAGTTTTGGGTTTTTTCCTGTCTTCCTTAAGCACCACCTTTCCCCAGCAGGCCCATCTCAAGTTGGGTGGGACCCAGACAAATCCTGTTCTTTTTTTTTTAAAACACTCTCTCCCACTCCTCTAAAAATGTTTATATTGGTAAAATCAGGTGAATAAACTTATGAGCCCTAATTCTTGTATTTTACCAATTGGCCAGGGTAGAGAAGTGGGCAGGGGCCCTTCCCTCAGTTGCAGTGTCCCTCAACCGACCCAGGGCATGTGCCATAAGGTCCCTCAGAGTATTGCCCAAGAGGCCCCTGTTTGGCCCTTTGAAAGATGCCCAAGACAGTCAGATCCATCCACAGCAATGAAATTTATTACTTTTCCCTTCTCCACCTCTTCTCCCCATTTCCTCCCTGTCTCTCAGTGTCCCATGCCTGTCTTCAGACTACACTTCTGGTACCTCCCTAATTCAGCTCTTGGGCTTTCTTTGTTCAGAAACTGATTCCAGCCTTGCTACACTACTTCACCTCTGGCTTCCCAGACAGGACTTAATATTCATCCCTGGCTTCCCAGCCAAGGACCAGCCTGCTCCAAGTTTTAGTCGCAATTAAGTTAGCATGTGACAGGCTTGCTGTGCTAGGGACATCTGTTTTGTTATTTTTCTTGTTTTTCCACCTTCTCTGATGATCAGAGGGTAAGGTACTCACGATAGAATTCTTCTTTTTCCTTTTAAAAATGATTTCTCCTTAGAAAGTAAAATGGTGGTTATCAGGGGCTAGAGGGAAAGGCAAAAGGGGAGTTGTTGTTTAACAGGTATAGAATTTTAGATTTGCAAGAAGTAAAAGTTCTAGAGATCTGCTTTATAACAATGTGAATATACTTAACTCTACTGAACTACATACTGTTCAAATGGTTAAAATGGTAAATTTTGTTATATGTGCTTTTTTACCATACTTTTTTTAAAAAAGGAAATATAAAAAGTTTTTTTTATCTTATGTTCTGCTCTTATGCTTCTGAGTTGTTGAATTAGGTACCAAATTTAATCAAATGTTTATGCAACTGAATTCTAGAATCTAGACCTGCTACCAACAATATGGAAATATATATTCTAGGAGTAATAGTTTGGCACCAACTATTTGCTAAGCACCAGCAGAAATTCAAAGATGAATTGTATACAAGCCAGTATTACTGATGTTTATACACCTAAACCATAATAATCATAATAGAGCTTCCACTCATGATGCTAACGCTGTGCCAGAAACTATACTATGTGTTTTATGTAATTTTCTTTTTGTTATTCTAACAACCTAATGAAGTAGGTAATTTTTCTTTGATTCCATAGTCTTTTTAGTGGAGTTGATAAGTACCCACTCAGAAAGCAAAAAATAAATAAATAAATAAGATGAAAACCTATTGAAAATTTAATTCATATATATTAAAGTCTGTGTGTCAAGCAGAGAGCTGAAGAATCTTACACATGGAATTTTATCTCCATTTTACAGATAAGAAAACTGAGAATCAGTCAGGTTAAAAGAATTGCCAAGGGCCATTATCTAATAAGATAAAAAAAATGTATTTGAAACCAGTGTCTGGCCGATCCCCAAGGCTACATGAATCTTACCGCCATACCATGAAGCTATTCTATAATACAAATTGGAAAGTTGTTAAGCACATTAGGGTTCCATATGAAATAATGTAAGAGAGAAGAAATCTACCCTTAGCTGGAACTGGTGAGGTAAGAAAGTAATCTAAGAAAGGGAAACAACATTTGCAAAGGAGCAGAATTACAGGCTTTGTATATGGTAAGCAAGCAGTCGAGTTGGATAGTCGAGTTACCTCTTCCAGGCAGGAGGTAAAGCAAAAGCAAAAGGAAATCAGACTAGGAAGCCATACAAAAGCCCAGGCAGGCAGGACCTGGATGTGGCTAAGGGGTTTGGTCTTCAGTAGCTATGTGGTAGAGAACTATTAAGATTTTTTCTGAGCAGAGAGACTATAGGACCAAGAACTGTGCTTTAGATATGTTTATCTAGCAAAATATATGAGATAAACTGGGGAGGGATTAGGAGAATGAAAAAAAAAAAGCAAAATCTTCAACTCCTCAATTCTATCCCTTTTTAGGTTAATATTGGTTTTGACACTAGAAACATGTCCTCAATGTGTTCAAATCAAGGATTCGATAGTGTATTTGCCTGAAAATATTTGTTTTTCAATGAATTAAATATGATTTTAAAAAATATTTTCCTTTAGAAGTCTGTAGGTTTAAAACATAATTTCAAGTTCATTTTCCAGGGAGGAATCCAATTTGGCATTTGTTATTTCTGGTCCGATATTATATGATTTTATTTTTTATTGCTAGCCTTTAGAATGGTTCACAGATGTTGCTGCTAAAATAGATTCTTCTGGAACTATTTGGTTTGAAAGAATCTCTGTTATTATGGGTTAAATGAACAGGAGCCTCATTTAAAATTCAAAGCTGTACTCAAACTTAGAAAATAATAGTATTTCCTTAAAGTTCTATAAAGCAGTCATATAGACAAGTGACATTTGTCACATAGGTCCACATTACTGTGCTTATGGTTGAGTTATGCTGTATTCAAAATTAAAGAGCATCTCTCCCAAAGAGAGAGAGAAATCAACCAGATCAGTGTTTTCATAAATTAAGGAATTTATACTCCTACTTGGTCAGTTATACTGAAAAAAATATAGTTTTTAAAAGAATACCTATGACTTAAATTATACATATGGATATGCTATAATTTAACAGACCAGTCACCATTAAAAATAATTTAGAAAAATATGGTCAAATTAAAATATCAACTAAATAGCAACTGTCATTGCATGTAGACAGCACCCAAAATGTATTTCTGGTTTTCTCTTTCACTCTTCCCTTTAATGATGAGCTCAGCCATTACCACTAAGCTCTAGTCTTCATTTTCACCCACATATGAGGGATTTGCATGTCTACATCTCCAATTCTGACTGACTTCTCTTTCAATTCCAAATCTATAACTCCCTCTTATGCATATCTCCATCAGGCACCTGACACTCAAGATTTCCAAACCAGATATACTATCTTATCCACAATACGGTTGCTCTTGCATCTGGTGCACAAAGTAAGACCTTTACATCAGTATTTTCCAGATTTTGTTTCAGGAATACTTATCTCCAAAAAGCTTAAACTAAAAAAGAGATTTACGGTTAACTAAGTCAGAGAAACTCTATATACTGTATCATACTTTCTTGGCAATTTACAATGAAAATTAAACTTCTAAGTCTCCTACAGTAGAAAACATGTTTATTTATTTTATCCTAGTATTTTATTTGATGTTGGACCCGTTCTGCATATGACATCTATTAACATTATGAAAAACTTATGATTACAAAAGATACTTGGTGAACAGCCACTACAGATCATTTTTGACTCCTATCCCTTAATCACTACATAAAATTCATCACCTCCTGTGTAGTTATGCCTAAGAATACATCTAGAGCCAGACTGCCTGAATCGACTTCCTGACTTTATTCACCATTTACCAGTATGTGAGAGCTAGAGAAGTTACTTGAGCTCTCTTTGCTCAATTCCCAGATCTTTAAAAGGGTTGACCCTTCTTAAAGGATTGTAAGGATTAATGAATTAATGCATGCAATGCACTGAAACATAGTATCTGCTCAATAAATGTTCACTTTTATTACTATTATTGTTACATCTAAAACATCTTAAATATTTGTTGTTTCCCATTACTTTTGACTCTTCCATGATTTAAGTTCTCATTATTTCTTTTCTAGACCATAATAATATCAATAGCAATTTACACTTATCGTGGTGCTTAATAAATTTACTTGATGTTTTCATGTACATTATCCAATTAACATAATAAATACTTCATTTACTCTGTTCACAAACTCTCTACTTTGCAATTCATTCACCACACTGCCATTTAATTCTTTAAAAAGCACAAATCTAATGATGCCATACTGATGCTCAAGGACATTTTATGATCCTCTGTTATCGGTGTAACAAGGGGAAGTAATAGCTCCTCATCAAGGTGTGCACAGCCTGACTTCACACTCCCCTCACAAAGTTGTATAATTTAGACACTCTGCACTATTCCTTGAGTTTAGAATATACAATGGGCTTTTGACCACTTGGCTTGGCTGGTACTTTTTTTGTTTTGTTTCATTTTGTTTTGATTTGTTTTGCCTTGGATACCCTTTCTTCTTTTACTTATTAAAAAATCCTACTCATTCTTTAAGATCCATCTAAAATTTTACCTACTCCAGGAAATACTTCTCAGTTCTACCCATTAGCATTTTCTTCATGATTTTACATTTCTCAAAAAAATATACAGTATTATGCTCCATCTCACACAATTTTATAGAGAGAATCTACAGCATTAAATTGTAAGCTCAATGAGAGGTGATGTCTGATTCATTCCATTATACTTTACAAATCAAACACAATGCCTTACATGTACTCAGTGTTCATTTAGACATTTATTAACTAAATTTGCCTAGATAGAGGGCTTCTTACTACTCATTACATTTAAAAAAAATCAATTAGTTGGTAATTCTCTCCTTGCCAAAAGTTTCTACTCTTTACAGAAGAATTCATAATAGGATTCCTTTAATAGGGAAGTGAGCCAATATCTTTAAATAAAAACACATACACATGGCACTTTTATAAAACATGCCTACAACACACACCTGTATCCACTAACCATTCCAGGATTCTGACTTCTTGGGATAATACCATGTTTTTGTTGGGATTATCTTGGGATAAATATAAAGGCCAATTAATATACTGGCTCTATAATAATAATATCATATCTTCATTTTTCTTATGGAGACTTCCTGGTTGGCTCTCACACAGGTGATCTAATCTACAGTCTCGCTCCCTAACCTAAGTTCACTTTCAGGTCAGATGTCCCCAGCTTGTTTCTGATTCAATGACCTCATCTCCTTCAAAGGAGCTACTCTTTCTTTAAAGGCTGCAATTGGAAAATCACACCAAAGATTTACCTACTAGGGAGGCAAATTTTCCAGATCTGAAAGACAGAATTCCCTGCTGTTTATTGTTCTCAGCAGCTTCTTCCTGGCTGTTGATTGGTCTTAGAAATAATGGCTAGAAGTAGAATGAGTAACTTGTTAATAAACTTTCCATTTTATGACAAGTGCATTTAATTAATTTGTTTCCCAGTGAAGTTTAAATGCTTATATTTGAAAGTATGTTTTCAATTTTTTTCTTAACTCTATGACTACCACAGGACTCATGTGTCAAGTTTAAGTAGGAGATATCTTTGTGGTGAGAAGTTTGGGGCGAGTGTTATACATCACATTCCCTTTGTTCATCCTAATATTTACTGTTTCACGCCTATTACACACAATCTAATGCTCTGTACCTCTTAGCCATTACTGCTTCACATGACTTGAAGAGTTTGATTCCATTTTGCTGGTTAATGATAAACTATTATCTATCCCTGCTGCACCTCTGCCAAGAGTTTTTTTTTTTTTTTTTTCAGAAATTACTCTATAGTTATTATCTAATCTTTATAAAACCATGGAGGAAGTTTTCCCATCTAACAAAGGGTAAATGATTAAGGAGAAGACAGTTAAAGAAACTGCTCAAGGTGACACGGAATAATACTGAGTGTTCTCAATGTTCATTTTTCAATTATTCATTTTCCATAGTTCAGTCTGCAAACCTAATATTATCTGAGTTCGAGTTTATTTATGGTTGCCTTACTTTTCTTAAAAATCACTTAGTGGCTAAGTTAAATGAGATGTATATAAATGTATAGAATAGAGTAAAAAGTGCTCTACAGAGAGTTATATGCTGATTTTGTCATTGCTATTCACCAACATGGTTGGTAGTCACATGTTTTTGAAACAATTGCTTGATTACAAAAGCAGTTAAAATCATAGGTGTAATTAAGTACATAAAGCTATTAATACTTTCCCTGGAAATTATATAAATTACCAAAATAATTTTGAAGGCTATATTTTACCATTTTTTAAAATTAAAAAATATTTAAAATGTTTTTTTCCTAGAATATGTTCTCATTCATTTCAGTGGTACACTCTACCTTTTATTAACAACTATAATTTGTTATTGAGTAGCAACTGGGTGAAAGAGGTGAATTCATTTTGGGGATATTTTCACAATTCTGATAGCTATTAATTATAGCAATAAGTACTGAGTATATAATTAGTAAGTGCTATGTGTTTTCACTTATTTCTTTTACAAATTTCATTTGGTCGGATTCAACATGCTCTCTTTCTTTTCTAATTTAAAGAGCCTAAAGTGACCTTGTATTTTAGTTTATAATAATTCAATTCCTATTCATTCTGCAAGTATTTATAAAGTTTGAAGACTGGGCTAGTTACTAAGGTATAAGCCCACCAGAATGTAAGTAACACAACTGAATGTAGCCTCCATGAACAAAAGGAGTTGGTCATACTGATGGATGCCCAGAATTTAAAAAGGTGCAAAAATATAGCAGGTACTCAATAAATATTTGCTGTATAAATAAGTAATGCTCTAGGGAACGGGAGAAGGATGTAAAGGTAAATATGATGCCTTTTCTATGTTCTAGGTTATCTAAGGAGTATCTGGAGATGGTTTTAATTTTGATATTCAAGAGCAAATCAATTATTAAAATAAAAATATTATTCTGTATTTTTTTGTCAAACCAATAAAACTTTGGTGTGTGCAGTTATCTTGTAAACCGTGTATGATTTTATTTTAAAGATAGCCTTATATAAAACATACGTGACTAAAGATAGAAAAAATTTTGTCTTTTCAGATGTATTTCCATACCCTATAAACCTTAATGCTATAGAGTTTCCCATCTACTGTGACAGGCCACTTCAGTGTAAGCACTCAGCTTCGAGTATTAAAATAGATTTTTTAAAAAACTCATTGTGACAAAATGGATTTGAAAGTCTGTCATTGCCAAAAAAGATAGACTTTTCTAATTATCTCAGCTTTTCCTGCATATTATATCAACAGCTATGCTTGTCTGATCTGATTACAGGATGTGTGGTGACCCCTGCCCCACCAATAACTCTGTTCCCTTCCTTTTCCTGGGTGCACGGAGAGGTTAAATTTCCACACTTCGTGCAGTTAGGTATGACCATGTGGCTAAATTCTAGCCAATAAAATGTAAATTGAAATGCCAAGTGTGTCTCTTCTAGGCTATGTTAAAAAATGTTCTACATGTGCTCCTTCCTTCTTCCAGATTTCTGGGATGAAGGAAACTCCCAAGATGACCTTGGAAGCTACATGGCAGAGCAGCTGCCAGATTGGTCTCTGAATGACTGTATAGAGCATATGGTAGCTTATTTTCCAAGATGACCACTGTCATTCCTTCCCTCCCATATGTACATGCCATTCCACATCAAGAGATCTGAGTCTTTCCCCCCACTCCTTTGAATCTAGGTTAACCTTATTGACTAGACTGGCAATATGAAGTGTCATTCTGAGATTGCCTTGAAGCTCCCACCGAGGCTTCATGGAATCCAGCCACCATCCTCTTAGGAAACCTAAGGAGCCCTGCCTGTAGAGAGGCCCCTAAAAACTAGTGGAAATTGCCAGCCATATGTGTACATTATTTGGAAGGCTATCCTCCAGTCACAGGTGAGCTGCCTCAGCTGATATAATGTAGAGTAAAATTGCCCAGAAGAGCTTTTGCCAAATTCTGAGCCCCCAAAATCATAAAATATAATAAATACGAGTACTGTTTTAAGCTGCTAAGTTTTTAGGCAATTTATTACATACCAATATAAAACTGAAACACTATTTTACCTCCACCCCAATACTCTCATAGAATGGGTATGTAGAAGAAATAAGCTTCTAATTTTCCTCTAGCTTTAGTGAGGTATAATTAACAAATAAAAATTATATATATTTAGTATGTACAACATGATGACTTATAGATATATACATCATGAGATGATTACCATAATCAAGTTAATTAACACATCCTTCACTTCACATTATTTTTAGTGCATGTATGTGTGAGGTACATTAGATTCCCAGAACTTATTCATCTTACAAATGAAAGTTTGTACTCTTTGATGAACATCTCCCCATTTTTTCTCCACCAGCCCTTGGTTATCACTGCTCTCTGGTTTTAAAGCTTGACATTTTTAGATTCCACATATAAATGATACCATACTTTCTGTGTCTTGTTTATTTCACCCAGCATAATATCTTCCAGTTTCACTCATGTTGTCATAAATGGCAGGATTTCCTTCTTTTTTTGTGTGGCTGAATAATATTCCATTGTATGTATATACCACAATTTCTTTGGGGATCATGGCCAAGCCATGTCAGATTGAAAGCCCAGCCCACAACATGTATATGTATCAGACCTCAATAGCAGACACCTCAGACAACGCAGAGACATGGGGACAAGACCAATCAGACAACTTCTGTCTCCAGTCCAGGCACAGCCCAGAGCAACTGAGGCTCTGGTTTCCCCTCTACCACCATGAGGTCACTTGAACCACACTTCCATGTGTGTCCAGACACCCTCCTTGGAAGGAGCAGAGTCAGGAAAAGAGTGTTTATACATTTTATCTGAAAGAGACTGAGAATTTATCTAATGAGATTGTTTAAATTATTGAATCAGAAAACACTTACTAAATTGGTCTATAATATATACTACCTGGCATTGTAGGTACTCATGAAGGAAATCAGATCAATTTCAGAAAAAAAATAAAGAGAGCACATTTTCTCTACGCACTGAAATACAGTCGAGTACATTTATGACCCCATTGGATATATGCAGTCATTTCTTTTTTCTAGATAAGCTAACCAAATCATCAAAGTCAGAATTATACCTAAGACACAGCCACTAAATCTCTTTTAAAGCTCAGCCCAATGCTTTTTCTATAGACTCTGCTGCCTCCTGTCCCTGTACTCTATGTTTATTATTCTGCTTGTGCCTTAGACTGCAGATGTAAACCTTGGACTTAGTTTTAGGATTGGGGGAGAGAGTAAATGGTTTTGAGGGATTTACCAACACACACACACACACACACACACACACACACACACACACACAGACAAACATTGCAGGGTACATGTGTGCATGTGCACAAAGTTGTAAATAGCATGTAAAGAATTTACTTTGCATTCCTATCCTGTGGAACTATGGTACCTGGTGATTTTTCTTAGGCTTTGGGTACTTGTTGTTCCTGTGCCCTAGGAGGAATGTCTGAAAAAGAATGTGGCTTGTTTGCCAAGTACTCTAGTCATCTGAGGTCCAACACTTCTAGGAAGTGGAGGGTTCTACATTGCCTTGCCCTTGGAATAATATTCTTGGGAAGTATAAAAACTTACCCCAAGCTAAAAGAAAGTTAGGAAATCTACAATATGCCTCTAGGAATCATAAACGAGTATTAAAAAGCTGTTAAACAAGTGATATCCCACCATACCATGTAGATTCGTTTCCCCACGCAACTTATAAGGCTATGGACATTCTTTGTAAGGATTATATGGTCCTGGTGGGCTCAATAGAGTAAGGATGACCCTCTTCATATGGTGCTATCATACTCTATCATAGAGGGTTCTGGCAGTTTTTGGTATATGAGTAAGTGAGGAACAGTGGTGACCCTACCCTACAGAAGACTTGGCTAAAGGTAAGCATTATTATCAACCATTACTTAAAGGGAGAGGAGTAGCTGCCACAGGAA
This sequence comes from Eidolon dupreanum, assembly GCA_028627145.1. Classification (NCBI taxonomy): domain Eukaryota; kingdom Metazoa; phylum Chordata; class Mammalia; order Chiroptera; family Pteropodidae; genus Eidolon; species Eidolon dupreanum. Next base: position 16,482,761 of record CM053508.1, read on the forward strand.
ATGTAAGTGAGAGCCAATGGGAGTTATTAAAGAGAATAACAGAAAGGGATTCGCTAGAGAGGATTTCTTTCTTGTAGCTCTCTTCTAGGGTGAATTTTTCTCAAGAGATAAGGAAGTCAATCCGCATTTTTTACTTATCATCATATGAGAGTAAAAAGTGAATTTTCTTATCAAAAACAGTGGAGTTAGAACCTCAGAAACTCTAAGTTAGAGCTTATGTCAACAGAGACTCCACCCACAGCTTCTCAGCCTTGAGAGCAGCCTCAGGGAAAGAGAGCTACATAAACAGAAGGTGGTGAGTGGTAAATGATTGCTCTTATAACCTTATTAAAACCAACAGAACTTCAGTTAACAGTCCTTCTCTTCTCCATTCGAGGCACAAATTGGAAAATTGGTGAGATTGAAAGGCGTATTTTGAACATTGCTGACACCTGTGAAAGAATCCTCTTTTAACAATATCACTCCTGAAACAAAGCTGAAGAGCAGCAGGCTCCTAAATCTTTTAACAAGTCCCAAAAGTCACTAAACAAACAAACAAACAAACAAACAAGTAATTAAATGACTGTCATACGAGAGGGGGGTTCAGTTAATCTGTCAGGTCTTATTTGATGTCTAAGGTTTAAATAGGTATGAAACTCATTGGCTAGAAGTCCTCTTTCTGTCTGTGATCACTGTCTTAGGTATAACCACAACTCTTCAATTATACTGAATCACTATTTCCCAATGTTGAACTATCATTGTATTCCTAAAATAAATGCTATTTTTAATCCAATGATGGATTTTTATTTATGATATTATATCCTATAATCTTATATTTGCTTGCTATCTTGTCAAGTTTTACTAGTAGATTATGCTAGCCACATGTAATGAATTAGCATGTCCATAGTTATATATGCTCTGTAATAGCTTCATTAGCATAAACATAATTTATTCTAAAAACATTGTCCAGAAATTTCCCATATGATCTATGGGAAAGTGCAGGAAAAGGAACAATTCTTCAACAACTTTGTTGATTTCTTTTGTGGTTATTTGTTCCTTTGTTGCTGTTGTTTTAACCTCTCTTTCAATGTTTAAAATTTATATATTTTCTAGAAAAATAACATATTTCAAATAGATTAAATTCAAATAGATTGAATTTTTCAAATAGATTAGCAAAGATTTGTGGATAGTTTTCTCTTATTATTTTCAATTTCTTGTGAGTCTATAGTTATGTCATCTTTCTTATAATATTGCCTACCTAGCTTTTTGGTTGAAAATTTAATTTATTAAATAGATATTTAATTTCTGAATATGTATATCTTGGCTGTATCTTATAAGCACCATCTTTTATGCAGAAATTTATACCCAAACAAGAACAATTTAAATATCAGTTTTTGAGAAATGTATCTAAAAGCCCATATTTAAAGGATGTGAATGTGCAAGAAAATGTGAACAACTTTAGAAAAACAGTGAAATTTCAATGAGCTATAGCCAAGTAACTAGAATTATCTAGTTAGATAATGTCTTGTTTTCTGCTTTTAAAGGCAAATTGTATGGGGAAAACTCGTATAAGATATATACTAAAAATTTTAAATTCTTCAAAGGGATTACTTGAGTTAATGTATATTAATTCCAAATTCCTATATCATTTTCAGTTCTTTATAATGAACAATCATGTTCAGAAGGCTAGCCTGAGACATTGCAGGATTATCTTCAGAGATTACATTATTTTTACTGTACTAGCTTTACGAAATGTCATGAGTACATTTTTACAAGAATTGAAGTAATATTTACAAGGATTTTTAAAAAACAAGTTTCTATTTAATTCATGATCATTTACAAAATACCTCATTCTTTGACCATTTAAATGAAACATGATTTCGCAGTCTTCATTAAATACCAAAAACAATAATACCTGCATTTAATAAGTGTTTACTATGTGCCAGTTAGTATTTTACCACTTTGGCTAGATTATTTTATTTAATCTTCATAACAACATAATGAGAAAGGCAGTGATGAGGAACTGAAATACAGAATGGTTAAGCCACACAGTAAATAAGTGGCAAAGCCAGGATGCAACCCCAAACTGTCTCCCTTCAGAGCCCACGTTCTTAGCTCTTCACTGCACTACCCACCAATCAGGTGAAAATGAGAGGCCATAAGTCACTAGAGAAATCCTCTCTGTAACTTTACCATTGGCTGGGATGAGGCAGGACAATATGACCTAACAAAATAGCAGCATAACTCTTTCCAAAACTGTTTCACCAGTGTCACTGACAGAGTGGCTTCTTTGGTGCAGAGACACAACTTTTAAAGAAGGTCTGTGACAGTTCCTGCCATCCCTAGGAGGAATTATGTTCATTACAGCATTAGCATGAATACTTAGACTGTTTCTAGGTTGTCTTTCAAGTCATGTATAAATTTGCCCCTTCAAAGGAATCTATATTAAAAGAGCCTTTACCTTAGTATGATGCCACACCCAAATGAAGTATGTTGTTTTATTTGTCTGTGGCATCAGTGTTGAGAACCAGGTGCAATGTCCCTAGCAGATCACAAGATGTGCCCTCAACACAGGCCACCCTCAAAGGATGTTTTCTTTCACATCCATATGTTCTTTCCAATTTGGCATGGAATGGAAAGTTTGGGTTTACTTCTGGAGCATCCTTTGTCTTTAAAAAGAATATTCATTTCCTCATTCTCCTTGGCAAAAAACAAAACAAAACAATAACAGTAATAACATTTGGCACTAACAATGAGAACCCAAAGAAAGATTAAAAGTGGCAACTAATTAGGCTACTCTACTGTAGAGCTGCATTCAAAGGGACACTTAGAAAATTCATTTTAAAAAAACAATCCATAATCTCAAATGTTTTCCATTTTCATATATTTATCACAATTTTACCATATTTCAATAAAAATTAGACAAAAGATAATATTCTCACTGTGACTTTTACTCTGAATAGCCTGTTAAGTTTTTGCCACAGCACAAGCCTTTCTTTGCAGGGATCAAACATGTATCACTTTTATCGTGCTTTCTCCCTTAGCTGCCAAATGCTTATGAGGTTGTCTTCATTCATGCACTTGTATAGTCACGCGATGTCTTCTTTAAAAAAGAAAAATAAAAGAGTCCGAATAAAACAAACAGTTGATATTGATCTAAGCTCACTACAAAGGAGAGTAATTAAAGGATGGATCATTATTTCTCTGATGCAATTTTTAATCGCCCCCACAATAAATTCTCTACCCTGATTATCCCGCTACATTCAGAGATTTGAGCTATTGTATTCCTGGTTTCATGCACTACAGTTCAATTGAATTACCTCATGAATGTGATCAAGGCAGCTTTATTCGGTTCTTGTTTTAGTAAGTACTATCTTAGTCATGAGCTAGTTTTTTGTTGTTCTTGTATTTTTAAAGACCCTGGACAAATAACTTCAATAATGACAAAGAGTTTACAAAAATGTAGCTATGTCAACAAGAAATGAGTTTCTACTGACTGTTAGTCTAATTATGTCTTGTATTTACTTTACTATAATGAATTCAAATAAGAGAGAAAAAGTCTTCACATTTAAGTTGTATCTTTTAGCAACTTTCCTACATTCCATGTAATAGAATAAAATGCAACAGTTTAAGTTCTTGTCAAAAGAGAATTAATTTTGTTCCAGTATGACAAGACTTCAAGTCATACTCCTTATTCTAAAAAAGTAGAATAAAAATATGTATAAATTGTTTTCATTGCATTGATTTTCTATTCATTGCCTTCTCTTTCAAATATTGAGCTATTCATAATTTTGGAATAAAAGCATTAGATATTGTAATACAGCATTTTGTATTTAGCACATGGTTTCATCTCTTATTTCTTCATGTTAAAGTCTTTCCCTTTTATTTTTCTCATTAAATTATTTATTCCTAGTCTAAGCATGGTCATGTTTCACCACTTATTATGATCTGGATATGTCTTGCCTCCCTAATTAGATTTTAACCACCTTGCAGAAAAGGGGGTTATATCTTTCCCTCTTTATATCTTTACCAACTACCTCAGTCACCTAGAGAGTGGATAAGCAAGAAATATTTATTGATTTAGAATATTTATGATTTGGAATTTTCTCAATGAAAATTATAAAAGAGTAAGAAAATGTAATATGTAAAACAGTATTAGAACAAAGAGGATCAATATTTATGAAACAAGTTTGATATATATACCTGGCACTACATATATATCATGTAATTAAATCCTTGAAGTAATTATTTATTAGTTCCACTTTTCAATGTGGAAATGGATAGATTCAGTGAGGTAAGGTTTAGGAACTTACCTACAGTCACACAGTCTAAGCTGCAGGACAAGGTCTTAGGTCTGGCTGACCTGAATGAGGAGGCCCTCTTCCCACTGTGCCATGATGCCTTTTATGAAAATATTAAACCAAAATCAGATCTTACACTTGTTCTATAAGAACTAAAATATGTTTCTTGTTGCCAAAGATGATTTATTTTCTTCTTCCATTAAAGATTAGAGAGGAAACCAACTTGTCACTGTATTATACAAAGCTAGGTGTGCACTACAAGCTATTAAAGGTTAGTCTTTAAAACAGAGAAAAGAAACTTCTGATCCCAAATCAGAGAATTTAGATGGGGAGATAACTAAGTAAGAAGAGGAAGTTCTCAGCAAAGAAACTGCGACAGTATGAGGAAGAAAAGATTATGGTATAGAAAGGATTGATAGGATGTTTTAGTATTATAAGAAATATTAGTTTCTCTCAAAGAGGGGCACTAAGTTCTGGTACACTGAGAAGGAGAAAAGAGACTTTCCACTATGTATTTTTTTTTTTTTTATGTTTGAATTTTGTAAAATGAGAGTTTCAGAACTGAAGGCTATGTCTAAAAATTAAAAGTAGTAAAAATAAGGTTTTGTATATATCTTAAATACATAATTTACAAAGTGCTTATGTTATGTAATTAAACCACAATTCTATAATGTCTTCTCTTATAAGATGGAGTATATTTTAGCTATGTTTTACAGATTAAAAAAACAAACAAACAAACTCAGATTAAGCAACTTGACCCAGGTAACATGCAACAGATGATACCCTAATATTCTGACTCTGAGTTCAATGTTTCCATCATACAAAAGATAGCTGGAAAGACAAACAATCCAGAAAAATACAGAAGAGTGCCTACAACCTATTATAATGGGGTAGATAGAATAAAGCCCAGATTAACATAGAGCCAACAAAAATTCAAAAGACCACAAGACTAAATATATAAAGAAGAAGAACAAGAACTTCATTAGTTCACTACTTTTGAAAGACAACAGCATGGATAAACTTGCTCACATTCTAATGTGCTTTCATCATCTTTGTCAATATGATTGACTGAAAAGAGAGAACATACTTGTGAAGAGGCAACTGAAGCCTGAGACTGGTTAAGGGAAAAAAGAGAGTATATAATTACTCTAAATGAGCTTGAATCTCATTACCCATACAGATTACATCCAAGATACAAAAAGAGCTTGTGTTAGTGATCTGTGGTGGACAAAGGAGATGCTGAAAAGTTGTACAGATATACTATACATACTCGATTTTTAAATAGGTAAATAGATCTCAAAAATCACATGCCATAAACTGAGTTTTTGATTCTAGATAGAATTAACGAAGAATAGCATGGAAATCATTAAGAATACCCCAGTCACAGAGTGGAATCAATTAGATTATGTATTAGTTTGCTAGGGCTGCCATAATAAAATACTATAGACTGGGTGACTTAACAGAAATTTATTTTCTCATAATTCTGGAGACTAGACTGAGTCTTCTCTCCTTGGTTTTATGTGGCCATCTTCTCTGTATGTCTTCATAGGCCCTCCCTTTGTACCCATCTTCAAATTTCCATTTCTAAGAATACCAGTCATATTGTATTAGGGTACACCTTAATGACTTCGTTTTAACTTAGTCACCTCTTTAAAGATCTTATCTCCAAATACAATTACATTCTAAGGTACTGGGGGTTAAGACTGCAACAAATGAATTTGAGGAGTAGATATAATTCAGCCTGTAACAGATAAAGTCAGATTTATTTTTATTTTTATTTTTCATGACAATCGCTTAACAACAGGGATGCATTTTGAGAAGTGTATTGTTAGGTGATTCTGTTATTGTGTGAACATCACAGAGTCTACTTACACAAACCTGGATGGTACGGCCTACTACATGCATAGGCTATATGGTATAGCCTATTACTCCTAGGCTACAAATACAAACAGCATGTTACTGTATTGAATACTGTTGGCAACTGCAACACAATGGTATTTGTGTATCTAAATATACCTAAACATAAAACAGGTACAGTAAAAATATGGTATAAAAGTGTCTGTCTGCACGTTGAGGGGGTAGGAGAGTTGCCGTCAGAGGGAAAGTAGACTTTAGGAGGAAGGAGGGAGGAAGGGAGAAAGAAAAGGAAGAAAAGGGGAGAGAAAGGGAGAGTAGAGATCAAAAGAGACCCAGAGAGATAAAGTTTAAGATGAAAAATAATAAAAGGGAGTAGGGAGAAAAGAGGAGGAAAGGGGGATGTGTGGGGAGAGAGGGGGGTACAGGACTAGGAAGAAAGAGAGATAAAGAGAAACAGAGGGAAGGGAAGTGGGTGTATGTGCAAGTATGTGTGTGTGCACACACGTGTGTGCACAAAGACAGGCTCCGGGCTCCTCGCTTCCCCAGCCCCCTCTCCTGGCTCGCCTGCCGACTCCTGGCCCTAGCTACCAGGTGCACAAAAGGCAGACTGTGTGCTGAGCTTACTAAACGACCTAGAGTTAGCAATAAATTTAACATCATAATTGGGTCCAGCCTTTTCTTTCAACATTGCAAACAACTTTTTCCTTATTATCCATTATAATATTATGGGACCACTGTTGTGTATGCGGTCCATAATTGACTAAAACCTCAAAATGTCATTATGAGGCACATGATTGTTCAGCTGAAAGGAAGAAAACTAAATACAACTGATTCTTAACCAAAACAGAGGAGTGGTGTGCTAGATTAAACCGAAGCTTTTTCCCAAAGTATGTTTCCTGTCCCATTACCAACATGGAGATCCTGATTATTCAGTAGTCTCCGCCGGCTGCAGTTGAGAGCTACCATTATGTGTTTTTAAAAGATAACATTTATTGCACACTTGCTATATAGTACTTTATGTGAATTATTTTAATCCTCATGAAAACCCTATGAGAAAACTCTATGAGACATTAATATTGTCCTCATTTTGTAGATAAGAAATCTGAAGCACAGAGAGTTTAAATAACTTGCACACTGACTCAAAGCTAGTAAATTGAAGACTCAGGATTCAAAAGAGCATGTTTGCCGCTAGCGCCCATGCTTATAACCACTGCACCATCCTCATCATTGTATATCTGAATTTCAGCAAAGCATTTCTCAGACTACTTCATGAACACAATGATATAATGGAAACTGAATTATAAAACAGTTAAATGGGTCTATAACACTTGAATGACTTCCTAAAGAACATTAGCTAGTGGATTGATTAGGACATGGAAGATAGTATCCACAGACCACTTTCTTTGGGCCTGCTCTAGTCTATATTTAAATCAATGATTTACAGAACATAAACAAGAATGTCAAATTAACAAATGATATTGAACTGGGAAGGATGGAAAGTATTTGTATTTCACAATTAGGATTTGTATTTCAGCTCTATGTGGAAAATAACTGTGAGGTAATACATAAAGGTGATCATTTCTTTGAGAGCTGAGGCCATTGGAATGGGAATCATTTAGCCTGTGGGTTTCCAGAGGCATTACAAAGGGAGGTCTCTTGATCTGTATTCATATTATCTTTGAGTCCTCCTGGTAAAAAGGTCACAAAGAACATGAGGACATGGAATCAGGGGGAAGAGACATGGAAAAGGAGCCCCAACATAGGCACAGGGGATAAGGCTGACTTAAAACCTCACTCACAAACCAAAAATCTCAACTCTAAGACTTTTGAAAATTTCCCATGTTTGTTTGTTTGTTTTTCAATCTTTTTTATTTCTCTGTAGTAACTAGCAGAAAGATTTCCAAATCCTTGAAATCACAAAGGGCCTATGTAATAACCTTTGAAGAAAACAAGTAAAGGAGAGCAGAGGATATGGTTTCTTGCCCTTCAAATTCAGAGGTAGGGTTAATGGGAAGATGTCAGGGAACAGTGTGACTGGTGACAGAGGCCAAGTGTGTCTATCTTCCTGCAGGCAAGAAAAAGTCTATAAACTATCCTGGGCTGGGAAGGCACCCCAGGACATAAAAACAGAAAATCTCAATAGGACCTCTAATAACTTGATTCATTCAATAAATAGTCAGAAGTATTTCTAAGGTAATGAGTTTTTCTTGCAGACGATGAATAGAGCTGTAGGGGGGATTTGCGTTGAGGATATGAGGTTGCTGTAGATTCTATTATGTATCTATTGACTCATAATATCTATGATCCTATTATCACTGAGACATGCAAATTAAATATAGATTATTTAAAAGGACAGTTCCAAGTCTAGAAGCTATGGCTAAGATTATACATTAATAAAAGTCTACTATATATTTGCATAACTCTTTACAGTAAATAAAGTGTTTTTGAAGACTTTACATCCAATATTTACATTATCTCCTTTAATTATTCACTGGTCAAATCACTCCAATCTAGCTTCCATTTCCAACACTCTACCGAATTGTTTTTAATAAGTGATCTCCTATTTTCTCCATAATAATCAATGTTTTTTCCTCCTTATCTCACTAGGCTCACACTCTTTCTGCTCCTGCCTTCCATCATGGCACATGGTTCCAATCACATTTCTATCTCTCTGACCATTCCTTCTTGATTTTCTATTGCTATTGCAGTCTCTTCTTCTAGGATCTTAAAAAGGTGAAATTCCTTGTGTTTTTTTTTTCTTGCTCCTGATTACTTCTCAAGGTCCAAATTTTCCTAAGACAATCTAAACCCATGGCCTTGACCAACAACTAGTTACTGATGTTTATCAAATATCTCCAGCTGAGTCACTGTGCCTGACCTTCAACCCATCTTCTCCTACTGTATACTGAATGTCTTGGACATCCACGGGATTTTCAGATCTGGCATGTCTAAAATTGAATGAATTATCTGGGCTCCTAATTTTCTCCTTGCTCCTCTCTTGGATAACATTTCCCAACTTCCAAGCCATTAACCTGGACATTGCAATGGACCTTCCCCTCTTTCACACTCATAATCGGTCACCAAGTGCTGTTGTTTCCTAATTATTTCTTAAACCTGTTTACTTATGGCACCCGCTTTGTTACTGCCATAATTCTGTTATTTACCATTTTTGCAGACCAACTGTAATCACCTCCTGCTGCAGTCTTAGATTTCATCAGTCTAACCTACATATCACAGCCTAAGAGATCTTTAAAAAAAACAAAGCTGTGGTGCCACTGCTTTGCCACACTTGCTCACCAATGCCTTCGTGATTAATAAACTTTATATCTCAGCACAGAGTACATTGTGGCACAGTTCTACACACCTGTACCTTACCACCTACCCCTTCTTCCTGGACACCACATGTGCAAGTCACATCATGCTCTGGATAGTTCCCCATCACAGCATATGTTACTACACCTCTGTGTGCATGTCATCTCCTCTGTCTTGACCAATGTTTTCATTCTCTCTTCTACTCAGCTGAGACATCACTCCTTTAAATGACATCTTTGCTGCTAGCTGTCCATGCTCTCTGAAGAATTAGGATTCTCTTCCATGCTTCTGTAACACCCCATGCAAAGCTCTAGATTTGTACTTTTTCTGTATTCTAACAAACAACCCACAAAGCATCTTATCTCTTTCAAAAATGTAAGCTCACTAAGAATATATCACATATCAAATCTCTTTGTGCCCTGGCAGTAAATACAGGGCCTGATTCATGGTGGATTGCAAACATCTGTTGAGTGACCAAACATGTTCTGCCTATAAAAAACAATTAGCCAAAAAAAAAAAAAATCATGAAGAAATATAAAAAGTGATTGAAGAGCATTTGAGCATTAATGCATCTCTGACAGGCATGCCTAGATCGCCTGAGATTGGTGACCTCCAAGAGTTCTAGCATTGCTCTTTCTCACTGCAACTACCAGGACTCTAGGAAGAAACAAACAAAAGAGGCTTGGGGAGGCTCCCTGGCCTTTTATGATCACCTGGCTTATATTTAATGACTGACATCCTATATTCCCCAATGTCCACTCTCAAAGGCTTTAGTAAGAGATTACTAAGAGGATAAAAAGAGACACAAGTTTATAAAATGAAGTGGGAAAGGCATTTTAGAATGGCTCCACACAAGCAAATAGGCAGAAGTTCAGTTACTTAGTGAAGAAAGGGAGCATCATGCCTCATGGCTCCCAAAGATGTCATTTAAAGGAGTGATGCAAGGGGAACTCAAATATAGTTCATGAAACGAAAGTCACAGATTTAGCAACGTACCAGAAGGGAGACACTGCATATCAACTAGCAGGGCAAGAAATTCATAGACAAAAGGTGGTACATTTCACTTGAAAGTGGGTAATTTGTTACCTTAAAGAAAATTGCCAAGCAAGTATCTCAAGTCTGGCTGAATACCCGGGGAAGGCAGCATCAAGTTTATGCTACAGCAGTAAGCTGAGTGATCACTGTCCTATCTTCTATAGACAAACAGTGTCCTGAATCAGGTCCTGTGGGACAACCTGTAGCTTATTTTTGAACATCTTGTAAACTAAAATCAGTATTTAAATATTGTGAAAAAAATAACAAAGAAGAGTATATGACAGAGACCACATGGCTACAAAGCTTAGAACATTCAGTATCTGGCCCTTTACAGAAAACCTTTCCTGACCCCTGTGCAGACCCCTCAATACAGCTAAGCCTTGTAACCCATTCACTTCCAGAATAATTTCTAAAACTGCACACACTGGAAGGAAGTTTTTGAAAATTGCAATCTTATTACATTATCATGGCCAACTAGGATTTCTCCATGTTAAAAGTTAACAGGTAGACTTTATTATCTTGCTTCTATGAATGATTTCCATTTGTAGAGAACCTATACATTCTAGTGAGGGGAAAAGCATAGGACAGGAAGTTAGAAGTTAGGAGATCTGGTTATCAGTGACAACATCAAGACTGGTTAAAGACCTTAGACAACTTACTTAGCAACGCTGCATTCTTATTTCCCAATCTGTGAAATGGGGATAATGCCCACTTTACTGTCTTTGCGTGGTGTGAGGATATAGTGAGATAACACAGCATGCTTTGCAAAGTTGAAAGGGAGATACAAATAGAGGTATTATTATAGATAATGACATCATTGACCTTTAATTATGGCTACTTTGGAGGAAGATGAAAGATGAATAAATTGTTAGTTATTAGTGGAACTTTCTACTAATTTATTCTTTTATCTCTTTCCTCATTAAATCTTTAATAAAACTAACAGTGTCAGGGCCGACTGAATATAAAGTTTTTATCCCTTAATTCAGTAAATGTGTGTATTTGTTGATTGTGTATTATGTGCTTAGTTCCTTTGAGAAGAGGGAAAATGAGTCATTAATGGCTAAAAGACATCATTAGAATTACATGAAGAAGGAAGCAAGATCCCTAAAAAATTAAAACAAAACAAAGCAAAAAAACAAAACCAAAAAACCCTCACCTTTATTATAAAAAACTATCTGTTTAAAGCTGGTTAAAATTGTTTCCATTCAGGACCTACCTCAAAGTTAACCTGCCTAGCAGTGCTGCGAATTCAAATACAGTCTGATTTGTTCTTTTCTGTATCAGACACAACACTATTTTTACTAGGTCTTATTCCTTTCCTTTTCCCTAGTACACAGAAAGATTGCATTTCTCAATGATCCTTGCTGCAAGGTGGGGACATGTGACTACTTCTGGCCAATGAACTTAAGCATAAATGACATGAGTCACTTCAGGCCTAAGACTAAAAGAACAGTGTGATTTTCCAAGAACTCTCTTTTCCTCTGCTTTGGAAAGCTCATGGAAGATCCATATCCAGATGTCAAAGTCGTAAAAAGGAAACAGCCTCTGTCCCTGATCCTTGAGTGTTATTTGAATAGAGTTGTCCTGGTGAGGTGGAAGCATTTCATTTGTATGAAGAAGAAAAAAAATTTTCTTGCAATAAGTCACTGAGATTTCAATATTTGTCTTTAGTGCAGAATTCCTTAGTCTATTTTAAGACATTTTCCCTCCAAGCTGGGTATCATAGTCAATATTATTCTTCACTGAAATATACAACTCTATATTTTAATTAACTCATTTTATCGTAGAAACTATACAAAGTTTTATTTTTTTTTGTTTGTCTTTCTGTATGCCTTGTATGTCTACAGTGTTATCCTTAACACTCAATCTAATAGATCACAGTTATTTGCGGTGGGGGGGGCAGTTATGGCATGTTCAATGACTACATATGTGTGTGTGTGTGTGTGTGTGTGTGTGTGTGTGTGTGTGTGCCCTTGTCTATATTATTATGTAATTATAAAATTATGTGTGTATGTATATATGCATGTATATATGTACATATATACGCATATATGTACATATATGATCCCTGTCTTAGAGCCTCAGTTGTTTCCTCTACTAAATGTTCTTTCTGCAGATATCTCCTTGGCTAACTCCCTCACTTCCTTTAACTCCTTGCTTAAGTCTCATCTTCTCAGTGAGGCCTACTCTGATTATCCTAGTTAATTCTACAACTTGAAATTACACACACACACACACACACACACACACACACTCACAATGAATTCTTCATACTCTACTCTTTTTTTACCTTTTTTTCTCATAGAGAATTTTACCTTCTAATATACTATGTATATATTTAAAATTTTATCCACTCATTGAATGTATTGTGCAACTAAAAATAATGACTGAGTATACAATTTTGCTAATTTTAAAACCGATTATGCATGAAAAAGTCCAGTTCCTAATAAAGTAAGCATTATAAACATAAACATTACAGCTCCAAGGCATGAAGGAAATGTAGCATATTTATGCCCTATAATGAGTCTAATTTTCCCCATCCTAATATATGTACAACAGAGAGAAGCTTACATTTGAGAAGTGCCTCAGTCTCTTCTAATATACACAGTCGGTTATGGGTAACTCAGTTTAATCTTCCAGATGATCTCCAACTCCATCTGCCCCTTCTCCAGGTAATGCTAGATGATGGTGGGAGATGCCAGGCAGCAGAGAATGAAGCCTTGGATCTGTGCATACAAGTGCTTGGGTCATCTTCTGGGTTCCCTGGCCTAAGAGATATTGTTTTGTGCTTTCTTCAGTGCTGGGGGCCCTGACTGCATCCACTGCTGAAGTCTTTCAGAAGAGAAACTTGGTATCAGTTTGCTTGGTTTGATCAAGGCCTAGTCCCTTACTCATGTTGCCTCTACTTTAGCTCTAAATAGTTGAATCCATCACTATGAATCTCACCCATATTCTCTATCTGGCCTCTAGATAGACTAGCAGCACCACAGCCTCACAGAAATAGAGATCACTTTATCCTTTGTCATGGAAACTTTTTGGCAGGGCTGCTAACAATGGAGGAATTCTAGATCAAGGCCACCCCACACAGCAATCGAGGGAGGCACAGAAGTGCTGGCTCCAGCCCTTTCTCTGCCTAACTACTCCAAATCATATACTTTTGCTCCCACATGGCCACTCCACATAAAGGGATGGGGAAGGATCCCTCTCTGAAAATATGTTTTTCCAAATTTCCAACTGGGTAGCAAGAGAGAAAATCTCATTGCTTTTGGCCTTTTTATTCTAATATTAACCTCTGAGCATCAGGCATCCTATGAGATGGTACCCAATAATCTCCACCTTTTGATAATCACATACTTGAGTAATTCTCTCCCTTTGTATGTGGGCTGGACCTAGTGAATGGAATATATCAAAAATGACAAAATGTCACTTCTGAGATTAGGTTTACAAAAATATTGTGGCTTCTATCTTGCTTGTTTTCTCTGGCACTGCAATAGAAACCCATTATCATGTTGTGAACTGTCATATAGAAAGGCCCACATGTCACGTAACTGGCAAACAAACACCCAGCAAGGAAAAGAGGCCCACAGTCTAACTGCTCATGAGGTACTAAATCCTGCCAACAACCACATAAGTGAGTCTGAAAATGGATCCTTTCTCAGTTGAGCCTTCAGATGAGACTACAGCCTCAGCCAACACCTCGATAGTGCCTTGTTAAAACCTTGAGCCAGAGGACACAGCTAAGGAATGCCCAGATTCCTAACTCACAGAAATAAAAGTGACTTACAATTTTTCTACTTTATGATGGTGCAAACTGATATGCATAATTAATACATGAGATATTCAAAACTTTATTATACAATAAGCTTTATTAGGTGATTTTTCCCAACAATAGGTAACATAAGTGTTCTGAGCACATTTTCGGGAGGCTTGGCCAAGTTATGATGTTCAGTAGCTTAGGTGAAGTAAATGCATTTTTGACTTGAGGTATTTTCAACTTACACTGGGTTTATCAGGACATAACTCCATCATTAGCTCAGAAGCATCTATATTTATTTCCTCTAGCTTTGTCCCCTTTTTCCTCACTTACTTTTGGGAAAGAGGGTGTGGGATTTTTACTTCCTCTTCCCAAGTGCTCAGAATTCCTTTCGTATTAACGCTTCTTTTACCTTAGAGCAGTGAGCCTCATGGCCTAGTTACCATAATTAAGAAGAAAAGCTTCACCATTATGGCAGAAACTGTATGGTTCTTTTTTTTCTTTTTTATTGAGATATAATTGACATATAGCACTATATTAGTTTCAGGAATACAATGTAATGATTCAATATTTGTATATATTGCAAAATGATCACCACAGTAAGTATAGCTAACATCCATCACCATACATAGTTACAATTTTAGCAACTTTCAAATATATAATACATTATTATTAACTATAGTCACAAAGCTGTACATTACACCCCTTATTTTATAACTGGAAACTACTCAATTTTATAACTGGGAGTTTGTGACTTCTATATGGTTCTTGATAGGCAACACACTAGGAATCAGGGACTGTTGGGAAGGGGCTAGAATTATTTAAGAGCCTAAAGACATTATCTTTATTATACCAGGAAAGAAGACTAAGAACAAATGTTAATCTGATCATGAATATACTCTATAGCAGGAATGCGGTTCTGTCCATAAAAGAAATATGAGCTGAATTTTCTGACTCAGAAGATTTATTCATTTTTTATTTAATTACTTATTAATTCCTCTACATGCCAGGCAATAAGTTAGGCACTGTGGATCGAATGATGACTAAGACACAGTTCATTCCCTCAAATAACTTATAATCTAGTGACAGAAACAGACAAATAGCCTGGCAGTTACACTGTACGTAGTGTGATATATAAGAACTATAATATGACCAGGGATGGGTAGCAAATAGGGAGGCAGCTAATCTAGTCCTAGATTCCAGGAAGATTTTCTGGAGGATGTGATGTCTGAGCCCAGCACTAAAGGACTCATAGAAATCATTTCAGTAAAGCTGTGTTGAGAGTGTGCCAGGCCAAGGGAGGAACATACAAAAAGAAGAGGTCAGAGAGAATGTGTGGTAAGCTTAAGGACATATAAGCAATTTAGCAAATTAAGATGTGAAGAAATGGAAAGTGTTGAGAGATGAGCTAGATTCTGCTGGGGAATTTTCAAGAAGAACCTTATATATATATAGAACCTTATACTATAATAAGGATTTTGAACTCTATTCTAAACAATATTTAAGTCAGTGAAGAGTATTAAATAGTTTAAATCAAATGTAAATATGAATATATAAATGTGAATGAAAAACAAACCTGAGAAACCTAAACACAGGAGAATATTTTCAGGATACCGTGACTTGGAAGGTAGGGGGGAAATTGGGAGGATATACTGAAACAAGATCTCAAAAGACAAAACCAAATGAAGTGGATTTGATTACGTAAAAATTAAAGATTTCTGAAAATAAAAAATGTAAATAAAAATATTTTTTCTGTAATGTGACTATTACTTATACAATAAAAATCTAAAATAAAAATTAAAGATCTCTGTTTAGTGAAGGAGTAGCCTATAGGCAACATTAATGGGAGCTAGAGATATCAAAAAAGGGGGGATTATATATAGACTATATCAGGAACTCCTGAAAATTAGCAAGAGAAATGCAAAGTTTCCAATTAAAAAAAAGAGAGAAAGAATAAAAGTGGACAATATAGAGAAAAGAATGCGGACTGGCTTAACCTCATTAGTAACTGGAGAATTATAAATTAAAACAACTATGAGATACCCCTCTTCACGATCAAATGGGCGCAATCTAGAAAACTGAATAAGGTTGTAAGAAAAAAATGAGAATTCTCAGCCATTGCTGGTGAGACTTTGGGTTGGTGCTGCCATTTTGCACAGCAAAATCTAAGAGCTCAGTGAAATTAAATATGCGATCACCCTATGCTACAGCAGGAAAATCCTACTTATGGTATAAATCCTGCAGAATTCTGCATAAGTCTACAGGAGATGCAGACAAGAATGATGATTGCAATACCTGGTGGTTTAAGGTAGCCAACAACTAGAAGTAATCTAGGTGTCTGTCACTAAAGGTATGCATGAACATACATGGTATTTGATAGTGATGGAATATGCAGCAGTGAGAAGAATCTAGCTAAAGGGACAAATATCAACATGGAAGATTACAAAAATAAAATAGTGGATGTAATAAGTATGAGGGGTTTATGGTACAACTCTATTATTTCCATTAAAAACTCTATATAAATTTAACAACACTGCATTTGCAAGGATGCATATTTAAATACAGAAGTAGGATGGAAGGATATATGTTTAATATAATTAAAAGTTTCTATCAGGATGTGGTTCCATAATGTAGCAGTTAGCACGTCTACACGCAGAAGGTCCTGGGTTCACACCCCAGTGGAGCCATAGTCCATGGTCTATGGCCATGCCACCCTGAACAAGCCCAATGTCTGATCTCGGAAGCTAAGCGGGGTCGGACCTGGTTAGTACTTGGATGGGAGACCATGTAGGAAGACCAGGTGCTATAGGCATAAATAATGATAATAAATAAATAAATAAATAATAAATTTTTAAAAGTTTCTATCAAGAAGGATGGAAGAGAATGAGGGAGGATAAAGGAGAAAAACAATAATAAATAATGACATAAAAAAATAACATTAAACCCGTACTGAGTTGAATTGTACTCCCACCAAATTCATGTCTTTCTTGGAACTTTAGTATGTAACTTTATTTGGAAATAGAATTGTTGCAAATATAAGTAGCTAAGATGATGTTATACTGAAGTATGGTGGGCTCTAAATCCAAAATGACTGGTATTCTTAAAAAAAAAAAAAAGAAGGGACATAGAGACACACATGCACAGAAGGAAAACAATGTGAAGACCCACAGAGTATTGTGTGATGATGGAGGCAGAGATCAGAACGATGTCTCTACAGACAAGGAATGCCAAGGACTGCTAACAACCATAAGAAACTACAAAGAGGCAAAGAACGGTCTTCACCTAGAGTTTTCAGAGATAACATGACTCTACTGATCCCATTATTTCAGATTTTTAGCCTCCAGAACTGAGACAATAAATTTTTGTTATTTTAAGCCACCAAATTTGTAGTATTTAGTTCTGTCAGTTCTAGAAAACTAATGCAAAAACAAAATAAGGTCCTGCCCAGACCCATGATAATGGCCATGAGTTGATGTATATTCGCCTGAGTTACTAGAATAAATAAAGGCTATAGTAGAATTCTTTAATGTTCTGGAATTGGGTGACAATATTAACACCCTTGTAAGAAGCAAACACTATGCTATCTAAGACTTGTACTGCATAGAACTGATCTTTGCCAGAGCTGTGTTTTTATTTATGCTACTTTCATGGTAGTGTAAGATTAGCTATCATATAAGGACTCTGTTTCTTCTATATTTAGAAACACAACACAAACTTCATAATTGGGGTAAGAGAAGAAAAAAATATTTAGACAAGTTTTGTGTCAATAATTTCTACGAGAGGTTCTTGGGTCCCTGTCAATGAACACTATTTCTGAGAATGGCTATTTTAAATTCTTATGTGGAACAAAAACACTGAAACTGGTCCCAAACCTCAGTTAGCTGTTGACATTTGAATAAACGTAAGTGAGCATCTCGGATTGTACCCTAAAATCTGACTTGTTCCTAAAAAGAGCAGACACAAAGTCCCCCAGAATTGATGGCCTGAGCATCTTCTTTAAAGTTAGTATTATTTTGACTTAGGAAGCAGAGGATTCTGCTTCATGACTGAGTACCTGTACCTGTTAATGTCAAAGCAGACCCTACCTCCCCTGCTTACAACCCCTTCCACAGCCTTTCAGATCTATGACCTTAGTTAGCAATATCAGAAAGTCTCAAGGCACATTTTCTAAAACAATGGTTCTCAGTTTATTTTTTTCAGATTTATAGAGGTACAACTGACAAAACTGTAAGATATTTAAGGTATAGAATGTGATGATTTGATACACATATACATTACAAAAGGACTCCCCCATCGAATTAATTAACATACCCATCACCTCAAATATCTACCCATTTTCTTTGGTGAGAACATTTAGGTTCTAGTCTTTTAGCAAATTTCAATTATATAAATACAGTGTTAGCAACTATAATCACCATGTTATACATTAGATCCTCAGATCTTATTCATCTTATAATTGAAAGTTTGTACCTTTTTACCAACTTCTATTTTCCTGACCCAATGGCTCTCAATTTAGATGTTCATTAAGATTCACTGGGTAATTGTTAAACTACTGATTCCTTAGGCTTATGTCTGCCCCTGCCCAACATCTTCCCTCTACCTCAAAGATTCTCATTCAGAAGCTAAGCTGGGGACAAAAAAAATCTGCATTTGATTAAAGCAACAAAATAAATACCTCACATGATTCAAATGTAAGTTCTTTGACAATACTTTGAGAAAGAGTTTTTTTAGATTTCTCATCTTTCATGTGCCTATGATTCACATGATGTCTTGTTAGGGTGAAGATTCTGATTCTCTGTAGGTCTAGGTGGGATTTGATTTTCAGCACTTCTAACCAGTCTCCAGGTAATGCAGACACAGCTGGTCCATGAACACTTGAGGTGGGAAGCTTTTAAAATCCGGTGCCTCAGCAACATCACAGACCCATTGATTCAGGATGTTTAAGAAAAATATCAGTATTTTTCTAAAGCTCCCAGATAATACCAATACATAGCCAGGTACTAGGCTACAGTGCTGGTAGCCATTTCCAGGTGGTAATAGTAACTTCCAACTCACAGACTTTCTCCAGACACACAGATTAACAGTAACTGATATTTCGAAAGGATAGATGACTGACTTCAAAGGAATGAAATTTAAGAAAAATAAACCCTTGGTATAATCATAATATTTTTTATTTAACAAGATCATTATTTTACTGCCTCAAAGAACACTGGAATTACTTTTAACTATATTACCTTTAGCAAATTAAAAACAGACAGTTATGGATAGACCTCATGTTTTTGTCACTTAAGAGTCAAAGCTTATTGTGATATTTTTCTTCTTTGTGTCTGGATTTAATCCTGGTTTCTGAGCCTCTTACTGTACTGGTTAAGCTATGGGATAGTGGTTCCCAGACATGGCTGGATAGCCCTCTCTATACCTTATGGATTTATGGGTTAACAATGATTAGAATGTTAAAGACATCAGGGCAGTCACATACTCAGTACAATTATCCCCCAATTTCCCTCAACTGAGTAATCATTTATGTCAAGAACTGCCTCTGGCAGCACAAATTCTGACTGTTCTGCCCAAACCTGGAATCCAGTTTCCAAATCTTTTTTTCTTTTCTTCCTCTTTGTGACCTTTTGCTTTCACCAAATGATTAACAAGGAAACTATTTACGTAATTAAATTCTGATTTCTAAAACCCCCACCTGTTTCTGTGGTCGCTTCAAAGGGGCTTCTTCCAGGACATTTGCTTACAGGAGCCAACCTTCTTTTCTTCAGTTTCTGATCATTAAAGGGGGTGATATATGTGGAAAGTACCTTATAAACTGTATTAACACTAGGTCCTCTTATAACTGACAGTCTTCTGAGGTGATCATGAGTAGCATTTGGCCGGATATCAAAACATTTGTCTAAAATAAGGAATTGTTTTAAAATGATATGAACTATCGAAATATTATATTTTAACCTAAAACATTTGCAGACAGAACTGACATTCGGCCTACATGTGCTGGCATGCCTGTTCAACTGTTTAAGTTTGAATACCCTTTCTGATGGGACAGGCATCTGTTCTGATTGGTCAGTGTCAAAACCATGCTGGTTATTAAACTATCTGGACACAATCCCTCTATGTCCATAAATCTTTTGACATAGGATCAAAGTCATTTCTTTGAATATAGGTCCTCTGCTAAAAATATTGATTTCTTTCCATAAACCACACCTATAACATATCACCCTGAATTTCCAGTTTCAGTTGTCTTTGGTGTGTAGTGAGAATTAAAAATCACTTAAAATGCAGAATACAAGATTTCCACAATTTTAAGATTCCCCCATTAATATTTTAGAATATCTCACCCATACCTCATTTAACAGCAATTTTTAAAATCTTGCCATAACGAGTCTTGACAAAGCAAACGATCTAGTTTTCATAGAATCAATAACTTTCTTTTCACACTCATGCTATATTCTTTGGGTTTATATAATATCCTATTAAATTATGCAATTACAAGAACAAGCTCAACTGTTATAAAATGGGAACAAACGCAACTGACCCTGGTCAACATATAATTCAACTGGTGGGAGTGGAAGTTTGCAGGCATACTATATTTAGCTCACTAGCCCCAAGGGTTCAGTCTACCAGGGGCATTAATATTAGATATACATGAAAATGCTGGTGTTCCATCATTTTTTTTTTGACCTACAAAACCAGAAATTCAATAATGATTCAACCAGTATGTTTTATAGAACCATGCAAAGCTGGTCTGTGAGTTAACTGCATATCAACTAAGGCAGCTTTTAATATTAAAAGAAGAGAGATGCTTTTCAACACTGTGCTTCCTCTTTAAGATTTTTGGACTGCACTTATTAATGGTATTTATTCTTCTGCCAAGCATTTCACAAAAGCTTTCCTATGACCCCCAAATAAAAGTTCAAAAAAAATTGCTATTGTTAAGCAAGTTTGGGAAATGCCACATACCGTACCCACCTAGGAGATCCATAATGCTCATTAACATAGCAAAGGCTCTGAGAAGTCCCACAGCAAAGGCCTTTAACTTTGTTTACCTTAGGGTTTCATAAATTAATTTGACAAAAGTAGGCTGGTTCATGTAACATCTAATCCTAAAGAGCTAATGTTTAATGAAACAAACACACTTTAGTAAACACTACCCAGCCAGCATTAAGGATAGTATTATCCTGATTTTGCAGTAGATTAAACAAATACAGTCTTAATATCTGTTCAAAACAGCACAATTTGTGCAGGTGTCCCAAAGCACCATACAAATTTCATAGTGTTAATGTTCTCCCCTATACAAATAGAGAAACAAAGGCATAAAGAAACCTTAGGTTGCTTGCCAGAATACACACAAGACTGAGACAAACTGGAACAAAAGCCCACATGTCCGAACAATGATTTCTAAACTGTGTTTACAAACAGAACCGAATCATAGCCACTCACCGTTCCCAGCTGGAGGGACTATTTCAGTAAAGTTCTGCCTTGGTGATTGTATTTTCATTTAACAAACTTGTAAAATTCAAACATATTTTTGCTACTTTAACATATTTACCTCTTTAGGGGTAGTCAATAGTCCTTTTTGTTCACTGAGTGGTGAAGAAGGTAGAAGGGACTCTACCTTTCACTTAAATATATGTCTTATTAAGAAATAGATATTTCTTTATGTAATTTTCACAGTAAATAAAATACAAACTAAGGTAAAAAGTATATTCCTCAAACCAGAAATAGAAGATAAGACTTTGGAGCTCATGGTGACAGACTGACATTGACCTATATATTTGACTGTTGGTGACTTTGATCAACAATTGAGAGCAGAGACTCTGTAAAATCTCTAACAGCTACAGGGATTCAAGGATCGACTGTCTTAGCTCAGAAGCTCACTGAAAAAACAAGATATGAATGTATGGCTCTCTGTTGGCGAGATTCCGACCTTGAGAGAATGAATCTCAGTCATTTATAAGGTTAAATAGATTTATGCGTTCTAAAGCTTGTCAGAATAATGGGTGTTTCCCAGCATTTTGGAATTGCGTGCTACGTGACAGGGGAATAACTTTTAGAACATACCTGCCCACCCCCTCTGCGAGGGTGGGAGGTGGGGAACGTGATGTGTGACTTAAGAATCAAATTTATAGACATCCTTGCTCCTTATATGTTATCTTTGAATACTCTCCTACACCACAGGGCCTCATTCCCTCTGTCATGAACAATATCTGTTATTTCAGAACACTGCAAAGCTTTACCTCAAGGCCGAGTGAGAGTTGTCAAATAGAGATGAAGAGCCTTTTGGCAAAAAAAGTGCTCTTAAAATGTTTACCTTCTCATACCTAATGGTTTTAGATTATATCTTATTAGCCTAGGAGACCATTATATAAAGTACAATTAAGATCTCCTTGACATTTTCTAGGAGTTCCAGTTCAGCTTTGCTAATGGCTATAACTTTGTTGTTTTTTTTTTTCTTTTAATTTAATGCCACACAGTGTTGGAAATGCAGTTTACAATAATGTGGACTACCCAAGGTGCACTTGCAGTAATTACACAGAATGTCAACAGCCTCTCAAGCTGGGTCCTGTGTTGATCGCTTCTCATGGCATTCTCATTTGCTCAACTTGTTGTTAGAATTACAGCTCTACCTATAGGCTCCTGCCCTTCCAAGACTGTTTAAAAGTGTCCTCCAAACTTTTGCTTTGCTCTCGTCTACTGAGTTTAATATTCCCGAGATTAAAGACAGAAATTAAACCTAGGTCTAAGAATAGGATAATTGTTCCCATGGCCAGTATCCCACGCATTTGTCAGTAACTTTTGTTCGAGAAGCATCTACTGAGCATCTATTATATATCCACCCCTGGTTTAGGCACTAAGGACACAAAGCTAAGTAAGATACTCTCCTATTGTCACTCTTATGTGTTGGAGTAAGACAGTTCAGAGATATCTTTCTACCCACAGAAAAATTACTTCACAGAAAAAGAAAACCTACATAAGTTAAAATTTGAGCCATAGAGTTCTAGCCCATACTCCTTATCTTCTTCTTTTTTTTTTTTTTTAACATATTTTCCTCTATGGTTCCATGCTATTCGGACCTCTGGTTATCAATTTGGTAAATAAATAGCTAAAATTTATGTAATGCTTATGCTGTATTGGACTCTGTTATAACCTATACATACTAACTCATTTAATCTTCACAATAAATCTATAAAGCAGATATTATTATCTTCACTTCACAGACAAAGAAACTGAGGTACAGAGATGTTTTTTTAAGTTTCACATGGCTAGCGAGCAGAGAATCTGAAGTTTGAACCTTCATTATTTACAAAGAGTCTGACACTGCTCTGCCATTAAGAGGAAATTCCTGATAAAGTATTAGTATGGTAAATTAAACAATATAGTCCCCAGAAGATGATTAACACATGTCATAAAACCAGGATGGCTGAAAATGAAGAGGGCCAGGACAGGAAGAGAACAAAGACGTCTCTTTTAGCCATCCCTGCTTCAGTACCAATGGCACCAATTTTTTATAAAGGGGAGTAGGATCAAAACAAGACAGCCCTGCATGTGATTAGTAATTTGTTTTAAATATACTAATGCTTAGGTTAATTTAGTGTATCATATAGTTGACCTTATTTATATTAGAGGTTCACCAGCCAAACTATCCGATTTTGTTCTATTTTATAAAGTCCTGAAATGAAGGAACTTCTAGTATTAATAAAGTAGAAGCCTGAACAAGTAAGGTGCACCCCGTCTAATGAGTGCTGCCAGGGTTCCGGGGAGCGAAGCGGGCAGGCTGGGAAAGCCACACCTCTTACATACTGTGATTGAACCAGGCTCACTCAGGTATGAGAGTTCTGCATTTTATATGTGCGATTTATTATTTCTATACTAAATTAAAAGTAGAAAAACAGAAGAGCATCTAACTTACATTATGCTCCCAGTGGACTAAGGAGAGCTTTGCAAATGCCGGCCAGGAGTTTTTCCTGAGACATTATTTTCCAGCCCATTCTGAATCTGGAAAGAAGGAGCAAATAGGAAAATAGTTTAACTGTTCGGGTTAACACTAGATCTCGGAAAGTGCTAAATGAGATGCTGGGAAGTGTCAAACCATTGATCAAAGAGGTGCCTTGCCTGTTGCTGAAGAATCACCTTCATTCTCAAGGCCAGAATTGCTGGGGTTACATTTTCTCTTTACAGTATCGATCATATTTTTTACTTGCTTGACTGGTTAAAGAACAGGTTTGGTCCTGTCACTAGATTTCTTCAGGGTTAAAATGTGAAAGAATTGTAAAACGGTTGTGCTTATTTGAACTGGCGCCTATTTAGTTCTCATTGTCTTTGAATAAAATTTATTACATGCCATTTATGTTCTTTTTAAGCTATTCGATTATCTTTTTTTTTTTTCTGACTGCAAATTCATTTGAGTCTGGCTAAAATAAGCTCCAATGTTTATTTATGATTCTCTTGGCCATTGAGTTAATTTTTTTTGTCATGCTTTAGCTATTATCATGCTGCAAGTTATTGGTTATAAAATTTTGTACATTTTTATAATTGTTGGCTAAAAAATAATGTTTTATCAATGTATTTGAAAGAGTCATAGATACATAGAAGGAAGATAAAATATGTTTAAGAAGTTTATTTTTTTCTATGTATTTAAATAAAAACTCTTTTTACTATGTTTCATTATACTTAGTTATAGCTGGCTTTATAATCTCTATGCTGCACACTGAGCTTATAAAGTTTTAGTGCAACCTCCAAAACTTCCTGTAAATTAATAAAATGTGGATATATTTTAGCATTAAAAATAATGAAAATATGGGGTCTTATTTTGGATAAAACAAAAAAGTAAAAGACTACCTAAACCACTGGCTGTCTTATTTATTTAGATAAGATGAATTAACTAAGACTGTTAAGGTAGTGCCTTTTACTCAAGTAAATGACAGAGTATGTAGGACAAATAGATAAAATAAGAAGAAAATATAATGTCATAGCATCACTGAGATTGGCAGGGTTGAGCCAATCAAGATGAAGAGCAGATGGCTGTGACAAGGGGGCATTTAAACGGAAAAACGGGATTCATAACAGTAAGAGAAAAAAGAATGGAACATTCCTGAACTTCAAGTTTGTTTTAAATAAAACCCTACAAAGACAGAGAATGAAATGATGGTTGCCAAAGGGAGTGGGGGTGGGGAGGTAGGAATAAAAAAAACAATATATAAAACTTTATTTTTAAGCTTTTGGTCCATGATATACATTCAAAATCTACATTAAATAAAGTCATAAAAATTTAATATTAGCTCTTTAAATAGGCATTTTGCAATTCCATCTCAGATGTTATACTGTTAGATTTAGTGACTTTGATCAAGACACTTACTTTTTGTGTGTGTATGTGAAGTTGTATTTCCACATACAAATTTCAGGCAAAACTATGTTTTTCCAATCTTTTCACAGGAAGACTGTGGCCCATTCAGGTATGATCTGCAAACTTTCAGCTCTAAGTGAAATTTTCAGTTATAATATGATGAGAATCTTTAAAACTAGAAGTATTTCCTTTTCGTAAATGTTTCCAACTAGGACTCCTTCCACGTTGTTTAGGGTGGGTTATCCCAGCGAGAACAGACATCCCAAGGTTCTGCTGGATGAGAATCGGGGTTGGACCAGAGATATCTGCCTGGATGGGAGAAGGCTTCTTCTAGGGTTCATTGTAGTAATCAGTACAGAGAATTCTGAATTTCCACATTCAACTGTTCCTCTTTTTTTGTCACATGATTGACATTTTTTCTTGCTTTCCTGCTCTGGGTACCCGTAGAGATAACCTTTTTGATGCTGCTGCCACCAGCCACATCAGTTATGCTGCAGATACTCTTAGAAGGCTCCCTCACCAGTGTCCACTGATCATGCCCACACTACAGCTGTTCCCACTGTCTCTCCTGAAGCTACTGGTATACAGGACACTGGTTTCTCTTTAAGGCTGGCTTTATCTTGTAGAGCTCCCAGCAATGTCTTTCGTCACTGCCAATGTTGCTGGACTGGAGCTGCCACTTTACACTCTTAACATTCCAATTAAATTTTAGTAAATTTCTCCATTTCATTTTTTTTTTTTTTTTGAGGGGGGGTGACTTTGTTCCTTTAGATTGACATACCATGCCTTTTGGTCAAGGATTCTTTGGGAGCTAGGCCAAATACCTGAGCAGCGGACATGGTGTGCTTCTCCTAATCTCTTTTCCCTCTGCAACATCAGCCCTGTGTCCTTGAGTTATTCTCTATCGGTTAGGAGCTCAACCTTAAAGGGCTTGCCTCCATTATCCTACAGATGTATCCAAATTTGCTAAATCTTAACTGCACACAACATGACTGGTTACATAATATATTCTCTGAAGTTTACATTTGGCATTTCTATTAGGCAGTCAATAACATTCTTAATAGATTTGTTTGCTGTATTTTTGAATAATAATATTAGCAAACATTTATTTGACACTTCTTTTATACCAGACACTGTCCTCAGTCCTTTGCAGGTGTTACCTCGTGTAACAATCTCAGCTCCAGGAGGGAGATGCTTTTGTTGTTCCCAATTTACAGATGAAGTAACTGATGCCCCAAGAAGTTAAGTAAGTACACAAAATCACACAGTAAGAGTGACAGAGCTGAGATGCCAACTCCAGCTGTCTGCCTCCAAAGCCTGCCATGTGAAGCCCTGCCCTCTCTCATGCCATTAGAAGGATGTATATTATTATGGCTACCCATAAGTTGGGGATGCTCTAGATCAATTTAGTTTTATTTTAAGT
Source organism: Eidolon dupreanum (assembly GCA_028627145.1). Taxonomy (NCBI): domain Eukaryota; kingdom Metazoa; phylum Chordata; class Mammalia; order Chiroptera; family Pteropodidae; genus Eidolon; species Eidolon dupreanum. The sequence goes on from CM053508.1 coordinate 16,509,766, forward strand.
ATTGCTTTAAATTGGCATCATTGTACCTAATTACATTTTCAAGGCTCAGTTTAGTCATTCTCACATTGTTTCTCAACTTATGTTCTTTTGCAGAACAAAATTTTGTTAAAGAAAATATTTCACAAAGTTCATACAGTAAAATTATAGAAGATGTGATCTTTCCAGATTTTATATTTAACTCGCCCCCATTTTGGTTAAACACAACGAAAAATAGTTTGTTAGATGGAATGAATTACTCTTTTAACAATTAGAGACAAATCTGGACAAACAGTAAAGCATTGTCTATAGCTTAAGAGTGGAAATCTTAGGCCAACCAGAAGTCTTCACTTGGGAGCTCCATAAGCGAAATTACACACTGCACTGTGGTACCTGGAGGGGACTGCTGCCCCTTAAACTGAGCCAGAAGATGGGGGGTTCCATTGCCCAGGTCTGAAAATCTTCTGTCTTCTTGTTTGGCAATCTGTGTGTTAATCATTCACCTAAATGATCTGCTAAAGAGTATTTATTCCCAAAATAGAGATGTGGAAGTCAGCCTATACCACTGGGCAATGACTCCACCTCTTGTAACTTTCTCATAGGAGTAAATCTGATCAATGTCACTGCTGTTGAAGTTATACAAGTGAACCAACTATAAAGTGGAATTCCCCCCCGCACCCTCCCTCTTGTTTTCATGTACTTTGTAACCTGAGGAGAAGTTTCCATGAGGAAGCAGAGTTTATGTTGAAGTTACTGACTGATGTATGGAAGATCTCACACACAGAAGCTGCCTGTAGACTTTAAAAAATAAAACTGTTGTGTCCACAACTGACCTGTGCAACTAGAATGCTAAATGTTTTCCTTTGCAGCGGCATTGGCAAGGTTCCTTCCCTCACGTGAGGATCTTACAAGATGCCCACTGTTCTCCATTCGGACGTCCCCATGGTGATAGAACCACCTAAATAAAACTGCCCATGAGGGTTTTCATCCCTTGGCAATGATGCTCATTCATGATTGTGCGGGCAACGTTCTTTACTTAGGAAAAGATTTCCTACTGTAATGAGTCCTGCCTAAATGTAAGCTAAATATAAACATAAAATGGAAAAATGAGTCAATTATCTAATAATTTTGGTTAGTATTGACATAATTTGAAGCAAAATTGAGGTTTTTTTTTTTATTATTTTTTGAGTAATTCCTCCAAGCCGTGTAACTTTGCATATGTAGTTATACCTGGCATTAAAGCCATTGAAGCTTTTCCTCCCTTTTTTATCTTTATTCAAAATTGCTCATATTTAATCTTTCCCATTTCAATTTTATTATGGAAAGCAGTATAATCATGTGAACATTTCTGAACCACATGATTAAATGGAATTGAATTAAGAAGAAAAATATTTTACCTGGAAGTTTTTGACACTTGACAAATTATGCTTACATTTGATTATTTTCTAAGAGAATTACCTGGAATCTACCTTGAGCTTTAATTTTAAGGCTCTTTCTTTGGGTGCTGGTGCTTTATATCTGGAGCTAACCTGGTTCCAAATCAAGGAGCAATTTTGATCATAAGCACAGTCTACTCTCAGAGGAATCAAGAACTCCTGGACCCCCCACATTCATCGCATCAGAACACTGTCCTTCTCCTTGTGTAAAGGGGAAACTGCATAGAGGAGATTCGGGGGGGCGGGCTCTAAGGTGAGATATCAAACCCTTTGTTTATCTTGAATAGGCATCATGTGCTGGGTTCAGCCTCTGACACAGAAAAATAAATGTTAGCTGAGTGAACAGGTAAAGGTTAAAACCATCTAGAGAAATAACCATTAATCATTAATTTGTTAGATTTTTGCCTGTTGGAATTTTTATTTTCAGATGTATGCTTATGTCACTAATTGGTGCCTGTTATTTCCACTGGATACAATAATTCTGTGGCGCTATTAGAAATAGTATTAGCTAACAGTTACTAGGTGCTCCAACATGCCTGGCCCTGTGCTACACGCTTTACAAGTAATCACTCATTGCATCCATACAGCCACCCTACAAAGTTGAAGTTTATTATTATCCTCATTTACAGATGAGCAGTTTGAGTCACAGAGAGGGGTTTATATTTTGAGAGCTTATTAAATTTGGTTGACAGGGAAAGTGGAACAGAAGGGAAACAGAATTAACGTGCATCGCGTTTCCACTATATATCAAGTTTACTCTTTAATCGAAACCAAAAGAATACCCAGAGGAAGGAATTTCAACCCTCTTTAGACAGGAAGACTAAGGTTCTGAAAAGTCCAATAATTTTCTGAACATACTTAGCTAGAAAATGAAAGTAATGAGATAAATCTAAAACTCCTCAGAATCTGCCTATTCAAGATAAATGAGGAATCCACTTAGCAGCTCCCCAGGCCCGGTGTACAATCTGACCTTATACAAAAGGAGAAGGATGAAGTTCCTGGTGTGACAGATGTAGAGGTATTACTGATTTCTATGGAAGTAGACCGCTTACGATTATAAATTTCTCTTCCATTTGCAACTAAGTTGACTATAGAGATAAAACTTCAATGAAATTTATGTCAGTTTCCAAGGGCTCTGTAACAGCATACGGTAAACTGGGTGGCCTACACAACAGAACTCTATTGTCTCACAGTTCTGGAGGCTGGAGTCCAAAACTAAGGTGTCAGGAGAAGCAGTTCCTTCCGCAGGTTAGGAGGGAAAGATCTCTTCAAGGCCTCTCTCTTTGGCTTGCACATGATCACCTTCTCCTTACATTTCTTCAGGTTGTCTTTCCTCTATGCATGTTTGTTTCTGTATCCAAATTTCCCTTTTTATAAGGATATTGGTTTTCCTGGATTAGGGCCTGCCCTAATAACCTCATTTTAACTTTATTACCTCTGAAAGACCTCATCTCTAAATAAGGACACAGTCTGAGGTAATGAAAGTTACCAGCATATTCTCTTTTTGGAGAAGAGAGACAATTCCACCCATAACAGAACTGAATCTCAGACTTTACAAAAAATGAGACATAACAGGCTTTTGGTTGTGCCTAGGGCTCTAGATGCTTATGAAGCATCTCACTTGGCATTTAATCCTGTTATTCAGGCTTGGTTAAGAACCAACCACTGGCTAAGGAATGATAGAAAGGTCACCAACACAGAGCATACCAGACTCTAGATACTATAACATGTAATACTGACTCTCTCAACCGAGAGGTATGCTACATCTCTCAACACATGGGACCCCAGGAAGGAAAAGCACATCTTGCTTGGGTGTCCTCCTGAGCTTCCAGTCCCATTGACATAGTGGTCAATACCCCTCCACACCCTGGAGCTGTGCCAAGGGTGGGCTTCTATTGCAATTAGAGGAGCTCTGCTGGTCTGCTGTTTGAGTGGCAAGATCTGAATTGGTTTTTCTCCCTTATGTTCTTCAGATCCAGCCCTGTAACAACTTCGTTGTGGGAACAATGGTGTTCCAACACTGTGCTTGTTTTTTGAGTAGTGATAAGCTGTACTCCCTTTTTTCTTAAAATATTTGCCTTCACATTTTGCTCAGTTGGCATGTAAGATAAATGTAATTTTGATATTTATCTGATCTACTGATGTGGGACATGTGGCAGAATCCAGGAGCATCTTTTAGTATAAACATATTCAAGTGCAGATAAATCTGGAAATATCTTCAATGTTAAAGGACATGTATTTTCTGTAATGAATCTGAAAGCTCACAAGAAAAAAAAGATATGATCTCTGAGGCCAAATTGGTGGGTAAATATTGAATTGTTATCTCTGCTGATAACATACTTGTTGTTTGTTATGGGATGTGCACTATAATGGTGATGGGGTGAGTAAAGAACTGAGAGAAAATTTGAAGATGCTAAAATGAGTGAAGAGTTATTTTTCGCATACACGTGTGCCCATGTGTATGAGGGGTGGGAAAGGGAGAGAGAAAAAGGGAGCACAGGAGAGTGAGAGAGATAAAAGAAACCCATTAGAAGTATTTTTGACACATTCATGGCCTACATCTAGAATGCACAAAGGTATAATTAAGTCAACAAAATCTCCTGAGAGTCTTGAGCCCAGGAAAATCTATTTATTTTACTCTAGAAACAAGGGAGCCAGGGTTATTAAAGGTAGGGGATTCCTAGTAGTGGGAACACAGTCATAGATTTCCTAAATCTCCCGAAGTCTGACTCTCTCATTTATCTGACGTTCCCTTTCTCATACCTGGTGTCCTATCTGGAGATCCATCTCCTCCTGATGATGGACAGGAAGAATAATCTTATCTTTGGAGTGAGATCCACTCCTAACCCTGATTGGTGAAGCTTGATCCTTGATGTTCCAAATGTAAAACCACGTCAGAACACAAGCCAATATCTCAACAGTCACATGAAACATGTACACCAATAGTCACGAGTGTGTTGACACTTCACAATCTCAGTGTTCTTTTTTATTTATCCATAATGTTATTTCTAGTACAGACTGTGCCTGTTAGGTTTTTAGCATTATGAATCTTGGGATATAAGATTGGCTAATGCCTTAGGAGGGACAGAGATATCTCCCATCTCCTGACATCCACAGCTATCAGCAATGACCAGAAGATATAACCCTATAAACTCTAATTTTCCAAGATCTAGTCCCAACTCCTTTCTATCTAGGCCTTTCAACCTGGAAAGCAGTTCATTTCATGTGTAATTTTTCAGAATTGTATAAGAGAGTGCAAGATGCAAGTTTTACTCTTTCAATCATTTGTTTTAATGTTATTACTCAAAATAATCATTTCTTTTTATACAATGCATATCAACACATATTTGTTTTCCTTGGAAATTATTCCTATAACTAAAGAGGTATTTTTTTGGCTTGAATAATAATTTAATTATCTTATGTTTTAAAAAGCTTAAAAACATTACCGGAGTTTGAATTAATTCAGAAAGAGGTATATTGACCCAACTTTCTTTTATCAACAGGGTAAAAATATTTTGCTCTATTTACCCCATTCTCCAGATTTCAATATCTTTTTGTATGTGATCCAATTTACTCCAGGCATTCTGATAAGGCATTAGGGTATGAGAATGCCATCAAGTATAGAAAAAGTATAGTAATGAGAAATAGTGATATATAACAGGTAATATGCTAAATTGTAGTTCATGGCAGTTTTTATGATGTGTTTCTGTGTCTATAATATGCTTATCCATCTTGTCTTCTTATACACGTTCTGGGGAGTTAGGGATTGTGATTTATTATGCATTAAAGAAACTAACCCATTGTGGGTGCAAAAAGAAAGCATATGCATTTCCTTATGTATATTTTATCTAGCCAGTAGAAAAGAACCTGGTTTTGAAGGGATAATATTATTTACAAAGAAACCATATATTAGATTTCCCCAAGGGGTATTTTTATAACAAGCACCACTCCAGATCTGGGCACACAGCCCTGAAGATGCATAAAAAGAAAGTTAGTCTTGGCATAAATTGTGATGAGCTGTAAATATTGAACAAAAGCAACATTTCCAAGCAGTGACTGTTCAACAACATACAAAATGTAGGAAAAGCTTTCTTAACTTCTCAGAATGAAAAATGTAAAGAGTTGGGAAAAGAATTAATATACTCTTTTGTATGTCTTTTGAATCAGAAACTTCAGTTGAAGTAGAGCATGGATAATTCAGAATATTTGTATAGTAAAGGCAAAAAATTTTTTGATCCACAGATTTCCTTATATTTTGGGTCAAACGATGCTCAGTTTATTATATAATGAAATCCAGTACATCTTGTCACTCAAAGGATCAACACATGGGTTAAAAAAGTCGTTAACAATTTCATAGTTTTAAAAATTGTGAAGTCTAATAAAGTCTGAATTCATTATATGTAAAAAGTGAGAATAAATCAAAATGTATCTCTTTGTACTGTGATTCCAATCCACACTATGGGGACATCTGAAAGGATAACAGTAACAACAAAAATAGTGATTGGACCTTAAGGTTGTACATGTATGTTGTGATACCCATCTTCCTTTTCCTCTGTACGTTATTCCTAAACTAGGTTACAGTGAAATTGATTAGTGAAATATATAGTGAAATATATACATATATACATATTTCGCTATGTATTACATGAACAGCAACCTGGCATTGCTTGCTTTTTAGTACTATATTTAATAGTATAGAGTAGCAAGTCACAGAAAGTAAAGCTACAAGAAAGAAATCTGAAGCTATACAAAGGAAAAAAGAACAGTGTCCAGACTCTACAGTCCCAGACAAACCTGAACTTGTTTCTAAAATACCTAATTTAGAAAACAAAACTTGAATCTGAACTCTGCTTGTGAAACACTTCTTGGAGTAGTAAAACATGTAAAAATCCATTAAGATAATAAAGATTCCAGAGAACATCACCAGCAAATTCCATGTCAATGCACATGTTTGCTATGCCCTAGCAGTTTCTCAGTAATGAGATCCCACCTTAATAAGAAGCTGTGTACATTTCTATAATAAAATGAGTTTTGATGTCTCAGCACACACCCACTAAAAAGAATAAGAAACATGTTGAATACCAAAGGTAAAACTTTTACATAAAAATTTGAGATTTTGATGTCTGCTTAGAAGCAAGAAAAAATGGATCACAGAAATCAGATATTCAAGGAAATATTGATGAACAAATTGTGCTGTTTATTTTAATGTTTCTGGAGTTTATTTTAAATTAATTCATACAAAATGCACAGAGAATTCACTTGAGGTGACACCCCTAGTTTATATGCCACAGCAGACCCCCAGAAGAGATCGATCAGAAAGGAAATGCTTGTGTTTCTTAAGGAATCCAACATACAGGGAAAAGAAGGCACCCACTCACTACACACATTATTAGTTATGACTTCATTAAAAAACTATGTTCACTTTGAGGTCCCATAAATAATATATAACTTGGAAAACTGTGCAGTTAATCCTTAAAATAAAACCCCAATGAATATAAGCTAACTTTATAGCTATCATCTACCAAGGAAGTCTGATGAATAAAGAATATAAATTATTTTGATGTTACTCTATTCACTGAAATAAGTACGAGAGTATAATTAAGTAACGTAATTTAAAAAGTAATGCAAAAGAGAAAGAAAGGGTAAGCCTTAGAAAGAATATACTTATTTTCATATGTATAACTTTCGGTTTTGGGTAAAGAACCTTATTTTTTGGAAGCTATTTAAAAATTAGCTACTCAGCTGACTTTATGGATGATTTTCATACACTTATGATTTAAGGGACAGGGTGGACAAGATGACCTCGCGAATTATTTTCTACTCCATATGACAAATAAAGTTTAAGTAGAGGTAAAATTTATAACAAAACACTGTAGGAAATATAAACAAATGCAAATGTCCAGCTGGCCCTAGTAACACTCATTAGTAAGTTACACATGAGACAAAATTATGCCTATAATATTGCTGATTTATTTTAATAGGACCACTCATGGAAGACATATTACTGTAGAAGGTTAAAATGGTCTTCTTTGCATGCACAATATTAATACATAGTCTAGGAAAAATCCAACCATAATCAATCTCAATTGATTTAAATGTTCATATTATCATTTGAGTGGGTATTCTGCAAGTGTATATCTGAAATCAGGAGAGTTTTCCAAAAGAATTAGAAGATAACTGAACATGCTCTAGATTTAAGTGACAAAACATGAAGACTGAAATGAATTTAGACTATAATGTTGCTATTTTTTCTAAAGACTCACATACTCAGGTGAAATCTTATCGGCACCATTTAATCATTTATTCAACAAGTAGTTATTGAGCTTATACCAAATACTAATTGCAGCACTGGAGATTAAATGGTGAACATACCAGACAAAACCCCTACTTTATAGTTGTAGCTTATTTGGAGCTTAAATACTTGTAAGTGAAGACAGCCAGTAAATAAGTAAATAACAATATTTTAGGGCCTCATAGAGTCAATGAAAGAAACAAAGACTTGCTAGAGAGCAACTGGGTAGGGTTGCAGGAGGCAGAGTTGGGGACTACTAGATAGTGTGGTCATGGGTGCCTGGACCAGAAATCAGGAAGGCTGGGTTTTTACCCAAACTTCTGCCACCAACCAGATGACTGGCCTCAGACAAGGGACAAATGTGGAATGAGCAGAGTGGTTAGACTAAATAATTCCAGAAGCTTTTTAACAGCCTATGGTAGACAAAATGGCCATTAAAGATGCCCCATCCCTGAAAACTGTGATTATGTAGTATTACGGGGCAATATGGAATTTGTAGATGTGATTAAGATTAAGGACCTGGTGATGGAGAGATTATCCTAGATTACTGGTGAGTTCAATCTAATCCCATGAGTGCTTAAAAGTAGAGAATTATTTCTTCTGGTTATAGAAGAGGTAGGCAGAAGAGAAACGTGGCAAAGAGATGCAACAAAAAGGGAAGTTGGGGAGATTCAAAGTGTGAGGAACTCTGCTCGCTGTTGCAGGAAGAGGTCTACATGGATAGCGTGAGAAGGAATGTGTGCAGCCTCTAGGAAGAGACCAGTGCAGCTTGCTGACAGCCAGCCAGCAAGGAAATGGGGGGCTCAGAGCTACAACCTCAAGGTACTGAATTTAACCCAGAACCTGATCAAAGCGGATTCATCTCCAAATCTTCCAGAAGAGAACAGAGTCCAGCTAATAGCCTGAATAGAACCCAGCTTTGTGAGACTCTAAGCAGGGGCCCCTGCTGAGATGTGCTGTGAGATAATAAACGGGTGTTGTTTTAAGCTTTTAACTTTGCAGTAATTTGTTATGACAGCAATAAAAAACAAACACATAGCCACTGAGACAAAACATGGGGGTCATCCTTTAGTCTTCCTTGCCTTCTAGTCCTTACACTCTCCTACCACCATCTCCAAACAATCAATAATTTCTATTAATTTGACCTCCCAAACACTATTGGCCCATCTTATATCCACAGAATTCAACTTCATCTCTCATCTGGACAGTTTCAAAACTGGTCTCTCTACCTGTCTTATTTTGATTCTTGACCTTAATCTGTCTTCCAAACTATGGCCAATAATTTATTTTTAAAATGTAATTATGACATTTCTTTTTATAAATTCTTTTAATATTTCCACAAAACCAACAGATTCAAGTTCAACCTCCATGAAATACAAAGATATCCATAGCATGGCTCTTACCTATCCTCTCCAGCCTCTTACTCCACTCTCTGTCTTATGCTTTATGCTCTCATGACGCAGAAGTACGATTTCCTTTCTGTACCACCCTTGGACCCAGGAACTCAGGGTATCTGTTCTGAGTTCAGCTTTCTAGAGGGCCCAGTTCTGGTATTCCCTGGTCTTCTTCAAAGGTCAGTTTTCCATGTGACTAAGGGGAAAAACTCACTTGGAATCCATGCTTCCTCCTTGTGGACCGTACTGTGGATATCTAGTCTCCCAAATTCCATGGGCGAATGGCCCAAAGCCTTTCAGTGCCTGCAGAGGTCTCTTTCCCAGAGTTTATGTTCTGAAGGACAGATCATGATGCTGAGTAGATCTAAGGTGGGCTGGCCAAGGGGAATGCTAGCTAGCATCGTTGTCAAAGAAAGCGAAGCAAATGATGGAGCCAGGGGTGAGAAGAGAGAAAAGTGGGCCATGGGCTCAGGGCTGGCTCTCTCCTTACTATCATACTTCTAGCCTAGAATTCCAGTAAGTTCCAGAATACCAATGTATAACCCAGACTTTCAGGATGTTATGAAGGTGTATTTTTCAAGGCAGGAGGATAAAACTTATTTTATGCAGCAGTTTGTCAGCCTGATTTATAACTTCTGTACTTTGAGACATAAGGTAGGTGGGTCCCATTTGCTCTCTTGCCCAGATGTCAGGGGTGGTTTCTCCCACTTACCATGACTTCATGTTTTTTCCTCCTATGTTCCAGGCTCTTCCCATTGCCTGAAAGGTCCTGCCACCAGTCTTCGCCTGGCTAACTCTCACATGGTTCAGGACTCAGGTGAGTGGCTGCCTCTTCCAGGAAGCCCTCAGTGAGTCTCCAGTGCCCCTTCCCATTCAATGTGTGCATATGTGAAGTTACTACATGTCTCTCCTACATCGTAAGATGAAGAACAGAGACTAAATTTTACTCACTACTATGGTGTCTGACAGACACATGGTACGTGTTTAATTCAAACTTATTAAAATGAAAACCAAAAGCAAATGGTTCATTCAGAATACATTCAACAAGCATTTACCAAGGCATAAAATAGCACAAAGTGGGAAAGAAAATTAGTGTATTGGGGGTTGGGGGACAGCTGTGGCAAATTCTTTGTTCAAGGCCACATTATAGTGAGAGTTGACATTTCTGGAACACACTATTTGCCAGCAATTGCACCAAGTATTTTACATGGGTTATATTTAATTCTCGCAACTCTATAAGGTAGGAGCTATCATTATCTTCATTTTACAAATGAGGAGGAGGAGGCAAAGAGAAGTTAAATGACTTGCCTAAAGACCCAATGCCAATGGAAGATGGAGGGGTTCCAAAGCCTCAGCTTTGACCATGGGGGCCTGCTGCTTCCTGACACCTCCCACACATGAAGGGAACTAGACCCACAGTGCCTTTCTGAAAAAGAGAAGATAGCAATGGTGATCCTCAAGGGGTGTGTAAATGTTAGCTGAAAGTTAATTACATGTGCTTTAGGAATAAATACAGAAACATCTGAAAAGTGTAAAGAAACAATAAGATTGCAAAGTAAGGGCAATTTGGATTAAAATATAATCACTATAATATACTTTGCTGAGAGTGGGCTGGGGTTGTGTCTCAAAGGACACAGGGCGGTCTTCTCTAGAGGACCTCACTGCAGTAGAGTTTCTGGAGGCTTCACAACATAGGATATAAGAGCGGGGTGTATGAGGGCTGAGTTAAACTTCAAATCCAAAATGCAATACCAATGAGTTTTACATTAAAATGTTTTAAGACATAATTGTTCATCACAACAATTTTTTATTTAAAAGGAGAATTGCCACCTTCCCTAAAATGTTATTTAAGGCCACTTTACAAGTCCATTAATTGGATTAAATTATTTTTTAAGTTGAATTCAGAAAAGAAAATATTTTGCCATCTGGGGAAACTACATTTAGGCCAAATAAGCAGTAATACTTATAGTAGGCAAAAACTCACCCTCAAATTCTTTTGTATAAGAAATATTTCTATTTCGTTGTAACTGAACTTAACATTTATTTCTATTTCCTATTTGTTCAAATGGTTGGAAATTTGATCTCAGTCTATATAGTATAGTATAGTCTTCTACATTCACCTTTACCTACTCCCTGTTTCCCCCAGGATTAGGTTTAAATTTAGGGTGCCTTGCAGGGTGTTGGGGCACAGGAAGGGCTAGAGGGAGGAACCGCATCCACACTGCATTCCTGAGGCATCCTTGTCACGAATTTGCCTCCAGGCACCATTTATCCTGTAGGTCACTGCTGCATCCTTCATTGTTCACAACCTCAGACCTCTTCTGGTTCTCAGACTTTGTGCCCTGTCCACCCCTCTTGAGTAGAGAGGATCATTCCATTGGTTTTATGACGAGGAGCAGGAAGGCTGTTCGTGGCCTGTCTGCGTAATGTTGCTTCTGCATCCCAGCTATGGAAGCCCAAGGTACTGGAAACTCGCTCCCTCTGGGGACTTATCTACTTTGCTCTTCAAACTTCCAACTACAGCCAGGTTATCTTCCACACTAGACATGTGGCTAAAGAAGAGCGGGTCACAGGCCCCCTTTCCAGAAGGCAACAATGTCTAAGCTCTCTGCATCTGTTTTTAGAACTTCTCTTTTCTCATCCCAGATAATCTTTATGTAGCCCAGGGCAGGAATTGCTCTTACATCATTATGCATTGGTCTGAATCTTGTGCCTCATTCCAGGATCTAGGCTTATGAAATTCCAAAGCCAAGAATAGACTTTTTTGACTTTGCAATTTCTTTTCTCCCTCAACACTGTGTACATAAAATTTCCAACTTGCCTGGGCTAAAGGAACAGCCATAGGAGTGAGGAAGGAGATAGGGAGGCAGTAAAACTTGGAAAACACTACACTTCTGTCATGCAGAGAAAAGCACCAGACAGGGAATCAGGAGATTGGGAGCTTGGCCATGTGATCATAGGAGGTCATTTCCTCTCTGGGACTTGGTTTCTTCATCCATATAATGATATGATGAGGGGTAAGAGGAGACAATTCTCTATGTTTTTTTTTTTTTTTTTTTGACTCTAGAAATGCTACTTTAACTGATTTTGAAGGGAAAACTTTTCATCTAGCTCTGATGTCTTTGATTTCTGTGTGACATTGTTAGTGACCATGAAATACATACCCCATTTCTACCCATTTGGAGCATGGAGAAGTAGAATCCCTTGTAACCAGTTTCAAAGTTATTTAATTGAGGCAAATATCAAATTTCCATAGCTAAAATAATTCATGTAATGTATTTGTCTGATGGAACTTTAAAGTTTAGTTCTCTAAAATTTGTGACCTTAAATATATATGTGTGTGTGTGTATAGGCTCTTTATCACTCTTTTAATGTGTTCTAACTGGTAGCAATATTTCTTATTTACTTTATATGAACTTTTTAGTTTTCTTGTTATTAGAACTAGGAAAAAAATTAATAAGGTCAATGAATACCTGACTGAGAGGTTTTATAAAAGAATTATATTCTTATGAACATTTGAAAAGTAACTTGTTTTCGGAAAGTGTGGATTATTTTAAGCAAAATTTCTAATTTTAAAATTAAATGACTTATGGTAAAACTCCATCAGACATGGCCAAGTATCCTGCTGATGATGTATTCCAAAATTCAGAAAGAAAAACACTCACAACATAATGAAAGAATAATGGATGGCTTCTGGGCCACCAAGAGAAGTAGAAACAAAGTTACATTATAAATACCACACAATGCTCTAAATTAGTGTGGCAGAGTCTATTTATGTTGCTTGGTAATTCCTTTGTTATTATTTTGTTCTTACTAATACAGTTGGTATGTTAATATATAGTACATGTGCTATAAAACACTAAGGCCATATTTTCAGTTTTCAGACAGTGTGAAAAAAAATTCAAATAAAAGCTTCATCTCAGCTTTGATGCCAAGTACTCCTGTGATTTTGAGGAAGTCCTTTAGTTGTATTGGATTTAAGAGTTTAAAAAAATGATTTCTATGAGCTCTGTCAGCCTTAAAATGATTTAATTCTGTACTTTTTTCCTTAGCTGTGAGACAGGGACAATAATATTTGTACTCTCTATCTCACGGAGTTGATAGAGAATTAAAGATATTTTACTCACTAGTGTCTGTAATTTTGCATTCATGCAATTATTTGCTTAATGCCTATCACCCCAGTAGTCCATTAGTTCCCATATCTTTAGCATTGAGGGCAGGGAAAGTGTCCTACCCAGTGCTGTATTTCTAAGACCTGGCATATCACAGATGCTCAAGTCATAAGTCTATTGAGTGAGAAGCTTCAGTCTAACGTGGTGTTCACATAGGGCACTGAAAATAGATAGCAACATCTCAACCTTGCTTTCTCAGAAGAAGATTATAGAAACATGTGCTCATTTTTTTTCATCAACTATTGATAAAAACCAAACTCCTTTTCTGGAAGTGAAATACCCTCAGTTAGTGCTGCTTAAAGTATGGCCTGCAGACCAGGCACAGCAGCAACAACCGGGAACCGGTTAGAAATGCAAATTCTCCTCCCCAGAACAATGACAAAACCTCTGGGAGTGGAAGCCAGCAATCTGTACCTTAACAAGCCTTCCTAGTGAGGTACGGTAACATTTGAAAACCATTGTCTCAAACAATCTTCTTTATACATTGTCTTCATGTATTATGTATGTATTCTTTTACTTTTCTCAGTCTTAGCTTAATAGTCAGCCCAATGTTACTTTCTCTAGCTTCATCATAGAAAATAATAATGACACCAACAACATAATAATAACACCTAATGTTTTTTGAGTACTTACTGTGTTCCAGGCCTAGACTGCAGCACACAAGTCTCATACAAACTTATGAGGTAACGAATATTCTATTGATTTTCTATATCAGAAAACCAAGGTTTTATTAGATTCTTCTATGATCAATAGGCTAGTGCTTCAAATCCCAGTAGCCTAGTGCCACAGCTAGGCTTTTAACTACAACATGATACAGATTCAGTGCCTAGATGAAGACAGACCCTTCGTGCTTTGTATCACAGCCACATAATGAGGGGTATGTGTGACAAGTCCACACAGCTGACCTGACACAAGTTTAGGTAAAGAGTGTAGCATCTTCCCAGGAGATGGGCCACAGGATGCCTGATATTGGGGTCAGATTTTTCCTTAAGAATTATCTTTGGATCTTTTCTCATGCAAGGGTGAAATTGTTTAGTGTTGTCTACATAAACTTCAGCCAGTGCCAAAAACTATGATTATTTTCATTTTGGCAGAGTTGCTACTAATCAGTCATTTCTGGAAATACTTAGACAATGGTACCCATTGTCTCTTGAGATTTATTTTCTCCCTCATCAACCTCAAAAGAAAATTCAGAAAAATGGAAGAAAGGAGTAAGTTGAGGTGAGATGTAGAAAGGGGGAAGAAAGAATATGTAAGAGGAGAGGCAAAAAAAAAGTTGATGCTTTATCCTCAGTGTTTCACCACTGTTGGTGTAGGAAGTGTCACCCGTGATCAATCAGGAGTGGGGAGGTAGGCTGAGACCTGCCTGCTCAGAGCGTCCTGGCAGGGAGAGTGAAGCAGAGGTGCGAGTGACTGCACTAGAACTGGACACATGGGCCTGGGGAGACCTCACCTACTTACTGGGTGGAAGATTTCTGAGACTAAATGTCACACATGGCCAGAATGACTGATGCTAAAGAAGAGGCAAGGAAGGCAACAGATGGATTGTGCTCAGAGGCAACAGCTGATGGAGTTCCCAAAGAGAAGCTGTGCTGGTGAAGCTTGCCACCATGACCTTCCTCTGAGAGCTCTCCTTGGGGACAACACCATCCAGGTGGTCTCTTTCAGGAGCCCAGCCCATGGCAGTGAGAAAGAGTGACTGAGTACCTACAATGCAAGGCAGTTTGCCACTCACTTTACAGATACTAACCAAGTTGAACCTCCCCAAATACCTGCCGGGTAGGTAGTATTATATCCCCCATTTTACAAAGGAGGACACTGTGGTTCAGTGATATTAACTTGTCCAGATCATGAGCTGACAAGTAGTAGAACCACTTAGATGTCTCAGTTTTCTGTTTTGTTTTGAATCAGACACACTCTCTTAAAATGATGGCGGGATGGAGAGAGGAGACCAGGGAATTTTAGGAAACAGTATTACTTCCTCAATCTAAATAAGAAACTCTTAAATGAGCCTAGACCTCTCCAGTTTTTTGAGTTGTTGCTCTTAAGTGATCTTTTTGGAGCTTGATTAGGTTCCTGGTTAAAAATAATCAAAAATTGGCCTATAAATTTAAATAATTACTATACACACACACACACACACACACACACACACGTGTGTGTGTGTGTGTGTGTGTGTGTGTGTGTGTGTGTGTGTATCTCTTTCTCTTTAGTTTATAAAACTGATCACTGCTTTCCAAAGCATCAATGTGGAGGTAAAAATGAAATCTTACCAATAATTTTTCTTGGACTTTCATACTCCCATACTATTACAGGCCCCATCAAGACCTCCTCCAATTATTATAGAGTCTCCAAGGCTATTTCATGTGGGCTCACTAACAAGTCTTTTCATCTACAGTGTGGTTTCCACTACTTTCTTCTTTCCTGCTCCTGGCCATGTCAGCTGCTGGGTCTCTCAGCATTGCAAGCAGAGTTGCTTGAATTGGGTTCACGATTCTCACAGTTACCTGTGCCCACCTGGAGAGCATGGCTGCCAGTGCCACCAGCACTGCTTTTGTGCTGTGAATTGGGCTGACCCACTGACAGGAAGCATGAGCACGCCTTCTTTTGGACACCAGAAGCATTCTTACTAGATCAAGTACATGGCTAACACCTCAGGATATAACTTGTGATTCCACGTAAAAAGATATTTTTCTTGTGGAGATTTTCTCACCACTTTGCTGGATGCGACCAGACATGTCTGAAATCAATAAAGTATACTTCAGAGGTTCAAACTGGGACACCCATGTGTGTGCATATACACACAGACCCCACTTTATATGTAACTGGATCAATACTTTTGGAAAGCTTTAAATACAAGGAAAAATCAAGTTTCTATAAAATACAAAGTAGTAATGACTCACCTTTCTAATCATGTAATTCTACTAATTTATTATTATTTTTTAACACTGAGAGACTTGTCCAAGATTTAGGAGAACAAGAGAATCTTATTAGAACAGGACAAATAAGATATATAACAAGAAAATCTTCAAAGGTTATATACTTACCCTTCCCTTATAAGTGATGTTTTCCATAAGCTTAAAGCATTTTATTTCTATTAGAATGGAGTGTCCTTTGGATGCTATTATTAGGTATTATGGCCAAGCTGTCCCAGAATACCAAATACCCAGATGGCCAACCAGCCTCCCCTGCAAGTCCCCTGATATTGATGGAGCGATGGCGCACAGACCAATGAGAGGTACAGTGCTGTACCTTGATGTGCTGAGTGCTGGACTCTGGACTTCTATGCCAATTTCTAATGAGCTGAACAGAACTACGCAGAAGAATTCTTTTCTCTAAACTAGTAAGACGCAATCATTATGTTACGTAAAAAAAGCCAAACATAAAAGACCACATATGTATGATTCCATTTATATGAAATGTACAGAACAGGCAAATCCATAGAGACAGAAAGTACATCAGTGATTGCCAGGGGCTGAGGCAGGGGAAATTGGGAAATGACTGCTAGTGGGTAAAATGTTTCTTTATGGGGTGATGAAAATGTTTTGGAATTAGACAGTGACGATGGTTGTACAACACAGTAAATACACTAAAAATCAGTGAACTGTACACTTTAAAATAGTGAATTTTATATTATGTGAATTACATATCAATAAAATTTAAAAAATAAAAAGCCTTGGGATAAAGCAGGCCACAAAGGCTATGTTGTTTTCTTTACTCTGTCTTCAATCCCAAAGCCAAAATTCAG
Organism: Eidolon dupreanum; assembly: GCA_028627145.1. Taxonomy (NCBI): domain Eukaryota; kingdom Metazoa; phylum Chordata; class Mammalia; order Chiroptera; family Pteropodidae; genus Eidolon; species Eidolon dupreanum. The sequence goes on from CM053508.1 coordinate 16,526,784, forward strand.
CTCTACTCTGAAATGGAAGGAAAGGCTGGAATCATGCCCTCCTGCCAGCAAGAAAAAAATTAAATCAGAAAGAAAATAAACAGCAACAACTAAAAGAAAGCAGGGGGAAAAAAAAAAAAGAGCGTTAGATTATTTTTAGTGCCCAAGACCAAGTGGGCCTGAGTCGAGCAGAACAGAAGTCTTGGTTTGGCTACTAAACTGGAGGAAGAGAAGACATCAACAGAGAGAGCCAGAACCAAAATAAGATCACAAGAGTCTGCACGCTCCCTAAGTGAGCAGGCCTTGTCCTTAGTGGGATAAAACAGAGAGAAATGGCTGTGTGAATGTGTACAGTGACAGTTTTCCCTTAGAAGATATGTTCTACTCAATGCCTTGGGATCAGACAGATTGAAACCAAAATTCTTCCTCTTTGAGGGAGGATTAAAGGAAGAAGAAGGCAGAGATCACTTTCCTTCCCCCAGAGTCAAAATATATGTTATTAACTGCAGGTCAAATAAATGAAGAACACCCCCAGATAAAAAGGTAAAGATATTGGGACAAAAATAAAACTTAACCTCAGTATTCTGTTATCTTCTAATCCTTCTTTGTATTCAAGAGGCTGCCATGCTGGGCTCCTCATTTCAGGGAAAAGTTGTTAGTGGCAAGTTAAGAAAGCTTCTGATTTTGAGTAAAAGTGTTAAGTCCTGAGGGAATCTGAGAGAATTAGGAGTTTAAACAATGTACCAAAAAGAATACATAACAAGTCTCACCCCATTGTTCTTCCAGTAAATAAAAACTTCCCGAGTTCTAGGAAAAGTTCAAAATTAGAAGCCAAAAGAGAATTTAGGAGCTGGTTGGTCTTTGACAAGGACCCTGAGCTTCACTCCCTCCCATCTCTGAGGATCATGAAGGTAGGGAACAGCATGGTCTTCTGAATTTCAGAAAACCTAGATATCTTACTCCAAAAGATATCTCAGGATCCTCCTGAAGAAATGGCTTCCTCCTGTGTCTAGACAGTTAAGAGTTTTAGCTTCACTGGACCCCACATCCCAGTATGGGTTGAAAGAAGTACACGGTTTTTAGAGCTGCACAAGTGTGGCTCACAGAGCCAGTGCAAAAGACAGAACCAAGTGGAGAGGGACCTGTGTAGACCAACAGGAGAGAGCCACGGGGTAAAGTGCTCTCTCGGAGAGTATAACCTTCAATAGACCATCAATGCTCCGTTCTCACCTCATTCAAACCAGCAACATTGATTACAGCTTCTTGAGACACTTTCTTCACTAAGTGTCTAGCTTTCCACAACTTCTGGTTCTCCTCTACCTCCCTGATCTTTTCTTAGTCTTCTCTACTGAAACCTCCTTTCCTATTCTATCTGGAAAGCCCCAACACTCAGTCTTATCTTCTCTTTCTATCTGCCTATCCATATTATTCCTTCTACATATTCACCCATTCTTATGGCGCAAACTTCACCATACCACAGAAACTACTCTTGACTAACCTATCTGAAAAGTAGCACCGCCCCCATACACTCTGAGCTATTTTTCCTCAAAGCATCTATCGCCACCTAACAGTATGTACATCTATATTGAATTATGCACATAATCGTGTGTACATTTGTTTCTAAGAAAGCAGAAAAGTTTTGTTCACTGCTATAGTCCAGAGCCTGAAACACTACCTGTCACATAGTAAGTGCTAAATAAAAACTTCTTGAATGAATAAATGAAGGGAGGAATGGTACCAGAGGACCCAAAGCCCTTCTTCTAGTTCTGGAAAAGAAGATGGAACCCCAAAAAGATTACAATTAATTTCCTACTATTTCCAGTGAAAAGGAACTTATGTTAGAATTAAACAAAGTTTTCTTTCTTACATATTTGAATTGTGATTTAAGCTTCATAATCATTGACAAATAAAATTAAAATTCAGATGGAGACATATAGTATCAAGTAGTTCTCAAATTTTTACATTTTTTAGTCTCAAAACATGACAGATAAAATAAATTTTCAACTGAAATGGTGGCTAGTAAAATAAAATTTGGGTGAGGTGAGGGGGTGTGAATTCCAGAGACTCTCAGATTTCCTGATGAAGATACTTAATTTGAAAAAAGTTTGATAACTTTGAAACAACTGGTCACACTACTTTGGGACACTGGTTTCAGGTTGATGAGATTAAGCTATAAGGTAAAAATAAAGGAACACATCAAAATACTTAAAAAATACAAGAACAAGAGAAAAAGTGATGCTGGTTTAAGAAATAAAAATAGATTTTAGTGACACTGAAAGAGAAATTTCATATAATAGAGAATTTCTTTAAGAAATTATTTTAAGAAGGGAAAAAGACATAAAGACATCAAAAGAAGGTAAAACTTTAAGAAAGTTTTATGTAGGTATTTAATATAACATCTTATTTAATGTTAGCATGATAGTGAAAGAATGAAGAAATGTACACGTTCATTTAAGTAGCATTTATTCAGCATTTACTCAGACTCAATTGGGGTCAGTGCTGAGGAGACTGAGGTGACCTCAGAGGGTGTTGGGTCACAATCTAACTGGGGAGGCAGGCAAGCCTAAGGATAATGGCAACAGAATATTGGGCAACTATGAGGGTATGTGTACACACACACACACACACACACACACACACACACACACACACAGTGTTCTGCACGCACAGGCAGAAGCACCTACACCAGTTTTGGGGGGAAACTGGATGTTGAACTTTCTAGCGAAGGCTTCCCAGAGGTTACAAAACCTGAGGACAAGGAGGAGTTAGCCCAACAAAAAAGGGGGGTAGTTGAAGCAGTCAGAGGTGGAGGAAGGTGGTTCACAGTATTTGACCGGGTACAAAGACACATATACAAGGGAAAACAAGTGATCTGGGAGCAGAATTCTAACAGAGGAGCAGGCTCCTGGGTTGGCCTGAATTCCTCCTGAAGGGTTGCCTACCTCCTTACACCTTCAGCTGCTTTTTTCAGTAGCCAAGGGAGAAAGATGAAAAGTACCAGTCTTCTGACATAAAGAGAACTGGCCTGAGGGGAGCCTTAGAAAAAAGACAAAAGGAAGAGAGTAGAAACTAATAGGTACTGGTTATAAAATGTGACATGTGACTTCAAGGGATGGAGGTTTAGGGAAAATCATGGAACCTGATTAAATAAGAAAAGTAGAGTGAAAATTCATTATGGCTCAAGTAAGGAAAAGCCTTTGCTAGGCAAACCAAGATTTCTCATGAAGATTTTAAATCAGGAACACAGGGGACATTGGACATCACAGTGGGTGCAGCATCTTCCTTCTCAGAGCAGAAAATGCAGGAATGCACAAGGCGAGGATGCCCTCTCAGCTCTTAACTCTGGGCGCCATGGATCCTCTCTCTAGCCATTCTTAGGGCACTGCCTGGGAAAGGTAAAGAAAGAAAACTCTCATGGACACCACTCTCTTGTATCTTCAGCAGGTGATGTTATTATGCAGTTATATTTAAATATATATGGATGTGTACTTGAATGACAGTGACTCATGAGATTAGGAATCGACAACCTAGGCAAGTCCATCATAATGAGGGACAATATTGTTGCAATGTGGAGGAATGGAAGAAGAGTATAGCTTCTAGGCATACATTTTAAAGAGGAGGAAAATACAAAGAGAATTGGGAAAGACGGAAACAAACTAATGGTGGGGAGACTTGGAAGTTGCTATAGAAAAGAAAGATAAGTCTGTCAAGCCTTTTCTGCTGCTACATCTCTACCAGGGCATCTGTTTCATAATCTCTGGAACAAGAGGCAGAAAGAAGTTTGTGTGCCTGCACTAGGAAAAGGAGAATTAAGAATGATGATTACAGAATTGTTTCCAGTTTAATGAGCCTCTCTTTCAACTTTAAGGAGACGATGACAATGTGTGGCAATGGTGGAGAAAATTTTTGAAAGCCTGAGAGCAACTAATGTAAAAATTTACTGACTACTCTATGTCTCTGCCTCTGGTCTCTGAAATCCATGTCTCCAGGCAACACCTCTTTCCTGAGTCCAGATCCGCAAAACCAGGTAAGATCAGGACAACCACCTGGATGTCATACAGCTCTTTGGAATCCAAAATGATCTCATTATTTTCCTCTCTTGTTCACCAGTCTGGCTTCCTTCTTATGTTGTCTCCCAGAAAATATCACCATGATCTAGTTGTGTAGGCAAGTAACATAGAAACTGTTGCTCTCCCATCCATTCAATCCACATACCTGGTCAACACTCAAGTGCCTTAGTCCCTTAATGTTCACAGCAGCCATACACTGTTTATAGTTTTATGCCCATTTTTAAGGAAATCAAGACTCAGAAAATTGGAAGTTACATGCCTAAGTGTGACTAAGCAAGTAATTAGTGAATTATGTGATGTGCAAAACAGCTACCATTGCATTCAGAGGAAAACCAAAAAAATCCTTTAAATGACCAACAAGGCTCTCCAAGAACTAGCCTCATAGCTTATCTCCTACTGCTTTCACCTCCTGCTCCGTTCCAGAGTCTAACCATTTTTCTGGTCCAGGAATTCACAGTGAAGCTCTTGTCTTGGCACCTGGAAATATCTTCCCGCTAAGGTCCTCAAGACTGCCCCCTCAAAGACTCTTCTTTTTGTCACTATATTAAACACACACACTCTGAGTGCTTTCTCTAAGTGAGCAGCTCCCACCCCACACTCCCTTTCCCCTTTTCCAGCTATATTATTCTCCAGCACATTCATTACCACCTAAAGTCTATCTCCAGGGCAGAATCTATGGCAACTTTGAGTCCTTGATACTTAGAATATGCATTGCTATGGAATGGATATTTTATAAATATTTGACAAATGTGAATTCAACCTGGCAAATGCTTTTTGAATCCGTACCGTCTTGTCCACTCCTGTTCTGCCTTGGTTCGTGTCATCTCCATAGCTCGTCAGGACTACTGCTAGGATCCCAAATGATCCTAAATGATCTCCCCACTGCTAGTCTGTTCACTCAAATCCTTTACTCACTTTTATCTAATTTTTACACTAATGTCAAAGGTACCTTTTTAGTGTATACATCCATCATGTCATTTGCTTCTTCAGAGACCTTCAAAATCTCCACTGCCTACAGTAAAATATGTATTTCTTATTTTGGTTTTCATAGTCCTTTATCACTTTGCCTCTAATTACTTTTACAAAAAAATTCTCCCAGTAATATCCTGTTTTTCAGACATACGACGCTGCTCACAGTCTCTGTAAATACCATAGATAATCAGATATGTGCCATTCTCTACCCATTGAAATTCGTCAAAAACTAGTGCAAATGTCACCACACAGAGAAGGACATTATGGAATAGTATTTGAAGAAAGAGAGAAACAAAAAGAAAAGGAAAGTAAAATAAGTCTACTGATCTTAGGGCAAATGAGAACCAACCCATGGATGGATAAAGTAAAGACTGGAAAAAAATATAGGAAAGAAGCTTGAAAAATAGTAACTATAAGAGTACTAATGTTAAAAGAAAGCTGTGTTTGTTCACTGGACTCTTTTAAGTATTATAAAAATAATTTATTTTTTTCTACCTTGTTTCAAATGGTTTAAGGGTTATAATAATAGCTATTGTTTCTTGAGTAGAACATATTCTAGGCCAGATTCTAGGCTAAATGCTTTGCACACGTTAACTTATTTAATATTCACAAACTTATACGTCAGGTGATATAACCTTCATTTTTCAGTTGAGAAAAAATAAGTTTAAATTATTTGCATAACACCACAGCTAATACTGGACAAATCAGTTTTTAGACTCAAAAATCTGAATCCATATCTCATGCTCTTTCATCATACCATGTGGATGCCTCTGAATTTGGAGACATGTTCTAAGTAGTTCCTTTTTCTGTTTCCACCACACTTTTTCTTCCCTCTCTTTTCTGGTAAGGCAGTTACATCCATGACTACACATAGTAACATACTTAAAAGTACTATACTATGTTACAAAGTACAGAGCCACAAAGCTAGACAGGTATCATTTTGTTACAACAGCTATCTCTGAATTTCTCTTTTTAAACTTTCTTTTCTTTACTCAAGGTTGGTTTCAATTGTCCTCTTTTAGCAAAAAGAAATAGCTCTTCAGTATTGCCTTCCTAATCCCTAAGTTTTAAAGCAAAAATTCTGAAACATATTCTTAGTGGAATGATTTATATTTAGGGGACAGCATAAAGCAAGGTCATTAAATGAATGAGCTTTGGAGTCAGAGTGCTGGGTTCAATTATGGCTGTGCCAAGTACTTGGTATGGGACCCAGGGCAATTTTCTGCATTTCTTTCAAAGCCTTGGTTTTCACATCTAAAAACTGGAGATAATAGCACTTATCTAATAAGGTTATAGGGAGGATTTAATGCCAGATATTACTATAAGTAATAATAATAGCAATACTGGTAGTAGTATTTGTAAAAACTGATGGAATAGGAAGTTCATCTACAACTTCCTTTTCTGGTATTCAGACATGTCCAACTATGCTTGGTGAACTGATAATATTATCTGGAAGAATCTATGGGGTGGGGGGAAACAGTGAAGGAAGGAATCAGGTGGGCAAGTCTTAGTCATTAGGATGTGACGACCTGAAGATGAATTGGTTGTAAACCTGGATTTGTCTTCTCCTCACAACTCTCTGTCCACAGCCAATGGATCTGTGACTAGTAAGAGTGAGAAGCAGGCTATATGGAAAATCTCTAAATGTGTCTTCAAAACACTACGAGACTCTGAGGCATAAGCAGCATGGGTATTCCACCAACCAAGTGTGGAATTGTGGAAAGAGATGAATGGCATTCTACCCACACAGTGAGTAGCTTTAGAGTCTCAAAGACTGCTGCATCAGTAATAAAGGAGTTGGTGTTAGTAAGGAGGTTAATTGCCCTTGAGGAGAGCAGCATCTGGCGAACTTGGGAACCCAATGAGGTGAAAAGAGGCTGGTGCAAAAGAAAAATATCCTTAGGTAGGAGGCAATTGAAAACAATAAACTACTTTTGGGGACCTCAGAGGCAGACCTTCAGGATGTTATAGGAAGTTTAAGATCTTCAAATAGCAGAGATGTGAGTGGTGAAGGATTACTGGATAACAGCCAGAGAAACCTGGTCTAAGGAAATCTGTGACAACCATGTGAAAGAGCCGAAGCTAACCCAGATGGTGGTAGGCTGTAAAAAAAAAAAAAAAAAAAAAAAAAGGCCACAAATTCTTCCCATCCATTTGCAATATAACTTTTCAGCTCTTTCCATCAAAGGCGAAGTTTATTTTCTTTATTCCTTGATCTGGAATTGGCCATCTTATTGCTCTGGTCAACGGCACATTAGCAATCTTGATCAAGTAGCCGAAAAGTGTTTTCAGTGGGAAGAGCCCTCTTATGCTGCTCTTGGGAACCCTACAACAACCACCCAAAGCTAGCTCAGTTACTTTGCTTGTCCCTGCCAATAGCCAATAGCCAACCAAAAGTGTGAGGACACTGGTTACTAGCTGATCACAAAGAATGATTGATTCCAGTTCATACCAAATGGAACAGAGGTGAGCTGTCCTAGCAAAAGCCTGAATCAGCACAAATTATTGACACACACTGAATTGTGAGCTAAAAGGGGTTGTTGTTTTGAACCACTATATCTGGGGCTGGTTTATAATCAAGGTTATACTAACTGACATCCATAGATAACATGAGGTTATAACAAAAGACGAAATATTCAATAAAGTTAATAGAAATATTAAAAAAGAAAGTATATATGCTGATCATGAGGTCTATAATTTCTGTTGATTAGTATTACGTTTAACTCTAAACTTCTTAAAATCTAAAAAAGTAAAATACATTAGTAACTCAGACAAATTAACCACAAAATTCCAGTTATATACTAAGTACTTTACATATGTTGTTACCATGTTTATAGCTTTGTGAACTTGATATTACTGTTGCCATTTTATAGATAAGGAAACTGAGATATTTCTCTATCCAGCTAATATGTGGAGAGCTGAAATTTAAAAGAAGTGTCTGATTCTAAAATTCATGCTCTTTCAAATTGAAGGCAGACAAGCTACTTTATAAAATTTTATATAGAGGACAATGAAGGATATTCTAAATCTCCTAAACGTCTCTGTTCTTCAGAACTGCCTTAGTTCCAATCCATATAATTTCCTAGATATCCTCTTGGACTCATCTTTTAACAAGTTTCTATCAATCCAGTCTTACTCTTCCTACCTATTTTACACTTACATAGGAATGACCTTTCTAAAATTCAAATACGATTGTGTCAAGCTCTTGAAAATTTTTTCAGTGGCTCCCGATTATCTTTAAGATCACAGCCCTCTAGTACTAAGAAGTACAAATTGGTTGTTATGAAATAGTCAAGGAGAAATAAAGTACAGCATAGGGAATATAGTCAATAATATTTTAATAACTATGTATAGTGCCAGATGGGTACTAGACTAATTGGGGTTATCACTTAGTAAATTATATCAATGTCTAACCTTTATGCTGTATACCTGAAACTAATATAAAACAATACTGAATGTCAACTGTAATTGAAAATTTAAAAAAATACAAAAATGAATTTAAAAAATCACAGCCCTTTATCCATGCCTGGAGTTTCATTTCCCATCATTCGCCACTGGGCTTCCCTACTCTCCAGCCATGCTGACGCACTTGCCAGTTCCTGAGCAGTCACCACCTCTAATCCTTCATGCTCCACATTCCCAATTCCTTCCGTTATTTCTCACAGGTGGCCACTGCCAAGCCCCAACACTCTTCCCCATCTCGTCTTCCCAGTTAATATTGCTTCTTCAAGACATCTCAAAGATCCCTAAGGTGCCCAACCTGAATTAGGCAACCCATGGCACCCTGGGCGTGCCTTTATGAAAACTCATGCTATATTCCATATCATACTTTATTGAGAAAGAGAGTGCATCTTATCAGTTTGTCCCTAGCCCTAAGCCCAGAGCCTGGCACAAAGAGTCATCCAAGCAATATTTGTTAAGAGAAAGAATAACTAACTGTCTTTAACAACAGTACTCTCAACCAATACTGTAGTCCTGGTAGAGCTAATCTGAACATACCTCAATTCCTCCGTAAAGTCTAGGCCCAATTACATTGCTTCAAACGTGTAGCCTTTCAAGATCAAACACAAAAGGATACACTTTAGAAGGGCAGGAGGGAGGGAGGGAGGATTACTGATTTAGAAGCTTTCAGCTTTAGGCACTTGGGCCTGCTGCTCCTGCACTGGCCACGCCGCCTTCGCTCCTTTGTGACATTCGTAACTCCAAACGCCGCAAACTTACCTTTCCAGCTAGGGGCGCTCCCTCGAGCGTTCCCACGGCCACACTTTCCATTCCAGGTCACTAGTGTAGCATTGTAGCCATTCCCTTTCCTGAGGAGCCACAGAGCATTGTGTGTGACACACCATCACGGAAGAGAACAGAGAATCCTGGGCGAGATGGGGAATATCGGAAACCACGGAGCACTCTGGGAGCGAACACAGAAACATGGGAGAAAGGAGGACTCTCCACCAGGTGATGGCAGGAGAGTATGAACTGTGAAAAAGCACGGAGACTTGTGGGTACACACAAAGGATTGTGGGGGAAACAGAATTGTGGGTGAGGGAGGAATTGTGGGAAAGGAGACTCTGTGGGAATGATACAGCGTTCATCCGATGCCCTTCGCTGCCTTTCCCACGGGGTCTACTACCGGGGGCTCTGGCCGCGCCTTTGCAGTCGTCCTGAGCCATGCACCTTCCTCCTAAGTTATACCACCTTTGCTCCTTCACGGCCATTCCTTTTCTTGCTGGGACTACACAGCCATTATCCATGGACACACTCCAGCATTCCATATACCCGCTGAGAATTGTAGGAGAAGACACGCTTTGGGGAAATAGAATTGTAGAAGCAAGAACTTTGGAGAGAGACAAGCAATTGTGGTAGCTAGAGATAAATGATCTCTGCGCTTTGTCTGGTCCTTCCTTCAGGAGCCATATCTCCTCAAGTTATGGCTACTTCCTTGAGCTACATCTGGGTCACGTGCCTTCATGCCCACCCCACCCCACCCCACCTCACTCCAGGTGTCTCTGGGCTCTGCCACAACGCAACCGTGCCCCTGTGCTTCTTCATGACCACAATCAACCTTTTGAAGCCACGCCTCAAGGCTCCAGAGGACCAAGTTTTTCCTGGCTGGGCTATATACCTCGTCTATCACGCTGCTTGTTTCAGGCTAATCCTCTGCCCTTTGACGTGGCCCTACCACAACCCCGAGGCAGACTGCTTTCTTTCCTCCTGGTAGCCAGTCTAGGTCCTCTGAACTCAGATGTGGGCATGCCCATGCCCCTAGGGCCTCCAATCCCTGAACTCTATTCCTAGAGACTGAAGAAAGGGGGAAATAAGGTTTAGGTCAAAAGGTAGTTAGTTTCATTTACACAAGATGAATAAATCTAGAGGTCTTCTCTACAGCATAGTGCTTGTAACTAACAACATTGTATTGTATACTTGAAAAATTTGCTAAGAGGGTAAATCATATGTTAATTGGTCTTATGAAAGAAAGAAAGAAAAGAGAGAGAGAGAGAGAGAGAGAGAGAGAGAGA
>CM053508.1:16537417-16727216 GCA_028627145.1 Eidolon dupreanum
TTTTTTATGTCAAACATATCTCAATAAAGTGGTTTAAAAAAGTCACCAAAGATCCAGAATAATTGATATTAAGAAGGATATTTTCTCAAAATTCTGCAGTAAGTTTAATTCTTGAACCCAAATTCCTTTTCTCATCTTTTACCTTTGGTTTCATAAAGCAGAAATGGAGCACAAAAATGAATAAAATGAGAGACCTGTTGCTTTGGTTTAATGAATGAAAATATTATTGTTTAATGTTGTTCTCCTAGAATGTTTTGCTTTTTAGAAAAATATTATTAAATAGCTAACACTACATGCCAAAAGGTAAAAAATATTAATTTAACTCAGTTCAATCACCTAATAGCTGTATACAATTCAAGTTTTTAATGGCAATACAACTTCCCTCTGATATTCTTTGTATCCTCAATTTCAAAACACAATACTCTTATGCCTTCTTGGAGTTTCAGAAACAACTCCTCTACTGCATTTTATTAACTTTTTAGCTCCTTTTTTTTTTTATGAATCATGTAGACAAAAGAGTATATGGTTTATATGTATTTATTTAAATCTTAATAAAAACTTTAAAACAACAAAAAAATCTCTGAACAGACCCTCCTGGGGAAATGGCACTTCCCATTAGCCACTCAGTCATTGATTCATTCAAATCTATATTTATTTAGTACTGTGTATGTTCCAGAGACAAATAAGAGAAGCTTCAAAGAGCTTAATCTTTAAGTTGCCCAAATTGGGCCTTGATAAAACAGAAAATGACTACAAAGTTAAGGAATGTATGGTAAGAGATTGGTAGGTGGGAACAAATCTTGCTCTGATTAATATGAATATTTTCAGATAGCAAACAGGAAGCCACTTTTACAGCACTTTTTTTTTATTATTATTACAGTCCTTGACACAATAAGTTCTCAATCCATCTTCATTGAATGTTTTAGAAAAGAAAAGGAAGCTTTCACTTTGATAAAGAAACACTACTTGTGAGGTCTGTCATAAGTGTTAGTAGGTAAAGTTCCAAACATGGAAAGCAAATTGCTTTTTAAAATAAATTGGAATGGATTCAAGATTATCACTATTATAATGTTGCTTTCAATCATTTGCTTTGTTAATTGTAAAGAGAGAGATGGGTGTAGTTGCAGGCTGCGAGAGACACGGTCATGGGAGAGTATCACTAAGGTGAGCTTCATCCATCATGTGCATGAGGGGAGAAAATAGGTTGAGAATTCTGTCTTAGATGGCTTTTTCTTTCATTTCTCTCAGTCAGGCATTTGACAGGATTAAGCAGGAGACAATTGGAAGTTACACTCTCTAAAAAGGGTATTTCATACTAAAGCTGCATCCACTTGATCTGGAAACTAGAAGACCAGCAAAAAGTTAAATTCGACCTTAAAGAAGCTAGATCAGCACTCTCTCAGCATTATTAGTTTTCTATCATTGCTACCTAACAAACTCCTACACACTTTGTGGCTAAAAACAGCACAAATTTTGTTATCTCACAGTGTTTGTAGGTCGAGAGCCTGGGTATGGCTTAACTAGATTCTTGCTCAGGGTCTCCCCCAACTGAAAGCAAGGTACTGTCCAGGGCTGTGATCTTACCTGAGGCTCAGGATCATCTCCCAAGCTCAACGGTTATTAGTAGAATTCAATTCTTTGTGGCCCTAGCACTCAGGCGTTCAGCAACTAGAGACTCCCCTCTCTTCCCTGTCACATGGCCCTCTCCACATCATGGCAGTTTGCTTCTTCAAGACTAAGGGCAGAATCTCTCTGACTTCTTTTAAGGGCTGGCTCAGCCAGGATAATCTCCTTAACTTAAGGCGAGCTGATTAGGAACTTTACTTATATCTAGAAAATCTCTTTCTACCTTTTAGAACCTTGGGGGGGGGGCAGGTATCTTAGAATTCTGCCTTCCACACTCAAAACGGAAGACATTTCCCTATTTTAATATTTGTTACTAACTAGTGTTGCTGTAGAGATTCTTAAGGATCCAAGAATTGCCTTTCGCAGTTTTCATTTGGGGGACAAATTATCTTCACGAAACTAGTACAGACAACATTTGCCTCTTCTTGGCCACTTAGATAAACTTCAAATTGAAGAAACTTTTTAAAAAATACATTTTCTATTATATTTAAACTGTGGGAAGTTGTGTGGGAAAACAAGACTTGTTAGTTGAAAGAAATGTAGATCATGAAAGAGACTCCACAAGAAGAGGTCAAGGTACCACTAATTAAGAAAAGATTGTGTTGAATAGCCAGTCACCTGGATTAAATTAAGTCTATTTCCTTGGATACCAGGCGCCTGGACTCTGACAACTAGTCTGTTCTAGAATCCCTCTGTGCCTTTTCAGTAACCCACAGAAAATTTGGTATTGAATACTTTGAGTCCATAAAGCCATTTAAAAAAAAAAGAATGCACATTACTCTCTGGGAGGTCTGTTTCTTCTAATGAGCAAAGAATAAAATAATTATCTCACACAATGCTGCAGGTGTAGAATGTAAGAGCAACTTCAATAACTGTATGTGCAATTGATAATAGGTCTCCAGTGAAAGAACATTTTTAGATCTCCCTTTTCTCATAGTTTCTTTTCTTATAAAGTAGCTGATGCCAAAATTAGCTCAATTGCTCTTTTTGGGGCCTTCAAAAACTGCAGTCATGCGATTGGATCTTTTGTTTAATACAGTCTATCCATATGCTTCTGGCTGGCCTCTTCGGATTGCAAACCTTTGTGCATGCCCTCGGGAAAAGATGTGTGGTCTCAGTTTGGATTCACTAAGCGTAGTTTCTTTACTTGACTCTGCTTCTGTGTTCAATTGCTTAGGTTCAATTTTTTTAAAGGCCAATAAGAGCTGAAAATATCAATGGCGTTTCAAAAATAAATCAATATTTTTTGTCCATGAGTAATTGTGAAGTTTTTGTATGAGGAACTGTGACATCTAGCTCAGTAGCAACATTCAAAGATACAGCCATATGTGATGTTACGAGTCACAAGCAGAAATGGATTCCTTTGTAAATGACTGTCCTGTCGATAGTTTATAAAACGCCAGCTGCTCGAGTGAAAACAAAAACAACAACAAAAAACTTGGCTCTGGATTTGAAAATAATTAAAAACAGAAGATTAATTTTAAAAATAAAAACACTTTTATTGTATTAACCAACAAGTAAACTGGAAGACAATAAAAATTAATTTAAAACACATTTGAGTTCTAGAAATACTGTAGCTAACTGCCTTCCTCCTCCTCTCCACTCTTCAGCAGACGATTTACCTCACTTCACTGAGAAAATAGACCACCCCAGGCAGAATCTCTTCAAGCTCACATCCCACACCTTCACCACACACTTACCTGCAGGTGGTCCATGCATGGCTGTTAGAAGAGGAATGGATGGATGAATGCAGATTCCCATTCTTGAGTCCCTTACGTTTGTCAAGTATACGAGATACTCTCCTCTTGCTTAACAAGTCTCCTGGAGACTGAGTCCTCCACTTGTGCTTTAGCTCCATCGTCTGAAGTAGTTCTCAGGTCCCTCCTTGTCAGGGACCTAGCTCCATCAGTCAGTCCTCTTGCATAGCTGCCATCTCTCCTGACTCTTTCCATTTTTCCATTAACAAGTAAATGTGCTTCAGCTCTCCTTTCTCTGGTATGTGTGTGTGTACATATATATATGTACACATTATGTAGACTTTTGTTCATGAATAGTAATTATATTTGTTACTAGATTTTTGCTCTTATAAACATGTCCCAGTCTCTTTGCACACAAGTGTGACAGTTTCTTTAAGGCATTATTAATTCTTAAGTGTCCTATCCCACAGCTATTAAGATAAAAATCTCCAAGGCTGTTTCTTAACAGCCTTTCATATAATTCTAAGGCTTCACTGAGAAGTAGGAAATCTGGGTAAGAGGTTATGCACATTCTATACTTCACTACAGATTAAACAATTATTCCCCAATGTACTTGTACCTATTTTCTATCTTGTTGGTATGGTAAAGTTTTTTTTCTTGTTTACTTGTGACCATGTGGTATTGTTGGACTTTTTCACTTTTCCCATTGAGGTATGTAATTGTATTTCAAATTATTTTTATTTTAATTTACACCAATGACTAGTGAGGTGGAGCATTTTTTCCTGTATTTTCCATTCTGTTTTTTTCTTCTATAAATTGCCTGTTCACATCACTTGTCTATTTTATGTTGGCGTGTTTTTCTTTTTCTTATTGATTTATAGGTGGTGGTCAAATATATTCTGTGTCATAATCTCTTTTTTCTATATGTACAAAGTATCTTCTTCTAGCCTATTGTTAGTCTTTTAAATTTGTGGGCTCTTGAGCAAAACTAACTGGAATTGAGCATTCTTAGATTTTTCCTCTTTCATATAGATTTCGGTAGCAATTTGTGAAATCTGATGAAACTATTATGTTGGAATTCTGTTTGCAACTGCATGGAATTAAAGATATTGTCTTCCTTTTCTTGAAAATGGGGTATTTTCTTCATTTATCTAGGTTTTCTTTCATATATTTAATGGTTCTTGAACTTCATAATGATCCTTCACATCATTTTAATATTTTAAAACTTATTCCTTGATATCTATTTATAGATTTTATTGTTATTGTGAATTGGACCTTTTTACTTTTTTAAACTTTTTTTACTTTTTTAACTTTTACTTGGTTATTACTAATGTTGAAGAAGGCTATCAATATTTACATGGTGATATTTATCAAGCAATCTTGTAAAGTATTAATGCCTCTAGAATATATTGGTTTTTATATGTACATAATCTTATTAACTGCAAATGACAATTTTGCTTTTTTTAAAATTTTTCTAATGTTTGTATCTTGTTTCTTTTTCCTATTCTTGTTTGTTTTTATGTTTGTCATGTTGAATAAAGCAATGTGTAAGCACACTGTACTGTTTTGCCCAGATTCTCCTTCAAGGATGGACCTGCTGCCCCAGCTGCTGGGAGAACTGTCAGTAGGCAACCTTCAGCTGGTATCCTCTTTCAGGGATTGATTCAAGCTGCAGAGCCACCTTACACAAGGCCACACCAATTCCCAGGTGGCCTATACCCATTGATAATGGATCTTGGCCCAGCTCAGGAAAACTCGAAAGAATCATTCTAGCTCCAAAACTCCTCCAGGGTTGGCTGAAACTTTTGCTGAGCCCGCTTCACAGCTCAACTCTTCCCTTGCCTAATCCTGCTTCCTTCTCCACCCTCTCATTGTATTGCTCCCAAGAGCACTTCTTAATCAACACCCTGCATGCCAAACTCCATCTCAGAGCCTGATTCCCAGAGTACCAACTAAGACACAATGAATGAGGGCATCCTTGAGCTTTGCATGGCTCACTATCAATCAGAATCTGGGATCACAAACCATAGATAATGCTTCTGGGTTCTTTGAGCAAAATTTAACCTCCAAGAATGTGAGGATATTCATCTGTTTTTTTTCACTAGTATAATGCATACATATACAAAGGAAAAAATATATACTGAAGGGATATAGGGTAGCTAAGGCATGACAGGGAGAACAAGAGATGCAGGGTTGGAAAACAGAAAAAAACGAAGAGAGTTTTGAAAGTCAGGACCAGAGCCAAACCCAAACATAGGGTGAGGGTATTGCTACTACAATGGGCTTCTTTCCTTGCACTATTGCCTTTGAAAACCACATGTAGCTGCCTCCCCTGCTGAAAGGAATTCTCCATTGTCTTTTTTTTTTCATATCACTTTCTTCAGAATTAAAGCCCAGAAAGGAGTGTCATGTATCCTAATCCTGGTTCCCAGGGGCATGGAGCTTTACAGCTTTGGAAGTGGGAGATGAGCTCTGTTCCTCACCAGGACTTTTGAAATCAAGAACTCCCCAAACAGCAAGGGGAGTACAGATACTGAGCAGCCAAAAACATGTAAAATATCCATGGTAACTTGTAAGATTTTACTATTAGACAGTAGCATGTTAGTAAATGCTTAACTGGCACTCCAGGAGAAAGATGCCTTGATCTGTACTATTTGCCAATTTGTGTGTGTGTGGAGGGGTGAAAGAATCCCACTATGTATAATTTCGATCTACTGTTGTGATGTTTGTTAACATAGAGTTGGGAAGAGATGAACTCGATCTTCCCTCATGAGTCGGAATGAGCTGGCTCCTGAATACCATTGAGGTATGACAGTTATACATTTGAATTTGATTTCTTCTTTTTCATAAAGAAGAGGGCAAAAAAGTGAGGACAAAAAAAGTGAGGAGAAAAATTCCTACGTTCCTCTTTAGTTACAGCCCTTCACAACTGATCATCATGGAAGGATTGTCTACATCTGCTAACCCCACCCCTTCAAATCATTCACTCTTCACCTCTACTCTATGTTGGACCACTCTGATATATATCATCTAATAGGTCGTATGGAGAAATTCCCTAAACTCTTTTCTGTATTTATTGTAGTATTCTCTACCATGAACTGTTGTGTCTTTCATGAAACTCTTCCATTCATGTCTGCAACACCACATTCTCTTGTGGTCTGATTCTCAACCTGGTCTTTCTTAGTCTCTTTTAGAGAAGTCCCTTTTTCTGTTTTCCCCTTGAATACTAGGATTCCCCACGGCTCTATTCTGGCCTCTCTTTGCAATCTACACCACTGTTTGTAAAATAGAGACTCCTGGGTCTCTATTTTCAGCTCCATTCTTTCCACTGAGGTCCAGATCTATTCAAGCAGTTTGAACTGCTTTGGATGATTTTGTCTGTGAGCCTCCTTGGCATTCCAAATTCGATATGCTTAAAACTGAACCTATCGTCTTCCAACCATTTTACTCCTTGCTCTAACCCCCATCCTTTTTCATCACCTCTAGTCAAAATTTTCTCCTTATTTGTTCCTTATCAAAACCAGAAACATGTCAGTAGTCTTCAGGTTCTCTCTTTCCCTAACCCACATGAAATGATCACCTAGTCTCAGAGGTTCTTTTGCAAAATCACGACCTAAGATGAAGCCACCATTAACTCATGATGAATGCAATATCTTCCTCATTGGCTTCTTTGCCCCACTATAAGTTATTTACCCCCAAACCTAGTGTTCTTGTTCAAAGGCACATCTGATATTGTCACTTTTCTACTTATAATCCTTCAATGATTCCCAAAGGATTTGTGTCTTTTACTTCCTTGGTGATGGTTGTAGTTCCTCAAAAAATATTTATTGAATTTTATATAATTGCTTCTTAAAGGAACGCTTTTAATTTAAAAGCCCCCAAATAAAACTAGAAAATGCTACTAGGAAAAAATAAAACTGGAGAAACTTGGTTAATACCATTATTTACTGTTATATGAAGACTACACATCGTACAAGTTGAGCTATTTTTCACTGGGGCTGGGATGCAGATTCTAAGACCGGATTACTATGATGACTATCTATAGCATTGAGGTGAATAAGAGCTGGAGTTGATAGGATGACAGTTCCAGCTTTGCCACTCACTCATTTTGTGCCTCTTGGCAGCTGCTTGGCCTCTTTAAGCCACAGGATCCTTACCTCTAAGATTGGTGTAGTAATGTTTGTCTCACAGGGATATGTAAGGCTTAAACGAGACAATATTTTTCGGGCACCTAGCACAATACGTGGTATAGAATAAGTGCTCCATGTGTGGGAGCTAAGAACTAACAGAGTATTTTTAAATTCCATTTAGACTTGTGGCCAGAATTTAGTGCCACCTTTGCTGATCAAGTTATTTTTTAAATATGAACTTGGTTTCCTCAGACTCTTTGTATTTTATATTTAACTCCTGATTATCCAAGAGCAAAAGCAAAAACAAACTATCTCTGCATCTATTCCTTCCCTGCCATCCTCACAAATCTATGCTCTTATAAGAATTAGCTTCACTTCTTTCTCCAGACTCTCAAAAGATGGTCAGAAGGAACAGAAGGATGGAAGAGCTAACTTTTGAATAACTGGCTCACAAGCAACAAACTATTGATTATGATTGAAAGTCTCAGAGATGCAGACTTCCACAGCAGACACCAAGCTATGAGAAAGGAAAGGAATTATATAATTTCTCTGGAGATTGATTTGTGGCCCACAGCCATAAAATATTGCCCTTTGTGTGCTGAATGCTAAACCAGGACACATTAAGACAAGAAGTGTTTATTTTATAGGCATCAATAAAGTGAAAGCATAAGCTGTATGAACAGAATTGGGCTGGTCAAGGACAGCTAATTCCTGCAAATACCTTGTTACTCATTCAATGTAAATGATCTACTTCTGCGTTTTATCATGTTTACACAGTGATATTTTGTGGTGGCTGCTTCCAGGTTTATGTGCATTTTTAATCTGGGAAAGTCCAGGGCTTATTCACTCTTATGTTGAATAAAAGGTCATTGGTAAAAATTAGGAACCAATCTAAAATAAGAGAGATGGCAAGTTTTGTCAAATGTCCACCAAATTATTCCAATACTTTCTTAAACTTCCATTGTCATGAAACAAGAAACGACTTCTCACATTGCAAATAAAAGATCAGCTGTTTTGATTAGGTAAGCAGGAGCAACAAAAAAAAGAACCCCAAAACAGCACCCTCAGATAGTGCCCTCTGCTATCATCAGCTTTCATTAGCCACAGAAAGCTATCTTTGTGTGGATGTAGTGGGTAAAAGGGAGTAAAGGAAGGGGAAGATAAGCAGAACATCTATCTTCAGATATAAAATTTTATTTAATAATCTATCATCCTATGAAGCCATTACTATGCATTATTCCCATTTTACAGATACAAAACCTGAAATTCAGCAAATCTGATTTATTTGCCTAAGACTCACACAGCTGGAAAGTCATAGGGTTGGCCACCAAACCTAGGCTTATCAGCCTAGACTAATTCAGAGCTTTTCTCTACCATACAAACTTTTTTTTGGTTTGTTTCTTCAGTAAAAAAACAAACAAACAAACAAACAAACAAAAACATATATATATATGTATATAGTATGTGTGTTTTTCTTTATTTATTATACAACTCAACACCTGTAACAGACAACTTAATTAGCATCTAATGGTTAAAACGTGGGCTTCAGTTCTAGCTCTGTCTTCTAGTCATGTGACCTTTGACAAATTTGTTAAACTTCAACTTGAAGTTCCACTTTAAACTTGAACATCAGTTGTCTTATCTGTACAATAGAATAATATTAGTAGCAAGATTGTTGAGCAGATAAAAATAACAATCATGCAAAGCCCTGAGCACAGTGCTTGGCATATGATAAATGCCCAATAAATGTTAACTGTTGTTTGCAAGTGCATTCTGTACTCAAGGCTTTAGGTAAGGTGCTTGTCGAGGATATAAAGTTGAAAAACACATGATTATTGTCCTTGAGGAAATTGGTCAGAAAATGGAGAGAACTTGCCTTTTAGACATGGTTTAGGGGTTTTGTTTCATACAGAGAAGAGACATTCAGGGAGGATTGGATTTTGTATGTTGAATAGATATGTGTTTTACATACCTGAAATAAACTACAATTTTCTATGAAATTCCTAAAGTATGAAATTCATCCCACTGAATTTCAGTTCATTAATGTTATCACATTGAACATCCTGTTCAAGGACGCAAGAAGAAAACTGTCTCCTAAATGACAGACACAGAGTGGTTCATGAAGCTAAAAAATATACCATGAATGTATTCATAAATTCATAAATGTGAATTTACTCTTCACATATAAGAATAAATATGTATATATGAGTTATGTTTATAAAATACATAATCTGAGTCTGTTTTGTGATGTAAAATTTCTAACGTAAATATTTCTGGCAAGGCATTAGCAAAATTTTTAAAAAGTTTTTGTCTATTCTTTGTTGCTTTGACCAGTTCTCAGCCACACCTCAGAGGAACATTCAGTTCTCCTGGAAGAAAAAACCCAAAAGTTTACAGGAAAAAAAGCACAATTCTCCCAACCTATTTTTGCATTCTTAGTCTTCCTCCCTTTTGCACTTAAACAAACAAACAAACACCTGGCATTTGATAGCAGTTTGCAGTCGAATAGCAGACTGAATAGTGAACACTAAATAGGTTTGATTTGCCCAGGACCCTCAAATAAGAGATATACCTTCAATAAAGCAATTTGTAGGACATTTCTGAACACTTTCCATTTGGGTATTATGTGGAATAATCCACTTGGGTACTCAGCTGTGTGGACGCTGGTGCATGAATATATAATTTGACAATTTCTCTTACTCAATAGGGAGTACATAGTTCAGTAACATGTCCCTTTTTCTTAGGCAGAATTTCACCGAGAAAAACCGTAAACTAGGTAACATTATTTTCCACGACTCTTATCTCTCTTTCATGAACGTTTGGACACTTCTCCCTTTGCCCCTGGCCACATCTCTAATTCCCGGTCTCTCTGCAACCACAACCACCACAAAAACAGCACAATCACAGGAGAGCAGTGTTTGTACTATGTTCGTTCTTTCTCTTAATTTAAAGTTGCTCTTCTCAATACATTTACAGACTCAGTTCATATTAAAGTGTGACTGTTGATAAGGCTACCATTTTTGCCCTTACAGGCTTATTGAGTAAGTGATTAGAAGACTTAGGCAAATAAATGTGGACTAGTGTATAATTTCAAACACCAAGTGAACACATAGAGACTATATTTACTGGGCAGGTGAGGTAAAAAGGGTACTTTTAGCTGACCACAAAATAAAATACTAAGAATCTTTGTATGCTTGAGGAAGGTATTGTCTCATACTTAAGTAGCTGTGATCTTTGTTCCAATATCTAAAACCCATGTTCACAAAGTAAAATTTGCCTTTACTTTTTTGGAGATCAGAGGGAGATGGCCCCAAACTTCATGTAAGGCAATGATGATGATAAAAGGATCTTCGATTTATATCTAATTGAGAGCCTGGGAGTCCCAGGGACAGAGTGCTCTGAGAAAGGTAGAAAAACTGAGCCACTGCACGCTCCCTCTTTCACCCAGGTTCATGAAACAAGTTACTTCTGGGATGTTGGTAAAGGAAACACAGAGGGGTGGAGAGTGGTAGGAGTTGAGCCCTTGAGCTTTCCCTTCCCTCTCGAGTGGTCAAGTGGAAAGTCCTTCCTTTCTATGAACCTGAGAAGCTGAGAATGACAACAAACCCCTTCCTGCAGGCTGGCTTTGGGGCAAGCTCTGCACTGTACACTTTGTATATGTGGTATCCCATATATACCTTACAACATCCCAGAAGGTGGTGTCATTCATTACCCCCAGTGTTAAGATGTATCCCCTCAGGTGAGGAATTTGCATGCATGACTCTGCTGGTAAACTGAATAACCAATACCTAAAACCATTTCCATCTGGACTTAAAGCGAATGCTCTTTTCACTATACTAACAGTATCAATATCTTCAACCTTTAGTTACGAAGACTAAGGCTATAGCTCCACCAGTATATTTTTATCACAAGTTTCTTAACCTCTGTACTGAAAACATATTTACAACCTTCTACTTAGTTCCTTTGGTGGAAATGGACAATCCATTTTCAATTTCAGTAGAGAGTTTTTTTCCTTTATCATGGAATCAACAATGCCATATCACACCCATTGTCAACAACCGACTGAGGCCACTCTCAATCTTCTTTACACACATCAAACGTGTCATATTTGTGAATCGATGCCAACAGGCTGATGGCATTTTCTTAAATCTAAATTCTTAAATCTAAAGTGCAGGAAACTCTCATGGATAATACATTCAAAAGAAGTAGGACTACAAGAAATATGATGAGACAGTCCTTCTTTAGTTGATAGAAAAGTGAAAAGGCGTCAAACACCAGTGCCTGTGTGGAGCTTTATGGAGCAGTTAACCTTGAGACTCTGCCGTATGTAAAGATTAAACTGCAACTTCTGGTTAACAGATTTATAGAGCTTTGCAAATACCTTGGTATCACTATTTGTGCTTTTATCTACTTCTGGACTTTTTACTGCTTTCTGTCCAGTGATAGTCTTTATAAACACTGAATGCCAAGAGATTAAACAGAGGAAAGAAGTCAAAAGGTTTCCTTTGTCATCTTTGGTGTCTTAAAGATTTTAATAGAGAGGCACACCTTCTACCACTTAGAGAGCCACAGAAGATATCAGCCCTCGCCCCCACATGGTTGACAAGCATTTCACAAATCACAGTCTCCAGATGAAGGCAAAAACAACGTCAAAGTAGTAACTAGTTATGGTGGAAAACAACTAGGCAATGATTAGCAATTTGTTACACATGCAGAATACCTAAATAAATACTTCACACGATACAGTCAGCATATTGGTGAATAAATATATCAGTTACAATCATTTAAAAAAAGAATTGTTGTTCTGGTTTTATGTGCAAAAAGATAGCCACAGCAGTGAAGGAGATGAATTTTTAAAAAAGGAAATGCAAACTTTTAGGCCTCATTCGGGCTGAATGATTCTAATATTACAGAATCCTTCACAAAAGACAGGAAATGACAATGTAGAATAAAATACATTAATAGTGGAAGAAGAAAGAAAACATCAATTAACAGTGTGAGGAGGCAGCCTGTTTCCACTTGCCCTGGCTATGAGGAAGTATTGTGTAAGCTCATGCCTTCATGCTTCTGAGGTCCCTACTGTCACAGGGGCATGTGAATGCTGCCACTTGAGAGAAAACAACATTTCTGACTAGAAAATTAAGTTTTTAAGCTCCAGTTCTACCTACTTAGCAGTTGGCATACAATATTATATAGTTTCATGTGTATGACATAGTGAATAAACACTTACTTAATTTCTGATTGCAGTGAATTTTGTATACCAGCTATCCTTCTGAGTTTCAAAGTTCTTTTTATTGTGTAATATGTTTTTAAAACCCAACCAATAATCAAATGATCAAATGAAAGCTATTTCTAAATAGGGACTCATATACGAGATATTGTATCAATTTAGGGCTTTCCAAATGTACATTGTCTTAGAAATTTTTCTTTAAAAAGTTTCAAGAGTATTAAAGTCACAGAAATAAAAAGACATTTTTTAAATTGTCATAAAACTTAGTAGAGTGAAATCATGAAAAGTTAATCAGATGCTAATGAGTGTGAGCACTGGCAGAGAGTCTGAGCAGAAACTTTCAGGTAAATTGGCACCTTGTAATTTTAATAATTTTTGAAATTTCCATATTTTCTCCCCATAAAGTACTTTGATATGTTGATAAAAGCCTATTTTCTAATTTTTGAAAAACGGAATTTCATACTTAACCATAACTATATAAATAGGGAAGTTCCAGTGAAAGATTATTGAATATAATTTGATAAGTTTCCTACTGATATTAATTTGGATGTTATTTTATTATGCTCTTTAAGAGATCAATATATTTTTGTGTATATATACATATATATATATATATGCATGTATCTATGTGTATGTGTATATATATGAGATATTAATTTTAAGGAATTGCCTCTCATGATTGAAGAGGCTTGGTGAGTCCAAAATCCAATGAGGTGGGATGGCAGGCAAGCGATTCAGGGAAGAACTGCAGTTCTAGTCCAAAGGCAGTCAGCTGGCAGAATTCCTTCTTGCTCAGAGGTCAGTCTTTGTTCTATTAAGGCCTTCAACTGATTGAAAGAGACTCACTCACATTAAAAAGATAATCTGCTTTACTCAAAGCCCACTTATTTAAATATTAATCTCATCCGAAAACACCTCCACAAAAACACCTTGAATGTTTGACCAAATATCTGGCCACTGTGGCCCAGCCAGGTTGACACATAAAATTAACTATCATGATGTATAAATTGCTCAGTGTGAGAAGCCAGGGCACCTAGATTTGCCCTGAGTGATGCTAAGTAGGGGAGAAGGTGAGAAGCCCATTAGCCAGAGGGTTTATTTTTTCCAGTGTGACACTTGCGTGCCCTTATGTACTTAACTGAAACAAAAGCTACTCTTTATCATCTTTGCTCTTTCTTCTCTTCCCTTCCATTCCATTCTATTGTAGCCTGTAGCATCCCATTCCATTTTTTAATTTTTGAAAATGTTCATCTTTACCCGCTAAGTGAATTTAATTGCCGCTGATGGGTCACGAAACTTCAATTTACAAACAATAAATATATAATTTATGTTTGTGTGCACATGCACATGTGTGGTAAATCAAGGAAGAGGCTGACAGGTCAGGGAACAGAGATTCTACACTTCAGACCTTGAAATGATCCATAAAGCAAGAGAGTTAGATGGCCATGACAATGCCAACATCCCTGCCTCACTAACCGCAATGCTGAACTCATCCTCAAAGTGCACAGAAATCTTGGGGAGGGCTTTGATCTTTCACTGGGCATAAAACTAGGGATCTGAGCATCTGCATGTAGTATGGAGGCCCAGCCAATTACCTGTATTACAGAAGCTATTCTCTATACTGCTAAACTTCCGTAACGCCTTAGCCATTTCTGGCGGTGCTTATCCATTTTTATTTTATATTATAGAAACTACGTATTTATCTACTCTCATAGGCTATAACCTACTTTTGGTCAGGGATTATGTCTTAGGTACATTTTTTAAGTTCCATACCTATTACTATAATACTGACACAGAGTAATTAATGGGCTTTTTTCTAATTTTATGCATGTAAAAAATTGTTACTACTAACCATGATCACCTTGACTTGAGTGGCCGAATATAGAAACTTTATGAAATTCCCTAACCATTCCCCCATGTTTTAGAAATATCAAATATATGATTTAACTGCTCACTCAAGATACATAATATTCTTACATTTGTTACAAAAGAATCAACATCAATGGCTTCATGTTGAACACAGTACAGCGCGATGGCTCCAAATCGGCAGTGGAAGGTCCACAACCCTTTTTCAGCAACGGGATGTACCAGCCGCACTCACGTAAGCTCTAAGGGCTCCGAGGATGAGCAATAATATCAATCCTTCGCAACCCATCCACCCCACCACTTGGTCTATGTTCAAAATTGAGGAGCTCAGAGGAGTCCGGGGCAACAGCATGACCACCCTTGAGATGGAGCTGACCTGAATCTTTGGTACAGTCTGAAAGCAAGAAAGGACCTGGACATCACAGTAGCTCATTACACAGACATAGAGCACCTTGGGATCCTCTCCAAAGTAATGAGTCGCAGCATGTGCACAGAAACTGTAGCTATACTAACAAAAAAAGGAGCATTATGAAGGCCACATATGTATTTAAGCAATTCAAGGGGTACTCTTGAGTAAACCTGTTTTTAGCATACCTGTTGATGTCATCATGGCCTCATAAAACTGAGCTTCAACACACACACACACACACCACAGTGAAACTGCAAAAGAAAAAGATCATGTAAAAGTTGTTTCAGGATAAAGAAAATGTAATTTATTTCAGAAATAGACAATCATTCAAGTATGGGCTGTGTAGGCGTTCATTGGTGAATTTAGACTAAACAGGAAGTGATGTAAATTATGCTTATTACACTGCTGGGAGAGAAATATATTAAATCCAGACAGCTCTCGGACAAAGCACAAGGAACTCATTGTGTTGAAGGAAATCACGCAACTTTGGTGGGAAGACAATGTACTATATGGCATGAAAATCATCAGTGGCCATTTGGGACTAAAATAATTTTTTAGGGAGAATAATTTTGTTGTAGTACCAAAATATTTCTTCTTCTTTTTGATAAAGCCCCAAGGTATTCTAATCTTAAGCACATTGCTATTTTTGCACTTTTCGCTATTTCATGCTGTTGTTTTGTAGCCATTAAACTGCAAAGAATAATAACAATGAAACCATCGATGTTTAGATTAGAAAGCATTGATTGCTCTGGTGAAACACCCAGAGTAAAGGTGAAGATTGAGGGAGTTATAGAATTATCTAGCACACATATAATTCCACCTACTTTTGAAGTATCCAGGAATCACCTAGTAGAAGAAATAGTAACAAATAAATTACCTTGAGAGTAAAACAATGTCATGATCTATTCCACGAGATTTGTCTCATTGGTCTATCCTTATGGCAAAGCTTCCTGGGGTGAACTGAAAAACAAACAAAAAACAAAGCTGGAAAGCTGGTTTGGCTACTTGTGTGGCCTAAAGAGACCTCTTGAAAAATCAGGCCAAAGATGTATAAATCACATTTGTGTCCACCTTACCATTTTGTTACAAACTCATGTCCAAAATGAATTGAATGACAGTTTCAGCTGTACAAGTTCGTACCATGTTTCATCAGAGTGTAGAGCAAGATACTTTTCTCATTTATTGGCCCCTGCACAGCTAAAGTCTTCACAAATAATTTAGTAAAAATGTACCGACAGTTTATTGCCTTAATTTTCAAAGAATCTTATGATCCTTTAGGGAATTTCTTTTGTCAAGCTGGTGTAGCCATAGAAGTGCCAAGGAAGCTCTCGAAATCACTCCCCTAGGACCTGTTCCTGGTGCTCAAAGCAGCAGGGTTTGGGAAGGTCAATGCCACATGGCACACTGACCCTCCCAGTCGATGCTGGCGCGTGCTTCGATGGGACTGAAGGGTGATGTGCGGCCCCCCTGGCTCTCTCTGCACAATGTTTTTGTGTGGAATAGAACGATTTCACAGAACTCAATGTTTATTTGGAAATGGATTTGAACAGTAAAAAAGTGAGCCAAAACCAATTTCCGTCTCTGATTTTTATGAGTTATTAAACTACACTACAGTTTGCTGAATGAAATGAAGGATGGTATTTTGTTTATTTATGTAATTTGTACATACACGGCCAATGGTATTTGTTGAAAGTTCCTATGATATTCACTGCTATTAACTCTCTCTCCCACCTCCTCCCTTTCTTCATCACTTGACCCATAGCCCTTCAGGGGTTAAGGACAATATCATATTGAACCAGACTGACTAGCAGAGTTGCCTAAAATGCCTCACTTTTTCATCTGTAAAATTAGAATGACAGCAGAACCTAACTCGGGATTTTTGTAATGACAAACAGGGACAAGTATAATGCTTAGAACACTTCTTGGCATTTAGGAAGTACTCAAATATTATTTTAATTATCATCTATCATGTATCACTCACCATTCTAAATCATTGTTAGTATTTACTACCATATCTTTTGTGTAATGGATTTTTCTGGCATATCTTCAGTTGAAGGACAATCTATAGGAAGATACTTAAACAGATTTTTCAAGTGTTTTCTTTAGCAAACTACTTAAACTTCTACTCATTGATGGTCTTATTTTCAAAAGCCTCTAGAATCATTTTCTTAAAATTTTCCAGAAATACCCTAGCCTTAGCATGTGCTAGATGGATCATTCTATATTTAAATAATACACAAAGTCTGACAAAATAGTAATTCATGGAGATTCAGTTTTAGTCCACGACAGATGTATTTTTCTTTTATATCACTTCATATTCCTGGACACTTTTAGTTTTACTTTCATTAAAATATTAAGTTGGTAATCCCTCTTTATGTGCTGGTTGTTCTAAAAATCCATTTCATTTTTTTCATATAGAGTCTTTCTTGTTCTGTTTTAACTTACTATCCAGAAATGGTAAAACTTTTCATAACAAAGGTTTAATTAGAATGGTTAATAACTGTGATTTCCAAAGTGTCTGAGTCAGTCTTAGTAATAATTAGGGAGTTTTGTTCCATACAAAATGCTTTATTTAACCTTCATGCCTTCATTCAGATAATTATACAAATGCATACATTTAAAGGTTTAAACTCTATTTCAGTTCACAGCTCAAGTCATAGGAAAGTTGAATACAGAAAAGCAATGCACCAACAGAATATGTCTGAGACACCATTAAAAACGATAACACTTGTTCATTTAAATCTCTGAGAATAGACTGGAATAATCATCCTCTGAGAGAATCTCATTAGGAGGGTCTCCCTTTACGTTATCATAGGGCAAAAAAAATCACCATTTTACAGTAAAAGGAAAAAAGCTCTGAATATATTTACAATACATACACTATACATAAATACAAGAACAACACTTACATAATATTAATAAACTTATAACAGGGTTCACCTAAACACTACAGAGTATATAAATGCAGAAGAAACTATTGGGAAATTAGATCTTTAGATAAGCTGGAGAAATAAATTCATTTGTAATTAAAACTCTGAACAGAAAACCAAATGAAGATTTAAGAAATTAACACGCTTGCTTGCCAGCATCATTGGCGGGGGTTTTATCCTTAAACACGTAGGACCTCCCCTGGGCAGTCGTCACTCTCTGGGGTCAGAGACCCAAAGAGTCTCTTGGAAAATTACATCTGTCAAGTGTATCAAATGCAGCACGTCTATTCAATTTGCCGTTCAGGGGCTTCAAGCCTAGAATAACTGTTTCGTAAACTAAAGGATGTTTTTGTATGTTCACACAGATAAATCTTGTAATCCAATCACCATGTATAATGAGCTAAGTGTTCAGGGAAAGTAAAAGGATGCCTGCTTGAATTGGCCAAAGATGTTATTTTTCTTTATTCCCATGTATTTTTTTCAAATACGGCTGATTTATTCGAAAAATATGTTGTTTGAATTGACCCCTCCCCCCCACACACCAAGAGCAACGTCTAGACTACTGCTAATTACAACTGAGTCATTTTAAGTGGCAGGTGGGTATCTTAAAGGTGGTCTGTTCGCATCATTTCACAGCCCAGAAAGTTCTGAGTACATTCTTCTAGGAACAAACATGAATCTGCTGGTTTCTCTTTTTTAAAATGAGCATGTTATGATACACATAATTGCATTATGATGCAGGGTGACATCATACATAAGGCGATGTTTTCAAGCTGGTTTTGTAAGTAGTTATCTCACATCCACAGAGAGTTGGTTTGCCATGTGATGCAATGTGTTCCACAGACATGAACAAAACAATATAGCCACCATTCCATGAGGGGGGGGGTGGTGATTTTTAAAAATGAATTTTCAAACACAACGAATTGTGGACAGACAAGTTGATAGGAAAGAGCCTTGAATATAGGCACCAGTGCCCCAGTTCAAGAATACCCATCCAATGTAATAAAGTTTGAGGAACAAAATGCATACTGTAGTCTGGATGTAATTACAAACTCTGCTATGGGAAAACTAGAAACACAAGTAGGGCAAAAGCATTTTCTATGTTTTATGCTGTATCTTTGGAGCATGAAATTAGGAAGGAAAGATGTTGATATGTCCTTAAAATATTTTTCTTTTTAATTACTTGGGCACTTTTATTAGAATTTGACCCAAATCCTTCTCTCCTATTCACCCTCATTTCTCAACAAAAAATGAATCTCTGTGAAAGTCTTAGTAAGCCAGCTTTAGAAAAAGCAAGACATACTACTCAAAAAGAGTCATTGGTTCTTGCTTTGCACAAAGAGCAGACTCTGTTGTCAAACATTTAAAATTTCTAGAGACGAAGTCTAGAAGAAAAAAATACTGATGTGACTATTTCCACTATTCATCTCTTCTCAATTCAAAGTTGTGGTTTTGTTGTTGAGAAATTATTGCTTGTGAAACCCAATTAACTGAGAAGAGTCCCTTCCAACGTGGGTTGTACACACAGAGCACTTGCTTTCAGCGCAGAAGGAAATTTGTTTATGCAGGTTTTATCTCTTCCCTCAGCAAAGTAACAGGGAGAAAGAAAGATCATAATTCAGGCGATTCATTTTCAGAAAAAGAAACGCATGAGAAACGACATTCTCTTAATGTTTTCTAAGTCCATTAGTACTTCCATGAATCAATACTGTCAGAGACCTTGTTCTACACAGAAAAGGTGGGGGGGGGGCGTGTTTCATTTCTCTGATGTTGGACAGCTTCTCACAAAAAATTCAATTAAACTAACAATATTATAAACAAATTATTTATAGGATTATTTAAAACATTCCAAGGCAGTGCTGTTAAGTGAGAAATCTGAAAAGGAACTATCCGTTATCTCTCCTTGATCATCATCCGAATGTTTGTGATTGCCACTCCATTAACAATCACCAAGAGTGGGCACTGCTATTAACGACTAGCTCCATGGAGGTCAAAATTTCAAATGCACTTTAAGCAGATTCTAGCAGGAAAGGTTTTTTTAGTATCCCTACAAAGACATAAGAATTGTGAAAACCCAATCCAGTTAAAATGCTATGTGATAATTTTTGGATCTCCAGGCCAAACATTTAGGAGGAAAGTGACAAGTTCAGGGAGAGACAAGTTCTCGTTATTGTACTTTGCACTTTCCTTCATGTGTCTTTCCAGAAGACTGATTTCAAATATTCTGTACCACTGTCAAATCATGTGCTTTATCATGTCCCTGTACCTTTCTTGGAAAATATGATGACTATGCATCCATAATAAAACTACTTAAGAGTTAGATATGGAAAGTTGGCTGCTGGGAACACACGTGCAGTGTGGTGTGGTGGAAAGAATATAGGCTTCAGAGCCAGAGACAGGTAGCTTCATGTCCCCACTCTGCCATTCACTACTTCTGTGTTTGAGGACAACCCAGCCACTCTCTCCATGCCTCAGTTTCCCACCCATAAAACGTAGAACTGTTGTGCAGACGAGAGGCAACGTTATCTAAAAATTACCCAGTATAGTGCTTAGCACATAGTAAGAGCTTAATTAAAAATAGCCATGATTTCATGGCTGGTAAAGTTTTTGACCTTTCTCAAGTTCATTTATACTTTCAGACAACTTCCAGAAAGCGGCTCTGTCAGAAGAGCTGGCTTCAGTGAGGTTAAGGAACCCAGCGACCTTGCTTTGACACTCCATTGGTTATTTTACATGCTACCCTGGTATATTTCCTCCTCCTTTCCCTTCTTTCTGAAACTTGAAGGAGGAAACTGTAGATGGTTTTCTAGGCCTGCGGTCTGGTTCTGGAGAACACTGTCCATCCTGATCGTCTTCACTATAGCCTGAGTGTTTAATCATCATTATACTTTTTAAATTGCTCTTACCAAATGTTTGGCTCTGAAAGAGTATAATTTTATTGATAGCCCTCAATAGTTTGTTTGGGTGGGTCTATGCTGAGATGGCAGGGCTGGAGAATTTCAAGGGCTCTTGTCTATTCATACAATCTCATTGTATATTTCTATTCATGACTCTACTTTTAGCAGTAAAGTAATTACAGGAAAAAGTTGGGAAGTTCTAAATGTAAATCTAGAAATTTCCAGGACTCATTATAAACCTTGGTTAAAAGCTAGGCTTATTAAGTGTCAGTTATACTTCAGTAGACTATTTAGGGATAAATGATTGTGTCAATATTCATTCCAAAATACTTCTTAGATAGCAGAAAATATTAGGAAAAAAGGAAATAAATGCAGAGTGGATTTGTGCATTTGATATTAGTGGATAAAATAAAGTAAAACAACCAAATATCTTCAGTATTTTGCCCTAAATAAATTTGATAACTGAGCAAAACTTTTTGAGGCACACTCAGTGCTTCCTAAGTATAGGGCCAATCATAGTGAAGTTTTTACCTCAAAATTATAATTGCCATATGTCATAGCGTATGTTAAAGATAACCTTAATGTTCAAATTTGCATTCTTACATTCTGTTAAGTAAAAAAGCTTAAATTAAGAAATGCTAACATAAACAAGATTACGTATACTTAAAAAGACACCAAAGAATTTTTGTGGGTGTGTGAACAGATTCAATTTACTATGTGCATATATTTACTCTGTGTGCATGTGTTTCCCAAATGTGGAGGAAAAACCCAGTCTCAAGAAGAATTATTGCTTGTAAAAGTACAGGAATATCTCATTGGTCATAATGTTTATTGACAGGCACTTTAGCTTTTAGTTCATGTCTGAAAATGGGCATTAGCTTATTCTCATTGCCAGTATAGATTTGTTTAACGTGTGGCCATATCTATAACTTAATCTTGTTGACATGTAGCTACTCCTGAAAGTATTCCCTCCGGAATTAAACAAGAATAAACACCTGTATAGTGTTTTTGATCAAGAACTACTTTGTTGAGGAGGAAGATAACTGAGAGAACAATTGTTAGATGCTTTTTTTTTTTAAGCACAAGTAAAATCCCGTGCAGCTGTTCTTCCCTTTCAGGTAAAGACATCTGAGTTTGGAATTAGTTGTTTGCAACTTAAAATGACTTCACTGTGTTTTAAACCATCCTGGCTAATTTGAGACAAGTGGCCACTCCATTTTTTCAGAGCACAAGAAATGTGCTGTGAGAAAGTGGAACAGAGTTCCCATGGCAACATCGCTAATTCTGTGTAAGATATACAAGGCATATCTGAACAAGTTTTTTTTTTTTATTGTGATGAAAACTAGAAGCTCTTTTTCCCAACATAGTTCATCAAACTATTTACAACCTCTGTAAAATTTGTGAGTTTGAAAATACTTTTTTCACTATCACATATGTTACGAATACAGTAAAATATTTCACTCTATTTTTTAAAGATGCAGTATCCTATTTCATTTTTTATGAAAATCTGAATTTCTATTGCAATTGCACAGTATTTAGTATATTTAAAGTACCAATGGACATGGGTTGCTAAACAGACATTATTCTATAATGAAACTGTGAAAATATAGCATTTAAAAATTTTATGTACACTTCTTAACTATAAAATGCAGGCAAAGTCATATATAGCATTATAAGCTGATTCCCTAACAAGGTAAATAACTTACATTTCTAGAAAGCATGGATTATTACAAATTTATTCTTTTAAAAAAGTTCTTTGTTGACATTTATGAGCCTACTGGCTGCTGCATATACAGGTGTGTATACAGGTGTGCATGTGTTGGGGGTGCCTGTGCAGGTAAGTGGACGGCAGTGTGGGGATAAGCAGAAATGTAACATGGAAGACATAACTTAGCAAACCTCTTTTTAAAATAAAAACAAATCAAAGTGAAAGATTTTTAAATGAAATGCACTACCTCAGAAAAAGTGAAGGAAGAGATTTGGTCAATGAAGTTGTAGAATATATTTACCTCCTAAATTTACAGACATTAGTGAAGAGCACAATCTGAGATTGGATTATGGACTATGATATGAGTATTAAGGCTTCCTGGGCCTATTATGATCTGTAAGAGTTACTTCATGTTCAGTCCCTTATATGAAGACTATCAATGTATTATGGATGCTGGTATTCTTAACACTGCTTAAATTCTGTCAAACCTTACTATAAATGTTAAGACAGCTTTATAACAACATCTTGGCTACATTTCTAAGCAGTCATAACAACATAACAAAGGCGTATTAATACATTTGAAGGCCTCACCTCACCAGATTTATTCAATTGCAGCTTTGGTAAGTATAACAAATAAAGTACAGAATAAGGAATACTGCATCTTTATCCATATACATGTTATCATTCTAATGAACTGATTTCAAAGTGCAGAATTATATTTATGTTTAAAACACAAATGGCAATTTGAAGTTAAAAAAGTATAAAAATGAACACAATCTTCGTATGAGCTATTCAGAATTTCAACCATAATGAGAATGGCCTTTCTAATCATCTGGAACTGGCATTGTAAACACTGTAGCTTTTTGTAAGTTTTTCCCCCCTGACAATCCTCTTCCTATTTTCCATTTTAATTTTAAAGTGAATAAAAAGTGCTCTCTCTTTTTTTTTTTCAATGTGGTTGATGTTACTGTTATTCAATTGCTTTTGAAAATAAATGTCCTGTTATGTTTTGTAAAAGTAATGCCAGGCAGTACTATAATCTTTACGGTAAAGCCATTAGAAACTTCAGTCTAAATGTCTTAATAGAACTTAAGACAAGTTATCAAGCAGGCTTCTCAGAGTCCAAACACAGCTGACAGGACAGGGCTGGAGGAGGATGGAGAAGCGTGAGTCGTTCTCCTAACAACTTAGGATCAGAACATGAAGAAGGAATCTTTTAAAACCTCAAAGCCTGAACCTTATAACTTTTCAAATAACATTAACTCCCTTGAACTCAATCTCCACAATGCAAAGAGACAGCCAGGTCCACTGTGGCTTCTCAAGCCATACCGCTGCCTGAGTCTAAGTTCTCAGAGATGCACACATGCCCCGCTGCACACTGAACAGATTCACATTCAAAACCAAAGAACGATTCTAGTTAGGGAACCACCGACGAGTCCTTCGGATTCTACTTCTTTTCTGTTGTTCATCATCTACTGTGCTTTTTAAAGAGGCAAGAATGAATGTAAGATGAAATGGAGGAGGCTTTTCCATGCTCAAAGGCATTTCTATTTAAAAATCCAGTTCCTTTTCTCTCAAACCACTTTCCTTTCCATGGGGACACATTTGTAGAAAACTCAACAAAGAGCGTTTGCTATGTCCTAAGACAACCCCCGATCAGTTTCAGTCCTGGGCTAGATCGGCAACTCATTCACTACTTGTGCTTGGATCCCTCCTCAGAAGTTATCGATATGTCAAAAGGAGGGAATGGTTTTGTCAGTTAACTTACTGTCTCAGTCTGGTTTCCACTTTCAGAGGGTGAGGAAAAAAACTCACACTTTCCTGAATCTTTCCTATGTTATTAGAGAGGAGCAGCTCGTTTAGTTCTTTGCTAAATTTAAATCAAGCTGTCACTCAGGAAGCTCCCACTGCCTGTCAGTTCTATGGATTCTAAAAACCATTTCTACCTGTAACACTCTCAAGACATCTCTCGACAGAGAAAAGGACTGGCCTTCTTATGAGAGCAGGGAGAACTGAATCAAGTCTACCCTTCACCTGAGTGACTCACCTACTACCTGCCAACTGGGTTCCAGAACTAGCAGAGAGGGCTCCACGGCTGTCTTGGCCACTCTGTGTTCTTTGCTGCTGAACAATAACCAATGCTGGTGTGCATCAAGAAAACTTTTGCTATTCCAAATGGTCACAGGCAATGAGAAATAGGAGTTGCATACAGTACAGATTAAAAAAAAAAAAACAACTTTCCAGTTGGTAAAAAACAAAAAACACAAAACCCAGTGCTTACTGGGTAGTAGATTGTGTAGCTAAAGAAGCTATTTATCAATAGAATCACAGCCCTTGGTAGAGGGAAATTTCCTGATGTTTCAGACCTGGCAGAAAAAGTAGAGTACATATTTTTGAAGACAGAATTTGACCTGAAAATCATTTTGCTGTTGCTTGAACGTTAAAAAAAAAATTCCTTTTAATACCATCCAACATAAATTGTCTTTGTTTCAATGTTTATAGTTCTTGCTTCATCAGAGTAAGATTATCTGAATTAGAAGATGATCCTAAAAAGAATAATTCTGCAACTGAAAATTATTTCAGAATGTTTAAACATTAAAAAATGAGCTAGTAATATTGTGAGGTTAATTGGTGCAATTCCCCAAATCAAGTGTTCGTAATTAAAATATATTGCAAAGGCCTATATGCTGGCAACCTTTTATATCTAAGCTATAAAAATCTTAACAACAATAACTAAAAATCTCACCAAGCCCCTTAGCCACATAAAGCTGAAAAAAAAAAAAAAAACAAAACCACAGCTTTTAGTGGGGGAAAAAATATGATAATTTTTCTGAAAGAATGCTTGTTGGTGATGTATTGCTCTGTTTACTATGTACTTTGCTAGTTGCCAAAAAGGCTCATAATTTTAGGGGGTTGATGGGACTGTAATTTCCTCTCACCCTCAGCACAGGATGAGTGGCTTTGACATCCCTGCAGAGGTCGATGCAGAACCACTAGGTCCTGATACAGTTTAGAAAATGGAATCTGTAAAGAAGAACCTATTGGAGAGTCACTTATCCTTGGCTCTCCAGGTGAGGAACTAGCACCATTTCAGGCTTTCCTCAGGGAGCCCTCCCTTTCCACTGACTCAGTTCCAAGGAGAACTGACCCATTAACCCATGAGTTAATGCCCTGCTATGCCTCCCTGGCCTTTCCAGTCACAAAATAACTGTTTTCAAACAAGAAAAGGGGAGCATAATCTTTAACTGTGATAGTCAACCAAGCAGGACAACAAACAGCAGAGAGATTACCTCAGTGCCGTAAATGTAACCAAGACATCTAAAATGCTGGGGTGTTTTTTACAATCCCTTTAGTAAGTATGAAAACTGGTAACGTGAGTCCTCAGTGAAGTTATTGTAGGAAAGTCCTTTTATTCATTATTGCTTTTCTCCTCAAGAGGAGCATTATTTCCATCTCTGCTTTGTCTGATTTTTCATGTTCACTGACTTTGCCTGGGCAGCCTCACCTCTTACCTTGGTGCCAGTGTGTCTAAGAAAGTTTTTTTCCCCCCCCTGATTCCTTGTAATCAAATACTAAGGGCAGGAAGAGATGATGCCTAGGTGACAGAACACTGCAATTTGAAGTGGGGCAGTAGTTTTTTAGACAGGCTCTTCCTATTCAACTACAGAACACCTCTGTGCCAGTCCATGCCAGGGCAGACACCAGGACTAGACTCCGACCGAAATGTCGCTGCCCCTCTGCTCGGACAGATGAACAAAACAGAATCGCAACGAAACGAAAACAATCAACAACAAACAAATGAAAGATTCAATGTTGGTTTTCTTCAGGGCATGGCATAATGACAAGTTGTGGGCGATATCTAGTTGCTGCCATCGCTACTGCAAAGGGCTGCCTGGGTGCCCCTTTATTTTCAGGTGATGAAACCTCTCCAACAGCTTCTTCTTTTCTACTTTCATGCTGCTTGCTGGTTAACAGATTGGATGTGTGTTCTATCTCACTCAGATAGTAACTAAAATTTCTGTAAAAAGGGGTTAAGAGGTGGGATGATGGGAGAATAATCCCCATTTAGAAGGTCTTGCTCTCGCCATCAATTTGTGGTAGATGACCTTTAAAGTATCAATAACAAAATGTCTGACAGCTCAGAAAATGTACAAGCTACAAACATCTTTAAATGGCAGAGTACACAGCATGGAAAACAATGCCTGTCTCTTCAGCATTTGTGTCACCGATCTCCCAGGCCAGCGTGAAGACGTTTCTCGTGTAGTCGCGATGGGGGTTTACCTTCAGACCAAAAGGAGAAGTGTTCCTTCTTTTTCCTGCTCTGGTTTCAGAC
Organism: Eidolon dupreanum; assembly: GCA_028627145.1. Lineage (NCBI taxonomy): Eukaryota > Metazoa > Chordata > Mammalia > Chiroptera > Pteropodidae > Eidolon > Eidolon dupreanum. The sequence goes on from CM053508.1 coordinate 16,564,244, forward strand.
ATCGTGGGACGGTGATGCCCTTTTGTGTTAACACTGTGAAGGGGATTCAGCCCTGCTGAACTGGGTGCCGCTAAGAGATCCAGCTCTCACGCTCAGCTGGACAGGTAGCATTCCTCACACGAGCATATGCCTCCGGCGGTGCAGTGCCAAATGGTCTGACCGGGAAAAGCTGCGGTCACAGTCCGCACACTTGAATGGCTTCACTCCCGTGTGTTTGCGGTAATGCCTCGTCAGTTCATCAGAGCGAGCAAACTTCCAGGTGCAGCCTTCCCAAGTACACTTGTAGGGTTTCTCTCCTGGAAGAAACAAAGGGACACACGCTTTGGTACTCCATCACTTTTCCGTAAAAACCAAGCCAGCACGACGGATTGGGATGTTAGTTTTCAGTGGGATTTTCCATTTGGAAATCCTGTCGGGAAACCTAGCCATCTCACCAGCAGGTTTGGGGTGGGACAGATGGGGGTTTCAATCTCCTCTCTCCTGCTGTGACATCTGGCAAGTCAGGTAACACTTGCATCCTCAATTACAGGTAAGTTACTTTGCAGTGAAAATATCAAAGCATAGACTGTTTGCTACTGGATGTAACCGCCAGTGGGAGACCACACTGGGGCATCAGAACTCCGCCTAGGCTGATCTGGCTCTAAGGCTAAACGAAGAATCACAAAAGGTAATTAGTTATGTTTTGTTTCGATAGTCTTCCAAAATGTACATCACTTAGATGGTTTAAGGCTATTTTAGGATACATTATCCATTTATCGGTCCCTGAGAAAATACACAAAATTTCATTAAAATGTAAAGCACTCCACCACCTTCAGAAATTAGGTATTAGGTTCCTATAGTTCATAAACGTCTACTTTTTTGCCCATCTATTGGGAAAGAATCTTAACAGTGTGAAGTTTAAATACCTTTTTCAGTGACAGGAATTAGGGCGAGCCCCAAGGAATCATCACGTTGGTTCTGGTGTTGAAACTCACAGTAAAAAGCAGTCTGAAGAAGCATGTAATTTGACCAGGTCCCTCAGTCACCTTGTAAGGACAGTAAAATATGCAAAGGCATTGCTGGGAAAAGATACACTATCCATTGTCCAATGCGCTCCCAGGGGGAGCAGGACAATAGTTGACCCAGGTGTGCTTTTTCCTGGCTCTCATTCAGAATGGAAGCCCTGTCCCTACGCAACCCCACAAAAACTGATCTCTCCTCTGTCCCTCCCATCCAGTAGTCAACAACATGCTGCTTGGCCACACATGGCCTCTGGAGAAAAGGGCCTGAGATGGGGAAGAGGGCTATTTGTTGATCCCTGTATACAGGGCTGCAAAGTGAGTGATGTTGACCCCACTTTACAGATGAGAAAACCAAGGCTAATAAAAAGATGTGTCTGGCTCCAAATCCAGCACTTTTCACTAGGCTACAGTGGAGTGGGTAATTCTTTCCCAATCTAAAATTTGTCACAGAAAAAGTTCTACTCTCTTAGGTACTTCCAAATTATTCACTTCCTATTGCTATCAAACCACCTATGACAATGTATCATACAGATTTTGTTGAGATGCCTTTCTCCTCTACTAGTTTCTGAATATGTGGAGGTCAAGGACCATGTCTCTACTATTTTAGTATCCTCAGAGCCTAGAGCTGGTGCCAAGACAAGTGTTTGAATGAATAAAACCACAACACACACACACACACACACACACACACACACACACACACACACACACACAACCAAGCCCTGTAAGTGAGATGAACAAGTAATACCTACATGGGAAAACTACACCAAACTGAACCCAAGATTTTCATTCTATTGTTAAATAAATGATATCTATATGAGCCCTTTCAGGAGCAAACAACCTTTTCAGAAGCCAGTGACTAGTATGGATCAGTTAAACCTAGAAATGTTGCTGCACTAATTGTGGCCCATAGAAAGCTCCAGGTAACTCCGACGAGGCTCCAGACTAAATTAACTCCAAACCTCAGCTCCTGACTCATTCTGGATGTCCTGAGGAGACAAAAATCTTTTTCTGCAGGTATTTATTGACCAGAAGTTAACAGAATTGAAAGATAAATAAAAATCAGCAAGACTGCTAACTTCAAGAGACTTGGTGGCAGGGCTACTATATACTATATGAATAGCAACTATTGACATGCTTTTTCATTTTTTTTACAGATCATCCCTATATGTCTTTGGAATTTACATCATGAGTATGGGTTCTAATAAACTCAGCTTGATATAAACCATGTCTTTAAAAACACATCCACCTTTGGGGCAATGAGCTCAGCCTACTGACTCTTTGTCATCAACAGGCATCTCCTAGCTATCTCCTGTGTTACTATGCAACCAGCTACAGAGAGTGCTAGGTCCTAAGAAGCGAAGAATTAGGAGTTTTCTTAACTGGGTAAAAGTATTTCTCATTTGCGTGGTAAGAGGATGTGTGTGTTTACCCCAGTGAAGAAGTGTCACATGAGTATGACTGGGATTAGACAAGCTTGCTACACCCTCACCTGGCCATTCCAGGTCAAGTGAGAGGAAGGGGCTCCATATTAGGGTTGGGCCTAGGAAGCAGCAAAGGCAAGGAGAGGGGGTCAAAAGATTCCAGTCCCATCTCAAGAAGGATCTTAGAGGCTGGTAGGGTCCACCGTAGGGACAGTTTGTTGTCTCACGTGCTCTCTGGATTTTCTTGTACACCCAGTTTAGGCACTTAATATTGATTTCTTCCTCAAAATTATAACAGTCTACTTCTACTTTTGTTCTGGCTGTTTAACAATTTTCCCCGTGAAAATTTAATGGAGGGGGTGGTCAACTGTGGCCCCCCAGGGCAAATCCATTCTCTGGCCTGTTTTTCTGTTCAATGTGTGAGCTAAGAACGGTGTTTAAATTTTTAAATGGTTGAAAAAAATCAAAAGAGGACCATTTAGGTGCACTTGAAAATTACATGAAATTCAAATTTCAGCATCCATTAATTAGTTTTTATTGGAACACAGCCAACATTAATTTGTTTACATATTGTTGATGGCTGCTTTCCAGGGATGCAGAATTGAGTGTTGCAACAGAGAATGTATAGCTTGCAACGCCTGAAGTATTTACTATCTGAGACTATGGAAAGTTTGCTGACCCTTGATATAAGGACAAGGCACCTCTGCTCTTTGTAGGCTCCCTGATTATGCTAACTTATTGAATTAGAGTATAATGACACACATTGTTAGTTTGGGATGAATGAATGAGAGAATATTTTGGTTATAGAATAATCACTTATTCTCAACTCAGGACCTCAATTAAGATTCTAACAGTTTTCTCAGTAATAAACACAATATTTCTTGTCAAATACTTTGAATTCAGAGTTCTGGGCAATAGGAAATGAGTGATTATCTGAAAAGGCTCACACAATTCAAACAGAATTTAAAAAATATCTTTGGGATCTCCTCTGTTCATTAAAAAATGAAGGTCTTTCTTATGAGGTGAGGGTCAGGATGGTGTAAGATACGTCACCTAGTAACCAAAAGAGCAATGACCCTACACAGATGGAGTTCCCTCTGCCCCAGCCACTTTCAATACAGTGGCCACTGTGGACGATGACAAGTTACTATATTCTCCCGAGTCTGGGAAGGAGGACACACAGGGGAAGGATCGGAAAATAGGAGCTTAGATGTTTGGCAGTGTTTCTAAGATGGACGTTTTAAAGGGGAGGAGCAGGGAAAGCAGCAACTGATGTCAAGGATCTCTGTAAGCCCTCAAACGTGGAGCAGGGAAACAGTGCAGAATCTGAAAAGTATTCCATGAGGTGGAATCAACTGCAATAAGTGATCACGAAAGACAACGGTGGGCAAATGGGTGAAGGTAGTCACGAGGTATGCACTTTCAGTTATAAAATAAGTCCTGGGATGTAATGTACAGCATGGTGACTACAGTTTAATACTGTATTGCATATCTGACAGTTGCTAAGAGAGTAGATCTTAAAAGTTCTCATCACAAGAAAAAAATTTGTATCTACACATGTTGATGGATGTTAACTACACTTATTGTAGTGATCATTTCACAACAATACAAATATTGAATCATTATGTTGTGCATCTGAAACTAATATAATGTTATATGTCAATTGTATTTTAACTAAAAAAAGACAAGAGAATAGGCCTCAAAAATACAAGAGGCAGATATTTTCCTACTTATGAATAAAAGAAAGGAAAACGACATAAAGCTTATAAGTTATTAGGGGCTAAGTGATTAATGAAGGCATATAATAAAGAATGCAAATCTTCATTGGGGATGGGAGGAGAGAGGAAGTATATCAGAAAATAGTAAACTTAATTTCCTGAGTGATAAATGAGTTTTCCTTGGAAATTTTCTTACAGAGATGCATACTTTCTTTTTTAATATTCCAAAAAAATCTTATGCATAGTATTTCTCGCTCCCATTGTCTCATTAACAAAACTGTGGCATTTGAGTATTCTATCTTTGGGCTTTAAAAGAAAGAAAGGAAAAAAGAAAACAAGATCTTCAAATTTCTCTTCAAAACTAGAGGCTGAGCTACGGGGGTGGAGGAAAAGGAGATGACTACTCTGACCCAGCAGAGAGCTGGCTTCTGTCCCTTGCTCAAGGGAGACCTAGGTTTCGATTATACCGAGTGCCTAGCATTTCATTAAACAAAACAAAACAAAATAAATGCTCTCTTTGTACTTGTCAAATTTTAGAAATGAATACAAGAACAATTTTAGTGGCTACTGTACTGTATTTAAATGGCACACTATATTTTATGCTTGTGCTATGAAGCAATTTAAAGGCTATGATCTTATAAACAAATTAAGATAACTGCAACTAACTCTATAATGTGAATAAAAACTAATTAAAATGATAAGTTTGTAAGCTATATTGAAGTATGCTTAAATGAGCCCTGAAGGATATAAAAAAGGACAGACAGACTTCGTCTTCCATTCTACCTTCTTTCTTTTAAAATCTTGCTAGAAAATAGAAAGCTAAATCTAATGCTAAAAAGTTAGTGGTAAAGACAGAATGGCAGATACATTTTCCATGAAAATTTTCTTGTGGAAAGAGTTGGCTTGGACAGTAGGTCAGGCGTCTCCCAGAGTCCCGGCTTCTACTGCTCACAGCTGCTCTGCAGGAGGCTAAATGACAGCAACAGTAAACATGATTTCTAGCAATTTCTTCAGGAATAGTGAACTGTCTTTAAACTCATTTGAATTAGGATTCTGCACGTGGGTTATTCAACACTGTTTTCTCTAGAAATAAGCTAAAAAAAAAAAAAAAACCCAGCATGCCCACCTTCTTCACTCCTTTGCCTAACCCACAAGTACACTTAGAACCCCTAGTGGCAAAACTGTTGAAAATTTATTTAACATTTTTCAAAATAACCGAAAGCTTTGACTCCATCAGATCATCTTTGATTTTTGCTTATTAATCCTATGAAATAATAATATGATAGAAAATGACATGGGGTATGTCTTCACCAATAAGTCTGAGTGATTTTTTAAGTTGAGATATTAAGTTGCTACTTTATAAGAAAAATCAAGAACGCAGGCTAAGTAATTGGTAGCTTGACACCTGAGGGGTGGCTTAGTAACTTCTAGGTCTTCAATTCTGAAGTGAAGGTCTCTATGTCCCATGATGAATCCATAAACCGATTCTACCTATTGTATTTAACAAAAAGAATCTAATCATTTTCAGCACAACTTCTGTCCTCCTCCAAATTTTTAAAAAAACTGGACTAAACTATGAAAACCTCCGAAAAAGGAAAATGTCAACCAAACTAAAAGGAAGAGCATCTATTTTCAAAACTGAAAAAGCCCTGTAAAGATAAAAAGAGAATATACCAAAAAAAGAGGATTTGTTAATTTTCGTTCTAAAATACTCTTTTTAATTCCACATTTAGGGTTCATGTCAAACATAACTTTATGTGTATATTAGCCATTTTGTGTGTGTACATTCACAGGCATTATTTAAACAGAACTCTAAATTCAGCGTCCTGGGAAAATGAAAACTAACATCAGGTTTTTTTTTTTTTTCTTTTTCTTGAAACAGTCAACAAACTTATTATGAGAACTGCTGTCTCTTTCAATTTTAGTTAAAGAAAAGGATTAAGAGTCACTAAATGCATTTTCATGACATTTACCCAGCAGAAGGCATAATAAAGTCTAAAGAAAACACCAGGTATTGAATGGATTCCCAAAACCCACGAAACAAAAATAACTTTTTCAGGTACCTCCCATTTCACCATCTGAAATGCTGAAAGGTAAATGTGTACCGAGACAAAAGACAGGTGCCCTTTCATATTAAAATGACGTGTGAGCAATATACGTAAGAGGAATGTGCAGTTTGAAAAAGCTTGGGTCAAACAAAACACCCATGTTCTTGTGTCAGCTTCTCTATTATTTTCTCAAGCGACTGAAAAGGAACACCTTTTGCAACAGGAAACATAGGCATTTTCTTTGGTTCAGAAGTGCATTTCTGAAATTATTCCCTGTTTAACTTTTATAAAGTTACGGGGCCCCAGACACTGACAAATGAGCCTCATTACACTCAAGGCTCAACATATTTGCTGTGACAATCTGTTTCACTTGAGGAATGGTATTTGCATATGAGGGAGAAAAAACCAGAATCAAGATTCCTATCTTGTCTTCTGGTTTCTGTTACATTAGTTCATAAAAGTTCACAGGATTTAAATCTGGAAGGAAATTAGGTACTTTTAAAATGAGGAAACAGAAACCTAGAGCTGAGTTTACAAAGTTCCTGACTTGTCCAGGGTAGCACCAGGCTGTCTTCTCTCTTGGTGGGGTTAAGATGGCATTAAAGAACGCAGACCTTGAAATCAGGCAGAGTGTGCATGGTCAAATTCAGGCTCAATTCAATCTCAGGCTAGGGAGTTAAGTTTTCTGAAACACTGTTTTTCCACCTGTAAAATGGAAACAGTATTCTTACGGCACTGCTGTGAAATTTAGAAATATACACAGGGCGTGAGCCCGGCAGACGACTGGTGCTCTGTAAAGGATATTTGATTTTATAGTTATGGAATTCAAAATTTTTCTGCTTTTGCTAAGAAATATAAATAATATAAAGTTAAAAATGAATCCTATTACAAATTGCTATTTTTAAGGAACAAATTAAGGTTTTCAGGTAACTGGATGTCTATCCTAATCTTGATTTTTCTAATATTTTAAGTATAAAACTACTTTTTAGGCCAAACAGACCCATCTGTTTTATAATTTGTTTGACCCATTTGGTCTTGTCAATTTAATCAAACAAGTAATCAATATGTTAGTCTCTGCCCCATTGAATTGTCTGGACTGAATGAATCGACTACCTTTTTCATTATGTGTAAATAAGACCTTCCCGATGCAGTTCTATAATGGATCTCTTTGATAAAAATAATATTTGTTAAAGCAGATAGCACTTTCCACATACCACACTTCACTCTAAGAGCTTTATGGATTTGAACTCATTTAATTTTGACAACTTCCAGATAAGTAGTTGCAATGCCAACCCCACTTCACCCAGAGTTAGTATGTGTTAGAGGTGGGACTTGAACCCTGAGAGTCTAACAACAAAGTTCTCAATCTTAACCATGACCCTATAATGCCTCTGCACGCTATAAATCACTGCTTTAATAAATCAAGGATATTCTGCTGGTCAGAAGTGGACAAGTAGAGTGAGAGTGTGAATTAGTAATTACAAGACAGAAAATATGTTAACACAGAGGCTTAGCTTTTCTTATCTAGAAATCAAATATAAATAAACAAAAAACATCCTATAATAAAAATGTACTTTATTGAAAGCAGAAAGCTCAAGGTCTAAGGATAATACCTGATTTGGCTGTTCTGAGTTCATTTCCATGTAGTGACAATATTTATTTTCCTATGTTTTTGGTTACTTTTTCTGTTTCTTTTGCAGAGACCTCTTCTTTTACCTGTTTCATAAATGTTATCAAGATTTTGACTGAGTTCTTCTCACCTGCATACGTTTTCCTTGGTTCCCACGGCTTCTACCACAACTTGTAAGGGAAAGATCCCAAAGTATCTATACCTCAGTCTCTCTCCTAAGCACCACAGAAAGGTAGAAGACAATTTCAACTAGCAGTCTGAAAGCAACCTCGACACAACAAAAACTACTCAGAATCTACAGGAACAAGACATGTTCCTCCTTCTGTTTTTCTATCCGGGGGGAGGGGGAGGAGGCAACCCCATCTACTGAGGTATCAAGTCATGAATCTCTACACCTGGAGAGATTTCTTGGACTCTTTCCTATCTGTTATTCTTTACCTGCCTCAACCTGACTTGTATATCTGCCAGTTCTTCCTTCCAAATACCTGTCCAGCTCTCTTCTCCAGTTTATCCCCACTGTGGTGGTCAGCCTTTCTTCAGGTTCTCGCCACCTTTCACCATATCAACTTCTAATTAATGGTTGTTTTCCTGTCTGATGTGCTCTACCCTTTCCAATGTGCTGTCTGCCCTGCACTGCAGAAAAATTTCCTGCAAGATAATCTGATCGTGTCCCTCTATGGCGCCCTGAGAACACCTGTGTTCAAACTTTCGTCACACTCCACTGTGATTAGCGGTTTTCCTATCTCCCTGACCAACTCAAGGAGGTCGGTACTGAGGATGGCTTTGAGCTCCGTTTGTCACCGTATCCCCAGGCCTACCACAGTGCCCCTGGTGCTGATAAATGCTTGTTGATTAAATGAACAAAACTGCTTTAATTCAAATACTTCGTATTTTTTAAAAACACATATACAAAAGTCAACATAATAGTAATCTATTATGTGAAACAGTCTATCACTTGCATTCTCTCTATTCTATGATTTTATTTTATTCTAATGAATTAGAATATATATTTTTAGAAAGGGAAATAAATTTGGAAGATTTTATTTAAAACTAGTACCATTCGAAGGTTTAGTTTGCAAACAAATATCTCCTTTCAAACCTTTAAAATTAGTAACAATATATGATTAATATATTTACTTTGTAATTTTTTTCTTAGTTACCAAAATTTTTATTGAATTATCTTAAGCATTATAAATAAACATTATTTTTATATATTTTTTAATGCAGACTATATTTTCTATGAAAATTCAGCTCCTTGTTATCTTTAATAATCCCATTAAAACCACAAATTTTATATAAGTGCTAATTTTGCCGTTCAGAATAAAATGACCAACCATCATAACCTAGTTATTCTTTGGCAAAATATAAGAAAGTATGAGGGCTGGAGACATTGTTATCTCACCCTTCCTTGCGACACAGTTTTGATGGCTATATGAATAAAATAAAACCAAAAGCAAAGGAAGGAAAATGGGGAGCAGGGTCATAAGACCCCACGGCACTCAGTGCTCGTTTGCATGAACAGATGATGTTCACCGTGTCCCGGCTCAGGACCAATTTCCCCGTCAGTGATGCTGCAGCAACTTGTACTGAGCACACTCTGCATGGTGGATATCTGAGGATGTGGCCACCTCCCCGACCAGATTTCCTGGCTATCTTCATCATCGCACCCATTACTGTTCAGACAGCTGTGTGCTGCGCAAGTATTCGAGATCTGCCTGTTTAATTTAATTAATACTACTGGTCCTTGTCTTCTCACCGGCTTTCTAACAAAGTACAATTGTAGTATACCGGGAAGAAAGACCAGTACACATTAAGGAGAAGCCTTAAAAACAGACCATTTAAAGTTGCTTGCTGTTCTATTACTTCAAAGCGCCTTTGGTAGGTACTGCTGGCTGGACATGCAGAGGAATGTGGCTCCAGCGGGGAGGAGACCGGCGGGTTATTAGCAAACTTGTCTGAGAGCAGCTGTGACGATGGCAGTACAGGTTCTAGAGAAACCAAAGTTTGAATCCCAGCTCCACTGCTTGTTACTGCGTGACAGTGGACAAGTGCTCTAATTTTTCAAAGGATTTACTGAGTAATTAAAACATGGAAAGCACCAGCAGAGCTGAGCACTGTGCCTGGGACCTGGCAGGTCCTAAGGAAATATCAGCTCTCTCCCACCTGTGGTCTCCATGCCATTCACAGCATTCCTTACTCTTAACCACATGCACCAGATGCTTCAGCCTCCCTGCCCCTACCTCCAACCAGGTGTCAGGTCCTGTTGCTCCTCCTGCTCCAGTGTTTCCCACATACCCTCCTTTCCGACCGCTGCATTGCTGCACAAGGAAATTTCTAAGTGCTTTAAAGGTCATGGAGGATGGAATTCTACCTGCCTCGGGGAGGAGGGTGGTCAGAGAGCTTCATATTGAGGCAGTTTCAAAAAAATACAGAGTCTACCAACTAAAACAAGAAGAAAGGGGGTACGCAGGTAGATGTTTTACGAAGGGGAAGAACATGCTCCGTACAGTTGGGCACGTCTGGAGAATCGTTCAGTTGTATGGCTGAGGATTAGTGGGAAACTGGGAAAGGGTCAGTGAATGAAGTCAACAGATGAACAGGAGTCAGATGAGAAGGAACTTGTACCCCAAATTCCCTGGCCATAACAGACAGCTCCCGTTGTATTCTTTTGTCATTTTGCTTGTTGTTCCTTTATTGTAGGGTTTGCACACTTGGCCTTTGCTCTAACTATTCAGGAGAGTTTTATCTAGCACATTTATGAACAGGTTCATTGAAAATGGAGGCTACACCTTTTTCAAGAAAAAATCTATCATGCCTTAGACATGGAAAATTCTCAATAAATACTTACCTTGTTTAATTTGTTTATGAATGGGTCTTTTGAAATGGGAGACTGTTTTACTAAATATTTTAAATATTCTTTAAAAGATTATTGATACCATAATTTTATTAAAATAATAAAAAAGGGGCTTAGTAAACAACAGTTAGCTTTATCCCGAATTCTTCTGAATTATATATATTTTAAATTAGTAGAGTCTGAAGTAAAGAAATTATATAATTACAGCTGATTGTGATGCCTATACTAAACTACTCAAACTTTTTTGCCTTGAATGTACTGCTCACAATAACATTTATCTATATCAACGTCCATACATACGCAATTTCAACTGAATAATTACTCATCCCTACGCTGTATTTACTGGTAACATAAAAATGATGTCCCCTGTGGTAGTTACGCAACTAATATCCTGTGTTTATGTTCAAAGTTAAAAAAGAAACAGAAAATCTGAGATTCGCAGAGTTAAGTAGCTTGTCTAAGTTCACCGAGTTAGGGACCAAAGACAGATTTGAACTTTTTGTCACCTGACTGCACATTTCTATGAGTTTTCTATTTCTCAACAGTTAACAATGTGGCTCATATTTGTGAGCTATTTGGCCAGGACTGACAAACAACTTATTTGGAGAAAATTTCTACCTGAAAAATGTCAGCTTGCTATTAAGTGATTAATTATCTTGGCATCACTAAGCCCTATGCTTTATTTAACAACAAATCTAGACAGAGGGTCTGACATGGAGCTTTATATGGAATGAGTTATTTAATTAATGAAGATAGATGTGAAAGTATGAGCAGCACCCCACTACCAAAGGTAAGATCTAGCAAGTGCAAGACTTGTGAACAAAAGGCCACCAAGATGCAGAGCTGTCACAAAGCCCATGCTTTTCTTTGTAGGAATATCATCAAACCATTTCAGAATCTCATCCAGTAAAAATAAACTGTTAAATTAGAAGCAAGAAATATAGAAATAACAATGAAAAGTGATGAGGCTAGTAAAAAAAATAGAAAAGCATGGAATCGATAACTGATGTGTGTGTGTATTCCAAAAGTATAATAATTACCTGATATTAATTATAACACATGATATTAATTACAAAGGCTTCATTTCTCAAGAGAAGCGCTAAATAATGAATCATTTCCTTCCTTTGTAAGAGTAGGTAGAGAAGGGCATTTTTAGAGAGTTTTAAATCAGAATTGATTCCTCTTTGATGTATAAAATTTAGGTATGGACAATTTTCGATAAAGCCAGATAGATAAGAAATGTGACTGCTTTGTGTTTACTAGTTTTACAATTTTGGGTATATAATTTTCCTATGAATTAAAATTAATATTAGGTAAGACTGCCTAAATGAGCCTCACAGGTTCATTAGAGAATAGCATATCTAGTTTAAAAAACAAAACATTTCCAGATTCATTTGAAACTGAATAGTTTTATACGTTGCAATTACTTTTTTAAAAATCTGGTTTTAAATTTATCTTTCTCTTGCCTTTCCCTCGCTCATTATTAAGTTGTAATATTCCGCACAACAACGAGTCACCTCACGTCATACACACCACTAGAGGGTTCTAGTTGGCTTTTTTCAGACCCTTAGACTAGACCCAACATTTGGGTGAAGTGCACCACCTAGTGGCTGTAGGAAGCAGCGATGCCCAAGTGTTGTACTGAATTTTGGAAAATACTATAGTGTATGTTTTTAGAAAATAATGAGAACTCTAAACCGCAATGCCAAGTTCATAAAAATATCTTCCTCTAAGGTGCATACTTAAATCACTTAATAAGAAATGAAATTCCTTAAAATGGAATGAGGTAAATCGACAGTACATAGTTATGTATAGCACAGATTTAAATGACCATTAATTTAAATATACTGCATATTCATTTAAGTACACACACAATTTAGACTAGTATATAGGAAAAATGTTCCCGCTGACAATCACATGTATGTGATTCCTGAGATATATATTTTTAACTCCTTTTTAACATGTCAAACGATTTACCACAGGCAGTGTTAGTAAAGGCATTTAAAAATATTTGGCCAAATTTTTATGTTATTATATAAACTGCACATTCATGAACATATGATTAGTTATTTTTCCTTTAAAAAGGCACTCTTCAGCATTTCTTTTTTACTCTAAATTCCTTGCTAATATCTAGAAAATGTTCCTCTTTCACATTCCTACAGATATGCTAAATTTACTGTATAAGTCCTAAATAGAAGACTAACCGCATAGTAATAAAGCACAAAAAATCAAGTGTTAATGGTAAGATTAATGTGACCTTCTCAAAGAAAGTTTTTCATTGCTACTTGCTTAACTTCCCATAGCGTGCATAGTTCTCATAAGTCATCTGTTATAATCCCAAACTTCACATTAATTATTATTGGTCACACACAAATAACTTACTCAATATGCCCGAAGCAAAGGTAAGGCTAAGAAGATATTTATTAAAAGCAAAGCAAGCCGACCTGAATCCCTACAGAACTAGTGTTGATTTCATTTTGAATACGAAGTTATAAAATCTTGCAAATAATTATAAATCAGAAACCAGTATGGGCTCATTTTGAACCAGTGGCAGCAAATCAAACAAATTTCATTCTTTCTTTTTTAAAGATACTGTGGTTTGTCTGACAGTTTAGAAAACTCTGCACAGTGTTAAGTATCTCTCTGCTAAGTAGATGAATGGATTCGGCACGTGGTTTGAAGCAGGAATTTCACAAGGACTTTTTGATGTAGCTGTGAGACTGAAAAAAGGGACTGGACGTTAGGTGGATTTTCAGTTACTGGTGAATGAATTTAGACCCATTTGGATGGACGTCTCTAGGATCACATCTCAGGGCTTTTCCCTGAACCTGTCCTACTCAAGACCTGGCAAAAATGGAGATGCTGAAGGACAGAGCTACAATACTAAAAGCAAAGTGGGTACAGAGAGGTTTTAGAGTCGTTTCAATTTATTAGAATAATGGGCCGGGATCAATAAAATAGAGATAGAATCATCATTTCCCAGACTGCGGAGCCCTCGTAATGACTGTCCTGTATCGCCCAGCCTGTGGCCAAACACTCTCAGGGAGAGAAAGCCCAGCACAGGCTCCCCTCCTCTCACTCTGCTCCGCTTTACTGCACTTCACACACGTGGCGTTCTTTTACAAGCCTAAGGCAAGACTCTCCACCAGCAAAGAGATTGCAACTCATTTTCCTGTGGTCGTCTGGAACTGAACCCACAATATCTCCGAGGTATACCTGTACCCCTGAAGGAGCCATCATTTGAGGGACAAGTCCAACTATAAGTACAACACTGCATGTTTAGGTTTAAAAGAAATCTGTTGTAGGTACAGGGGATGGACAAGATCTAGTTTCCAGCAGTTTTTCATTTAGATGACCTAACAGAGGGTCAAATGCTCAAAGACTGACATTATCTTTGCATCTATGAAGCACATCCATTAACAAGACTGCTTCCCTCAATTTGTGGTGTAGGAAACTTAAAAAGACATAGTGATGAGTTGGAATGTATCCAGAAAAATGTGGTCAAGAGAACTGAAGGTGCCAGTGGTTCATGATGGTGACACAGTGATACAAGGGGCACCAGGGCCAGGAAGTGAACACTGTAGTGTGATCACCGGAGTTATCTCAGTCCACCGGAAGTGACTGAGAACCAAACACCACTGTAAGAAACAATTCAACACTGTAAGAGGGGAGATGTTAAGCGTACAAACTTGGAACTAGTAGATAAATAAGTCCTGGCGATCTAATGCACAGCATGGTGATTATAATCAACAATACCATACTATAAGCTTCAAAGTTGCTAAGAGACTACATCTTAATTGTTCTCATCACAAAAAAGGAATCATAATTATGTGATGCAATACAGGTGTGAGCTAATGCTATGATGGTAATCATTTTGTTACATATAAATGTATCAACACACTGTACACCTTAAACTATACAATGTTATATGTCTATGTATTTCAATAAAAAGACAAATGATCAGTCTAGCTCTGAGCTCTTTACTGAATTTTAAACCCAAGTATCTAATTATCTACCAGACGAGGACTCTACCTTTAGAAATTTCACCCAACTTGTCTTGCAGAAGAATAAGCTCTCTGTCATTGGAAATGTTTAAGGAGAGGTAAGAAAATTACTGCTGTGGGAACAACAGTCGACCAGAAACCACACTTGTGCACAGGATAATGACAGCTGCAACCAGAAGGTGTGAGGATCCAGTAAAAGATGTCTAAGAGTGCAGAAAACTGCAGACTGGTGACTTGATCTCTGTGAGAGGTGATACCCAAGGGATTCCTCTAATTAGGAAACAAACTAGATTCTGTGATGTATAAGGTTTATTCAGACCTTAGGAGTCTATGATTTCATCTTATTAATAAGCCAAGCTAATTAATTCTATTTTATCGAATTACAATGCACACATCATGTCTCCACTACTTCCATAACATATGGTAAAACCTGTAAGATGCAATCCTATTCTGCCATGGCGTTAAATCCTTTAATAGTACTGAATTAAACCTTTTCCTCTCTTTCACTGTTCATCACTTAGATAAATGGAATAGAGGTTTCTGTGTGAAAAGAGGCTAATATGTATTTCAGAAAGTTAAAAAAATAGGAATAACTCAAACTATGTGATGATTCACAGGAGAAAGGTCATTTGTTTTAAACAGAAATGCTCCCATACAAAGTCACTAATATGACTTGACTGTACTTACTATGACTTGTGTTCATACAGAATGAAACATGCTTATTTGACTTTCATGTCTTTATACTCATTCTTTGCCTTATGATAAAAAAATTGATTCACAAATAGTGCCTGAGAAATAGATGAAAAGTTCTCCTGGGGAAGCTCAGAATCAATGGAGAGGGAAGAATTTGGAATTAGGTAGAAAGGGGGAAAGGATTAGGGGCAGAAAAGAAAGACAGAAGGGGCAGTTTACAAACTATGTTGATTACATTAGAAATATTAAAAATAAAATGTATTAAATGAGCAAAAAGTTAAAACACCAGATTCTATTATGCTTTTCTGACTTCAGGCAAGCCTCCTCCTATGCCATAACTTCATCACGCACAAAAACGATGGAATCGTGTAGCTGTCTCCATAAAGCAACTCCGGAAGTAGTCTGACACAACAGCAGGACTAAATCAAGGCAACGAATGCCGATTCAAATGATTCTGGTACCTCAGCTGGGAAATGGTTTATACAGTGTGATGATTTTAAGAGATGGGAGTACTATTCACGCAGCCCCATGGGAATCTGTTTTACTTGAAGTTTCCAGTTAGAGGCAGGTGCTGGAATCTGATTCCTGCGGGGGTACTCACTGGACCGGACCTGCTCCATCTGTGGCAGGTTGCTACCAGTAACGTGTGTGAATAAATTTCCCTCTTCTACCTGTTTCTTTGAGCTTTGCACCTTCCAATTACCTCTCACTTTTCCTAGAGAAGGTAATATAATTGTAGGGTTGGCCTCCCACCTTCAGTCTCTCCCCAGAGCATCCCACTGGTGGCACTGAATAGGATCCAGAAGCCAAGGGAGCCAGAAGATGCTGGCTGAGGGACACACAAGGAGGAGAATGAATGGGTTGGATAAGGGGCTAAGTGAAGACTTAATCAGCTTATTTCCTATGTGGTTAGACAGGTGGGTGTGTGGATGGTGGGTGAATGAGCAAATGAATAGGCGGGTAGGTAGATGGACAGATGGATGGGTGGGTGATTGGGTAGATGAAGATGTGGTAAGTGAATCATTTGAGGTCTCAATTTCCTTCTCTGAAACCGTGAATACTAAAAATCCTCTCCATAAAGAAACAAACAAATACCAATGAGAATCAAATGGAATCATGTGGAAATATTTTTCTAAACTCCCTATGGTGCTATGTATATGTCACTTTATTATTATTATTATTATTATTATTATTATTATTATTATTATTCGGTTACTTGGGGGATGAGATTGAGGACAAATATATTCGAAGTAGAGGTTAAATGCCAACTTTAAGAGTAGAGAATAATTTCGTTCAGCTTGTTGTTTGATGTGCTATGTGGACATTTTAAAACCTGAAAAACAAGATAGTGATTAAGTGTTAATGATGATTATGAAAAAGACTAGATTATTGTGTTTATATCATTATAAAACTCCTCAAGACATAGAAGAAATACTTCAATGGTTGCGAAAGTTCACCAAGACGCGAGCCTTTTTCAAGTAAGAGAGAGAGAACATTCTACTCAGAAGGTGACTAAACGTAAGATGCACACATGACAGGTGGGTACAAGACACCAGCCCAGCACACGGGGCTGTGGAGTCCAGCAGCTGGCCCTTCCGGACTCTCAGTGACCCTCCATGAGAAGCCCGGAGAAGCTGTACCTGTATGTGTTCTCCGGTGAGCCTTCAGGTGAGAACTTTTTGTGTACACTTTGTTGCATCCCTCAAAATCACATCTGTGGATACGCCGCTTTCTGGAGTCTGGGGATTCAGACCGTCTCTGGCGTCTTGTGCTCTCAATACTAAATGGTGAAATTGAACTGGAAAAAGAAAAAGCGGAGTTAGATAGTGAGAGAAGCAGCACTCTGTTTTGGTTCTACTGGCATGAGACCTCAGTGACACAGTCTACAGCTGCATACGGACTCGGGGCCCCACGTTCACACTTCCCACTGTCACTTTCTCTGACGCGTTTCATTTCTTAATCTTGAAGGCAGGCAGCCTGACCTATTTCTCGTAAAAGACATGCTTAAAACGACAGGACAAAAGCGAAAGCTAAATGGAAGCAGTGGTAGGCGAGTGGATCCCCGTTATCAAACGTGAAACAATCCGGTGGTGTTAAAATTACACTTCCATGTTCTGAGCTTCTGAATACACTTATAGAGAATATCTGAGGAAGCCCTGCTATAGACAAATGACAAAAATGAAGGAATTTAATAAGTATCAGAAGGGTCTAAATAGCATGCAACAACGAAAAAAATTGTGTAAAGTCATGATGTACATTTCAAAACAAGTGAGGCTGGGCTGAAAGAAGTGACATCAGTATATCAATTACATGACTCATGATAAGCTATTTCTGTTGGGTAAACTGCACCTGACATTCAACTTTTCCAGTTGGTGGTTTTTCATGGTAAGGAACAAAGTGCATTGTATTTAAAGATTAGCTGTACCATCACTAGGAAAAAAAGTTTTAACTATAAAATTTGGCCCTGACTTGCATGTTGTTTAATCTTAATGCCACAGCAGAAAAACAGGATTAGTTTGTAATGTCAGGCAATTGATTAACATGCACTTCTTCAAACCTTAATCTCTTTTGATTGAGATCGAACTGAAGAATATGACTCATCTTTTTTAGTCATGAAGTTTTTAAAATTATAGTGAAATATAACAAAAACAATTTTACTATACTATACCATATTTCTGTTATAAAAATTTACCACTGTTAATATTTTGAAATATTTTCTTCCAGCTTTTCCATGTTTTGATGCTTTTAAAAATTACTTTGCATTAATAAATCACCTAGTTTTAAAGAACCTGAACATTACAGATAAAGATAAAACCCCCCTTGTCTTTCATCATCTTGATCACAAGGGAAACCGATCATCAGTTTTCTTTAAATTTTTCCAATTCTTTTGAATTATGCATACCTATGCATATCTGTATTTATAGAAACTCGTAATATTGTTTTGTGGCTTTTAAGAGACATATAATGTCATGCTGCTCACATCATTCTGCAAATTGTTCTCTACTCAACACTAAGCATTTGAGTAAGCTTTTGAGATCTACCCACGTTGATACAAACACTCTAGCTTATTTACTTTTGCTGTATATCACAATTCATTGATTCTATGGTGAACTTTTTCATATTTTAATGTTTCTAAAATTAGGATGCTTCTTACAGTTGATGGCTTGTCATAGTTTAATTAGCATACTTTTTTCTTTATTATTGGTACATAAAGTAATGGTGCATTTTACAGTAAATGGTGTTTTAACTTGGATCAGAGGTTGGTAAACCTCTGTAAAGAGCTAGATAGTAAATATTTTATTTGGACTTTGAGAGTCATACAGTGGATGTTGTAACAAATCTACTCTGCAATTATAGCATGAAAGTAGCTCTAGACAAAATACAGACAAATGAGTATGCTATGCCCAATAAAACTATTTACAAAACAAACAGTGGGGTGTATTTGGTTCATGGGCTATAGTTGGTTGAGACCTGACTCAGATGAAATATGGTAGGTAGTAGACCAATGACTACTCATCTCAGAGTTTTTAAATCCATTTCCTAAGTGATGGAATATCATTTCTAATACTTCACTATAACACTGCAAAAGTCAACTTTTTAAAAATGTCTCCTTCTACCTATGTGTCTTTTAAGTTTTCAATGTATCTTCTCACTTGTACAAATAACAGATTCAGTAGTCAAAGCTTTATGTTATTAGGTAAGATCAAATATAAATGATGTTTATCTACTTGTGTCTTAAACAGTTTTATGTAAAAGCTCTACTAGTAGCATGAAAAACCATATGGGACATCTAAGCCACTTTTTCCAGCCTTCTTATCAGTCACTGTGGATTTGTGGTTTTCCACATAACTGACTCAGTTGCAGGGATTGGAGCTATTGTGAAGGGTCAAAATAGTGTGATGGGTTTGCCCGTGAAAGAAACAGCTTTAGTCACTCCTGACAAGGCATGTTCTGGTACAGGGTGTGGTTCTTGTGAACAAGTGAGACTGTATGTGTGAAAATACGGGAACAATAATTCATTTCTTAAATCATGATAATAAATATGGATCTTGGCAATGGGGACCTCACAAATAAAACTTTTGTGTTGTGATATATTTGACATCTTTATATAGAGGAAATGATATGGTATTTGTTTGCTTCAAATTATAACTTGAAGTCTGTAATAAAAACACATTGTTTCATACAATACTTGCTACATACTAATATGCAGAAGTCTAAATGCAACTATTTTATGTTTGTAGTTGATTTTAGATATTTATCTTGCTATATATTTGTATATAGAGAGAAAAATAAAAAGTAATCTGAAATCAAAACCAAGTAACAACTAAGCAGGTCTTTAAGAGACCAATGAAGCAATACTACTGTACAGTCCATCAACCACTGAATTATATAGCAGGCAGTGAAAGAAAAGCAATGACATAAAATTACTTCACGAACAGTTCTTAATTTACATCAAAATTAAGACGTGTTAGGTAGATGGTTTTAATGCTATAAAACTTCATGCTCTTGTTTCCTTTATTTTAAAGTGAAATGTTTTTAGGCCATTATGAAGAACCAACACCTAAAGTTAACTGTGCAAGAAAAGTAATTTTTTTTTTTAACAACAACAACAAAAAAAGGAAGTGCAATGATTAGCTGCACTCAGCAAAGCTGGCTTTGACATGACATTCTATGAAGAAGATTTGTCCTTGGTTTCCCTTTTAAAATGGCAGAGACATCCTCAGATGTCAAAGAAACTGGCTGGGCTGTACCCTTCTGAACTGCTTATTTGATCTCTTTGTGAAAAGGAAGGAAGGTCAGTGGGTCTGAGGTAAAAGGGGATCAAAAGTGCAGAAGAACTTAAAAAACACAGGAAAAAGAGAGGACAATTCAAGGCCACGGAGAACTGAATGCTGCTGTGCTGGGCCACAGCATGACCCACGGTTGGCAGGCACTGTCGGTGCAAGACAACCATGGGTTGGGAGTTGGGCCAAGTCAAGTCCAGATGTGACAGAGAAGCTGCTAGCACCAAGCAGGTCTGTATCTCTAGAGCCTAGAATAGTGTGGATATTCAAGAAATGTTAAATATAATGAAAGGATGGATGGATGAGTGTTACTAAATCAGGCAATCCTACTTTTCAATTTAATATCATCAACCAGTTAATCCTTAATTGATTATCTTTACTAGGATCCTTTAATTGCCAAGACTTCGGAGAATGATTACTTAATTTCTCACTCTTACTCTCATTTCCCTAAGTTTCCTATTTTAAATACTATACAAAGCAGCTACTAAATATCAGGGAATCTGGATAACCATTAAAAACACATGTACATAAGTGTGTCGGTTCTTTGCTCTAAATTCAAGAGAAAGGCATTGCTTACCATGAAAATTCTCAGTGGGAGGCCACTGAGATCCCTCTAAACATGGACAGGATGCTGGTGAATTA
This sequence comes from Eidolon dupreanum, assembly GCA_028627145.1. Classification (NCBI taxonomy): domain Eukaryota; kingdom Metazoa; phylum Chordata; class Mammalia; order Chiroptera; family Pteropodidae; genus Eidolon; species Eidolon dupreanum. The sequence goes on from CM053508.1 coordinate 16,585,042, forward strand.
AAACAAAATCTCTTTTGGTCAAAGTAAGCATGTAGGGTAAGTGGGAACGAGTGAAGGACTGATCCTTACTCTCGGTGTATCGTATTGTCCTATCTCACTTTGGGACTCGTAAACATGAGTGTTTGGTAACAGAATAGCTATAATCACACTTTGGGTGTTTCTATTCTGCCCTTTCTGTGATTTCTAAGCAATGGGCCCTTTTGTTTAGAAGGCCCTTAAGGTGTCCTTAAATGCATGGAAATGAACTTCTGGGTCTCAAAAGCTGGCCTTGTTCTAATGAATGGGCATGTGCAGGTAAGTACCACATATGCCAGCATAGGACTCCTCCAACAATCCTCAGTAACAAGCTCCATATGATAAAAATGGTGGAACTAAAACACAGGCTAGTGTGTCCCCAGACAGTACACTAAACACATCTGTCTAGTTAAAAGAAACAATAACTAAAGGCCTACTCCCTTCCCCAGAAGGTTAGACCATTTAGAGCAGTGAATGAATGCCTGAGGGGGCCTCTTAGGCACCCCGATGTAATAATTAGATCTAGAGAGAACAAATGAGTGAATCATGACTTCAGTTGCACAATAGTCCCAGTTGGAATGGCGAGTTAAATTAGAATTAAACCCAGGGAGGCTTGAAAAGTCACATCCAGAAACAGCTCTATTTAAATAGAAGGCACTGCATGGCTGCCATGAAAGAAATTAAGGTTAACTGTAATCAGCAGGTAATGAAAGACCATTTGTCACGTGTGACCTTAATGTGATGAGATGCCCTTCACTGAAATTGGAGTTTCTACATTTTTTTTTTTTTTTAAAGCCAGGACATTCTTTTAAGGCTTGATAGAAGACACACACACCTCAAATTTTTAAAATAAGAGCAGAAGATAGTGGATTAGAAGGTGCTTAGCAAATCCACACAATCTCAAGAGAACTCCAAGGAACATGGTTGAGGATAAAAATGAGATGACATTCACAGATGCTCACCATGTGCCAGGCACTGCTCTAAACGCTTTAAGTTTCAAAGCAATTCTCTGAGGTCAATAATATTAGCATTCCTAGTTTACAGATGAGGAAACTGAGATACAGAGACTGAAGCCAAGGCCAAAATAAGGTAGGTGACCGCCCCAGAATTTCAACCCAAGCGGTTGACTGTACAACCCAATCTTAGTTATTACATTCTACTGACTCGGATAGATAGATGTAATATAAACCATCATATAACATGTAAAAACAACAAAAAGATCTATATTATTTATATTTTCCTGGTAACCCAATTATAGAAAACAACAGCACATAAAAACATTCTTCAATGAAGCCTGCTATAATAAGACACACACTTTTCTCTTGAGGATTTTAAGGTAAACTGTTTTGTACATATTGTACATATTGTAATCTACCTATGAAAATACATTCTCACGGTTGTTGTAAAATATACATTTATTTCCAGGGAAATGTTTTCAGAAGGCTGAGTCTGGCAGTGGTACGCGATCATGTCTTCCTTGACCAAAGGCCACGGAACTAGTTCCTGCTCTGTCATTCCAGTTTATTTACCATTGTACCAAAAAGTATTTCAAGTTGGCGGCAAATAAAGTTATCCAAAGGGAAGTGGAAACATTAGTTTTAAAAGTATGTTTCCCAAAGTTTATTTTAAAATTATTTTGAATAAAACATTAAATATCACCAACTGGAATTCTGAACTGGTTCCTGCCATAAAGTACACGGACAAACCACTTCCTTGTTAGTAAGTCTAATACCACATTGCGAATGAAATATCAAGGTCATGAGCCAAAAAAAAGAGTCAATGAGACTTTTAGTTAACCAGGGGTTACATAAATCTTGGTAAAAGATTCTATTCATGACAAAAAGCCAGACATTGCATTTCTTCTTTTTGCAGGCTTTTTCTTAGCCAGCAGATGGCTCTCAGAAGCAGTAATCTTTACATTAATCTTCCATATAGTATCTGACCAAACTCTTATCTAGTTCCCATCAAACCATGCCAATTTCTTTTCTATAATATTAATTGGGGAACAGGTGCCATTTAAATACACTCACTATCTAATCCCCAGAAGCTACATCCCAAGACAGTACAGATTTGCCAGCATGAAGTTCCCCTTTCATTCTCCCCTTTATAGTTTCCTATGAAAAACTACTTTTGGACAGATTGAAATTATAAGTAGTTGCCATCCTTTCCAGAAACTGTGACTAAGGAATTATACCACTTCACGTTCAAATGTGGATTTAATACAAATGAATTAATTTTCAGAAAATGTATAAATCAAGAATACATTTGCTAAAATATGTCAAAAAGCTCATTACTAGCATATATTCAACTAGAATTTGGCACTTTTTTCATATGAACAGACTGTACCCAAAATATATTTCTAATTATTGCTTTATTTTAATAAATGAAATGCCCTACTAATTAAAAGATAACGGGTTTACAAATGAGTCTTTTTTGGGGTGGGTCTGTAGATAGATAGATTCACAGTATATTATGATTTTACTTAAATATAACAGCTGCTCCTAAGTATTTTTTGTCACTTTCTAGACCATTAAAATACTCAAAACTGTTATAGCTTTATCTTTCTGCTTTTTTTTGATTCATCATATTTCAGCATGTATGATCATAAGCTGTATTAAGCAAAAAGTTTGAAGATAAAAATAGAAAAAACTGAATCCTTAATGGCATTAGCTGTGATTGGTTTTATTATTAAATTTTATGATGAATTCAGATTACAAATTGTGATGTTTGCTAACAAAAAAGCTCCATCTGGGATACATAGTGCCTACTCAAAATAGTTACTTTTGAAGAACACTATATGCAGTGCAAAGACTTTACCCCATAAAATCAACTCATAATTTAGGATGAAACAAGAGTTCTGGAACAAGCATAGATTTCTGAATTACAACAGACATTAAATAGAAGACATATAACTTACTGAAATATTCAAGATGAACTTTTACACAGTTTCTTTGGAAATCACTGGGGTTTAAATTACATTTTATGCAAGGCATTGTAGCTATATGGATTATTTGAACCTTAAAAAGGCTTTCTAGGTCCAAAAGGGATTAATTATTTTAATCTGAATGCCTTTAAGGCAGGCCCTGTGTTCCCCCGTTTGATGGGAGCCCTACCACCCACCCTTATAAGGTCAGTGCTTCACATTTACCTTACTGGTGCGGCCCTTAAATCTGTCTGACTTTGAGACCCTGTAGAATTGTGGTAAGTTAGAGAAATAGGTTCTTATTTCATCAAAGTTAAACTTTAAACTCTTCGAGATTGAAGATATGGTCTTATGAATGCCTCTCCAGAAACTGGCATAGCAATTAGATACTCGATTGAAAGGGTGAAGGGAAAGAGAGGATGGAGCTTGGGGAACAGTTGACCCCATGAGAACTTTACCAAATGTGTACACTGGAGTCTCACCATAATACTGCTCCAGGGTAGAATTTGATATAAAGAGGTTACTTTTTCCATATGAGAAGGATCTTACTATAAGGCATATTTACAACACACAGTCCTATGGATATACCCCAGGCAAGAATAGTATATAAGAAGATTCTGTGCTTTAAATATTAAAATATATATAAAATGTTCCAAATATACAGTTCTAATGAGACACTGTAATGCAACCATAAATAAACTTTCGAACTGACCATCAAAACAGGGCTCCATCTAGTTTATGCTGATCATTAACTAGGTCTATATTACACTAGAGATTCATTTTATTAAAGAGCACTGAAATTATACCAGCTAACTATCTGGTACTTAAGCTAACATAAATTATTGAAACAGTTTTTATTACTCATATGGGGATTTATAAATAACAAGACCAAGTAGAACTCATTGATAATATTCCACTGGAGTTTTTCTTGGCCAGGACATGGAAGTGATCAAAATGTCCTACAATAGATGACTGGATAAAGAAGATGTGGTACATATACACAATGGAATGTTACTCAGCTATAAGAAGAGATGAAATGCTGTTATTTGTAACAACATGGATGGACCTTGAGATAATCATGCTAAACAAAATAGGCCAGACAGAAAAATCTGAAAACCACATATCACTTATATGTATGATATAAACCTAAAAACAACAAACAAACATGACAAACAGAGACTCATGGACACAGGCAGTACACTAGTGGTTACCAGAGGGTGTGGGGGAGGGGGGAGGTAGGTGGGGGGAAAAATGGGTCAAATATGTGGTGACAGAAAGAAATTTAACTATGGGTGGTAAACACACAATGCAATACACACACACACACACACACACACACACACACACGACTTACTGTTGAATTGTACAGTTGAAACTTATTGGATTTCATTAACCAGTGTCACCATAATAAATACAAAAATATATGTTTTGAGGAATTCTCAAACTTTTGCAAAATAGCTACATTTTATAGTTTAACAAGTACTGTAAGAAAGTTGTAATTTCTTCTCATCTTCACCAACACATTATTTCTTTTTGATTTTAGCCATCCTAGTGCATGTTAAGTGTTATCTCATTGTGGCTTTTATTTGTAACTTACCTAACGACTAATGAAGTTTAACATCTTTTGATGTATTCATAGACCATGTTTGTCTTTGGAGAATTGTATATTCAAACACTTTGCTGATTTTTAAACTGTGTTGTCTTTTGTTGTCAAGTTGCATGATTTCTATATATTCTGGATATATCTTTTATCATATATATGATTTGCAAATATTTTCTTCCAATATGTGGGTTGCTTTTTCACTTTCTTGATTGTGTCCTTAAAGTGCAAGTAAGTTTTAAATTTTGACTAAGTCCAATTTAATATTTCTTTACTTGTATGTGTGATTGGTGTCACATCTAAACAGGATTTAACTAACAAATTCTCAAAGATTATTAACTGCTATGTTTTCTTCTAAGTGTTTCATAGATTTAGCTCTTACATTTAGATCTATGATCCATTTTTAGTTAATTTTTATGTATGGTGTAAGAAAGGAGGGAGTCTAATTTCATTCTCTTACATAAGGATATACAGTTGTCCCACTATTATTTGTTGAAAAGGTTATTCTTTCTTCATTGAATTGTCTTGGCACCCTTGAGAGAAATCAATTGACCATAAATATATGAGCTTATCTCTGGATTCTCACTTTTATTCCATTGATCTGTATGTATATACTTATCCTAATACCACACTGTCTCAATTTTAAAGCTTTGAGGTAAATCTGAAATTGGAAAGTCTTACTCTTCCAAATTTGTTCTTTATTTCCCAAGATTATTTACATGATTATTTTATATGATATTTTATATTTAATAAAATAAGATTATTTTAAGATTAGTTTGTTAATTTCTGCAAATGAAAATGCAGTTGGAATTTGGGTAAGGATTACACTGAATTTATTTACCATTTTTGGAATATTGCCACCTCACCAATATTGTTTTACAATACATAAACATGAGATATCTTTCCATTTAAGATTTAATTTTTTATGATTATGCTTTATAGTTTTCAGTGTTCACATTTTGTATTCCTTTTAATAAATTTATTCTTGGGTATTTTTTTCTTTTTTATGCTATTATAAATGGAATTGTCTTCCTAATTTCATTTCAGATAGTTAGCTGCTAGTGGATAGTAATACAATTGATTTTTGTACATTGATCTCATGTTCAGCAACTATACTGAACTTGTTTATTAGTATTAATAGTTTTTTGGGGGTAAAGCATTAGGATTTTCTATATACAAGATCATATCAACTGCAAAAAAAGATAATTTTACTTCTTCCTTTCCAATTTGGATTTCTTTTCTTTTTTTCTTAATTGCCCTGGCTAGAATGAGTATGACTATCCTTGTCTTGTCCTGCTTTTAGAGAAAGCATTCAGTCTTCTACCATTAATATGTTAGGTGTGTTTTTAATAGAAGTTATCAGATTGAAGACATTCTCTTCAATTCCTAGTTTTCTGAGTGTTCTTATCATAAAAAAGTTGGATTTTGTCAAATGCCTTTTCTGTATCTATTGTGATAATTATATGGTCTTCTTTTATAATACATTAATGTAATGTATTGTACTAATTGATTTTCATGTGTCAAATCAGCTTCATTCCTGGATTAAATTCCACTTGTTCATGATATATAATCATTTTTATATGTTGCTATATTCAGCTTAATGGTATTTTACTGAGGGCTCTTGAATCTATATTCAAAAGAGATATTTTTGTGTAGTTTTCTTAAGGTGATTTTACCTTAAGGTGATTCTGGCATCAGGGTAAGCTGGCCTCATAAAAGTCAGGAAGTGTTCTGGGCTCTTTCTTGACCTCAAATTTAATGATACCATGTTTACACCAAGAACCATTCCTTCCTGTTGGCTGTTTCTATTTGCTGATACTTCCTTTTCTTTCCAACTTCATTTTTACTCTTATCCTGATTCTAAGGAGCTGATATTTCTGATATTTCTGTGCTATTGGACTTCCTCTCATAAAGCTTTGCAAGCTTTAAAGCATCATGTAAATATTACTTTCCTAATTTTACTCTTCCTCATTATTAGGAAAACACTGTCCATACTTCTCAGGATCAGAATACTTTTAGATATTATATGGTAGTCTTTTGATGTGTACTGTACCGTTTATGCTAAACTTACTATGTACTATAAAACACTGCAAGTGGCTTAATAACGGCTTACACAGCATCATACATAAACTTAGAAAATCATCACCAAAATTATGGAAAGGGAGGCAGGACAGATATTGCAGGCAGTCATATAGCTGTGGAAAGAGTAGTTCAAAATAGTTAAGTACCTGGGAAATGAGAGACTTAAAAGCCCTAGTCTATACTTCTTCCTACATCACATCTTTCTTATAGAATGATGGAAAAAAAATGTAATACATCAAGATGACAATATTAAATCTCCTTTATCATATTTATTAATTATTGTATATCATTTCCGCTATTGGTATTTTTTTTTTAACTTGGCCTTTTCTTGCTGAGAACATCATATTGTTAGCAATTTTCATTGTATAGGTATTTTTCATCATAACACTACTGGTTCAACAATTTAAAAAAAAACAAACAATTTCTGTGAGTTCACCATAGGAAAACAAGTGGGCATGCAAGTGGGCACCCTCAGAGTTTATAATCTGGTAGGGCGTAGAATTTGGTATTCATCTGTCTCAAACAGGTGAAAAAAAGACTCAAATCTTTGCCAATTCTATGTCACGTGGAAGTCTAATCCTCACCCTTAAAAGATGCATGTAAATTTGCGGGGGAGGTTTACATTCTCAGGGCTACCTTGGCCTCTAGCATTAATCCTGGTGCTAAAATTAGCATCTTCCTGCATTTTCACATCAAGAACAGCCACATAAACTCCTGTGAGCATCTAGTAGCCCTTTTTACTATAGATGTTGAGGAACACCTAGGGCTTTGCCTCTTTCTTGTGTTTCCTGCATTAGCAAAATGCTTTTGGCAACCTCTGTGCTGCTCACTGGTCCCATCCAGCCTCAGGCAGCTCTTCATCTTGTTGGCATCCTCTCTCTCCATCTCTTCTCTGGTTTCTTCTCCCACCCCCATTCATCTTTATTCAAGAGAAAAACAACAAATTCCTTCCCTTGGCACATGCAGAGCTGCTTTCCCCTATCAAAAGCCTTGGGGCTGAGGTTATATCAAAAGTCTTCGGCTCAAAGTCTACCTCTAAGTATTTCCAAAGGCACACTTTCCACACCAAGAGAGTTTTGTTCTGGAAGAACTTGGTGCCAGCTGTTAATAAAAATTTATCCAACGTAAACATGCAAATCATAATTATACAAGCCATAAAGATGCTGTGTGATAAAGAGAGGAATAATAAAGTGCAATGGGTGTAAAGGGAGAGAGTGTCTAATTCTGTTTGAGAATATCAGGACAAGCTTAATGTAGCACACCAACAAGTCAGTCTTAAAGAATACTGATAAGCAGAAAAGTGAGTGGTAAAGAGAAAGCAGAAGAGAATACAATAGGACGATAAGGGACAGGTACCATGAACTTTGTTCTCTTATAGAAAACACATTTGATAGGTCCTGGGGGTGTCAGATTTTTTGTTTGTTTGTTTTTAGGAGGAAAATTCTGGTTTATGAAAGTAGAACTCATTGGTATGGAAGTGATTAGTGGATTAGTGTCAAGGCCTTTATCAATTAAAGCACTATTTATTGCCTTTATCTAACCAGTGCATTCTACCTGGATAAAAAGCAGTGTCTTTAAATTTGAATCACAGGGGACCAATCCAAGGCATTTCAGAAGTAGATCTGTTGGTTCTTGGTGACTGACTGGATAATGGTGGACAGGGGAGAGGAAGGAAGAAAGGAGGCCACAGTAGCTTAGCCTGGGTGACCAGAATAATAATAGTAAGAGCTAGAGTTCACAGGAGGAATGGCAAGACAGGAGAAACTAATGAGTAAAATTAATCTACATGTAAACAATAGATTCACATTTAAAAGACAACAGAGTGGCACTTTCTCTTCATTTGTTAGACAAGCAATAATTTAAAAGGGTAGCAGAAACTACGTAATAAAGAAGTACTTTCAGGGAAAATGTGAATAAATTTTTATAAAAGAAAGCTCATAAAATAAATTTAATTTAGTGGTAATGGAATTTCATTAAGTGCTGTCCAATATGTAATTCTAAAGGCCAGGTACTTTGTAGAGAAAATTAGACTGAAAATGCATAGTTTTTGTTTATTCAGTCAATTAACATTCATTAAATTCGTTTAGGGATATTACTAAGTTTATAGTTGGCAGTTTATATACTTGATGACCTAGGTGATTGCTTTTCTGATTGGTTTTAATTATAGGAGTTTGTTTTTCAGGACTACTTAAGTGGAGGGGAGGAGGAAGGGATGAAAGCAAGACTTTCTGAAGCACTATTATTACTTTAGGCAGTTTGCTGAGTGTTTTACATATTAGAATAGCTTGAAATAGTGGCTAGACTGAAAGATGTGAGTTCAGAACTACCAGGGTAAGAATCTTGCCAATAAATATTTAGCTGTGTCTCAGAAAAAAATTATTAGCTTCCTTAAACTTCCAATATTTTTTCTATAAAACAATATATACCTTGCAGGATTATAAAAGGGATTAGGGTTATGAAAATAAAGCACCTTGTATGAACAGGTGCATGTTCAGGAAATGATTTAAATTACTGTTTAAACTTGGTGCTAACCTCATTATTAACCTCATTTTAGAGATGAGGAATCTGGGATTCAGATGAGTTAAGTAACTAGCCTAAGAGCACGGAATTATGAGATGGGTGGTGCCTTTTTTAGTAATTGTTATTCCAATCACCTAAAACAGTACCTGGCAGAAGAAGTGCTCAATAGAAATTTGCTGAGTGTTAATAAAAAGCATCTCACATCTCGGCTCCTCTCTTACTTGACCTCTGAATGCTGGAGGGTCTCTGAGCTCAGTCCTCTGACCCCTTCCCTTTTCTGCTTCAACTCTCACCCTGGGTGATTGTGTTCATTCCCATGCTTTGTATAATGTGCTTTACATATCACCTTTTTGTATTTTGCCCTTTTTTATTTCTATGGACCCTTGTTTCTGAGCTCCAGACTCATTTATCTTTTTGACCTTCCAGTTGGTGTTGATTAGATATCTTTAATTTAACACGTTGAAAGCTGACCATGTGTTATTTCTCCCAAATTCACTCCTTCCCCAGTTTTCTCTGTCTCAGGAAACGACCACTATTCTCCTGGTAGCTTGTAAAAAAACAGGAGTCTTTCGTGATCATTTTCTTCCTCTTATAATCTGTCTACAGGACTTAATGGCTCTCAACTTTCAAAATGTATCCTTATTTTGAACGCTTCTCTTTATTTTCACAGCCATACTTACTTTTTTATCTGGCTTCCTCCTACAGCATCTAACAGGAATCCCTCCTTCACGCCCTTCCCTCTCCCCATAGTCTTTTCTTTTCTTTTTAATTACAGTAAATATATGTACATTAACATTTACTCCTTTAACCTTTTTAAATACAATTCAGTGACATTAAGTAAATTTACATTGTTTAGCAAATTTCACCACTACTTTTTCATCATCCTAAACAGAAACTCTGCTCCCATTATATAATAATTCCTCAACTTCCCATTCTTGCAGCCCCTGGTAAATTCTACTTTTTCTTTCTATGAATTTGACTACTCTTGGTACCTCAATGTAGGTGGAATTGCATAATATTTGTCCTTTTGGGTCTGGCTTATTTCATGTAGCATAATGCTTTAAAGATTTAACTATTTTATGTATCAGAATTTCATTTCTTTTTAAAGCCAAATACTATTATTACATTGTATGTAGACGTCACATTATGTTTATCCATTGATGTACATTTAGGCTGTTTACGTTTTGTTTTGTTTTGTTTTGTTTTGAATACTGTGAATGATGCTGTTATGAACATTGTTTACAAGTACCTCTATCTTCAATATTTTGGGCATATACCCCAAAGTGGATTTGGCAGGTCATAGGGTCATTTATGTTTAACCTCCGAGGAACTGCCAAACTGTTTTCCACAGCAGCTACATCAATCATTTCATGTTGCCAAGAGCAATGCACAAGTTCCAATTGCTCAACAGCCTCAGGAACACTTGTTATTTTCCATTTTTTTTTTTAAATAATAGCCATCCTAATGGCTGTGAAGTGGTCTCCCATAGTCTTCTTAATAAAAGAAACAATGGTCTATGAAAACACCACTGGTTTCCCATTTTACTTTGAACAAATCCCCCAAGTCTTCATTATCACCTACAAGGACAGGAACCCTCAGACCTCATCATTCTTTCTCTAGTTTACTTAGCTCCAGCCACAATGGCCTCCCGACTGTTCCTGGAATAAGTCAAACTCATTTCCATGCAGGGCCTTCAATCTTGCTCTTCCTCTGTCTGGAACTGTTTCTCACCATTATCATCCTGGTTTCACTTAATTTATATCTCTTATCAAATGTCACTTCTTCAGAGAGAACATCCCCAGCACCCAATCTATACAGACTCTCCCATCCCACATACCCTTAACCTCTTTTGTTTTATTTTTCTTCATATCCTTTATCCCTTCTAACATTAAAGAGTATATTTATTTGTTCTTTATCCATTTTTTTTTTTCAGCACAAATGTAAGTTCCTTGTGGGTGGGAACTTTTTCTTATTCATTTTTTTTTTTTTTTTGTATTCATAGTGCTTAAAATGGTGCCATGCAAATCAGAGGCAGTAATTATTAAAAGAATGTGTGGCTACATGTTTGAAGAGGCTCAATAGTTTGAAATATTTAAGGTCAATCTATCTACTATTTCATTTTCATCAGAGATGGCCAAATTGTCTTTGATGCCTGAAATTTAAAACATATTTTCCTCTTTTTAGCAGTTACTACTCTATTGTTAAGAAAAGAAATATCTGATATATATTTTGAATAATAACAATACCATTAAGTATTTACTTGTGCCCAGGATTGCTCCTGGTGCTTGATACACATTACGATGATTTTTAAGAAAAATTCTGCATTTTACAGATTAGAAAATAAGGTTCAGGAAAGGTAAGCTGTCCAAGATCCAACGAGGCACTATCTGGCTCCAAAGCTTATTGCTTATTCCACCATACCACTTGGCAAGACACACTCAGTGATTTGGGGGCCACAGAGAATCATATCCCACAATCTCTACCTTAAGGAATATGCTATTTAGTCAGAACCATGACAAGGCAAACTTCTACACGCATAATTTGCAAGACATCTGTTAATGGAAGAACCAGCAAATTGATGTTCCAATGTCTGTACACGGTCATTAGAGGAATTCAGAAAAGGAAGCCACTCCTGGGGGCTGTGATGGCTGGGAAGTCACCCTGGAGGGAGTGGGGCTGGAGTAGGGCTCAGACGGTTGAGTGAGAATTAAATGAGGGAGGTGTAAAGGGTCACACTCCAGACTGGGTGATTCACCTAAGCATTGACCAGGAATGAGGGTCACTTAGTACAGCAGTCTACTGGACATTCAGTTTACCTCTGGCAGAGTAGACGAGGAGGGAGAATGTTTGTTGATGCTTATTCAGCATGTAATAAATGATGTCAAACACTGTGCTATGTGCTATATAAGAATTATCTACTTAATTTTCAGAACAGCCCTATGAGACTGACACTATTATTCTCATTTAGCAGATGGGAAAACGGCGACTAAGGGTCAGATAGGGGTGCATGGTAAGAGATGAGGATGCATAGGCAGTCTGGGCAAAGATTTTGAATGCTGTGACAAATTGCTTGTCTTTGTTCTATATGCACTAACTTTTTTCCCCAACTTGAGGTTTTATTCTCATCTTAATAATGATCAGTGGTGCCACCCAAGTGTGGCCTTAAAACTCTCATCAGCTCCCCCCTTCCCAAAGCTATCCCAAACATCGCATTAACAAAGCATGCATGCATGGTCTGCTAGCCTCCGTTCAATCTAGACTGTCACCCTTATGACTCACTATTTAAAATTTCTTAGTTGCCCCTAATATACCCTCTAGTTCCTCTATTTGAGGACCTATCTTCCAGCCACCAAAACTTACATAATATAACTCGTTTATAGGGAAAACAGATGTGCAGTTTGAGAACTGTTTCAATAGACTAATGACATTCATTTAGGATTCTGTCTCTGGAAAGCCAGAAGTTTCTGTGAATTACAATCTACTCTTCCCAACACAGAATATTATCAATATAATAAATATTTCATTCTTCTAGTTGTCATTATAAACCATGGTACTTTAAGACTATCTGTCTGGCTCCAAGAGTCAGTAAAATAATTAATAGATTAGAAAACCCTGTATTTTATGATTTCCCCCCATTGTCTCATAATTTCCATAAGTTTATATAGTATTAGGTGATATAAGTGTCTAAATGTTAAAGATCTTATCACATTTTCAAGCAAGAACTTTATGTATCACTAAGTATTTGTGGGGCTTTTGTTATATATAGGTTAACATGCAAATCTCCACATGATGTATAATACGGCTTCTGAAGAACATCATAGAGGCTGGCTGTTGTATGGGTTGCTGCCATGAAGGACTAATGAAGTATTTTGTGATCCACTGTTTAAACATGCTTGACATCATTGGTGCAAGTTCAGGTTCACTCACAGAGCAGGGAAGGCAGAAAAATAAAGTATTAATGCTTACTTACATGGAGGAGAATGATCAAACAGAAGGGCCTCCCAGTGGAAAAATACTAACATGCTCCAATATGTCATAATTTCTAGCCTTCATTTAAAAATATTAGCACAATGAAACATTTTGTTTGATTTATCGTCCTCTTTATTATTACACACTAACTTCTAAGAATAAATTGATATTCTAATAACAAAGATTATGTACCACCAATTTCTGAGATTTCTTCCCCTATTTTGTAGTCAATGCATTGTATTTCTTTCTCTTGTCTTTTACTTGGACTACCTGAGGGCAACTTCTGAGGCCCCTGAAAAAGCTGATAAAGCTCATAAACCTAACAAGTCACTGCAGAGCTTAATGTATCTGATGTACTACCAGCAATGACACTAGTAAGAGTTATCAGAAATCATCTGTGAATCAGATATAAAGTTCACACTAATTATCAGTTTAATTTTCCGTGTTTGTTGGGTAATTAATATATATTTTGATATAGAATAGCAAGACTTTGACTTTTTCTGATTCTGTGCATGAATATTAGGCATTTGTAAAATATATGACACTGTGTCATTTAGCTTTATTTGAATCCTGTTTTTCTACAGAAAGGAGAGTAGTTAAAGGATGCATACACTATCAGTGAGAACTAATTACATGTCTTCTTTGGAAAAAATTTTGTGTGAGTTCCTCAGAAGATAACTCAATCGGCCAAATGCACTTTGGCATTAATATGCGACTGTGAACCAAAAATATCAAAATATCTGAAGATTATATCCTGGCAAATGTGAGAAACAGTTTAATTATTAAAATAAAGATTATTTAACTTTCTTAAATCTACTCCATTCAGCATACATTTTTAAGTGTTCACTTTATACCGATTTTTCCATCTTTTTCTGGAAAATGGAGTAGTAGTATAAAACATTGTCTCTGATCTTTAGAATTCAAAATTTGGGTAAGTCAATGTTTGTTTATGGAATATTTATGAAACATGACAATAACACAAGTAACACAAACACCAAACGTGAGCAAGTACGGAATGACTGACAGGATCTACGAGTGCTCAGGGATATACAGAAGTGTGAGATCACCCTGACAGGTCTGCAGAGCTGAAAAATAATAAACGACAAAAACCGCGATAAACAGCCATAGTTGATTTTCATGCAGCGTCTACTTATGATTATTATTACTTTTTAATTTTGGACTGCTGGTTATCAGTGAGAGAAAGAGGTTTATTGTTAAGAGCTTTGAGTTGTAGTCAGATCACCTGGCCTCTTTCATTTGTCTATGCAGCTCTGGATATGTAACTTAAAGCCTCAGTGCCTCAGTTTCCTTTACATAAAATGGGACAAATAAACATATTTGCCTTAAAAGGTTGTCGGAAGGATTAAGTGAGTTAGCATGTGTAAAGCATTTAAGACAGTGCCTGCTACTCTGGTTAGCTTCCCTAAATCTTACCTCACTCTGTACCCTAGTCCTGGGCTGGAAATATTTTAAGTATTGCTGTTTACCCTCAGGAAAAATTGCAAAAGTACACAAATAAAATTCAGTTAAAAACATGTCAGTATAGTCAACAATACTGTATTACAAACTTTGAAGCTGCTAAGAGACTAGCTCTAACCACATGATTCTAACCACAAAATAGAAATGATAATTATGTGATATGATAAGAGGAGTTAGCTAATGCTACAGTGGTAATTACATTGCAATATATAAGTGTATCAAACCAACAGGCTGAACATCTTAAATTTCTATAACATTATACGGCACAATTATATCTCAATAAATAAAAATAATAATAAATGCATGTCATAAAGTCCATATAGGATATAGAAGTGAAGGCATAAAGTCAATAACAATTTTAAGAAGTTTTATATCTCTAAAAAGGTTGAAAATGCCCAGGGGGAAAAGTTTCATTATTGTTACCTGTTTTTCCCTAGAGACTCTTTTGCACCACTGTAGACTATGAATAATTTCTGAATCATTCTTACATTTTCATAGAGATGATGATAAATAATTAGAAAACATATTAAACTAGCTTTGCCAATGATAAACAGATTTGTAAATTTATCTGGGGCTAGCACATTTTTGGATAATTTTATTTTTTAAACAAGCTGTCTAATTTTCAAATCCAAACATAATTTTTCCTTTTAGCAGAAACACATTACCTTCTGAGGAGTGATAATTAAAAACTGATAAAATTCACAGGAATACACAGTCATCTGTTTGTTCAGAGCTGATGTGGTGAGCTACAAGGGCACAACGCTTAGAATTATTCCATTTTGTGGACTGATTAACCAAGACCCTGTGACCTGTTTGCATACTCTCACAGTAACAAGAAGTCTTCTCAGCAACAGTCGCAAGAGAAGGGACTGAATCACCAGTTGAGAGCTGCAGGGTAAACCTGCTTAAGCCTTATCACTGAAGATGACTTAGAACTAGCCATGCCATGCATCTTTTAGTTTTATTAAATGAGTTCAATTCTTGATTTATTATTTCAAAGCAACTAGTTAAGACTTTCGTTGCCCATTCAGGGAAAGAATTCTTGAAACTCCCTCTATGAGTCCTGCGGGGAAAGCATTTTGTGCTCTAACATATGTCTAAGTGTGAAAGCCTCTGCTGCCTGTCTGTGTGGGGGCAGGCTTTAGGGAAAATGCAGGAGAAATAGCAGAGCCGTCTGCTCTGACAGACAGTACCACTTACGTATGAAAAGCCGTCCCAGTGCTAATGCGATTTACAGAACCATAAGACAGGCCTAAAAATTCCAGGAGCAAAGGCAAAACATAAGGCATAAAATGGGACACAGTCTCAAAGTGCTAACAGCATTTTCACATATCCCAACTTTTAAAAGTTTATAATAACTCCTTCTATTCCTACTGCATCTTTCCTCTGAGAAGTTAAACTTCCTCTAAAGATGTTTTATTCATTTTTAAAGTTTTACTTCATCTTGACAATGTTTCCATGGAACAGAAAGAAACTTTCCTGCATTTTACAGAAGAGAAAAACCAAAGTCCAATGAAACAAAAGGTGTCAGTGTGATGAGTACAGAGGAGAGTGACTAAAGGCTCATGCGTGCTCTGCTGTGGCAACCCACCAGGCCTCCCACACACGAAGGAGCCTGCAAAAGCTGGTCCCTGCCCTGGCAGTGGGCTGCACCAATGATGCTCTCAAGACTCACAAAAGCTTTGGGTTGGTCAGATAGAGCTGTGATTTCAAAGCCTTAAACTCTGGTTTTCTTTCAGAACAAGAAGCTTGCTTTCAGATTTACAAAGAATAACAGCAGAGACTTCTACTGCAGTCCCCTGGATCACAGTTATTCTTATGGTCCTTAAGCCAACACTGTATTCTCCCTTAACTCAATGACAGCTGTCTTGTACCACAAACGATGGAATCTTCAGAGCTTCAGGGTCATTATTTTGAATTATTTCAATTTCGAGTACACAAGACTAACACAGTAAGACTACAATTCTCACCTTTGATTCTCAATTATAAATTTCATTTGTTTATCAACAGCTCCATTGCTCTCAGTAGTTGCCTTTAAAACAACAAGTTAATCTAAATTCATAGAAAATAAATTTATATTAACAAAATATTCCTTTTACCTCTTAAAATATTCCATGTAAGGTTATTTTAAAAATATCATGTTACTTTCAAAAAGTGTCAAGAAGATATTATTGTGAGACTGGCCATTTATTATTTTACAAACATTCACTGAGTACCTACTATGCCTACTATGTATGAGCACAGCACTAAGCTCTGTAGCCACTTACATTGGCTTTCTAAAAGAGGTTGTAGTCTACGGCCATGCCACCCTGAACACACCCAATCTCATTTGATATCAGGAGCTAATAAGCAGGGTCTGGCCTGGTTAGTACTTGGATGGGAGACCACCTCTAGGAATACCAGGTACTGTAGGCTTTAAAAAACAAACAAATAAATATAAATAGATAAACAAACAAATAAATAAGTGAGGTTGGAAAGCCTATATACATGATGTGTTTCAAGATTTGCTTGTTTTGTGGTTGTTGAGTAGAGCCAATAGTTTATTTAATAAATGCTAGATACTCAGAGATAAAAGCAAAGAAAAAAATGATGGAAGCAAAGGATACTGTTTATTATTTCAGATTCTTGCTACAGGCATTAGACGTGAGAAAGATTACTGAATATTTAAGGTGTTCTGTGGAACATCACTTGGAAGAGCTGAAAATTTAAAGAACTGAACCAAATCTATGAAATTACTGCTAGCTTTACTCTAGTCAAACCTGAGCTCTAAAGATAGAGTGGATTTCAGCCTCTACTTCGGAGCATTACAAATAGTTATTTTCTTTTTACTGAACTTTTTGGTATTCAAATCATAAAAGCTGACAATAGCTAACATTTATTGAGCAATTTAATGTCTGTCAGATGTTTTGTTAAATCTTTTACAGGTATCATTTTATTTAGCTCTTTCAATACTTAAGATGATAGCATTATCGTCCGCATTTTACAGATGAGTAAAATAAAGCTTAAGTAACCTTAAAAAGAGTGAGATCAAATGGTACATAGAGTGTTAGTAACATCAGCCCTCTTGGTACTGACAATATGAAATGTCAGAACATATACTTTCAAATGAGGTCCCAGTATTACAATCTGAGATTTCTAAGGAAAAACTTCAGCCAGAAGAGACGGCAGTGAACCATCCCTGCGAGGAACCATCCCTGCGGCTCAGCCTCCCGCTGCTCAAAGGTCTCACTCTTCCTCAGCGAATTCACGTCACCCTCTTAGCAAGGGAGACCTACAGTTTAGTCATGTTTTCCTAAGCAGAGAGAAAAAGTCAGCCTTCACTTCCGCCCCGCCTCTGGTCTTTTTTTGTCTTACATAAGAAAAATCCCTTATCTTCCCATTAGTTTCTTCACTTATGAGAAAAATTGTTAGAAAGGTGGCAAAAATTAGTGCATTATATTTTGGATGGACTGAGGACATCAGCCTTATATGACAGCAGATTCCTCTTTCTTCAGCTCTGGCGGCACTCTATTTCCAAAATCTGAGCTTAGAAAATGAGCAAATTTGGACAAGGCATATTCATCTAGGAATTCCCTAAGTATTTCACGTGCTAGGTGTTGTAACGATTACTCGCTCTCACAGATCACTGGCAGAAGGAGTTTAACATGACATCCCGCAGGACTAACTCTTCTCGCAGTCTTAAATTCTGTTGTCTGATCAGTGCTATCTTCTATAAAATAGACGACTGTGGTAAGATCCTGAAAGCCCCAGAGTATTTTGCTCTGCCTAAAGACTTACTCAACAATTATTTAACAAGTGCAACGTATTTAGAAATTAAGGGGGTAAAAAGTACTAGAAGGAATGTTTTCTCATTCAGTTAAAGTTACACAAAAACTTCTTTTGAAATGGCTTCTTAAAAACCTACCAAAAGATATGGCATGCATATATTGTTATATGCATAGGCTTATGTGCATTTATGTGTATTTGGAATAAGTCAATCCAAGAAGAACATTTTAAAAATTGTTTTGGTAACAGCCTGCATCAGAACCAATCATTTCGGAATAATCACCTTATTTTAAAGCCCTGCTGTGTTAATGAGAAAAACGAGGTTGTGGCTGCTAAGAGAGTTGTGATGTTCAAGAGAAAGAGAAAAATCACGTGACTAACAAGTACACTGAGAGTTCTTAGAATTCACTAGTTCTTGAGGCAGGACTGCATTTCAAGCATTCTAGAGAGAAAACTAATCTATACCTTTAAAAAGGTTTTGAAAAGCAGTTTCAAGAACTGCAGTAACCTTTCATGTTTATCTGTAAATTCTTCTTTCCCCCATCTACAAATGTTTTTCCATACTTCTAACGAAACCAAATGCCAAGATCTATGGCATCTTTGTACGGAAATAAAATACAGCTGGCATGTCTGCTTTTAAATTCTCCTTCCACAAATAAGAATTCAAGTCTGACTCTGGGCAGTGTGGGTTAGGGGATCCAGCACTAAATTTGGAATGAGAAGATCTAGATGTGCTAGCTCTGTTGCACAGTGGCTTTGTCACATTAAACAATCACTGAATCTCTATTTTGGACTCTAAATTTCAACACTGACAAAATGGGGTCAATAATAACTAAGGCTAATGTCCCAAAGATTGGTTGTGAATTTCCCATGAGAGAATTTTAAAAGGATAAGCGTTGACTCCTTCTAGTAGGGATCTTTTTAAGACAGGTCCTTATAAAACCCTTTTCAAGTGAGTGGTAGGAGTGGAGAATGGGTTACAGGGGTGTGGGTGGAGGGCATCCTGGAACCAGGGGTGGCTACACGGGAGCTGGTCTTATGAAGGGCACGGTGGTGGAGTTCAGGGTGCAGGAGAAGGTATGGAGGCACTGAAGAGAAGTCCAAGAAAAGGAAAGCAGCAAGTCTATGGCTGGCAGGACAAAATGTTACTAATTACTTGCAATATTTGTATCAGAATATTAAGAAAACTACAGGGTGAGATGGATATAGATATGCACACACATATCTATATTGCGTGTGCCCCTCTACTTCATTAGAGCTTATTTTCTGAGTGCAGCCAGCTGGGTTTACCTTCAGTGAGGGCTAGTGTTTCAGAAACTGAAGAATGCCACATTTATGCGTCCTGGGGCTAAATCCTGAGGCGATGGCTGCACCTAGAGGTGCTGAACCTTCCAGTTTTATCTAGCTATTTCCTTTGGACCAAGGCTGTTAATAATATAAGCAGTTGCTTTTATGAGTATCTAATTTATGGCTATTATTTATCGATTAGAATAAACAATGTATTCACTTGCTACTTAGAAGTTGTGATAAATGCCTTTGTATTCATTTTAAAATATGGCTCATTACCATAAATTATCCACAGCACAGGATTATTATACATGTGCTCCTTGACCCCTGGGGACATAAGAGACTGCATATTGCAAATATACAGCCATTTAAAGGATATGATTCATGTAGGAAAGAGGTGACAGTACTTTTACCCAGTTGTGACTAAAATCATGAAATTGTGAGAGCTCCCCATGAACGGGGCTGTGTCAACAGCCAGGGAAAAAGCTCTGATTTTCCTCTTCCACTGTGAGAAATCGTGTGACGTTTAAGTCAACTGGAATGAGAACTGAAGGAATACTCTAATCAATATGATTATAGTTATGCCCACTTATAAATATTAAATGTAATTACTATTACCCCCAACATGTATCTAACAAAGGTCATGCCATACCCAGATTGTGCCAATATTTTGTGCAAGTATCATATGCAAGGATTACTATATTTCACAGAGAAGTCAGAGTACGAACTACTAAAAAGAAAAAGGAAATGCCCCTTTGTCAACACTTGTTACCATGTGGCACAACTATAATTTGCAGAATCACAGGTCTCCAAATCTGTTGACTGGCACCAGCGTTAGAGGAAGCACTGAAGGAGCAAAAGCAAGGCACTGTTTTGGACTACACAAGTAATAACAGCACCATGATTGTTATTTTACTGAATGCTATTTTCAAGACACCCAACAGTTTGACAGCATGCAAGTCAAGGGCATGCCACTACACAACTGACAATAATAGCGGGAAAACATTAGTGGTTATGCAATAAGTGATGTATCATTTTTACATTTCAAGGATAGTAATGTCCTGACAGGTGTACCAGGCAAAAGACTATTACTGATGCCTTCAAAATGGGTTTCTCACCCCAAAGAGAAATCAGCATTCTGAGGATACTTCACAGGGGAGTAGTATCAGGATGCTAAAGATCCACACAAAACTAACGAACCAAAATACTGCATTACCACAATTAGGAGTGTGTATATGTGCATGTGGACAAGCAATGATGAGATTGCGTTAGTTCAATTATTTTTCAGTTTACATACACAGTAAACCACATAAAGGGAAGCACCGAAGGAGCAAAGGCAATGGAGACAGATACATTTCTTTAAAACTTATAAATAAATAAAATTTTAGAATGTAATTATCTTCTGCTTGTGAATTCCACTGTTTCAAACAATGCTACTTCTCAGGGCGAACCCACAATTTAGTATCTAACTATGCCAAATTGGTGAGGCATAAAAAGTCCTACCTGTGACAAAGAAGTGACATTATTTTTAGAAAAGACCATCAACACATGGCAGCAACATAACTTTGCTAATTCATTTATAATATAAATATAAAAGGGCAAACTCTCTCTGAAAGACAGAAGCTCCTTGGGAATACTTACATTCCTAGTATTAGCACAGTTTCTGGCGAACAGGTGCTTAAAATATGTCAGACTTCCAATTAGCAAATTATTTTAATTGAGCAATCTTGGGGAAAAAAATCTTAAAATATTCCAGAAAATATTATAGAAGATTTAGAGCCACACCCAATCCTTCTTTCTTAGTTCTTCAAATACGTCTTGAGTGTCTGCTCTGTATGGGCCAGACCTGATGTAAGGTACTGGGACTTAGAGTTTAAAAGAGAGAGGCGTACATACACGTATGGACATACTCAAGGGTCGTGACAGAAATTCTTTGTGGGGACCCAGAGGAGGAAGCAATCAACTCAAGCTGTCATCAGCAAAAGGGTGGGGGCTTAAGTTGTGGAGAAGGCTCTTACCATTAAGGGAGATTATGCAAAATGAGATGGGACTTTGGAGAACACAAACATTCAAAAAGAAGTTAAGGAAGGGATGCAGCAGCAACATCAAGGTCAGCGCAGTATATCATACTGGGGAATCTGGATAACCTAAATCTCAATTTTATTACCTGTAAAAGGGTCAAAATACTTTCAAACATTAATAAGATCATTAATGTTAGCAATATATTAGCTATGGTCCTACAAAGACGAGCTTTGTATCCTTTGTATCCCCTTAAAATAACAGTAGTCGCATTTATTAAGTCTGTTCAACACTGTCCTCAGAGCTTTATCTGTATTAGCACATTTAATCCTCATAATAACCACGAGAAAAGTATTAATAGCAAGCCTCATTTTATAAATTAGAGAACGGTGGCACAGAGATATTAAATACATTTCCTAAGGTTACAGAGTTAACATGTGGTGACTAAACTATACAAATAAGCAGCCTGATTCTTTAGTCCTCACTCTGTTCTACCTCTAGTCACTTCAAAAATTAAGATAACATCTTTTAAGACAGAATGGTTATGAAGAATGAATGACATCAATGAAACTGTGTGAAACTATAAAAAGCCAAGGAATGTGAGATGTCATTGAGAGTGGTTCTAACAAAGTCCACTGTCCATGTCCTGAGGAAATCAGACTTCACTGTTTCCCTTTGGAGAGAAATTAAAAATGTGGAGTTTCTGGAGAATTGCTTTGGAGACCTACCTCTACCACCAAACAATGAATTATTTCCAGCAATATAACCAGGCATGCCTGGGAACAAATTATTAATTTCAGGGCCTATTCCTAATTCTGCATCTGGTTCTCTCTGTTGTCTGGTAGCACACAACCCACACAAAGGCAAAGTCAGGCACAAATGATGTTTAGATGATTGTCTTTGAAACACTAGATAACTGGCAGTTGGCATTTTAATAAAAATAATACCTAACAGATATGATCTTGCTCTGTCCAGACTTTTATTCTGAATTAAAAAATTTAAATTTGTATCTGTTGAGCTCTGAGAAAGAGATATTTTTTTGTATTTTACCCCAGAAAAAAATGGTGGTAAGGAGTTTGATGACTTGCTTAAGGCCGGACAGCCAACAAATGTAGCAGACAAAGTTTGAACTAGCGTCTCATGATCTCCAAACCTGCACTTTTTCCACTAAGTTGCTTAGAGTTATATGTTTTTTATATTTATTCACTCAGGTCAGTTTTAAAGGCCTTAAAAAAAATTACTGGAGAATAGAAATCTACATTCAGGACTTCAGAGGTCACAGCTCCCTCTGTGGCCAATTATATCACTAGATTGCTTAGATGGACATTTCTTATAAGGTAAACACCCGAAGACCCTTAACCTTGTGTGTCTGGGGCTGCTGATATGGTCCTGGAGAGGTCCAGCTTCTTAGCTCTTAAATAAATGATTTCACTCTATACATCAACATGAATTGACACTTTGCACAGTACCACTTAAAATGCAATAACTGTTGAGCCAGTTAATAAAGATAAAAAAAGATTAAAAAGAAAAAAATGTGTTCTATTGCTCATCTGAGAATGTCATAGGCTGTAATCCTGTTAAACCATAGACCCAACATTTAAATCTTGTTCCAAATTCTATTTCCAGAGTTGTGATGTTTGTGAGTGCTTGTGTCTTTGAAGGCGTGGCAATAAAAGTAAAAGGTTGATTTTCAAATCCATCAATATACACAAGAAACAAAAAAGGCATCACCCAAAGGACAAAGAATTAAAAAAAATAAAATATATCCACACAAAGACCATCCAGGAGGTGACCTTTTTTATTGGGCTAATTATAAGGAAATATAAAAGGGCAAGCTTTTATTAATCAAGCTCTTTTCACTCAGCCATGAAGAACTGCTACGTAGAAAGAAAGCAAAGAGACAGGGTGTTAATGTAAGCTGGATAATTAAATTCAGCATCAAGTGGATCAGAGGGAAGGGCACAAGTGGAAAAGTCAGATGGAGGTAAGAATTGGGATCCTAATCTTTATAATACTATATGGTTTGTGGAAATAAGAAAAGGAAAGCTGTCAATAAAGGAGGTTACATTTAAGAGGAAAGTGAACAGTGACAACTAATAACACTGAGGCATTTTGTAGCATCTTGGCTTCCACATATTAGTATTTCCCTATCACAATCTCCTCCACTTATTATCATATCATTCTTGTGAAATATAGAGGAAAGAGCAGGCACGAGGGTCCAATCTTGCCCCCGATCATGTAATTAGAGAATGACAAAACAGGCCCCAAATCTCTGACATCAGGTCAGTATTCTACCATTATCCTCAAATGTTTTGTTGAATACAGCAATTATAGGTAGAAAAAGAGAGATGATGTAATAAATGCTTAAAGCTGTTTCTAACGTGAAAAAAGGTCTCGTTGCCCTCAGAATCTGAATTTTTCTACTTTTCTTAAGATACTAAATAAGGAATGGGAAACGGCCATAAAAAAGTGAAGGGGGAAAGTGAGGGGGTCAATGTTCTAATCCTAGCTGTAATTTGCAGTGCAAACTTGGACAAAGTTATTTAAACTCTTTGGGCCTCAGTTTTCCCACCAACAAGACGAGGATATTGAAAGAGAATATTCATTTCTTTGATCAGGAAGCTCTGAGCCTGCTATCCATGTGCTGTGTTAGAAGCCAGGAAATAACAATCCTCACAGCAGAGGGTCTCCATCTGGAGACGAGACGGTGAGAAGACCGTTACACACAGGCGAAAATGGGATGCCAATAAATGGTGATGAGGGTGACAACTTGTTTCATATAATGGCACTGGATCAGAGAGAAAGAAGAGGCTGATGTGATGGAAGATGTATGGTAGAGTGCATGAAAGAGATTTCTTAGACTGAGTCTTTCAGAATTAGCTTCCTTGATGACCAAGGTGTTTTGGAAAACAAGTTCGGCATAGCTGGAATACAGGGTCCAAGGAGGATGGGGAAAATTTAGAGGAAGTGAGGTGGGAAAGTAGGAAAAGAGTCATCTTTGGACTTCTACATGATGAAGGCAGAGCAGAGTTGTAAAGAGAGAAGAGATGCCATTTGCATCTATAAACATGGCTTTAGGCATGGTAAAGATTGAATGGGGGTGAGATGAGGAGGTAGAAAGAATCTATATCCCAAGAGGCCAGTTGGGAGCTTAGGTTAATACTTCAGGCATGAGATGATAAGGGCACCTGGGATGAAAAAGAGTCAACGTTGCCAAGAAATATTTAGGAGGAGGAATGCTAGACTGGGTGGATGTCGTTTTGACAGAGTTGGAGTTACTATGAAGCTTCTGGCTCAGGTGATTGTATGGATAATAGGAAGAAAACTGAGCTTGAAGGATATGAATAGATTCTTTTCCAGTGCTAAAGTCTTTTCAGGGAAGAAAGAGGTCTGGGTACTTGGGAAAAGATGCCTTAAAGTATTAAGATCTATTTATTTAGGTTGGGTGCCTGGGCTGGATATATCCTGCAGCATGTGGCATCATTTTATGATGGGCTATTGTCAGTATGCAGAGATGAGGCAATTTACAATTTAAATGATTTACACTCATTTCCTCCCTGAGGACACATTCGGGCTACCTTGGGTGCATCGTGATGGTTTCGGTCTGATTTACCTGTGGTGTGGGTATTCTTGGCTCACTGCTGTACTTCAGAGACACCAGCTGATATTTTGCAAAAACTTTTATCTTCAGATTTTCTTCTTCCTCAAAAGTTTTTTGTCTCTCATCATCAAAGATGGACACACACACCCTCAGTAAATATTACTTATATGCCAAAGGCGCCCATGTTTGTATCTATAAATCTGCCTTCTCCTTTAAGCTCCCAGCCACAACCACAAGCTGCTCAGAAAAAAACTCGGTGTCGTCCTTAATTCTTCTCTTTCCTCCGTTTCTTTTCATAGCAATTGCTGTTGACACTGACTTCACAACATATCCTAATTTCATCGACTTTTCTCTCCACTGTACCACTTTAGTCTAAGCCAACATTCTCATTCTCCTCTACCACTGCTCCAGCCTCCCCTCTCATTATGCTGCCACTCTTCTAACCCTTATTCCACAGCATGGCCAGAGTGAACCTTAAAAATATATATCCGATCACTGCATTCTCCTCCCACAACTCCCATGACTCCTAGACTATAGTCTGCATGCTTCCGTTCCAGCCATCCTCTCTGACTTTATCTTCACTCACCCCTCATTCACTTTTTTATGTTCTCTGAATATTCCAAATCAGTTCCTATCCTAGGGCCTCTGTGTGAGCTGTTTCTAGCACCTGGAATAACTTCCCCAGATCTTCACGCAGCTGGTTCCTTTTCATTCAGCTCCCAGCTTCTTCTCAGGAGGCTTTTTCTGACCAAGCCACTAGGATAGCTTTTTATTCATCTCCAATCATGTCCCTGTTTTATTTTCACTAGAGCACTTACCACTGGTTGGCTATCTTACTCTACTACACAGTAAATTCCATGAGAGCAGAGGTCTTGCTTGTCTAATTAAATACAGTGTCTCCTCAGTGCAGAAAAGGGATCGGATCATTGTGAGTGCAATAAGAAGGAAATAACTGAACACAAATATTCCAGAAAAGTGATGATGCTATTGAATAAAAAGTAATAATTTCTGATTCCAAAAGTGATCAGGTTTGTAAGTGACACAGAATGTACATGCTTACTAAAACTCCAACTTAAAATTAAATACAGGATAAGAGAAAGAACAAAAGTGGCAAGCAAGTGAGGCCAGACAGAGAAGAGATGCAGGGAATGCATTCTTAAGCAAGCAGTAGGGCTTAAAATAAACAAGGAACACTGTGATTGCTATCTGTATTTTCTAAAAGGTATTGCTGATACCTCCTGGTATTTTTTTGAAGCACTTTTCCTCCTGCAAACCATCACTGTAATCATGAGCAACATTCAATCAAGTCTCCCATTCAGGAGAGGGGAGAGGGGGCAGATGTGTAAACGCACACACACATTTGCTTCCTGTTTTCCTACCTTTCCATGCCGGTAAGTTTTGCGTTAGTGCCCAGGAGGCCCCATTCACAGACTACCACGTGCACAGTGCCCCTGGGCCCTGTGCTCTGTGGTCATCCTGAGAAGCCGAATGTGGCAGCACAGCACTCTGTCTATGAGGGAGACTTTTCCATTAAAAATGTCCTGACAAGACAATTTAATAAAATGTCAGTGCTATGTACAGTAAGTTCCTAATAACCCAAATGAAAATGGGCCAATTATTTTTTAGGCTGGTGCTGCACTGATTTTAGGTTTTTACATAACTCAGGTGAGTATTAAGAGTCCTTTCTTGTTTTGTTTCGTGGAAAAAAAAAGAATAATTTTCTCAACGTTTATACCCTGTTCTTAACGGTGTTCACAGGACTCTCTGCTCCTGTCTCACAGGTTTCCTTGCTATCTGTATCTTCCTGGGAAACTGAGGAGCATCAGCCATGCAAGTTAATGAGGATGTAGCCCCCGTGGAGCTCCTGAGGTAATACTTGGAAGAGAGAGCCTGACTCATGGAAAAGCCATTCTCTGTTAGCCAGAGCAATAGGAATCTTCCAAATAATTGGATTTTATTATACAGGAGGAAGGCTTCCAATGACTTAACGTGAGTTTTTATGATCAGTAACAAGGCTATTGTCCACAAAAACAGAGAAACCCACTAAGGTCAGAAAAAGCCCATAGGACACACTGGCACACTACCAAGAGCCGACAGGGAATGGGGTGAAATGCATCTAGTTCGACTTAGAGGCAGGATGAGTCAACTGGCTGCATTTCCGTTTTATGATGATATTACATCAATGTCTACTCTCAAGATTATTATTTTTTTGTAGTGTTCACAGTACACTCTCAAAATTTATCAGTTTTTGCCTCTAGGTGGCAGCAACTTTCTTCTGTTCTCAACGTGGTTGCCAGTAGTCTTTTGTTTCCTACCTCCAATATAAATCCATACTTCCTTCTTTCCCAAATAAACACTTCGCGTGTGTAAAGTTTGGGGAAAATTACTGTAAGCCACTTTCACTGTAAGGAATCAATCCATTCTTACAGTTAAGCTACAGGGTTTTTCAAAGGGTACAAAATAATTCAGGTCTAGTGAAAAATAATAGGAAGGTATTTTCTTTCTTTCTCCATACTCATGAACTGCAAACTCTGAGGACAGCAATATTTCTTTTTCTTTACAGACTTCAGAGGAAAAAAAGGCAATGAGTATAGAAATGGAAAAGTAGATGGAATTGGAGAGATTTCTATTTTACAATAACAACGACATAGCCCTATGGGTGATTTAAATCATTGCTTTCTAAAGGATGTAACCCGATACGTTGATTTAGGAAGGTGTCCCAAATATATTACAGGATGTAAGAGAGGACTGAATGACCACGATCATAATCAGACTGGTAACGCAGAGAGTTACCTTCTGGTTTATTCGGCCTTCATGGAAACTGAGGGAAATTGGCTACATCTATATCCTAAAAAGTTACCATTTTTGCTTGGATATAACATGTGCCCCTCCTGGAGCATTTACCTAATGTATGGAACCACAGTCCTACCTACTGATACCCACCTGCCCAGGATTTTAAGTTGTGAGAATTGAGACAGACCCAAAAAAGTTGAAGTAAATTCGAGCTTCATTTGAAGCTATAATAAATGCTGGGTGCCAATGAATCAGCTGGGTGGTAGGAAAGAGAATCCTTTCATGTAACACTGAAATTTGATTGTGGGCTGATACCTACAGTTTATGAAGCACTTTCTTTCAAGGTGATATTACTATGAAGAGTATTATCTCTTTCATACTCTCCCCAAGCCCTAATTTGAATAATTTGGGTCAGACACCATTCATTCATTTAGAAATACTGAAGAACAAGAAGCATAAGGACTAATTTAGTATAACAAATTTACACCAGAATCTGAGCTTGTAGACTCAAGCTTTATGCATTTCATAGGAGGTTCCTCTGCTTTGACTATTTTATATATCTTATTATAATAATTATGCATGTTTGGTTTTAAAGGCTGCATTTTAACATATGTGTTTTAAAGTAAGATTTTTGGGAAAATGAATGGTTTGAAGAGAATAAGATCAAAAACTATAAGTTTCAAGGGAAGTAGAGTCTATTTTGACATTCTTCTTATGCTTTGGAGATTGAATAACCAAGAGTAAGATCTAAGAGAAGCCATTTATTTTAGTTATTACTTGCAGACTAACTTATCAACCAAAATATAAGAAATGGTGGCCTCCAGGGAATAACAGTAAAGTTCATTAACTACCTTTAACGACAGCTTCTAGTTCCCTGAACAACAGAGACAATCGGTGGTGCTAGTTTATGAAGAGTAGTCCTTCTCATCATTTTCTGGTGGTAGCACTTCCTATTCCTTTGGGAGACTACCTCCCCTCATTACCTGTGGTCCTCACTACATGTGATCTTGGTGGGGCTGTCCCTCCTTACTTTCGCCAAGGGCACCTGAGCCATGTGGGGCCAGTCAGACTCTGAGGCTTCCTCGAAGAGCTGGAGCTACCTCATTCTAGGTCTGCACCTCCTTATTAAATGCAGCCCCCTGGCCCCTGGTGTTGTCCTGCGTCCTGTGTTTCCTGAGGCCCAGATTCTCTGCTTTCCCTCTGACTCGGTGACCTAACTCACATCCTTTTACAAAATTACCTTTTGCCTAAGTTGTCTAGACTCAATCAGTTTCAATTATTTCCAACAAAAGAACCCCACCTGTTAAAGGAAACTAAACTAAATGAAAATTTAGACAGAGGTAATAGCTACAAGCAGACAACTGAGTCCAGCAGTCTTCAGCCTTCTGGCTACTATATTAAGCTTAGTCACTTAGTATCACGGTGCTTGTGTTTAAATCATCCTTATTTTATTTAACAGTGGCTCCAAAACACAACAGTAGTGATGCTGGCAATTGGGATATGCCAAAGAGAAGCTGTGGACTTCTTCCTTTAAGTGAAAAGGTGACAATGTGGTACCATTCGCGGTTTCAGGCATCCACTGGGGGTCTTGGAGCGTATCCCCCATGGATTAAAGGGGGGCTACTGTATGTACCTTCTTACTCCCTCCCCTAGACTTGAAGTTATGAGGCCTCCAATGAAGTCCAGCCTGACCTCCCTATCAAGTCACAGATGGAGAAGGAACTAAGAGGGCAGACACCTGGCTAGGCTTCTCAGTGGCAGGTCTGGTTTGTGACACCCACCTCTGTCCCCTCCTCTCCCCCACCCTGTCCCCTACCATGGAGCCTGGGAACACACGGAACTATCAGCCTGAGCATAGACAGGTCACAAGAGCAAGAGAGGGGCTGAGCCTGTTCCCCACTTTTAAGGCCAAGCACGTCTACCCACTGGTGTGTGGGATGTGACCCCAGAAATTTCTTCAATTCCTCATCAATTGGGTCAATTCTTCCTCCTTTGGGAAGAATGAAGAAAACGTCAGAAAGAGGACCGAACTATGCATTTTAGCACTTCCTTCTGGTCTTAAAGTGGTGCAGGCTCATGTTGAATTGCTGTGACTGAAACCTGTGTGATACTGAGTTGGTTTTAATTTTTGGATTAATATGTCACATACTATATTAATCCAAAAATTAAACTGATTGAAAGAAACATATTAATTATGAGACTATTGAGCCTACCTTAGGGTAATCTAGTACTATACTAAGAAATGTAATAAATAGCCAATTTTAAGAAAATGCAGAAAATAACCTACCTTTATATACCCCACCACCACCACCACCAAATCACCCGTATTGTGACTACAGCAATACCAGCCACAAAAATCAGCTGATACTAACAGGAATGTGAAACACTTATTTTGAGGTTTCTTGCTAAAATTCTGGGTAATAAAGAATTTAGAAAAATTAGACCAAAGGTCTTTAATGAGTCAAACTAAATGATGTGCACAAGTTTGAAGTATAAATCATTGTCGACAAACTAAACTTGAAGAGGTGGTAAGAGTAATAAAAGCACTTAATAGCTGATATTGAATTAAAACATAAAAAAAAAAAGATGTGCATCTGGAGAGATTTAAAATGTAGTAACACCCTGGAGGTACTTTTCATTGTAATTCAGAATGTATACAGAGAACTTGCAAACTGGTTCATGATTACACTAACGACAGGCTTATTTTCCAAATCTGTTATCAAATATTGGAGAGAACATGCTTCTAAATGAAATTTAAAGGCAACCTGCCTTTACTTATAAACATGTATGGATTAAAAAAAAAAACAACTCTGGAGGTGAGACAGGCATTCTGGGAACCGAAACTTTCACATATCAAAGTCCATGCATACTGTCAAAATTTTTGCCCTGTAAAGCAAGAAGCAAGGCAGTGGAATGCTCTGGTAATTAAAATAACATAATCAATATTGTCTATAAATAATGAGCATACAAGGATCTGCAAGACGATGAGTAAACATTTTGGCAGGGAATGACCACCAACATATTGAAGTGGGCAGCGATGTCTTTATTAGGTCTCTCCCATTTCTCCTTTCTCTCCCCTCATCGTGTCAATATCACAGAAATTTCCTAGACAAAAGCCTTCTGCCTCACGCATAATGAATTAAACATCCATCTTATTTAATCTTTAGCATTCCTCTAGCAGTAGCTAACTGCCATGTAGTGGAAAGATGACTGGACAGGTGTGCGGAGACCTGGGTTTATGCCCACGGCTGGAAAGTTACATTTTGGAAAGTGAGGAGGGGAACTGAACCTGATGACATTTACATTTCCTTTACAGCTCTGAAGCTGATAACTACTGCACTGGGAAATGCTCTGTCCCACCTTCTCACGAGTGCTAGTTCTACGTCAGCTTTCTAGGAGGTTTCCAACATCAACAACTTCAGTGCCTTCCTCTCTTAAGGCAAGAGTTTACACAAGAAGGACTGCTCTTATTTTTATGACAAAGACCCATACTAATTATAGCTTCCAGAAAGATTCTATGAAGTCATGTCTAACATTTGCAACTGTACACATATAAATATTTAAGTTCTTTTGTAGCACCCATCTCTAACAATAAAACAACAGTGCGAAAAGGCTCTTCCTGTTCTCCACAAAAATTTGCGACACATCCAAATGTGAAATGTGACTCACACCCAGAACGTGTCATGATTTGCATAGATATTCTATTAAAAACCAGAGCTTCTTTGTGTATACAGCTGCATAACATCTCAGGCATGTTGGTAAGAAATAAATCATAATTGAGATTGGTGGTGGCAGTATCCAATTGGTTAGAGAAAATTACTTCTATTTTATTGATGACAATCCCAATTAATATTACTTTATTTTCAATGTCATCATATACATAGCCTGTAAAGTCTCTATCATGTAATGCCCACTACCACTATTACATAACAGCTCTAGACGGATGTACTGGGGATGCAGTGTAACCACAATTACCACCATCATCAAAGAATGACATATGCCCGAGTCCTTTAAAACTTTAGGGATGGGGCAGGGTGATGGGAGAGAAGAAAGGGTAAAAAGTGAAAAATGAGCATACACCTACATGTATGTCTTCAGAATACTCACAGATTCTAGAAATGTGTGGAGCCTTAAATCAACATCAGTGTTCAGTCCAGAGATATTCCCCACCCAGCCCCGCCTTGTCTTGTTCCAACCTATACACTCACAGCAGAGGATCCAGATTTCTATGTCTTTAGGAATAAAATAGCTGAAAGAAGACTTGGAAATAGCCACTCTCTGTGGGTTTGATATCAGACTACAACAGCTTCATGCAGAAAGATCTGTGAAGAACAAAAATCCATCTGTACCTTCAGCTCTCTAATAAGGTTTGCCCTATTTTCTCCAATTTGCCCTCAATGGAGCAAAATAGTTTTTCCTGGCATTATCATATATAAGAAAGAGTGGCAAATGCTCTAAAAAAGGTTTATATAGTTAGACAAAGGAAGGTATGATCACCTCCACTTAAGGCCAATGGTGAAGGAAAGAGGAGCCATGTGACTCATGAAATGAAGAAGGAAATTCACATGCTGAACCTCAAAGGCTTTATTGATCCTCAAATCGACAAAGTAGGGTGGCAGTAAGGGGAGAGTCATTCTGATGGAGAGTTTACATCTGCCTGGATTGCTCCCTTTGATTAACTGGAGTTGTACAATGATCTCGTGTTCTTTATGGGGGTGTTAATATATCCTGTAAGAAGTTCTTATTGTCACTCTTTAATCCCTGGGAGCAAACAGACAGTTATAGCAAACTGGCTCTATCCTAACATCTGTCATTGGATCCCTTACAACCTGGTGCTTTCATCTCCTCTCTGGAGAGGTATATTTGTTACCATATTTTCTTTCCATTCCAGTGGGTTTGTTTGCCTTAAACAGAAATTCTTTTCCACACATTTCTTCAGCTCCAATGGAAATGCTGCCACAGGAATGAGGCCAGTGGATGCCACCTCTCATATTAACATTATGCAAAGAAAAACACTACTTAAAACTTTAAATCATCTTTACTCAATAATGGAC
This sequence comes from Eidolon dupreanum, assembly GCA_028627145.1. NCBI lineage: Eukaryota > Metazoa > Chordata > Mammalia > Chiroptera > Pteropodidae > Eidolon > Eidolon dupreanum. The sequence continues at coordinate 16,618,149 of CM053508.1, forward strand.
ACTGGTTTGATAGCTCAACCACAGCCACTGACATTTACAACCTACCAATTGTCATGCATTTTTCTATGCATAACTTTTAAATTCAAGCCCTTCACTTTTTACTGAGGTTTAACTGCTTATTTGATGAACAATATTTTTTAACTGATTGAAGCATTTGTTAACCCAACTTCACAAAATTACCCAACATCACTCAACACAGTATCTGCAGAGCTAACTTAAGCCGAAGCCAAGCTAGTGTTGAACTTCACATCTAATTCTATAAATTATCCCACACTTCTATTTTGGGGAGAGCAAGTATCACTTTCCCTTCATCTCCATGGCTAGCATGAGTATTTAAACTTCCTGGATTTTCAGAGCCAGTATTTCACACAAAAATAGCGAGTGTTTATCACTTAACCAGATGTAGATGCTGGATGATTCACTGGGCTACTTCCTAGCCAGGTGATTTATTTCCATATACCAGTCTCACAGCATTTACTTAAGAAAAATTCGAGATAGTATATATAACAAGAATTTTAACTAACTCATGACCACATAAAGCACATGTATTAAATGTACATATGCTCCCATGATAGTTAATTAGAAATGTCACCAAGTGCTTATATATGTGTCAATCTATAGGTCCTTGTCGATCTATAAAGAAAGCAAACACAATCTCAGTCCTCTACTTTTCCTACTAATTCTGTTTTTTTTTCTAAAAAACTTTCTCTGGGATGGGTTTTCTGACAGTCCTCTTCCTTCTTCTGTACTTTCTTCTCTACTAACCACTCTCAAATTGGTCTTAAATAGAATTGATAACATTTCCCTCTGAACATTATATTATAAATATATCTCCTTCGAGCATTATCCAGATTTTATTATATATTATATGTTGTTTGTATGACATCATATAATATTGTATATTACTTATGTGTGACATTATACACAGAGACACACAGACACAGACAGAAACACACAGACACACACACACACATACACACACACACACACACACACATCCCCTACAAGATGGTGAGCCCCTGGAGAACAGAAACCATGTTTTATTTATATTTCTAATCTAGTGCTTTTCACAGTGCCAGGGACAGTAAATAAATGTTGCTGAATAAATAAAAGTTGAATTTTCTCAAGGTTAGTAGGAAAAATTCTTTTTATTTTTCATGGATTCCTTTTCCGGAGATAAAAGCGGTTTAAACTTACTAACCAAATAAAGTCCTGTAATTTATGTAGGAATGAGTTATCATTACTCCAATACTCCAGAAAGGACAAGTGAAGAAAAAATTTGTTATTTACTCAGTGTTCCACATTTAGCCACTGAGAAATAAGTTGTAGAAATGAGATCTCATAACTGACAATATTGTACTCTTATCCACTTACTTATGTTGCTCACTTGAGCATTTCATAGTCTCTGTAAGTAATAAAGTTTCTTTAGTGCAATATGCCTTATACTGAGAAGGAATATCAATTCTGTGCAGTCAAGAAAGGATCTGATTTCTTCCTGTCCTTTTATGTAATGGCCATCAGCATTATTATTCTCTCAGCTTTTCAGGTTTGACAGGGGACAATATGCTCTAGTGATTGTGAGAAACCATGAAGGATGCCCCGGCTTTTAGACAGTGTGTAAGCAAATGGCTGTATCATCTGTGTTCCGTTTCCCTCTCTGTGAAAAAGAAAAGCATAATATTTAACAACACCACCAAGCTATTGTGAGGGTTAATTAGATTTAATGGAGGAAGGGAGGTTCGTTGATCAGGCACTATTCAAATTCAAAGAATCATTATTTTGTGTCTAAAAATAATCCTGATTTAGGAATAAAATTAATTTGAAAGCTCACTCTTTGGTAATCACCTTCCCTTACTTAGAAAAAAAAGCCATAGTTTTCAATCAAAACCCCATTCTAAGCACAATTCAATGAAGTAAAAATGAAGATCTGTGAATTTCCACTCACCTTTGAAGTAAATACGGTACACAATTCAAGTTCAATTTTTTCTTTTTCTTTCTTTCCTTTTTTTTTTTGAAAATACATTGTGTGTAGAATGGTTAATTTTGTGAAATGGAGTAATTAATGTAATGAATATGGATTTTAAACCTACATTAATTAACTTTTTGTTTCACGTGAAACATTTGTGAAACACTTTAAATTGACTTTTTATAGAATCAATAATCAATGTTTTGCGGTTGAACTAACTTTTCAGTTCATTTCTGATAAATTCCATCTATATTTGTTTAATAACGAGTCAGTGAAAGATCTTTGTATTCCCCAAATTTAAAAAAAAAAAACAAAAAACAGCCCCCGGATATTTAAGACTCAGAAAAAAAATCATCTAAATAGTAATAATCACAATCAATATAATAGATTAATTTACTATGCAAATTTTCCTGAGAAGTGGAAGTTGCTACCTGAGAAAAATTTGAATCGTTGCCTAAACCTCACTAAAAAACTTGACAGTATCTTAAAAAAAAAAGGTATTCTTTTAAAATATAACAGGTGACAACCCTGGGAAATATACTATACCTATTAGGAAAAAAGTGCTGCACTCAGTTTTTGGTGAGTGAAGGATTTTGGCTGCAAAAAAACTCTGTCCTGTTTATTTAGAACTTTCTGACGGAAAGGGGTCTACGTAGTTCAGTGAGTAGAAACTTATTCTCCATAGAGAAGTAGGAATAATTCTCTTTTGTGTTAACATAGCCTTATTAAAATTTCTCATGAGACTTACAAATGCTCATATCTTAAACTGTGTACTCACCAAGCAAACTTCTGATTATTCATTCGATTTCCCCGGACCCTTGATACTGGGGATGGATGTACCCTGTAGGCAGATGAGAGTAATCTAGTCATTGAAAAAGCACATTCTCCATTATGAATAAACAAATAACCAGGAATCCCATTAATAAGTAATCTCTTTTAGGTTTTCTTAAAATAAACCTTCCTGGAACTTGATCACGTCTTAGTGAAAGGATGCAATTAAATTCCTATGTCTACAAACCTGCAGTCTCTTTTTCCTTCTGTATATCATCACCATGTTCACTGAAAAGCAGGACCACCAGTTTTAATCAATTGATTCATTCATTCAATCCAGCAAAAAGTTACTGACTATCTAAACCTTGCCAGGTTTGGGAGTGGGTAAGAATAACGTTAAGGTATGGTGCTTGCTCTCAATGAGCCCTTTCTGTTACCTGTTCCCATAGGGGGACATAAGAGACAAAGTACACATTCTTTCAGTTGGCTTCTAGATCTAAAAGCTTAAAAAGCAAGATAACAAAGGGGATCAGGATATGCTACCTCAAAATATGCTAGTTTGGCATAAGGATTATTTTGAGCTGAAGGTAATTGAGAAACAGCAGACAGAAACTCTCTTCCCTTTATAGGCCTAAAAGCAGAGCATAAATTTATCTTTTGTAAAGAAAATTTTCATTTGTAAAGGTGTCCCCCTCTCCCATACCAGAAAGAGCACAACATGCGGCTCTTATCATCAGAGGTGGTACTGAGATGAGTCTACATACAAAAAACACTTATTTATCATTGGTTTCCTCTATACATTTCCTAGACACCTTCTTATAATTTACCCTGCTTAGAAGCTCAGACTCCTTTTATTTTAACTAGTCCCTTCGCCACAATTAATCACTCTTTATAAAAATAGTATATTAATGCCAAATTCTAATCACTTTTTTGAGTTACTTATCACTGAGCATTCCTTCATGTATGCATGTTGCACACATTTACAAACTGTTTTTTCTCTCCTGCTAATCTGTCTTTTCTCAGTTTAATTTGCAGGTCCCCAGACAGCAAACATGAGAGGATACAGAAAACTTTTTTTTCCCCTTCCCTACAATAACTTCATCCAAATGTCCAGGAAGAGAATCTGTGGAAATGGAGGAAGAAGGAAGAGTGAATAGTTATTTCTAGGAGAAAGACCTCCTAGATGGGATGCTCTACAGCTTTGGGTTTTGAGGAAGGCAAAGTTAATTCAAATATTTAGCAAAATAATATAAGTAAGACTGTATTGTCTTATAAGCTTCCAGGGTTAGACTCATCCACTGTAAATAGTTTAAATTTCTGCTGATATCTTCTAATCAGGAGCTAGCTGCAAAACCTTCACCACTTTGTGTGTCACCCAGTAACTGGCAACACAGTATGTCCTACTTCCTGCTTCCTTGTAGCAAACTTCCTGCTTTGTTCTATCTTTACTAGGATTTGTGAGATCCATGCGGTCCTGCAGCTTGTGCTATCTTTAATCTTTACATCTCAGACATTATTCTTATTTACAAGACAAGAACGAAAACAGGAATTTTAAAGTCCAGTTAGAACCAATTGCTCAGTTCTCCATTGTTGTTTAGCAAGTGAAAATCATTTCAAAACACATAATACAGTTCTAGCCCCTCAGAAGGGGCAACAGCAGTCTTTCAGTAAGTCCACAGCTAGACTGCACTTTGCACTTCGAAGGCTTATTTCTTCCAACATCCCTTATTAACATTCTTTTCCTCACAGCACTTCTCAATGGCTGCTGCAGCTGAGCCGCTCAGCACAGATTTTTTGCTCCACATGGGGGAGGGGATGTTAATTATGCAGAAAGATGGAGAGAGTCCAGACAGCCCCTCTGGTGAACTGTCTCATTCAAGCAAGGCCCACTTCCTGCTGTTTTGCAGCTACAAGGATCACCTGTTGGTCTTGGCATCTGGCCAAACTGGGGCCTAGCGGAAATGACAGACTCAGCTAGAAATGAAGGCCTGCTCATATTCCAGTACCCCAAATTGGAGAGAGAAAAAAACACAATAAAAATGTATAAGAATTATACGAAAGGTAGCAAAATTCATTTTTTTCCTTCTCTTTTCTTATTTCTTTTTTCTTTCAGTCTGTCTGCTTGAAATGCAATCACCAAAATGGAACTGTGAGCCAAAAAACATCTCCTTAGTTAAAGCTCTTGTCCTCAGGGATGAAATACAAGAAATCCTCTTGAACCTTCCTTACATCCCCACTGGGGTATCAGTCTTACAGCTTAAATAAAATTTTAAAAAGTAATAGCCTAAATACTCACAGTTCTTTAATTCACTCTATAGCCTTTGAATGTTTACTTCCTTTCTTGCTTCCTCCTTAACCCTAGTATTTCTCTTCTTCGTAGTTCTACAAGGTGAAGTTTCAGGATAGAAGGATTCTCTTAATTGATGGTTCTAATTGCATATATCACTGGAGAAAAACAGGCCTGTTTAACCTATATGCACACTAGTCTCTAGGTATCTTTATCTTGTAGCAAAACTTCATTGATCCATACATCTACTATAAGCAGATAATATCTGTAAGTTTACCAGTCTTCAAAGAATTCCTGATTGTGTGTGTATGACCACATAATTATAAGAGTTCTTAAATTAAAAAGGTAAAACAAGAAAGCTTTTTTCCCTTCCCCAAGTAGTAAACTGATAACCTGGAATTTACTATTTCAGATAAAGTAAACCATAAAGGTCTGCATTTCAGCTCCCTCCCAAATTTTATTTCTTCAAAAGGGTATGCAGTGTTTTTGTGAGCTGTCTTTAAATGGTGACACTTTTTTGCCATTGCCTACCTTCTTTCCACATATAGCTGCGAGGCAGGTAGCAAAGTCAAAACCCCAGTAGGAGAAACCACCACCTAATCTGCATGTCATGCATTATTCATGACCCCCTGATTCCTGCACCTGCATCGAGGCAGGAAGCTTGCAGGGAATGTTCATTATTCTTTCCTGAGCCCTACACAGGCTCGATTACTGCTAAGCCACTTTGTTCTGTAACTAAGGGTTTCAGGCCTCTGTACTAACCGCTGGATGTGGAAAGAAAAAAAAATCACCATGCTAAAGAAAAGGGCAATCTTGTTGTGTAACATGTACTGAATCCTACAATGTGCTCTTCTGAGACTGACAGTGTATGTCTGATGGAAATGCTCACAACTACATTACATAGAAAAAAGGAAGCTATACCATTAAGGCCATGCATACCAACTGTTCTATTTATATACACTTACTCATCTGAGGCAGACGCATGTTTACCATTTTGCCTAATCGCTGGGCTCAATTTAGCTTTCCTTCTAAGAACGTGAAAACTTTTTAGATATCTTAATAAAGAAATGACTTCCTTCTTTGAGTATCAGCACCAAAAGACCCGACCCTCTAATCTTGTATTTTAATGACTAACATTTATATTCAAGAGAATAGCATCACTGTTTTTCAATGTCTTCATGAACCTATCTCAATGACTGGTGGCTGTAGATGAAACATGAAACCCAGACATCCAACACAAATTGATAGGCTGCTGGGTGAGGGAACCGGCCCTACCTTTTTACTATTCCTACAGCAGAAAAGCTGTGACAACTTAAATTTAATCTTGTAGCCCCCAGTGGACTAGGATAAAGCTGTAAAGAGTACACACTGTATAACCAGACTGTCTTGGATTGAATTCCAGCTCCACCATGAACCAACAGTGTCATCTTAGGGCAAGTTACTTAACCTCTCTATTTCAGTTTTCTCATCTGTACAAGTGGAGACAATAATGGAGGTTACCTCTTAGGGCTGTGAGATATAAATGGGTTAATAGTTGTAAAGTGTTTGTAACAGTGCTTGGTACCCAGGAAGCCATCAGTACATGTTAGCCATTATTACTAGTAGTGCTGATTAGACTGGAAAGGATGGGAAGATGAAGTGGAATATTCAGCTCATTCCAGGGGACTGAGATGACAAATGTGCTCTGCAGAGCTTGCAGTCTTCACTACTTGGTTTATCTAACTTCACTAAAGGCAAGAAAATAACAAAAAGAAATGAATACATATAGAGTCACATGAACCAAATACTCTGATTTCTAAGGTATGGCTTACTCTCTGGCATCTCATTTTTCTGTTTTTTTTTTTTTTTTTTTTATTAGACGATCTATCTTCTGTTTACTAAACTGCATAGTATTTCCGTTATATCCTGTTGAAGAGCAAGGCAATAATAATAGCAATACAAAATCACTTCCATTTATTAAGACTTTACTATGTGCCACACACCATGCTTTGGACATTAGACACGCTATCTTATTTTATGCTCATATTATTATTACCCACATTTTATCTTTGAGAAAATAGGTTCAGAAGAGTTAGGTAACTTGCTACGGTCATGTAGCTAGTGATTAGCAAAATCAGAACTTGAACACAGGAATGTCTGACCTGCTCTAAATTCAGATTATCATCCAATCCTTATGAATGCCAATATACTCCCACCACGCTACCTTAGAGGATGCAACAAAGTGAATGAACACGAGGGGCTTTTATGAGAGATTTAGCATTCACTTAAGCCTGATTGTACATTCTACAGTATAAGCTGACACGAAGTGGAAGTATTGGTTTTCCTGGCCTATGGTTGGCACTAAACTAAATATAAATATGTGAGTACTCACAAGAAGTAGTCATAGTAATATACTGTGTTCTCCCTTTCACTATTTATGAAAATTCCTTGTTACTGGCATTGTTATTTAAATACAAAATGTACAACACATGTAAGTTTCAGATGGTAAAATTAATTTTTGCTACATCCACTTCCTCTCTTTCCATTTTATCTAGAACCCAATCCAGTCCAGTTTGTGTCCACACCCCTGTGATAAAAACGTTCTTGTCATTGTCATCAATGGCTTCCACGTTCCCAAATCTAATGGTTAATTCTGTCTTCACCTTCTCAAAGTCTCTGCAGCAACCACCATAACTGATCCCTCCATCCTCAAAAAGCTCTTTACTCAGTCTCAGGGACATTCTTCTGGCTCCCTCCTCTGTTTGAATCCCTCCCTTTGTTTATATTTCTCTCTCTCGTTCTTTTGACTTCTAAATGGTGGCATAGCCTGATGAATCTCTTTCTTGTGACCTTTCGCTTTCCAAATTCAAGTCACCCCCTAGGCTAAAAAGAGTCTCTAACACAGCTCCCTAGCACCTTTAATTATATCATCCTTTACTTACCATCCTCCATATTATAATGACACTCACATTTCTATCTCTAGCCCTACTCTTATTATTTTCTCTGAATACCAGACTCAGGTTTTCCAATCCTAATCTTTCCCTTACAAAAAAAATTTTTTAAAAAGATATTCCTTTCTATATCTGCTCACTTTCAAAAATGGTGGCATCATCTACCCAGCTGCAACCTCGGAATAATACTTGAGCCCTTCATGCTCTCACACTCCATGTATTAGAGAGGCTGCTTAACTCTGAGAAATGTCAGAATAAACTATCATTTCATGGAACAATATTTACGGTAGAAGTTAATCTAGTAAGATTAGAGATTTTCATTATCATAATCATGAGAAATTATTATATACAAACATTTTCTATTCTTAAGCCCATATAACAAAATTATTAGCCCATACTTTCATACATAAATTTTTCCAATTATTTGACATAATATACACTTTAACAACCCAGTACACTATACTTGTAAAAGAAAAGATTATTCTAGAAATAATTCTACATTATTCTTAGACATCAGTGTTTTCCTATGCAGAATGACATGAAAAACAATTTTAAAGTAATTCTTGGTATTGCTTCCTTCCTATATACAGTTGTAGTGAACACAGTTCTCATGATTATTCAGGTTAGTTGAATGTTTTATATATGTATAAATACTTGACCAATGAAAAATTAGTGTGATCAGTGTTCAAACAGGTGGGACCTTTTTACTCTCAGTTTTTACTGAGCCAGTGATTAGATGACCATTAGGAATGTCATATATTTTTTAAAAGTTCTTTTTTCCTTCTCATTATACTTAGGTCTCTTTCTCTCATGCAAATTGATATTAGTTTCAGAAGAATGGGCTGAACATGAACATCGTACAGAATTAATGGGGTATTTCTTTCACTATCTACTAAAACAGTATAAATTTTGTTAAAATATATAATGGTTGAAAGGAACAACATGTATTTCTACTATACATCAACAGAATGTGGAATTCTTTTTTTTTTTTTTTTTTTTTTTTTGGCGAGGTAACCCTTGGTTGACCTCACAGATCGCAAGGATCTTGTCAGGTTACAATTCCTTAATTTTTATTTTTTATATCTACAGCACCTGGTCTTCCTAGGTGGTCTCCCATTCAAGTATTAACCAGATCCGGCTCTGCTTAGCTTCCGAGATCAGATGGGATTGGGCTTGTTCAGGGTGGCATGGCCATAGAGAATGTGGAATTCTAAGAAGAGAACATTTGGTTTGAAGAGTTCTATCATACGAATTAATCCCAGCTTCATCTCCCAACATCCCCGCTTGCTCTCTCTGGTAGCAACAGCGAAGGCTCTCCTCCTCTCCCCTTGTCACCTGGTTGGCTGATGCTCAGCTCTGAGAAGCCATCCTGAACCTTCAGGTCTAGGTCAGCTCGCCCCAAGTTCTCGTAGCACGGGATACTTAGCACTTGTTAACCAAAGATTAGAGTTGTTTGTATGTTTAGTTAATTTGGTCTGTATCTTGAACTAGACGATATGCTCCAAGGAGATAAGGGAGCTTTAATCTTTTTGCTCACTGTCATATCTCCATTACCTGCCACAGAGTGGTCACTCAATAAGTTACTGTTTTATGATTAGCCCTACTTTCCTACTAGGATAAAAGGCAATGGCCATTTCAAATGGCCATTTGTTATGCAATGAGATGCAGAAAAAGAGATTAAATGTTTTAGATTTAGAAATCTGAGCTATTTCACTGAATTACTTATTGAATATCTCCAGATCACCTAGAGCTTCAACTATTGATCAAAGTTAATTAAATCCAAGAAATTTTCCTACTCTCCATGAAGTCTTGCATTGAAGAGTAAGATAGGACCTCCACTCTCAAGTAGCTTATAGTCTACCTGAGATAAACAGGCAACAACTATCATAAAATAGAGTAGGAAAGTTAAAGGAGATTTCAAGTTTTATTGGAGTGAAGGGTTTATAATTAATTCAAACTGAAATAACAGAGAAGGCTTCAAGGAAAAGCTGTTTCAGCTGAGACATGAAGGATAAGTAACATATTCAGAATTAGCAGTGAATGATGGCAGGAAGATACTTCAGAAGAGGTGCTAAATAGTCACCTAAATATGAGAGTAAATTGAAGGTGTGAGGGGAAAGTTTCTTAGAAACATTAGGAGAAAAGCTAGAATGTTAATACAGAGTTATAATACAGATTAATAAATCAGTGTCTGAATAAAGAGTTAGTAATTGGGGTAGTCAGCTGTGAAATAATATCAACCTTTCCTCTGTTGCTCAGAGACATATATACGTCACTTTTATGTTTAAACAACATTTATTGCATACCTATTATTTATTCACTAATTCAAATATTAATTGAACACCTATTATGCCCCAAACTGTTCTACACTCTTAAGTACTGTGAACTGTGTTAGGGGAAGGAATATTACATCTATTAAAACATGGTTCCTGACTTCAGGAAGCCTATAGTATGACGTATTTTGGCAAACAATTGACCATAAAGGCGCAATGTGATAAATGGCCATGAGAATAGATAAATGCAGCATCTGAATTAAGCTTTGCAGTAGGCCTAGAAGTTTCCTTAGGACAATAAAGAGAGGTACTGAAGGGTGAGTATGTCCAACAGCAAAACTAGAAATTGTTCTGTGTGACTAGAGTAAAGGGTCTGGCAGGCCTGGAGGAACAGATTATGTGATAACAGGGGCTTGATCCGGAAAGATCTTGTGTATCCTGCTAACTAGTTGACTCAAAAAGAGTTAAAGGACAACCACCAAAGCCTTTTAGGGTTGGAACTGACACAATGAATTCATGTACTAGAAAAATCGCCTTGGCAGTAGTGCAGAGTGGCCTGGAGAGAATATATAATTACACAGAAGTACTATTGGAGGGCTACTGTAAAAATATTGCAAAACAGGGTCTAAGATGGCAGTAGTAGGGATGGTGGTGAGTGGGGAGAGGAGTAAAAAAAAAAAAATACATAATAAATTATGTGTTACCCATGGGCCTTGGTGGAAATATATGCAAGATGTTAGCAGGCAAGGCAGAATCAAGAGAGCAAGTTTTGGATAACGCTCAGGGTTCTGAAAAGTATAATTAGAAGAGTCAAAATCGGAAATAAAGGGGAATTAAAAAAAAGTACAATGAGTTTGTCAGGTGCATATGCAGCTCTGGGTTCAGCAGAGAATTTTAAGAAGAGAGATGGAGATATGAGCATCTTTATTACATAAATGGCAAAAGAACCTTGAGTTTCTTGGAGGCAGAATTTTAGTCAGAAGACCTGCAGACCAAGGCCATGACACCACAGAACACTATATCTTCTTGGAGTGCTTTAAAATTCTCTTCCTCTCATTCAGGACACGCCTGAGATCCCCATTTATTGACGTGAAGTTGGAGTTTCATGACTCAATTTAAGCTCATATGACCTCATGATCAATATTAAGAGAGGCAAAACAGGATCTTCTCTACCCTTCCCTTGATGTCAGAAAAGCCAGAAATAATGTTTCTCCTTCAGTGCTGTCTTGGGCAGTAAATGGCACCAAAACTTAGGAGGCAGCCTTAACTGAACTTTTCTCCTTGTATCCAACCCATTCTCGGTCCCTTACACTATTCTTTTTGCTTTTCATTTTCATAATCACTTACCTATGTTAACCCATTGCTCTCTCTTACAATGTCTAGTTCCAAAACCTTTTCCCTTAATCCATTTTCTGCTGTAGTGTGATTTTTTAAAGGCAAATCTGTTCTTCTTGCTCCGTTATTCCTTTAGTGGCTTTCCACTGCTCTTGAAATAGACCCAAGTCTCAACGTGGCCTAAATGCGTATGATCTGGTACCTGCTCACCTCTGCAGCTTTATTTTCTAACAGTATATCCCCTACATGGCCCCCTGCTTTCTGTGATCCTGTTACCCTGGGTCTCCTTTCAGCTCTTCTCAGCTCAGTGCCTTTGCCATATGTCATTCCTTAATACAGAATACTGGGTAGGCCCTCTGCCCCCTTCATCTAGTTAACTCCTACTCCTTCCTAGCCCTCGGCTTGATTATCAGTTTGCTTCCCATGACCCACCAAAAAGCATCATATCTTTAAATTATAGACTCTCATTACTCTCTTCATTGTCCTTCACAGCACTTATCAGGCTTGTAGATATATATAGATATGACTATTTGATGAAAAGCAGGAACTATTTCTCCTTAGTTCTCTACTATATAACCAGGAGGGGGCTCTACATCTAGTACAAAATGGGCGCATATTAAATATTGCTCTATAAATAAAAGTAGTTAATGAGAATGCCTAATAGTAAGCTTTTAATTTTTTCTAAGATTTATTGTTGCAATAATCTTGAAAAATAAATATGTATAATTTAATATATGTATTTAATAAATTTATATTTAATATGTGTTAAAGATAAAGTACAAAGTAGAAAAAAAAGGTGAGTAAAAAGTGATGTGGCGTGAGTGTCACCCGAGAAAAGCTCTGGACCCACAGGAGATGGGTTCTGTGGAGCCCCAGCCTACATCCAGCACCGACTGCACAGAGGACCCCTTTTAGGCCCCCAAAGCACACTCGTCTATCACTTTTTCACCTTTAGAGAAATTTGTGGAAAGTCAGTGGCCATTGTGGAGATACTGGAGAAACTCAAATGAGGTCTGTGGTTGAGTTAAATGTTGAACCAATGACAATTTCTTGGTTTGAATAACTGTACTATGTATAAGATGTAAACATTAGGGAAGTAAAGGGTAGCTGTGAATTCATAGTACTTTTGTAACTTTTAAATAATAAAATTATTTTTAAAAAGCATTTTTAATTTTTTTTTTTTAGGTGAGGCAACCCTTTGTTGACCTCACAGATTGCAAGGACCTTATCAGCTTACAATCCCTTATTTTTTATATTTTAGGCCTACAGCACCTGGTCTTCCTAGGTGGTCTTACACTCAAGTAAAAAAATGTTCTTCCTTTGCTGGGATAACAAGAGAATATAGATTTTCTAGGAACTACTTTTTTGCTGTTTTATTCAGTGATAAATATATATATGTACACACACACACACACACACACATATATATATCCACACATATATGTATATATTTCATTCTTTTCCAAGGTTACTATCAATAACATTCATTCTACATGTGTTTATAGAGTGTAAAATATGTCTCTGTGTGTGTACATTCTCTCTTGCATACTCATTTTTTTTTTTTATTTTAGTGAATAAACTCATCAATCAAATTTACTACTTTCGCTATCATGGGTTTTACATGCATTGGGTACAGAATTACTAATAACAGGTATGTTGGAAAGTGGCAGAAAGAAAGGAGTAAAAGAAAAAAAAAAGATGATATTTTAAAAGGTTAATAAAGATAATAATATGGTGAGATTTGGGGAGGAGGAGGAGAATTTAGAGAATGTCTACAAAGCAACAACCTACATTGTGGAACCTGACACTGACCTAGGTAACACAGATCCCAAATTCTTCCTTGGACCGGAGATATCCTGATGACTGATTCAATTTTCCACTTCATTTTGCATGCTTATATAAATCTGATATGTTAGTTTGAGTGTTCAGTGTGTGGTGCATTATGGTTCCTGTCCTGTAACATGTGAACGGAAGTACTCTGGAGTAGTCGTCAGTGTGGACTGAGTTGGAGGAATTCCATGAACTGGCAGACATTCTGATTGGTAGTTATCCTATTAGTCACACTGGAAATACCTTTTATTTGGTGTGCTTTGTCTAGAAAGAACAGTAAGTAGTTGAAGGATTACTTCAAATGCTTTTACTGCTTTTGCCTGCATTAATTTTGAGATGCCTCATTTAGGCTAAAAAATAGAGGCAAAGTTAAAGTATGTAATGGGCTTTTTGTCACCCAAAATTGGATCTATTGCAATACAGTATTCTCTCAAGAAGGTGTCACAGCTCACTAGGCTGTACCATTTTTCCTTTGAGTAGGACAAAATTTTACATCATTTAGTTCACGGCATAATGAAAATGGCAAAACTAGACTTTAAAGATGATACGCCATATTTGAGGAGAAAATGTAGCTTGCATTTCACTTACAATAAAATTTCAAATGCTCAAAAAACCTGAATCTGGTAATTATATGTAAACATTATCTTTAATTATTTTAAATAATGTGTTTAAAAGAAATGAATTTATGTATCTTGTTTGTGTGTATGTGTAAATCCTGATCTGTTTTCAAGTGGACTCCATTGAAATCAAAGGAAATGGCATCCAAGAGACAGATTCCACACTGAATCACAGAGCAGACTGATCGGCAGACAGCTGTAGAGGCATGCTCTCATTGCCAAAACAGTCAGCCGAGAGGCTTGGAGGACGTTAAGGAAAAGGACTCAGGAACTGACTTATTGGCTCAGGCAGAGACACTTTATTTCAGAACTTGGCACATGAGGCCAAGAGCTACCAAACACACCAATCAGTACTCACAGAGCTAACGGGGTTTGTGGAGATCAGCAAGGAGCATATGAAGTATCACATACCAGCTTACCAACAGATTGGACAAAGAACAGTGTACCTACTGTGTGAGCACTTTCAAAATGCACCAGGCCCTCTACAATTGATCAATACCATTTACATTGGTTGTGTTCAAATTCGGTATTCCCTTCTCTGCCCCACTTCAGCCGCCAGTATTCTCTTTTCTCTGCTACATGTAGCCCTGGCCCAAGAAGTTCCAGTGGTCATCATGTAGAAACATGGAATGGTTATTAAGTTAAAACAGTCAAATTAAGCATAGTTGGTTTGGTTGTTTTGGTTTTTCTAAATTTGAGACAGATAATTACAGTGTTATTCTGGTTGTTTATGAAGCACCAGACCACAACCGAAAAGAAAGATAAACAGAAAGTATTGATTAAACTGTATTAAAGCACTACTATGTTCAATGCACCTACCATCCAATTTAGGCAATCTCAAGGATATGTAATAAAAATATAAGATTAAGAATATCAATTCTCTAAATGGAAGAGTTATCACAAGACAGTAAGTAGTTATGAAAAACTGGAAATGTTAGGTAGTTAGTCAGGCATGAGCAACAGGAGCCAAGGCTCAACTCTGTAACCATAGAAACTTCTCTTGAAGACCTTCTTTAAGTACCTCTGAGAAACACCTTCCTTTTAGGGTTATAAATTACCCCAAATCTTAGAGCACAAAGGCCATAAAAGCTGTTGGCTAAGCCAGCCACAAACGTATGTGCAGAAAGTATCACCCTAACCTGCTCACAACCTCAGCCTCATTATACCATCATTGTAATATCATGATTATGCCTGGAAGTTCATGATCAATCTAATCAGAACAGACTGAATTCTGGGTAAGCACATGCACAGTAGGCAAACTGTTATATAACAGCCAACTATCAGTCAAGATAACTTCACATAGGGATCATCTAGGACCTGCCATCATGGCCCAAATAGAAATAGATCTTCCATGTCTGTGTCGTTACAGCTTTCCTTGCTGAAAACCCACCTCTCCCTTTGGGACGTACTCTGTCTTAGTCTTTGCCTCCCAAATACCACGGGGCTGCATGCAGCCTTCCTTAGCGTGGCCAGTCTCCTTCTGAATGTACTTTCGATAAATCTCACTTTTTCTCAGTCTTGCCGACCTGTAATTCTCTGCTGCATCGGTGGGGAAGAACCGAGGGGCGACACACCACACCACCGTCCCTCCCCCATGCTGCTGGGGCGACTCCAGATTTCACATCATCCCAGTGGTAACAGACACACTGAATCCTCCAAGAGGTCAGAGGAGACAAAAATCACTTCAAACTAATGGTATGAGATTTGGGCTGGATCTCACGGGATACAGCTCCTGAGCAGGCACGGAGAAGCAGCCAGGTGTGCAGGTGTGCAAGTGAGGGGGAAATGAGCAAAGAGGAAGATGTGGGAAAGAGGAGGAGGGCATGTGGCTATCTTCGCTGGAAGGAGCTGACAAAAGCGGTGCAGCCATGAAGGTGGAATGTCTGTGATGACAGACAATGGATGTTTGGGGATTTTTCTCTTTTGAAAGTGCAAAGCGGCTGGAAGATTTCATTTCAGAGGAGTAATGTTATCACATAAGAATTCATCTGCAAGTGGTGTGCGGAATGACTGGAAAAGATAAACCTGACGATACTGCAAGAGTTCAGATATAAAGGGACAAATTCTAAAACCAAAGAGATCTGAAGGGAAGGGAGAAAAGAACATATGAGATAACGAAAAAAATTGGCAAAACCTGCTGACCCTGAATAAAGGAAAGTAAAGGGAATACAAAAATTTTGAGAGGCTAGAGAAATGGCGGGAAACATGGTTTTAATTTTAGGCAGCTGGAAACAAATGACTGCAATCCAGGATGGGCAGACTTAAGGGAATGGACCTGACTTTCATAAACACAGAGGGGAGAGCTGCAGCTGAAAAAGTGGGTGAGATGTCTGAAGAAAAAACGGCAAAGGCAGAGGAGTGCAGGGGTGCTGGGCTCACAGACCGTACTGCTGGGGGCAAGAGGAAAAGGAAGAATCTAGGAAAAAGTACAAGGACAAGTCAATAAGAGAAGAAGAAAACTAGCAGTGAAAAGATATCAGAGGTAAACCCAGTTACTTTGCCAAATTTTCTAAAAGGGAAGACAGTCAGAAAGAACCATTATACGGGTCAGTTAATGACCTTAAGAAAAGGCTTTTGGTAAAGCTGCAAAAGGCTGTAGAGTGTTCATGCTTCAAAGTGGGGATAAAAGAATGTTGGAAAACCACATGTTTGAGAAGCTTTTCCAAATGAAGAAAGAGAAATACCTGGAATTCCAGACAAAAGTCATTTGGTTTTTCTTGTTTTCCCAGGAAAATGGAAGCTCTGATTCTGTATGTTAGACGGAACGTAACTGCAGAGCAGAGCCTAACATGCTTGAGAAGGAGAAAGAGTAACAAATCCCCAAGGAGCAGGATGTTCCGACACTCAGCCCTTACGCACACACAGGTCCTTTCCTGACTGTGAAGCTCTCTGTGAACTCTGCACTGTGCTATGTATGGCCTGTGAGGTACGCATCACCATTTCTACTTTGTAAATAAGACGAGAAAGCTCAGAGAGGCCCAAGGTCACACATCAGAATTGAAGCCCAAGTTTTGACAGACTTCCATGCCACTCTTAAAAAAGTCCCACCCTGTTTATTTTATGAACAAAGAAATCTATTTTTTAAAAATGTTAAAGAGATTAATCGAATATGTAGAAAAATTTATTTATGTTTACCAAAGGATGTTCTTTGCAAATAAGAATTATCTGTACAACTAGTCCTGACATGGCCTGAGATCTTTAAATGATGATCTAATTTGTATATCCAAACATTGCTTATAATATGTACATCAATCAGTCTGTACATATATGCTATAATAAAAAATACATATTTGGTCTTTGCCCCCGGTTCCTGGCACACAGCTAAAACTCTTGGAATTTCTTAAGTGATAGCAGTGTCTTTTGTTATTCATATCAAACCCCTTCTGACTACATCTGAATTTATGCTAATGAGGTGACCCATGGTAAAGGTCTCTAAATAGCTTTAGCTTCAGGGCTGGTTACTGGAAAGCAGCAGCACAGGATCAGAGGGTTTGAACTTTCAGCCCGACCCTCATTCAAGGGGAAGGGCTGGAGACTGAGTTTAGTCACCAACGGCCACCAATTTTACAAATCACGCCTGTGCTATGAAATGTCACACAAAGCCCCTCATGGTGGGATTCGGAGAGCTACTGAGGTGGAGAATGCACTGACACGCTGGGAGGGCGGCGTGCCTGGAGAGGGCAGGGAAGCTCTGCACCCCTTCCCCCCCATACTTTGCCCTGTGCATCTCTTCCTTTTGGCTGTTTCTGAGTCGTTGCATCCTTTATAATAAATCGTTAATCATAAGTAAAGCACTGTCCTAAGTACTGTGAGTCACTCTAGAGAATTACTGAACTTGAGAGGGGGTCATGAGAACCTCATATTTGTAGTTAGCTAGGACGAATGGTGGGTAGTCTGGGGACCTCATATGCGGCTAACATCTAAAGTGGGGTGGTCCTATAAATGGAATCTTGACTTGTGGGTTCTGTGCTAACTGGGTTGTGTCAGAATTGAATTTGAATTTTTGGCCATCCATGATGTCAGAGGATTGGAGAATTGGTTGTTGCTTGGAAAAACCACATAACATATTATTTAAATAATTTTATATTGGGCTTTCATAATACTCATATTTCCCATGTGCTCTGGCCAAACATAAGAATAATGCACATAATACCATTGTCAACAAGCAAGATTATGATTTTTGAAGTTTGTAAATTAAACTATCTTCAAAAAATTCTGCAAAATTTTTGTTGGGACTATTTTCCCTCAGTCATCATTATTAGAAAATGTGGAAGGATGACTGGCCATAAAATAGAATTAACCTATACTAAAATCTACCAATCTTGATACGCTATTTGAAATAATCAAGACAAACTAAATTTACAAAACATGATTAGGAGCAGTTTGCTTAAATTTGTAGTCCTTGATTAAGTACAGATGTTATGCAAAATAGACTAGATCTGGAAATTGCCCACAAATGCATTCTTATTATTTAACATTATTTTTGTTTTGAAAAAAAAGGAAGACTCTTCATAGAGTCCCAGACATATCTGTAGCAATAAGAAGAATCGACATAGGAAAAAAAAAAAAAAAACAGAACAAAAAAATCCATGTGTATTAAGCAACAACACACAAAATATAGGCCTAAAAACTGCATATTACCAAATAGTAAAGAAATGCCATGATTTTAAAAAATGATAAAAATAGAACCATTTATGTTTTTACTCTTGCAATTCCTGCCGTAGAGATTTGAGAAAAAAAGCATTAAGTTTCAGTAGTTGTACAATGGATACAATTTCAATTCAGTATTCAAAAATAATAATTAATGAATTGAAATAATGTCTTAGTTTGTTGTCAGGCCCAGTGCTAGGCATTGGTGATGTACGAATGCATAAAATGCTGTGCCCACCATGACTTTCCAGATGAGAGAGTTCAAACATCACAGAAATGTCATGGAAGGGTTGTATAGTGACTGTTTTAGAGGGCAGACTCTGGACCAGGCTACCTGGGTTTAACCACTCCCAGCTCTACTACTACTTACTGGCTGTGTGATCTATGGGTACGATATTTAATCTTTAGGCTTCAGCTTTCCCATCTCTACAGTAGGGGTACTTACATCCATCTTCTCATTCAGAACAATACCTGGAGCACAGCAAGGTCTAGAGAAGTCTCAGCTATCACAATGACCTTATCCTTGCCTACTAGAGTCCCATGTTGCAGTGGAGATGTCTGTTTAGGGCTACCATGTGTCTCTGTGTCTCATTTTCCTCCTAAGCAAAGGTAATAGCTAGTAAGAGGAATCTGTGTCTCCGAGTACTGGGTATAGGCTAAATGCTCATAGAATGTCACAAAGCAGGCAGCTCCCAATTTGTAAATAACTAGGGATGTTCATGAAGAAATGTAAAAGCTTAATTTTTCAATAAAAAGTAACCAGAGTAACAATATCCTGATAAAAAGCAAGACTAACCCAAATCATTACAGCTGTAGCAGACTACATTCTATAAGAATCCTAGAAAAAAAAAAAAAAAAAAGAATCCTAGAGTAATCAGTATTGTGGAAATTAAATGTTAAACCAACTACACAAATTCTCTGCCGATTAGGAAGTATGACCCAATGGTTGTAAGGGCACTTTAGTTTCTTTTCAGTTTTGGGTTTATATATTTACAAATTTGGTGTTGATATCAGAGGAGTAGCTAGCATGAGAGTCAAGAAAGTTTATGGTAAAAGGGCTCTTAATTTGCCAATCTAATTTGCCAACTGTGGCTATGCTTGCAAAAGCATCATCAATCTGGGCAGGGCACGACAGGTCAGTCAGTTGGACCAATGTACTATATGTATTCTGTATGCTAAGCAATGCTGAAGAGCTGGGACCTTAAAATTCCCTTCCGTTCACGTATGTATCATTATGCTAAGCACATACTTACTGCCCTGTTTGAATCATTCGCACCATGAGAAGTAAATCATGGATGGATTAAATTATGGCTTTTTCAGGTAACTGCATGACCAACATAGGGGTTCAAGAGCTTCAAAAATAGGACATTTCTATTTTCTTTATGTGAATTACTGTGGAATGTCAGTGCAGTCTCACAAGGGTCTGTATATATCCTACTTCTGTACCTCGACCATGAATGTACCTACAAGTATGCAATTGGGAAATATATCTGCACAATATTCAATTGAAATTATGCCATTCTGATCTTTCTATTATCTTTTAAGAAATTTAACATCTTTATGAACTTTAATGCACTTTGTTTTATAAACCAAGCGTATGTCTAACACAGACATATCCTTAATACTATCATGTTAAATTTCCATATGCATATCTATGCTAATTCCAGACCACCTTCAACTGATAAGCTCACCAAACACTGCTCAATTTACTTGGAATCCCAACAGCATTTTTAAAAGTGACATTAACATTTTTTTTAACAAGAAATGCCTGAATGAAATCACTTCTGTTTATTAACTTTTTTTTACCACACCCAGAAAAATTACAGAATAAACTTTCTATTAAATAAAAAGAGGAAAAACAGTATTTCTCGTTGCTTCCTTCACAGCTTAACCTCTGCAATGCGTGGTCAACATGTGACCTCAGGGTGGTTCCCAGTGACTGCTAAGAGCAATTCTATGAAGGATGGATGGGTCTGCACTGGGCATGTGAAAATCACTTTGTGCTTTCCTATCAAACGCACATCATGTTCTCTTCATCTCCATGCCAGATTTCTAGTTCTGTTTAAAAAGATTATGTTCCATGAAATTGCTTTTATATAACTTTTCGATTTTTGTTTCAGTCAGAACATTTCAACTTTATATATTAAATTTCAAATTAAGTAAACAGCTAGACAAATGGAAATTCTCTGCAATTAATTTTTCTTATAAAGTGTGAAACTTCCTCCTACACATTGTGCTAATAACAATATATATAAAAGTCATAGTCTAGTGAAAACTGACTAGTTTTCATGCCTTGACAGTTGTAACTTTACCTATAGTCTCAGCAAACCTCTGTGTTCCTTCTAAAGAAAATGTCACACTGTCACACATTTCAAAATAGTTGCTATTTCTAAAAGTTATCAAGCCTCCATTTTTTGAGTTGTAACAGTTTGAGTCATTAATAAAACTCTAAACTAGTGAGAATGACTTTCATATTATTATGGTGAGTTAAGATCATAAAAGCTCTTCATCATGCACAAAGGTTGTATAAATGGCATTCTATAAAGGGAAGGTTTGCACATCTTTGTTTTTCTAAAATATTTTCAATTACTGGTCTTTAAGTGAGGCCATGACTGGTGGATCACGTGATACTCTGTATCTGGGAAGTGCTCAGGGTGCACAGAACACCTTCACACCTTATCTCATCCCATCCTCACAAAAGTCCTACGGCAGGAACAGAGGCATTATGCTATTTGCATTCTATAAATGAGCACCCTAAGGGGTTTGGAGACTTGCTGGGTGTCACAGTAGACCTAGTCAGAAAGAAATGAGCACCATTTCTTTTTCTACTACCCTGACAAAATTCAGAGCCAGAAAGCATTCTGGAGATCACCTGGTCCATGCCTACCTCACCCCTAAATTGAGTGAGGGTCACACTACATGACTTGCCCAGGGTCATAGAGTCAGACTGCGGCCAGAGACTAAGAACTCCCATCCTGAAGTGGGAACATTAATACTACTTTACATACTTGTGCAGATAAAAAGAAATAAGGGCTATGGTGTGTCTGGCACATAATCACTGTTCAGCTTAGCACACGTTATTTTCTTTCCCTCCTTCCAACTCACTGTTTACATAATAGCTTTCAAATTTCATTTCATCAACTAAAAAAGCAATCTGTAGTTGCTTACACAAATATGCTTTAAGTGTCTTTGTTTCTGATTTTTATAGGTAATCCTTATATTTTAATTAATTGTTCTATCTTTTCTATATTATATACAGTTCTTTTCATTAAAATACTAGACCAAATAGTAAAACTCACTATTCTTATTTTAATTTAAGGCTTTAAAATATTAGTCAAAATCCACTTGAGTTTGTTCTGACCAAATTTAATTTTTTTTAACAGCACCATTTTGTGATTAGAGTGGAAGTTAATCCTTCCAATTATTTTGTCAAGTATTTTGTGAAGTGACCCCTGCTGACAATATTTTGCTGCAACAACAGCCAATACTTTCTAGGGTGGTGGTTATTCAAAATCAAGTAACAGAGATACAAATGACTGTATACTGCATTCTTTCTAGTGCATATAGTGTTGGTCATGGTCGTGGGGGGTGAAGTACTGCATAGAAAGCATCCTTAGAGAATTTTTACGGAATGCCACAGAACGTTTAGGACCAACTTCACAAAGAAAAAGAACTCTGCAGCTAATCCCTCCTCATGGTCTTAATAGGTGAGGAAGGAGTCGGAATCTTCACCTTCATTTTGCAGATGTGAGTACTGAGGCTGGGCGACTTGCAAACAGAGCAGGAAGAGCACAAAGGTGAAATTAAAATTCAGAGTGAGAACACCCAGTCCCTGGGCCTCCACTAACTCATATTCTCTCTTCCGTGAAAGTCCTTTCTATTCTTCCAGGAAATAAAAATAACACATCGTGTGGAAGAAAAATTTTCTATTCCGATCTTGAAATTTTTGATGAAAAGGAGGAATGGCCCCTTCGAGCATGTGTTCTGCATATCAAAATGATGAGAAATAAATTTTAAAAGATCATTTTTATTCTTCTCGAGAGCTCTAAAACAGTCCAATTTACTTTGTTTTCTTAAAGTTATCTGAAGTTTGAATGGGCACAAACAAAATACGATAATCAGACTGAGTAGAAATTTTATTAGATTTAATTAATGCAGGTGTATGTTCATGTGTCTGCTCACGTGTAGTGAAAGTTACAATTTATTACACTATTATTTAATGATGCAGTCGAATTAAAGTATTTTTATGCAAATAGGTGGTACTGAAGCATAATTTTAATGCAATTTTTCATACTTCCTCATTGAATTGACATTTTTTTCCTCTGTCACATTAACTGTCACTCCAAATAAGCAGTCAGGTTCAAAGCAATCATTGTCTTCTTTAGGGCAATATTTTGTAGCTTTTCCCCTAGAGTAAAGCCTTTCAGAAGTAACCTTTAGGTACATATGTATGACACTAGCACCCAGATTCTATTTATTATGCAGAACCTCATGCTCTGCATATTTATTAATGATTCCCTAGCTTTATCTAACTGTTCTTGCATTATTTTTTCTGTAAGTTGATTTACTTGCCTGGTTGTTAAATTTTCAATTACATAAGAGTAGATAAATTTATATAAATTTTTCTAAAATTTCTCTTGAAATGAGAATGATAATGATAAAATATTCAAATTTGTTGTCAGATCGAATGGCCTGGCTACTGTTCTGGAATTATGATCCTTGTGGATCAGACAATACAATCATCAAAACAGGGATCTAGTTCACTGGCATCACGCTGGAGTAGTCTCAAAATTTCCCTCCACAATTTGTGATCTTGGTTGGTAGAATGCACTGCACATGAGGAGGGTCTGATCTAAATCAGCTGTTTTAATTGCTTTTCTCCTTATGTTTATAGACATGTAATTCCCCTGTTCATATACACAGTCATATAGACAGAAGCAAACAGGCATAAATAAGTCCAAATCTTGAAGGCCGTTCACTATAGCTATAGCATGAACAGCAGGTTAAATGACATTTCCAGCCGGTTAGCTGTAACTCCACTCTTTCCTCTCAACCTACTTCAATATAACCAGTGAGTCCCAACACACCAATGTGTACCTATTCCTTAGGTAAAAACTACTAACTCCAGAAGCCTTTTTACAATGAAATTGTACACAGAATCTCAAAGTATAAAGAGATAAAGGCAATTCTTAGTTATACAAAGTTTATTGTATGAAAGTCTTTAATAATTATTATGAAGTGAATATAAAAATAATATATTTTGATAAATACTAAAATCTGAGTTTTTGTAATATCAATGGCAGCATCCAAATTAGTTGGAATTTGTTTCAATTAGGGAGTATAAAAGAATCTGCATCTACTGAAATTCACAGTTGTAGATGGTCAGAGTGTTCAACAGGCCATCTTGTGATCTCAGAATCCTCTTCTATTAGAATAATTTGGATTATCTCTGGTGGACAAATAATAATCTAGATTACCACTGCATGGAAGAGAATACAGAATTATCTGAGGTATTCAAAATATTCTATATCATGATTGTGAATGTATTGTGCTGTACACTTAGGATCTACATACATACTAACATGTGTCAAACCTTAAGAATAAAACAATGTCCCAGAAGCCTGAAAAAAAGTAATGCAAAAATTTTTAAAGTCAATCAATAAAAATTTCTAATGAAAGTGGATAGTTGATTTTATTACTAAATTTAGAAAATGAGAAATAAAAATGGTTTCTAATACAGTACCTTGGCCACACACGCTAAATGTTCACTCGTTATTAAACAAGTGATAGCTACACCAAGTGAGGGCACACACTGAACACATGTGCCTGACTGGGCCTGATGTTTAATTGAGTCTGGCACATGTGTGCTTTAGTAATGTACTCAGCTGTGCAATTTTATGCAAGTGGACATCTGTAGATATGAATTTGAAAGAACTAGTGCAAAGTGACAACTTTTATACTTGATAAAAAACGATCACAGGAAGCAGCGACAACTAACGGAAGTCTGACTGCATTATGGGCACTTTGCCATGTTCTTGCGTTCACCACCTCAAGAATTACGTTTACGGGAATTCTAAACATATGAAGAGAGATGGTAGGAGATCTGTTTTATAATCTGCCCCCAAATAAAATAATCTGGTAGTACAGATTAATATATTTATAGGCTCCAAATTTGTAAAAATGTCAGTAGGCAACTCACTTATATGTAACTGTGTTATAACTACAATTTTAAAAATAATTTAAATTCATTAAAATGAACAGTAAACACTTAAAATCTAGGATTATATAGGTACCGTCTTGAAAAGCATCATTAAAAGCAACTTTTCTGACACCAATGGTATCTTCTTATTTCAGAGTTTGCAGTTGGCAAGTTCTTTTTGTTAGCCCATAGCAACAGTTAATAAGCTTGGAGCCTTGATAAGAATAAATATCCTGGATTAGGACTCCTTTCCTTAATAACCACTGTCCTCATAATTAATATTTTTCACATGTAAAGTTCTTGACACTTTTTATTGTATCTCTTATAAGTTATCTATTATCATTAAATTAAATCTTATTTAAATTTTATTTCTATAACTCTAAATTCCATTACTTAAATTCGATTACTTAAATTGAAGTAATTAATAAAGAACAAATATATAAATGTGGATTGAACTGTGCTAAACCACAATATACATACTCTCCTACTTAAGGTGAAGCTATCATTCTAAACATAGTTATTGTGCATCGTAATAGACTGGAAATACAAACTTGGAATCACATGATTAAATGGCAAAAGATACTGGATGGTTACCAGAAGTTATATTTACTGAGGAGAGCTCAGGCCTTCCAAGTATGTTAATAAGTCACTGGCTTTGTACATAATAGACCTAAATAGAATCTGAGAGATAATTTAGTCCTAACCTCTTCTTTTCTGCTTGGAAAAAATAAACGTTCACAGAGTTTAGGCAACATGTTCTAGATCCACTGCCTGACAGTGTTCCAAGTACAAAGTTACATGTACCTTTTCTTTAGTAAAGAAAATATACAATGTTTTCATGTGGAGTCCTCTTTCTCTATATTTATCCCAGTGGAAATAGTCAAACCCTTCTTATTGTCTGGTAAGGTTCAATTTATTTAAACATAACTTTGAAAATATCCTTAAGTTATCTTTTTGCTCCTGATAAATTTCAAAACTTTACCTCTTCTAAGCCATTAGTGTATCATTCTGACTTATGTACCTTCTTCATTTCTCGATATTCTTCTTAAAGGATGTTATAAGTGGAGTGTAAGGGTCATGAAGGAACGTTGAGATTAACCTGTCCTATGCAAGGTTTACCTTCTTTGTAACTAGCCCACAAAATTAAGAAACCATTAGATTAAAAAGAATTTTATTAGATACATTTACGTAATCTGATTATCTAATCTAATAGATAATTTATCTACTTTATCTGTGCCCTGCACTGCACAATACATACCTTTGTATTCTCTGTCTTCCAGCCAGAGCCAGGTTATTACTGCTCTGCTCTATTTCTTTATAACTGGTTTCCAAATCAACAACATTTGGGTTTTACAAGCATCAGATTTGCTTAAAAAAAAAAAAGTATTGATGCTCCCCTTCAATCCTCGAAGTAAAAAGACATTTGAGACAATCTCGAATCTTTTTTTCCCTGTGATAAAGATGGTTCTGTCTGACCCATGCAGATCTACCATGATGATTTGTGACTTCTTGGCATATATTCAATGCTCAATAAATGTGTGTGTGATAACACAAATTACTGTGATGGAAAACTTAATTCACTAGAAGTCTTCTTTGAATACAAATATCCTAGATATCACAGTGGAGAGAAAATGACATTGTTCTTGGCATGTTAAAGATATTCTCTACTTGTCTCTTTCTCAAAGCACAGCATGGTGTCTGACATATGGCAAACACTGAATAAGCACTGAATGAATTAGGTATAAGAATAAAGTAATTCTCTTCTGATGTTTGTCATGTCATTATGTAGAACAACGCAGTCACTCAAAGTGATCTGGTAGCAGGATCTGGATGAATCTGTAAAGTTTATCGGCAACTTTGATTTTATGACCTTAGTTCTATGCAATACAGAGAAGTAATTCTAGTTTTGGGGCACTTTCCAAGTATAGAAATCTGAAAAGTACTTGAGGGACTCTAGTATCTCTAATCGATAAGAGATGGGAAGGTTAGAGAGTTATAAAACATCACAGAGCGAGAAAATGAAAGAGCTGCTACTAAAAGAGAAGCCCTTTATTTTCTCACTGGAATGAATCAAGACCAAACCTAGATATTCGGTTTAAAGTTTACAAATACTTATTCATGTTTGAAGTTAAGAGATCAAAGGAAGGAAGGAGAATTTCAAAGTTCATGCAGCTAAGACAAACATGTACCTAGAATGAAAGTGGAGAGGAAAAGATAAAAATGTCTCTGGTGTATACTGGGCCTTTAATAAGTATATTTTGAATAAAAATTTATAATTGCTATCTACATTGATTTGTCCAGGTAGTTATCAAATAAACAAGTTCACTCTGTGTGTCTATATATAGACACGAATACACACAACGATGTAATTAAAGTGTTTTTCAAACATAATTATTTGAATAACTATCTCAAACATTTTCACTATGGGTAGATACATCTCTAGTCCATACAAATGACCATTCCTACTCTGTTGTCATCTTATTTTTCTCAGCTTTCTCCCAACCACATTCCATCTAGAAATTTTATTTGCTTCTGCAAAATTGTAGGTTCCTACTCCTTCAGCACTCACAATTCCTTCATTTTAACCTGCTCCATCCAGGCTTTACACGTCATTTTTACAACTCAACTAGATCTGTCTTGTCTACAGTTCATTTTTTGCCAAATTAAATAGACTTCTCATTTTTCACTCTCCTGTAATCTCAGAGGGACAGAACATGGTTGAAAATCACGCCTCCCTATTTTCTCAATGCCTCTTAGCCACTCTGTCCCGCTGATGAGCTGCTCTTCCTTCATCTGTCTCCTTACCGCGTGTCTTTCTCCAAAACTGGGTCCTTGGCATCGTATTCTTCACTGTCAAGAACCGAATAAATCCCATTTTAAAGATTAAACAATCATCAGAATGCCTTAACAAAAATAAAAAGACGATGGATACCAAAGGTAGTTGGAGACGCAGTGACTGCTACTCCTGTATACTGCTGTTGGGAATGAAAAAGGATACAACTACTTCAAAAGCTGTTTGGTAGTTTCCTATAAACATAAGCATTCATTTATCTTTGACCTAGCAATTCCTCTCTCCTAGGTATATACCTAAGACCAATGAAAACATGTCCATGGAAGAGATGCACAAGCATACTCATACAGTCTTATTACAATAGCCCCAAACCAGAAAGAGCCCAAATGTTCATCAAGAGGTGAATGGATAAATAAATTATGTTATATCCACAAAGTGCAATATTACTAAGCAATGCAATAACATACAGAGAATCTCAAAACTATCATGTAAAGAGAAAGAAGACTGAAACAAAAGAATACATAGTATATGATTCTATAAATGAAGGACCAGAACTAATCCCTGGTGAGACACACCAGAAAGTGGTTAGTTGTGGGTTGGGAGGAGACAATGAATTTACTGAGGGTGGGAGGGCGGGCTGGGGAACACAAGGCAACTTTCTGGGTGATGGAAATGTTCTGTATCTTGATTTGGGTAGCAGTTACATGAGATACACAACTGCTAAACCCTTTGAACTATACTCTTAAAATAAGTGTAGCTTATTATACATAAATAATACCTCAAATATATAAATAAACCTTGATAACTGCTTTTATGCCAATGATTCCCTTTTTGTATTTTCAGTCCTCTCTAATCAGTTCTTAGTTCTAGATCCAATACCACTAGGACAGCTCCACTTGGCTCTTTTACCTTTATGTCAGACTCCTCCACCTACTCCTCTCAATTACATTATTCAGTTCAAAGGCATGGCCCTTCCTTCTTCCTCCATTTATCATTTAGATTCTACTTATTACTAGAACTATCAATTATTTCTTTAAAATATAAATCATATGTCTTTTCCCTTCAAGACAAAATGCAGGAAAGAGCACTTTTAACACGGAGTGGAAAATTACATCTAACTGGGAACCATTACCATCACTCCTTATTAGTTCTACAATGCTAGCTAAGACACTTAACTTTCCCGAGTCTTATTTTTCTCATTTGAAAAATGAGATAGTACAATCATTTCTCTATTAAGGAACACTGTGAGATATGTAAAAAGAATACATTGATAATTGCAATGCTCTACATTTTTAATACAGTACCTAGGGTAAGTGTTACTGATACTTCTTCAAAAGCCACCACTGGTGCCCTGGCTCAAGCCCAGAGGGACTCGGGTCTGAACCCCTTCGACAACTTCTGATAAATTCTTCCTGATTTTTTTGGGTACATGACCAATCTGTTACTCATTTTCATGACTAATAATTTACCATGCAATCCCTCTGCAAACACTAGTATAATCTTGATCTTTTAAAGATATATATAGTAAGATTTATGAAAACCCACATTTGTTTCAAAGTAGCTGTCAACCTGGAAACTTGGGTAAAAATGTGAGTATAAAAAGCCAAAGCTATAAATACATTTGAAATTACAAGGTTGATTTTAGTATGTAAGGAGATTACATCCTTTCAAATCAATAACGGTTTTGTTTTTTTTCTTGAATAATTTCTAACTGGATAGTCTCACATTGTTAACCTTTACTGGTCTTCTGACTTTATTTGGATAATAAGTCTCATAAAAAAGCTGTAGTGAAAATTAATATTTTTACCTCACAATCTAATCTATCCAATACAAATTGATAGGAAGATATTTTAATCTCTTGATTTAAAAAGTCATTTATTTTTTCTAATTGATTTTCTTCTTTGTAGTTTCCTATCATATATTAAAGTTTCACTAAATGTGCAATTTAAAGTAAGTTTTATATTTGCATTAGAAAATGGAAACTACTATCAATTTCATATTTTCTTTCATTTGTAATAGTGCTTATATATACAAAACAAAACAGAGAATGGTTGCAGAAGTGAAGACCAAAACACTTTGTTAAAAGGTCATAAATTTTAGCTAAAAGATTTTTTCAATCATCTGTATAATAGCTTCAATTTTATGTTTTATTTGTGTTTTGTCACTATTGTGGCCCACAGTTATATAATTTCAGAAATCGGGGGGGGGCGGGGGGAAGGACACAATAGCTGATGTTATTTTTTGTTGTTTTTGTGCACCATAAGAGATTAATCAATGTTAATTTAAGTCTAGAGACTACATATAACTATATTTCAAAGACTCTGCTTATTTAGCTGAAATTGGCTTCCTGTCTAGCTCTGTATTTTAGAAATACAAAAATACTTGGTGAAATAAAACATTTCTTAAGAGTATAACCCTGGAGAAAAAGATTTGCACTCTGAAACTCAAATACCAAGACACAGTAAATGTACTAGTTTAATTACTGACTTGAAAAAAAAATACATCATTAAGTAAATCTAGGGAAAAGAATTTATGAGATCCATCTAGAAATTTTATGAGAACATGAATAAAATCTAAAACTTAGGAAATTAGATTTTAAAAGTAGATAAATTAGTTAACTTCAATTGCTTCTACCAAAAAAAAAAAAAACACCCTTTTTTTCCCCAAAACAGTATATTAGTCATCACTCTCCTGGAGCTCCCCACTACCATGAGAGGAATATAGCTCCCTACCCCACTGAGACTGGGTTTGGTCACATGACTTGCTTCGACCAATGGGATACTGGCAGAAGATTGATACAAGCAAGGATTTAAAATGTGTTTGTACAAACTGGGCTTACCTTTTTGCGCTCCAGCCATTGTCATGAGAAATACTTGCCCTGGGTTGTCTGTTGGGTTTAGAAAATGAGAGATGTGAACAGTACTGCCCCAACAACCTGCAGACCTGCCCCAGCTGATGCATGGAAGAGAAGTGAATGTTTTATGATGATCTCCCACTGATTTTTGGAAGGGTTGTCTTTATAGCATTAAAGTAGCAATAGATGACTGATTAAAAAAAAAAAACTTTGGTATTGGATTTTGGGGAGGTGCCATATATATCTATATTTAATATGAAATTAAAACTTTAAACTTAGTGGCAGATATTATTGCTTAACTGATTCAGTTCTTGTCTATATATTTTTTTTCCTTAGTCATTTCCAATAATTGGGACCATATAAACCAATTCTGGCCAATAAGATCTGAGCAGATGTCAGAGTGGGCTCCCGGGAAAGCTTTTTAAAAGTGACATAGTTGACTGTATGTTCCTCTGGTTAGTGTGTTCTCCTTCTATCCCTTCCCTCCTGACTTGAATAAGGGCAAGATACTTGAAGATGCAGCAGCAAACTTCATAAACTATTGGAAAGAAAGCCACAAGTGAAGCATGACAAAACAGAAAGAGAAAAAATACCTTAAGAACATTCTGAGCACCTCCGCCAGCCTGCCTTGTCTACGCTAGACTTCGTTATACTAGAAAAATAATTATATGTTTGAGCTCTCTAGTAAGGTTTATTGTTACATGCAGCTAAAAGTAACTTCAAACCAATATTTAGGATGATAGGCAGATGGGTAGAAAGGTAGGTAGGTAAATAGGTAGATAGAATTGATTTTATTCAAATTATTTAAAAAGATACATATTTCTATACAGAAATATTATTCGATTTAGTCTAATTTTAAAATTGCATTGATAAAATGATCATTTAGCTAAGAATATATAGTTACTTTAAAATTAAGTTAAAGGTTCACTTTTTATATATTAGATATGCTTTCCCATAAGTAGAGATAAAAGAACACCAATGATATATTAGATAATTTTAAAACTAAAATGCGGCAGAATTTTATTTTATAATTTAAAGTTTAGATTTCTTTCTCCCACACTAATAATTTTGCAGATTAATCAGAAATATTCTCAAAATTTACTGGCATTTTTACTATACTAACTGCACATAATTTGGGATTTAATTCTTAGGATAAGCCACAATGAATGAATGATGTATTAGATTTCAACTGGGTGGTGACCCTCAGTGATGTGATTGTGAAAGCAGATGGCAAAATATCATGATAAAACGTCAACTTGATAAGATTCACGCTATCCAAGCTATTTTTTTCTATCTAAATCAGATTTTACTGATAGCAGCAGGTTCTCTAAGAAAATGTATCCTTCAATTTTGTACTTCCACTTGATGCATGTAAGTAAATGTATTCAGTGAGATTCAGGTGTATGGTAAAGTGCTCTAAAATAAAGGAAAATTGGCACAATGGCTATAACTCAAAGAGTAATAAAAAGAGAGTGTCTAGAGCACTTGACTGAAAATAAGAGCTTATATCCTAGTGAATTGAGTTAATTTCAACTATATTACACTACAGTTTTTTTTTTATCATGTGTACTTTCTCTGATTTTATTAATAAATGAAATAGTGATGAATACTTCCGGGAACTTGTAGCAAAACATTAATATTTCAACATTATCACTTAGTATCTATGTCAACACACATCAAAAATGCATGAGAAATGACAACCTACACTCACTAGTTAACACTCATTGGGAATATATATATGAGAAATATAAATTGTGTACATGTTTGCAAGGTGATTATGGGTAGAACATATAGCAAGAAAAAGATCTTGCGTGAAGTAGTATATCAAGCAACTGAAACCAAATAAATACTTCTAACCAGTTTAGAGTGTATTGTATGACCACAAGAAATACTATTATATTTAAAGTTATCTAAGAAATTACTAATATTTAAAAAATTTTTAAACATAATCACAAATTATTGGCCAAACTTTTCTTAATTCAAAAAGGGACAAAAACTCTCCACCAAGACAGACAGAAGAGACTGTGTATGAGTATACAGTCTCCATCTTGCTATTGACTACCCAGAGATAGTCAGTGATTACTGTTCTTAATTTAATTTTTAATTTTAATTTTTTTTAGTCTTGGAAGACTTTGGGGCTGACGAAGGCTAAGCATATACTTTAGGCTTTATTTGTATTCATTCACAGTATTAGTAGCTTTTTCTGACTTCCTTCAAAAGAAGAGCAACCTAAAAGTGTTTGTATTCCCTGGCAAGAGAGTGAAGCCTCTTAAATTTACCCGTCAACACCACCCATAACAGCCATGACAGTCACTATAAGAGAGCTAGACTTCCATCTAAAGGTCTGAATCAAGGGTGTTTCTCTGCTTAAGACATGAAGTGGAAATCTGAAGGGGTTAATAAATAAAGATATAGGGTCACTAAATAAAGATATAGCTTCTTTTAATGAAACAAGAATCTGGGAAGGATCCAGGAGCAAAAGCTGAAATCATGACATATTGAGCTCTCTGGTGTCTTCTCTGGGAACAATCAAATCAGTTGGGTTTATTCTAGTCAGCCGATAAGGGAAGAGACATGACCCAAATACTCTCAGACATTTCAGTTAGGGGTACAAAATAAGATGACACAGTATCATTTCAACCATTCGACAAACTTTTCCTTTTAAAGACTGACAGCAACTCTAAAAGGTATGTTCTTTTTTTGGCTTTGGGAATGTTAACACATATGTTTATACTGATATGTGCTTTTTATTTCCTCACATCTCAATATAAACCTGCAGTTTGCTATGTAACTGTAAAACAGCGGCACCTGTATGCGGTTAAGTGTTTCTGTGTACGTGCATGGCTTTCTGGGATTAACTGCATCTATCTGTAAACAGGCATCTGTTTAATCAAGCCCTTCAGTATGAATTATGTAAGTTTTTATAACTTCCCTGCTGGTATAAATATTTTGTATTTGTAAAAGTTATCTGGAGTATCACATAGAAGACTTGCTTTAACTTTTTAAAGTTGCATCATTATCACTCAATTTTAGGAAGGATTAAAGGTTAAGCTTACATAAAATATTAAACTTTGTATTGGCCAACACCAGGATGTATTCTATAAATGTCATTATTTTGAATTAAGAATTAATGTTTAACACTCACATTATGTTTAAAGTGCTTGATATAGTTTGTAAAATATAATATTTGCAGTGTTTCTTTAAATTTAAAATAAGGCTTATATTTAAAATGTCAACTCAGTTGGGTTTAATCTGTTGTGATTTATAGAAGTGAAATACCTTTAAAAATTTTTTTCTAAGAAGGCATTTGAAAGCATTATTTCCTCTTAAATCAGATTATATTTAAAGTAATAATGAGTTTAAAAATAAAAAAATCTGAAATTATTTTATAAAAGTTGTATCTACTTTTCAGATTCAAAACGCTTTGCTTGTTTTAGATAGTTATGGTTTGGAGATTTTAAAGCCATAGCATAAAAACAGGAACAACCTTCATAAAGGAAGAGGGGTTTATAAAGTGACAAACTTGGATTTGAAAATGAGCTCTGTCAATTACTAGCTCTGGGGATAGAGTAAACTTGAGCCTCCATTCCTTTATCTTTTGGATAAAAACAGGATCATAAGGTTAATTAAATGAAAACAATATGAGTTTTCATAGATCTGCCCAAAAGTAGGCTCTGAATAAGAGTTCTTTTGTTTCCTCTTTCTTCATCTCTAGTAGTGTTCTCTACTACAACTTAAAAGACATTAACACAGTTACACATGAGGAAACAGAGAAACAGGATGGGTGGTCAAGTTTAGAAGAAGAAAAATAAAGGGAAAAAAGTAACACCCCACCCTTCACAAGATTTCTGATCTTCTTTGATCATTAAAAGCAATTTTCTAAAATAAGAACCATGATATCTAAACTAACAACAAAGTTTGAAGGAAGCAATGGTATATCTTAATTTGCAACCATATGTTTTTTCAAGAATTTAAAGTGAGAGTTTACAAAAGACAATACTCATTATTTCCAGAAATTCAAATTTTTTTTTCTAAGAGAGCCACTGCACATGAGCAATAAACAGTTGACACTTGAACAATGCAAGGGTTAGAGGCATTGACCCCTGTGCACTTGAAAATCCGTGTATAAATTTTGACTCCCCAAAAACTTAACTACTAATAGCCTACTGCTGACCAGAAGCCTTACTGATAGTATAAACAATCAATTATCATGTTTTGTACGCTATATGTGTTATATAAACTGTATTCCTACAATTAAATGAGCTGGAAAAAAAGGAAACTATTAATAAGAAAATCATAAAGAGAAAATACATTTATAGTATTTATTGAAAAAATCCGCATGTAAGTGAACCCGAGCAGTTCAAATTCACGTTGTTCAAGGGTAAACTGTAATAAAAGGAGGGGGAGGAAAAGTGTAGTGTCCTAGTTAGGTTAAATGTGACTGACAATGAACCATTTAAGGATGTCCCTTTAACAGGTGCAAATATCAGCGATGGTAGTCAAAGCAAAAAGTGACCAACTCTACTAGTTTATGTTGCTTTTGTTCCCCTCTGAGAGCTATAATCAAAATCAGATGGTAGACTACTCAGATGTGGTGTGAGTTAAACAGTAACATGCTCTCACCAATTCTGAAAGGACACTGAGAAACACAGGTGTATCTCCTTAACATCTTCATCTGCATTCTCCGCCCTCCATTCTAACCTTTCCCACTTGACTCTTACTGAAAGTATTACATAGAGATCCTTTTTTTTAAAATTTTTTTATTTTTTTTTTTAGTTTAAGGTTTGTTCCTGGTTAAATAGAAATTTCTCTAAGGAAGGCCCTCTTTCAGATATTATAATTCGTTTACACTTTAACTTGAGGGAAGTGATTATTCTATTCACACTAACAAATGAGGATTATGAATGTTTGGAACCAGAAAAAAAAGAAGGGGTATAGAAATTAGAGGCTCTAGATGACAAAGCCAGACTTTACCTATTTAAAAATATATTGTTTCGCCTAGGGTTAGAGTTAATTATAATAATTTGCCCTAATCATGCGCCTGTACCTCTCTTTTTCTAAACACTTATTTCATAATTATGTTTGTCAAGTTGTTATGGGTAATGACCCTATTTTACCATTGGGGGTAAAAAAACACAGCGGACCAAAAGAAAACAGATGTTCTATGAATTGCTGGAAGTTGGCTTTGTCAGAATGACTGAATACATGGTTTCTGACTTGGACAGTATCGCTACAATTGAATTAAGAAAAGGGTAGAGAGCCTATCTGTGGGCCCCTCTGTGGCCAGTTCTAATTTGTCTGAATTCGCTGATGCTGAGCTGATAAATGGGAATCAAGTGAATCAATGAATATGGTTGAAATGATCAGCCAAGCACAGTTCAGTAGCCTCATTATATAAATCGAGATGCCCTCAGGTTGCTGCTCTAGCCACCAAGCAATGTTCTTTTTAATTTAAAGACAGGAATATGTGAGTACTTTTGGGGGGAGGGGATGCAATTTTGAAAATTTCTGCATTTCAAATCAAAGGGAATGCTTCTTAAACTGAAGATTTAATAAAAGTCCATTTTAAAAACCAGCACAATATCAGACATTTAGGAAAAAATATTTATTAGCATATTAAGTTTAAGCTATGTAAATATGTCAATAAAGTAAATACCAAATTAAAAATTCAAACTATACTGATTATTGCCTGAGGCAAGACTATGAACCTGAATGAGAAAGGATCTGCAGTTGGAGATATCTACCCTATGGGGAGGCGCCTTGTTTCAAGGGCTGGCCTGGGACAAGGCACTTTCCTTCCTCTCTAGTGTCAGTCTTCCTTAATATCTTCCTTTCTCATCTTCCGCCTTCTCTTCTCTGACACTCCACTGGTGGCCAATGACCTAAGAGGCCAGCCTTCAACACCTTCCTAAACCATGGCTCCTTTTGTCTTTAATTGAAAAGACAGAAGTGAACTGGTAGCCCAGGTCTTTTAAAATGTGCTACTTCTTCTGCCTTCGGTTTATTATATATTAAGCCTTTGTCACCTCTCTACCTGCAAAACATTCTTCTTAAGCTCTTAGGGAAGTTCTGCAGGGGCAGGAGATAGATCCACAGATGTCTTTTGAAATCCTCTCATCTTGACCATGCCAAGCTAATGTTTTATCCTTTTACTATTTAATGCATTATTTTACTGATCACAGTATACTAGAAGGTTTTTTTAAGTTGTTTGACAGCTTATGAGTTAACAGATGACATCAAGATCCAAAGGCAAAGAGAAGAGAAATTAATAATGAAACAGAGATATGCATTAAAATAAAGAATAGGAGAAGAGCAGAAAGACATGTTCACAATTGCATACATTGGAAGTTAACTTTGGGTAAACCTAGGCACAGTTATTTTTTAATTCTCTAAAAAGGATTGTACATTTATTTGTCCAAGTATAAAATTTTTCTCAATATATTGCTGTAAATTTTGAAATATACCTATAATTGAGTCTCTTAATTGTAAAAAAAGAAGTCTCTTAATTATAGGAATATTCTTTAAATATAAACATGCTTTTTGCTTCATCTAACAGTATCTTTGCACTTCCCAGTGTTTACACACACATGCTCTGTCTTGAATGATGGTTAATTAACTATTCATGGGTCCTGGCATTCTAGGGCTTCCCAGGTGACAGCTCAGTATTCTTTACTAATCGTTTAATGAAAACACTTACATGAATAATGAATCTGGCATTTCCCTAGGTACACATACAGCTTTTGCAATAGTAATAAAGGCAGGCATATGCACAGTTATAGAAAATATTATGGCTTGAAAATATTTTCACAGAGTAAATCAGAGAGGTTATGCTGAAAATGAAGCTTTGGTTTCTGAGGCTGTTACTAAAAGTTTCACATTAATATGTACTATTATACTATAAACACAAAATACTAAAAGCACAAAACATGGTTACGTTTAAGAAGTTAATACCATTACTTGCTATATAAGCCCCAAACGGAGTGAGCAGAATTTAGATTTCAGTAGTCACAGTTCCAAACTTGAAAGTTTGAATTAAGAAACACACATATCTATAAACAAATATACATACAAACACTATGTGTATGACATAGGAAAACAATATGATTAAAATGTCTATGAAACTTATTATTCATCTCAGAATTGAAACATCATTATTTAGCCTAATTTTACAGAAGAGAACATGGAATCCTTGACCTTAAGTTTTAGCTCACACAAATCCATGATCGCTGTGGTGATTCCCTGAACCAGTCACGAGGTGACCTGGCATGAGAGCACTTTAAATACAATTTCAGCACCCTCTTTGATTCAATCTCTATCCTAGTTCAAGTTAACATTTGCTTTGGAGAAACTAAGTTACTAGTTATTTGAACAAATTTAAAATAATGTTTTTATAAATCATTCAAGTGGAAGATTTTATTGGAAATAGACATTACAGGAACTCTTAGAGAAAACTCAGCTTTTGGAGTTAGAAGTCCAAAACTTTGTCTTGTTCTCATTTATTATCTG
Organism: Eidolon dupreanum; assembly: GCA_028627145.1. NCBI lineage: Eukaryota > Metazoa > Chordata > Mammalia > Chiroptera > Pteropodidae > Eidolon > Eidolon dupreanum. The sequence continues at coordinate 16,656,158 of CM053508.1, forward strand.
ACTTTGGACAAGTCATTTAACTTCTTTGATCTTCAGTGTCTTCATCTGGACCACCAGAGTAATGATACTTGTGACATTTGTATTTGCTAGCGGTCATATATTTCTGCTCTACACTACTCTCCTACCATTAATACTACTTATAATACTACTTCAACCACTAAGTAAAGCCTTCTATGTGCTCATACTTTGGGATTTGCTTTTTATGCCCTGTAACTACTCCACACTCCCACAAGAGTCCTGTAAGCTAAGTATTCTGATTTTCTTACAGATGAAGCAACATCTCAGTGGTTAAATAACTTGCTAAAATCACACAGCTTTTAAGAGGTTGAATGTAAATTTGAATCCAGGTCAGACTCCAAATTTTATTTGAGATCCACTATATCCTGATGCCCTCTAATATATCATATATATTTGTGTGTATACATATACACATATAATGTGAATATATAATACACATTACACAGAGATATATTACTCATATTATACACAAACATATGCTTTAAATTCTAAAATGTTATACCATTTTTTTTCAAAGCTTAATGCATGGAACAGAGTCTGTACTTAGTCAATATTTGGGAAAAGGAATTAATATATGGAAAGTAAGATAATTTTGAGTAACCTGATAATTAATATGTGTGTCAGCAGTAATGGCTATTTAAATCCTTCTCTTCTTTAAAATTATATTAAAAATTATTCTAGAGAAAAAATATAGATGGTGAGACATAGGTTCAATTCTAAATACAGAATTGACAATGATACAAAAAACAGCTATTTTCCGTAAACAAGGGCTAAGATCTAACACTATGGTCCAGATAAAAGGAGAGAGAAAAGATCCTTTTAAAAATTACATATGATTCTGATTTTTCAAGGAGGTAACGTATTATCTTCTATATTTAAAATTTCAAAAAGGCTATTTTGTACTTTCCTATTAAAACAAGATAATAATACTTGCGATATTTTATTTTTTTGACTGTTATACATGAATAATAACAATGATGATGATAAATGGATAGTGACATTCAAAAAGAACAATTTTTTTTTTCAGAGTTAAGGAGAAGGGGTAGGGGGTAGTAGAAAAAGATGCACAGAAGTCTTATTTCTAATCAAAACACAAATTTTCAACTATGTAAAATGCTTTAGGCTTTCCCCTAATCTCCTCCCAAGAACAGAAGGCTGAATAAAAGATGCTGGCACGTGTGCCAGTTCAGGGCTAGAATGACATGTCTGGGGAACAGGAGATGCTGCTGTTTCCATTATCCATTGAACACCTTGGCAATTCTTATTTCATCCTGAGAATGTGATACTTACTCTTGTACTGCTCTGGCTATGGAAAGGGCCGTAGATCCAGTTTCATTAACGCTATCTAAGGTCACATTTGGCAGGTCATCATCATCACTGTCACTTTTACTTTGTCTGGGAGATAGGCCTCGGGGGTCCATTTGTGCTGGGAAAAAAAGGCATATATATGAATTAAAATTAGTGTGCAGAAAGTTAACCTTGTCCTGGACCAACATCAAGCATGGAAGGTCTCTTCTGTGTGTCACACACACAAAGCATTCTCTAGAAATCCCAGGAATTAGTGAAAGCGACGTATTTTGTGTACTGAGCACTTGCTGACTCTTTTCTCTTGTTCATCTCATTTACGAAACCTCCATCAGCTCTTAATAGGTTCAGGGTAAGATTATAGAATAGAAACTATAAAATCCATAACATTACCAGCTCCTGAGTGGTCGGAAGCTGATTAGGTAGTTCACGAGTTAATGCTGGACCCTCTGGCTTCTCCTTGGTCCTGCTGCCAGAGTCCCGGACACTCACTGCTTTTGCTTACAGCCCTCATAAAAAGCTTAGAGAAGAACAAGGTTCACAAGACTCAGAGTTCTAGGTATTTTTATACTTCAGTGAGTGATCATCTTGCAGTTCATTACTGCTGAAAGTGGAGATCTAAGTGTAGAAAAATGAAAGAAGTAACAGCATTTTAATTATGTGTTTATACGTGCTGAAAGTACTCTTCGTCTCCATCCTGAATTCATTTTTCAAAAAGGCATTTTCAGATATGCTTCTCCTCCCACTGTGAACCTGCCAAAGCAAGAAATAGCCTGATGATTTGACCCTTGTTGACCAGGATCATCAGATCCTTTGAAATCAGAGGATTATAGTCAACACTTCATATGTAAACGAATATTTTTTAAAATTAAGATTTCATTTCCACCTCCTTCTCTGTATGAACAGCTTTAGCAACCACTGCCTATGATTTCCATCAGCTCTCACCTCAAGCACAAAATAAACACACCTTCCAAATTCCAAGTACTGTACTAACTTACAATTGCTTTGTTAAAATACATGACTGTGACCCCAGCTAGCTCCAATCTGGTCACTGCTACTTAAACCTGTCTATATAACATTTCTAAAACCACCACTGCTTGCAAAGGAAAGCAAATGCACTTAAAATCATGGTTACAATAATATGGGTACATTTACAGTTTCATTTTTTTTCTCAATTTTTTTTTTCTTACTGTACACCATGCATTAGGTAGAACTTCAGGGGAATGTTGGTATTTCATCATTTTTTTTTTCCCAGAAAGAGACAATTTCTTATCAGTCCATCTAACATTTCCAATATGGATAGAAAAACTATACCTAGAGAGTTTCAACATATGTGTAACTAAACTTGGTTAGGAAGGAACTTATATCTGTTAAAACTAGTGCACTGGTGTGTTTGCCATACATTCTGCCTCAAAGTATAAACAAAGTGTAAACATATTAAAATATACTTTGAACAACAAAAGTGCCTGGTAATTGTTGGTTAAATTAAAGAAAAAATAACTCAAATAACCTAAACCAGAGGTCCTCAAACAAGGGCAAATTTGTCTCCCAAGAGACATCTGGCAATGTCTGGAGACATTCTGATTTGTCACAACATGGGGGGAGGAAGATGTTACTGGCATCAGAAGCCAAGGATATTACTAGACATTCTATAATACACAGGACAGTCAGTCCCCCCATGACAAAGAATTTATCAGTCTAAAATGTCAATTATAACAGGCCGAGAAACTCTGATCTAGAGATCTGAGAGTTTGGATATCGAATGGTATTGCATCTTGTGACTTTCAACCACATAACTATGTTCTAGTTTCAGTCACTAGCAAAGAAGTTAAATAATATATTGGATTATCCGTATTTTCTGGCCCTCAAATAAAACGATTCACTGTCATGTGACTCGGCCCTCACCAATTCCTCAAATACAGCATTCATTTCCTCAGCTGTCAGGAATTATACAGCAATATTCATGAAAGAGTTTTTGAATGTTTTCTTTGTACCACACATGGAAGGACAAAAAGACTATTTTCCATCTGATCTCTGGAGAAGATTTTCTAGAAGAGGGGTGTTAGAGAAACTCTTCGGAGAAGAAAAGAACCAGTTCCACAAGTGTCGGATAACAGAGCTGCTGAAGCACTCAGCCACTCCACAGGCACTGAAGGCACCGTAACATTTTAGATTTATTTTGGCTGTAGGCCACAGAAATTGGCTCAAGCTAACTTAAAGAGAATGTACAGGAAAGATATTAAGCAGCTTACAGGAGGTAATGAATAACAACCAGTAGTCACACAGCACAGGACACAGGGATAATACAGGCATTTCAGTCAGGAATTCACAGATAGTTTCTTTTGGGCAATGCTGTTATAAAATGAGTCATTTAACAATCGTTCATAGCTAGTCAAATTCAGCCAAGAAAATGAGTAACAGATCTATCTAGGCTTCCAAACCACATATTGTGTGGTGTTGCATATGCCTGTAAATGTCAACAATTTAACATTTAAAGTTGTTGAAACATCATGCACTGAGACTCCTTTGCCAAGATACTAAATTAACAAATAGCTAAAGAAAAGGGAGTATTCTGGTGGTCCCACTTTGTCCGAGACAATTAGAGCTCTCAGAGATAAGTAATACATGCAACTCAAAGAAGATATGGGCAGTTAACCAATAAGCAATCTGACTTTGCAAGTTAAAGGCCGGCTTATAAAAGGCTCCAAACAACTAGTATGAGAGTTGATCATCCAAATTATGTTATGTTTATATCTCACTGAAAGTTTAAAATATGTTAAATATGATATCTTTTTTGATGTACTTTTCAGGAACATTATAATTGAGGATTTCTTTCCAATATTTTCAATCAATATTATGAAATACATCTGCTACCATCATGCTGAGAAACTCTCTTTACCCATACTTTCAGCCAAGTTGAGGAAGTAATTAGGAAGACTTTTTAAAATTTGCATTGCTGATTAGGTCAGATGATTAGCTTATCTGCATATGTGCATAATTCCACTCTTTTATTAAATGTGCAACAGGGACACCTACCCTAGTTAAGATTCCCTTTCTCTTAAATGAAAGGGATCAGAGAGTTCTGCTGCCGGAGGAGTGAGCCACCAGCAAAGTTGGAAGTACCGTGGAACGCTGTGTGAGCTGCGTTCCATGTGACAAAATCCCTGGGGAGATAGCTGCAGGGCTCCAACACCTGAAGTTGAACCTATTTCCTGTCTTTCAAATACCTGCCTACTGTAAATTGTTACTGTAAAGATCACCCTGATAAATCATGTCTCCTGCTGTGTTTGGAACCTAGCCACCATGTGAAGAAGCCCAAAAAAGCCTAACGGACACGCTGCTCAGCTGGCAGCTAATCCCAACTGATGACCCTTTTTATTTTTATTTATTTATTTATTTTCCCGGATGACCCTTTTTAGACTGACCAGCCACATTCCAGCCACTAGATGACTGCAGCCATGCGAGTGACTAGCATAACAGACCAGCATCTGCCCCACTAAAACTATTCCAAATTTTTGACTTACAGATCTATGAGCAAATATTTTAATCTACTAAATTTGGGGGTGACTTGTTATGCAGCAATATAAAATCAATGCAGCATGTTATTCTCCTGGCTCCTTCCAGAGATTTCCAGGCCATGAGGTGAACACACCGCTGCCACAGTTAACATCAGCCTGTCACGCTCCTCTCCGTTCTCCTCCTAAGAGGCGACCTGGCCTTAGCAGCATACACTGAAATGGGCTACAAAAAAGGAAAATAAAAGCCACATATTATATTATATATTATTCCCTTCTCAATCCAAAATATGCAAATGTATTTACAGGTACTTTGGCTGTGGAAGCATCTTTGCTCCTTGACTGTGCCTCAGGCAGGCTTCTACTGGAAGGCGCCAAGGCTGACATTACTGCTCAGTGAACAAAGCTTTTCTAACCAAGCCCAGAGTTGACAGGTGGCTCATATGGGTGGATCCTCCCAAGTATGTGGTCACCCAGCTATATTCGTTTTCCTCTCTTCAACTCACATAAGACATTTAAACTTTACTTCCACCGCCATGTAACAGCGGACAGACAGACACAGCAGTATCAGTGTGCATTCCCATCACGCCTACCATCTCATCCCAGGCTCTGCTGAAAGATTAAATGCTCTTCTAACCTCTCTAGAAATAAACTGGCCTATTCAGCTATTCATAAAGGAAAGACAGTTTTTCCATAAGTCATATTGAATATGTACAACAAAACAATCTATGAACATACACTGACTAACATTTCCGAACCAGAATGAGTCACAGAAGGAATTATCCAATCCCCTTCACCACTGCCCATCAGGACTGGAGGGGAAAGGGGCGAATACGGACAGAGGGGGGTGACGCAGGCTGTAGCTGCAGCACTGCCCACCTTCCCTCTTCCCTCTCTCAGTCACAGACAAACTGTCTGCTACCTGCAGATGCCCTCACTGCTCGCCCTGCCAAGGCTGAAGCATGCCTTACTCAGAGACCTTGGCTACCAGGAGGGCGCTACTTCCTACAAGAAAGAAGGGCAGTGGGGGGAGGGGAGGGAATGAATGTATGCGGGGGAGGGGGGGGCAGTGGAATGGGTAGGGAGAGAATTCATAGAGTAGAAGAGTCCTCCTCCAACTCATGCAATGCAGGAATTCTCCAAAAAAGGACAGTCCCAGTGTTCCTTTAGGATAAAAACATGGCTCTGGCTTCAGAGAACATGGGTGTGACTTCTGGTTTTGTCACTTGCAGCTACCTGACCTTGGACAATTGCTTTCCCACTGTTCATCCTCAGTTTCTTCTCCTGCCATTTCTGCTGCAAGAAGTAAATGAGATGATATATGCAAAGCATTTAGTACCCCGCCTAGCCCTTAGCAGTCAATCATCATTCTGTTTTACCCTGACAGTAAATTTAATGCTTCTTCAACCCTCCCTTATATAATACCATTTCCAAGTCCCTCACCTTCTCCTATAGTAATTCAAATTAGACAAATTTTTTTTTAGATGTACCAAAACTGAAAATAACACTACAGAATATATATTGGATAATATATAAAACCGCTACTTCTCTTGATCCAAATATTCATTTATATATTCAGTCGACAGATATTTATTGGGCGCCCATTATGTACCAAGCACTTCTGGGTGCCAGGCAGAGAGCAGCAAACAAGCAAGATAAAAATTCCTACTTTTACACTGGCAGGAGACAAATAACAAAAAAATAAACAAGAAAAACACATCCTCTGTCAGAGAAGTGCCAAGGAGAAAACTAACGCAGTGAAGGGGGTAGGGGCTGCTGAGGGGCAGGTGGACACATTTAGAGAGGGCGGCCAGGAGAGGCCTCATGGAAAAAAGTGTCATCTGAGCAAGGCCTGAAGGAGTTGAGAGAGGCTTGTAGATTTTTGGAGGGGAGGGTGAGGGTGAGCATGGCATTCCAAGCAGAGCAAACAATAGGTGCAAAGGCTCTGAGGTGGGGCGGGTTTAATGAATCTGTGGACCTGCAAGGAGGCTCTAGCTGGAGCTGAGAAAGGCCGAGCCAAGGGGATGAACACGCACAGGAGGCGTGCAGAGGACAGGAGGCCTTGGCAGCCAATGTAAGAATTTTGAGTTTAGTTCTGGGTGGGAAGGGAAGCCTTTGGAAGGCACTGAGCAGAAAAATGACATGATCTGAATTCTGTCATTTGATAAGGATCACCCTGGCTATATGAGCTGGGGGCACAGGAGGAGACCCAGCTGGAGATCCATGCATGAGAATCATCAGTGACATAAATATTAATATTCTGTAAAAAAAACTGCACTAGCCTTTTCTCTTTGGTCACCTCAAGCTGGCTGCGCAGACAGCAGTCAATTATAACTAAGGACTTTATTACCTGAAGGAGGATGAAGCACGCTCTTCAGAAAATATTTGTACAACTGATGTTTTGACCTCATTTAGTTTCAGAATAACAGTTGCTCAAATATATGCTTGATTTTTCTAGCATATCGAGATACATGAGAGAAAAATTCATAAGTACATAAAGCTTGACTGAAAGCACGGTGAACTCCAAGATTACAACCAGTTCTCTGGGGTCCCACTGTTTACTGAGCTTTCCACTGTGCTCTGTTTCTGACTTTCTTTACTTTTGTTACTGCTAATGAAACTGTATGCCTCTACACAGTAGCGACTGTGACTGATAGAACCCCAAAAGAAGACTTAAAAATTCAATCAATTATGTAAATCCTGGGGTGTTGCTACTGTGTAGATATAATATGCAATTTATTCATTTTCCCAATGCCTATCTGCACACTTGACAGTGTAATGGCTTCTGTTCCCATTATATTAAAAAATAACCTCATAATGTTCTTATCATTTCCTAAGTGCAAGGTCTACTTCTCCGTTATAATGCCACTGGACCTCCCTATAGCTTTCAAAACTGTGGGCTGTCTCTCATTTTCACTTGTGGCCTTTTTTTTAAAAACAACTTTCTCCCCTGGTTTCAGGAATGAGCACACTACGGCCTGCTGGCCTTGCCTGTTTTTGTAAATAAGGTTTTATTCAACCATGCTCATTTATTCTGTCTCTAGCTGCTTTAGTGCTACAAAGGCAGAGTTGAGTAGTTGTTACAGAAACCATATGGCTTGCCATAAAACACCATTTGGCCCTTCAGAGAAAGCATTTGTAGACTCTGTTGAATACTATTTAATTCTCTTGGGTCTTGGTCTCTCTGTCTCTTTCTCCTTTCCTCCCTCCCTCTCCTCTTCTCTCCCTCCCCTCCTCCCTTTCACCTGCCTCTTTATCTCCTCTCTCTGCATATACCTAAATGTTAGTTTTCTACTTCAGGTTCCACTACCTACCCTCTTTTTTTCCTGCCTCTATTGGCGAGCTTCTCAGAAATTCCACACAATGCCACAATTTCTATAATTTAGTTGGTAACCCAGGAGATGAATACCAAATTCATGTTCCCAGCTATAACCTCTCCCCTAAACTTCAGTCTCATATTTGCAGCATCCTTCTCCACCCGAATGTCCAAAAGTCACTTTGAACTCAAGTCCTATTCTTCTTTCAAGTTTCAATTCATAGACCCATTACTCTCCTGGTCACCCACATTCAAAATTCTCATTTGCTTCATTTGTCTCCCTTATTTAAACCAGTTGCTAATTGTTGGTGCTTTACCCCACAATTTTTCTGGAGCCCGTTTCCTTTCTTTTCATATTGCTTTTTAATGAAAGTCTTTGACGTAATGCTTTTTATGTTCATCCCACTTAGCACTTCTCAGTAACTGAACGAATGCAGGACTTTCCTCAAAACATTCCTTGTTAGCACCTTGAATCTTCCCACCACCTAACAAATAAGGTTCAACAATCCTCAACCATTCCACAATTCATTTTTCATTTGGAACTCTGATGTGTCTTATCCCCAAAGATATGGCTATTCCCATCCACCTGCAATTCAGTCAATAAAAATTCACCCTTCCTACAGAACAATACCTGCTTCATGAACCTTTGTTTCATTTTCTAATGAAATGTAATCTCTCCTTAAAAAAAAAAATAGCCGTATTTTGTATTTGCACATTGTTATGGCATTCTTGCACTTTCCATTTTGAATTATACTTAAGCATATGCTTTTTTTACCTCATTATTCTGTCTGCTCCTTGAGAGGAGAGATCACATCAATTATACTCTATTGTGTGTAACAAAATGTAATATTTACTGATGAAGATGATGGTATAGATGCCAGTCTCTACTTAAAATGATCACAGTGGTTCTCAGCTGGCAAAAGATTCTATAATATAATGATAAACATGTCTACTTTACATTTTAAAAATTATATTATGGATTATATTCTAATATTAGCATTTAAGGGAGAAAGTCACAATTATTAAATTTCTATTACTCTTTAAAGTCTTAGATAATTATATTTTTTGTTTAAATAGGTCATGGGATGACATGGGAATAAAAACATTCATAAGTTTTATTCACTTTTTAGCCAAATTACATTGAACAAGATTTTCTTTCCTTTCAGGAAAATATTTTAAATGCTTCAACATACTTATCATTTCTCTAATATGAGTTACTGCTTAGAGAAACTGCAATAAAGAAATTCAATCATTTCAATTATAGCTTAAAAAAAATCAATGTTTGCTGAGATTATCACAACAGCTACTAGGGTTTCATTTTTCTAAAGGACCATAACTAAAACTACTTTTCTTATTTGGAAAAGGAAAATGAATACAGATTGCCAATTGTCTTGTGTTCACTGGAAGTATGTCTTAGAGCACAAAAGGCTTTCGTGATTAAAACGCATTCATAAAATTTTCCATTAATAAGTGAGCTTTCACACCACGCTTGGTGACCTCATGGAAGCCTCCAGAGTCCGCCAGGAGCCCGGAACTCCAGGAGCCCTCTGAGATAACGGCACACCACCACTTCCTGTTACCTTCCCATTCTGTCAATTCATGACAACTCTCAAAACCCTAGCCAATCAGATCCTACTGATTTATTCAAAACTGAACCCACTTTAGGCAGAGATGATTTACATTACTTAATAATGAAGTGATTTTGTGGTGAGTACATATGAGGAATGATGAGATTACCAAATTTTCACCTGTAATGCACAGAGAAGATGATTTTAGGCATTAATCTATGGTCTTTTTTATTTCACTTAGCTGGTCCTTTTGTTTTACCTGAATTTTTTTTGGTTTGTGGACTGGATAGAATTGAATCTTTCAAGAAACAGACTGAAATCTGATATAATAATTTGAAGTGCTATTCAATCACAGTGCTTTTAGGTTTATACATGAAATATTTAAGAAAGGGCAAAAAATGTACCTTGGACTTAACAATTGTTTCTATATCAGCTATGCATACTGGCATGTAAGTGGTTTATCATGGAAAGGTTCTTTGCTAGTTTAAAAGTAAAAAGGTTAAAAAAAATTGACATGAGGAACTACTGTGGCACATTTACAATTAACGTTGCTGCTGCCCTCTGCCTCTCTTTAAATAGTTTTGCTTATGTACTCCATTTATACTTACACCTGCTCAACTAAAAGTAAGTACTGATATATAATCGTGATTTAATTTGCCCTCTTAGAGAAGACACTTGGAATTCTTGAAGATATGTTCTAAAACCAACAAAAATCCTCATATTTGTGAATTATTTATACATGTTATTGGATTTCTCTACGGCTTTCAAGACTATTGGTTCTTTCACTTCATTTTCACTTCTGGCCTCTTAAAACTCTCTCTTCTCTCGGCTTCAGGAGTGGGCACGCTCGTCCCCATACCCAATAACACATTTCCATCCAGAGATACATATTTCCTGTATACATCTTCCTATCACTTTTTTTTTTTTTTTTACTTTTATGAAAGTTTTCTTTCTCGTTTGATTTACACACACACAAACACACGTTTCTCTCCAACAACTCACAAGAGTTACTATGTGGGCCACAAGCAGAGAGCACAAAGCACCACAGAGGTGGGTCCTGTAGTTGAAGAAGCTCCATCATAAACTCTCATGTGACACCCTCATGTGACTCTAACTTATAGCTTAGCAAAATACATGTAATACATCTAGGTTCCTGGTACACTTGTGAAAGCAGAAGTCTTAGATGCTCTATCTGTGAATGCCAGAGTCTACTATGCTAAAATCCTGGAGTGTGATTTGCCTTGCAGGGCAAAAGCAGTGCTAACTCTTTCCAGAGCACTGCTGGCAGCGTCCTATAGTGGGGTAAACAGCTACTCAGAAATGACCTGTTAGTATCTGTGGGCCCAGAATCAAGAATTGCTATGTGTTTCCCTGTGTTTCAATCTAGGGTGAAGAATGTGTGTGTTCAGAGGAAAATCTGCTTTGTAACACTGGATTAAAGGTCTTTCCCATATCGAGTCTATGAGTGGTATGCTTTTATAAGAAAGGACAATTCCATTAGTTTCCATCAATCCATAGGAATCATGCATTCTCTGTGTTTTTGGTTTGTTTTTATGGAGACATCATTTTGATAATTTGCTAAAAACCCCATCTTGAAATGATATACTACTGGGTCTCTGAGAAGCCAGCGAGATCCTGACCATCTGGAAATGGAATTATGACTTCCTTTGGCTTCAGGCATGACCACTGCTTTGGGGCTTATGTATCCACACCCCTTTCCTGAGCCTCTAAAGTGGTTAGGGAAGGAGCCCATACAAGCAGGTGGCGCTGCCTCCAGAAACAACTCTTGAAGAATAAGATCAAAGCTGTAATTCTGCCCTAAAGATGGGCCAGGTGAAACAAGTATTTTGAGAGCATAACTAATGGGAGAAGGCATAGAAAGCATACGCTAGTTTGTTTGTCTGTTTGTTTGTTTTGCTTTCTGAACTTTAAATTGGGTTTATACTAACTTCTTCATGAAAGCCCATCTTGGTCTGTGAAGAGAAGAGAGTTTCTGAGGAAGATAAGGGCTACAATGCAGGGTGAGATCTTGGGTGGAATGGCTGGGGTCAGTTTAGGTATTAAATAAACACAAAAGTTGGATAGCGTTTACTCTGAATATAATAATAAAGACAAACAGAATTTTTATTGGTAAAAACCACTAACATTTATGTTTGGATAATTTCTGAAATTTATAATGTGCTACTAATATGCATTCTGAACATCATCTACCCTGATTTCCTTAACCCAAACTGGCAGGTCACCTCGGTACTAAGCATTGGTTGTCCCTGAGGCCATGTTGAGATCAGAGATGCCCGGATGGCTCACTGTAATCCATGCGCATTCACATCTAATAAAGGACTTCTTATGTGTCCACCACATTCACGCTATCAATTAAATAAGTCAAGATTTCTATTCCTTTTTCTCCTTTGACTACCCCAAATCCTGAAAATTGTTTCTTTCCTTGTTTCTCACATCCAACTGCCTTGATATAAAAAACAAAATATGAAGAACCATTTAACGTATGAACTACTATTTGCTCTCTTATAAATTTGCTTTTAAAATTGAGATAAATTACCTACAGGATTTCTTTTATGTTAAGTCATTTTAAGAAATTCCAAACGTACACACAATGAACCACCTATTTATTCTCCTAAAAGATTAAAATAAAACAACACTAACATTTGCAGTATTTCTTTCAGATTATTAAAAAAGGAAAAATATCACAAAAAGAGTTGGTTCTTTGTATTTTTTTTTCTCCAATTTTGTTTCCTTCTTCCATAGTATCCTGGTGAATATCCTTTCTATGCAAGTTTTTATGCTTTAACTAGAGAGGTGTCAATGAACAACCATCAATACTTTTCTTCTTTTAAAACTATATTTAATGATATATTCTATGACATGCTTATTTTTACTTAACCTTACATTTGAGATATATTTATACTCTTTCACTTTAATTGTTGTATAGTATTTTACTTTGTGAATGGACCACCATTATTTATCTGTTCTCAGAGTGATGGGAAATTAATCATAATATCAACTGCTACACAAGCTGAAATAAGCTGCTGCAAGTTTCCTCATAGCCTACACCTTGTAATGTAATTACAGGGTATGTATATTATCAGTTTTATTAAATATTGCCAAACTGCTCCCCAAAGCAGCTGAATCAATGGACACTCTCACTAATGTACGAACATGCCCATTTCCCCATATCGTTATAAGAATACTTCCAGACTTAAATTTTTTTCTAAAGTCTAAAGTCATTTTGGCTATCTAGTCTCCAAAACACAAGAAGGATTTAGCATGCTGTAATTACCCAAAGAACATTCCCACCTTCACCATGAACTTTTTTATTATAATCTAGAATTTCGGTTCACGTTTCACTGTCAAGTTAATTAAAATTTCTTTCTTTATACAGACAGTTATCTATATTTTTAAAATCAATTCTAAGCTCATCTTTCCTTTGGGGTACTTTAACGTCTTTCGAAAAGTATATCCTTTGGTTGTTTTAGAGAATTTCTGTGAGTGGTAAGCTCTTAGTAAATATACATTTGAAATCTTAAAAAATGTTACTGTCAATTGAATTCACCTTAGCCGCGAACAAAATTCAAGGAACCCTCAGCCCTTTGAACAGACTACTGCCTTACTTTCTGGCACTAGTTGTTGCTAACAGTCTTTGTCACTCTTTAATTCCTTGGTAGATAAAACTTTGAGGTTTTCTTCATGAATCATACTTGACAATTTCATTGCTGTGTCTCAATGTGGATTTATTTACATTTATTTGTTTACAGTCTAAGATACATGACTTCCCTTAATTTTCCAAAATTCCCAGACATTTCTCTGAATATTGTATTCTATCTACTCTTATTTTATAGAAGTCATTTTAGATAAATTTGGCACACTTCAATGATGTCTTAACTTTTCTTTCATGTTTTTGTCAACTTTTTACCTTTGCATTGTTTTCTAGGTGGCATTCTCAATATGACCTTTTAATTCATATATTCTTCCACTGAACTTTCTCAACATGTTTCAGTTACCAAAACAAGAGCTATCCTATATTTATTCTTTTCCTTCATCTTTGACATCTATTTGGGCAATAAGTTCCATACATCAGATTTCCATTCATACTGTCTCTGCACAGGCCTTTAGGAATTCTCATTTGGCTTTCTAAAATAGCCCTTTATTTTCACTACATTCGGTCCTTCATGCACAGATTTGAACGTTACCATGTTAATCCTAACTACCTTCAAGCTTTCTGTGTCTCCCTGTAGCATTCAGTAAATATAGACTCCTTAGCATGCAAGGCCTATGATAACCAGATCCATGAATACCCCTGGAGCCTCATTTCCATTTCTTATGAACACCCTTCATTTCAACAACACCAACCTAACTACCTGTATAATCTACTGCCTACCAGTATATACTATGCTCTTTCATATTCCTAGGGCTCTGCATCTTTTTTTTTTTTAATTGCCTTTCCTTCCTCATTTCTACAGGGACAATGCAACTAACACTTCCCTCTGAGAAACGCCCCTCCCAACCACTGAGCTCAGTGCTCCTTCCTTTGTACTATACCTCTGTGCATCTAAGCATATCTGTATTACAGAACTCTTCTCACTGTAGTTGTTTTGTCTCCTTTATTCACCCAACTATGAGCTTCTTCTGGGCATTGTCTGTGCACAGATCATGTGGCTGAATCATAAATGTGTATTAATCAAATAAGTGAATGGAAAGAAATACACTGGAAAATTCCTGGGTGAGACAAATGGTTAAAAAAAATTGTGCTTAAAGATTTTTTTTAAAAAAACAATATTTTAACCTGGCAGTGCAAATTTTATTTAGTTTTGATACAATAAGAAAGGAAGGAAATAAACTGATGCTATAATCACCATGTTTTTTTAAATAAACATGAAGAATTTTTTCCATTTAAATGGTACAATATAAGAAATAAAATTCAAGAAGTTTATAAAAAGTCAATGATTTCATTTAGTTTATAACCTTAATAGTTTCTAGGTGCTGTTATTTTTTAACATGAATATACTACATCTCTGGGTGTGTTCATGTGTTTGTTTATACATGAATAAATAAGGTACAATACTAAGCTCTTCTTTGAGCATCTTCTGTCATGCCTAGATATGAGATGGCCACTACATCCGGCACCTTACAAATATGCAAGGCCTTTCTAAAGAAACTACCCACTGGCTGAACAGTAATAATATGGCTGATATTTCTTATATCTTTCTGGAATAAAGTAGGGAATAAATATAATGTTAATGAGTAGAGTCTGAATTTATGACAGCTTACTCTTGTGGTTAGTAGGGATGATTCTATACTCAATGTTAATCAGAATTAAAAATACAGAGCACAATGCTAGAAAATAGCTATAAACCATTGAGTGGCTTACTTAGACCTGTAAACCGAAAAAAGTTATAATCTTCCACTTAAATCAGATCATCAACAATTATGTAGTTAAAAACAGTTTGAGTTATAGTTGAAAGGGGGGTTACTTTTAAATGAGGGGCTTATTATGGTTATTAACATAACAAATGATCACATTGGCCAAGGAAGGAAAGAAACAGGCCTCTTAACAGCTGTCCTAGTCGCAAGGTGGATAATCAGATAATAAAACACATAACTTGAGGTTATACTACCTTGATTAGTGTAGATTATACCAATGGGCACAGTGATGCCACTAAACACTCCATTGCCAGTTATTGTTCATTTGTTAGATGATAAATGGATTATGTTCCATTATAATCACGACTTTGAGAATGTGTTGGAAAATATTTGCTACCATATATCATGGTACCAGTCAATATTGGGCAGCATACAAAGTATTTCACTCTTTGATAAACTTAATACAATAGTAAGAGAACTAGAAAAACATAGAAAACATACTATATAAGACTCTAAAGAGAAACTGAAACAAAACTGGGAAATGTCAGATCTTACAATGAAGCTATTCTCTGTAACCAAACACTCATTTTATGGAATTTACTTTCCAATTTTGAAGAAGGCATTTCAGAACATCTGCTTATATAAGCTAGGATAATTCTAAAACTGTAATGTTATAATGATTATTAGCTATTGGCTAGTGCTCAGAATTTTATTGAACTCATTAATCTAAGAAAAATAAATATAATTACAACAGTAATAATAAATGCTGGCTGTATTTTTATTTTGTGGTTTCCTCTTGTGTTTTTTAGAAAATAATTACCACCAGAACTGAACAGCCACGTCTGTTGTATATGTTATATATGTCTGTTTAACCAATTTCCTGCTCAAGAGAGCTCCAGGCAGGGACCAGATATGTCTAAACGTGACACAGATGTCGATCTCTGAAACTCAGTGAACCACACTTTGACAAAATTTCCCTACACTTAGAAATGCTAACCTACAGCTTGAGGCCGTTTTTAATACTGCAAGATGCTGGAGAAATGGAAATACATAACATGGTACCATAATGCCAATATTTAGCAACATGGAAATACTTCATGCAATTCGTGTGTGTGTGTGTGTGTGTGTGTGTATACATATATAATATATGTGCACATACACACACTTGCTTTTATATATATATTTCATATATAACAAATTTTAAATCTTCACAAAAAATAAAATTTAAAAATATGATGTACCTAATTTAAGGAAATATTGAACTAGGCTATTTAATATTGACAAATTCTCTAGATAACTAAGGCATACTTTTTAAGCATCAAGCCCAAGTATAACAAAATGGCTTTAGAGCATTAAAGAGTTTTGATTTTATTCAAGGCTCTACTACTAAAATAAGCTGTGACCTCATAAGGAGTAGAGGAAGTCTCAGTTTTCTTATCTGTAAAAGGCAGGCAGTAATGCCTCTACACTGGCTATGTAAGATTTAAAGATAACGTACATAAAGCACGAACAATATATAAGCATTCAATAAAGGTTAGTTATTGAAATGATTTTTAATAAATATCTTTATTAGACTGATTGCATACTTTGTTGCTTACCTCAGACTGATGATAATTTGGCCTTTCTTTCATTACTAATGGCTAGAATTTCAAAGGCAATTATTATGCTGTAATAAAGTATCATCTTCAAGGACTAAAGGGCTGTGTAAGCCTACTTACTCCAACCGTGAAAGGCCTCGCTGTGATTTTTCGAGTTCTTATTTTAAGAATAACTTTGACACCTCCTTTGTTGGCTGCCACGTTTTGCCCTCAGTGTACCTACAGATAAAGGGATTTTCCTAATTTCGGCAGGGAGTTGGCATGTGAGAATCTCAGGAAATCAAGTAGATCAAGTACCTGTAGAATGGTAATACAAAAATCAGTAGATTTATTTCTTTTGCTAAGGAAAACGACAGAATGCAAAATGCTACAAAATTTTTGTGGCTATTGGGAATACATAAAAAACCTACTAAGAAACATTTTAAGGGATCTGAGTAATAAAAATACAAATTGAGAACTATTGCTCTCATTTATTTTTCCTTGGCAAATTTTTACTCATTATTTTATCTCTATACACAGCTTGAAAATCTTATTTGCCAAGAATATAAGAATCATATCTCAACTAAGAGTTAAAAGGCATTTGCTTCTAGAGAAGGAGGATCTCAGCTCCTCTCTTACAAATAATTCATAGTGTATATCATACATGTCATATATGTTTTATATCCTATGCAAAGTGTGTGTGTATGTGAGTGCATTAGAGCCTAGAATTTGGTAAAACTACACTACTCTTCATTCTTTAGGTACCCTTCATTCTTTACCCTTATATTTCACTCTTTTCCTGGTCTGGAATACTTCTACCTACTCTGAGTGGCAAAGCCTTATGCTTCTTTAACTTTCACCTCAAATGCCACCCACTCTACCTTCATTATAACATATGACTTCCTCCAGAGTCTAATTCATGTTCTTTGGGGATTTATAACCTAGGTCTCCAGAAGGCTGCCTCAGCTTTAAAGGGCTCTGAGTTTACAGGACTGATTTAAAACATCTACTCCTGATAAAGGCCACACCAGGGATTATTAGGGAGCCCTTGGCTGTAGAGCAGAAGAGACAAAAATGCAATCATGAAATCGACAATTCTTTCTAAACAGAAGAACTGAAACAAATCAGACGCAGTTGTTTTAGGTTTCTGCTTGGGTTAATATACCTTTAAGATCGGAGACCTGTGGAAGGAAACCAAATCACTGTCTTATGGCTGCAACAAATGGACCCACCACAGTAAATATGTCATTCATTCTTCCTCACGGCATAGTGCAAATAAAAGTAGCATTTTCCTTCTACTTAAGGTTCATAAGATGAAATTTATGTTTTTAAAATGCACTGCAAACACCAAAAACTGACTGTATCATTATCAGCTTTTAAATCAAAACAGCTTGCTATCTGGTAAGGACACAAGAACTGGTCGATTTATTTCATAAAACTTTATGTAGAAAGAGACAGTGTCTATGAACTTAATGGAGAGAATATAGAGTCTGGAGGGGTAATTCATATTATAATTTATAGAAGGATTATCCACACTGTACAGTTTTCAGATTTTATTGAGATTTTATGGAACTACGGTGCTGACACAGTTGACTGTGGTGGGGTAGGAGTATAATTTGTTTCACCCTGACTGGGGAATTAAATTGGCATTACTATTATGGAAAGAACCTAGCAAACTCTATTAATTGCCTAGATCCAATCAAAACCATTATTCATTTTGGTTTCACAGGTAAAATAATTTACCTGAGACTAAAAGAATAATAACTGACTATAATTTCCATACAGCAATATTTTTTTGATTAGACCATTTGGAAGCCATGAGTATTTTTCACTCACAGGGGTTCAAGCAGAAACTATTAAAACCTAAATCATATGAAACATCTATAACGTACTATAAAATATTATTCTTTAATGTTAAGTGCTATGAAATAAACTTGGGAAACATCAGAAACAATATACTCAAGAATACCATAGAATTACAGATAGCCCATTGATATAAAATAGTAATAGCTTGGGGAGTGCTATTCATTCATTCTGCAAACACTTATTGTTTATTGTGTGCCAGACACTGAAAAAGGAAGTAAGACAATGATATAGATATCAGTATAATATAATTATACATAATAGATTTGAGCCAAATATATCGAGCCAAGATGTTATAAACACACACACTCATATGTATGAAATAAACTGGTTTACAATTTGGTTTATAACTTTTCTAGAAAAGAATACATCTGAATGAGGTCTTTTGCCAGAAAAAGAAAAGGCCTTCCAGGAAAAGGAAACCTCATGATAAAAGCAGAGTTGTCATCATGAAAGTCCGTGGAAGTGCTGGCTGGAATAGGAGATCTCTGGTGGCATGGCAACAAAGTGGGGTGGAGCAGGGGTAGGAGCCCAGCTGCAAGGATGTGAGGAGCCCTGCTGGTACTCATGTCATGTTGTTGCTTCCTCCCTTTCACCGTACAAGGGAAGATTCCCTTTATGGTTAGGGTTTAGGATTATAGACTATTATTAGTCATACCATTCCTGGGCATCTCACACACTGTACCTACACAGATAAATCCTTTGTTCATTCATCTCTTCATTAAATAAATAAATAACTGAGCATTTACTAGTGTCAGGGACAATGCAATGTGTTGAGAAAACAGTAGCTAATGAGGCTTAGATGAATTTTGGGAAACACCAACCTTTTTATCTTAGGAGTGAGGTTCTATAACAATATATACCATGTTATATGAGCAGTTTTTGTCAACAAGAGGAGCTTATTCTTACTGTAGGTCACCCAAGTCCTGCTAGGTACCAAGAAACCTATATACCATGGGATTACCTTTCTAATTCTACTCTGTTTCTACTGAAAATTTCCTAAGTCCCAAGCTATTGAAAAGACAGTTCTCTGATGAATTCTCCAGGGGCTATTCCTGGTTATCTCAGTTTCATCAATTTCTCCTATTTTTTGTCTTCCTGAGTCCTTGCTCTCCCAAGACATAACTCTTTCTTTTATTTTTTCTCTATAACATCAACAAAACTTGTTAATAGCTCAAAGGTTGGCATATACATGCTTCTATTTATTCCAACAAACAGAATCCATAGTTATAAAAATAAAATAAAATAAAGTCAGTACAGATACACAGAAAGTAGCATTTTATTTCTACTAAACAGAAGTCCTATACAAATGTGCAGGATGGGAATTGGGACAAGGAGGTAAAAGTAAGTGATGTTTTTCTTTTCTGGACCAAGTTAATAGTTGTGTGTGTGATTTTTGTTTGTTCATCATTTCATATATTAGAACTCTAAAACACAGTAGAAAAATTAGGTTTCAAATTCAGTTTCAAGTTTTATTTTAAAAAAGGGCATATTCACTGCACTCCCTGACAATTCTAAGCTAACTGGGTATATATGGGAACAATTATAGAATAAACAACTAGACTATAGAGTTCTTTCTTTGACTACTCTCAGTTCACACTGTTTTAAAACTCTACCACTAGATGGCAGTACAAAGACTGTAATTTTCAATACAGATTACTTAGTTCCATAATATATCACTTTGGGATAGGTGATTTGGGATAGGTGAACAGAGAAAAGAATCAGATTCAAGAAAAGGTAGAATGGTGAAGGGTAAAAGGAGATTGAGAAGGACAACTGGGAGAAAGAAGAAGGTAGGGAAATGGAGGGGAGATGGAAAGTGACAGGACAGAGAAAAAGAATATGGAATAACCAAGGTTATTTGAAAGGAAGGTGAAGAAAGGAGAAAAAGGAGAGGAAAGGGGCTGAGTTAAAGGTGAGAGAATTCCAGTGTGATCTCTTTCAAACTTCTGGACAGGAACCACAGTAAAACAAAATATATTTCAATATAACTCAGCTTGTGCGCGTGCTCATACTCTCTGTCTGTCTCTTTCTGTCTGTCTGTCTGTCTGTCTGTCTCAAGCACAGTCATGGTACCACATTTGCATTATGTAAATAGGTTGAACAAAAGTTCCATGATATAATACTTATTTGGGTGATACTATCAGATATTTTAAAATCTATTTCATTCTATTGAATTTCTTTAAAAATGCTAATTATGAGCTACTGAATTGATTTCAAGATTTACCAACAGAAAAATGACCCACACTGTGAACAATAATTGTTTTAGTATATTGTAAACCGGAGCTCACTTTTGAGAGGAGTTATTTTAAAAATCATCACAGCTTGGAGGAGTAGACATTCCAGGCCATATAATCAGCCATAAAACTTCGTTAAATAAATGAACTAATTAATGGAAGAAAAAAGATGGTGAAGCCACCTGGTCATGAAAAACACATACAACTGGCCAATGATCAAAGTAGCATTCCCTCCATATAAAGGTGGTTGGAGGAAAAATAGAGCATGTGATTATTACTCTGTAAATTAGAACCTGTTCTTTTACTTATTAGATAAACAAATATAAAATTGTTCTTTTCTAAAGAACACAAAACAGTATATCACTTAATCAAATTCTCCATTACCAATGGAAAATAGGCAGGGAAAAAGAACTGAGAAAATATTAACAGTTTAGAATAGAAAAAGAATTATTACTAAGGGAATAAAAAAAAATCAGGAACAGAAACCACAGCCATGGAGTCATAAATAATTAAAAAGCCAATAAAACCAGTGCTGGCAATGATTTTAAGACCAAGTTTCCCTCTTTGATTTTACAGTCTTCCTTCTTTCACTTGTTTCTTCCAGGTATTAAGAGTTATTGGGTAAAATGCCCATTTTCTAAATATATATGTGTATACATCTCCAACACTGCAAAGTTTCTTGCAGTGAGTATATATGTCCAAACATCATCAAAATAATCCTATAAATATCTGTAACCTAATACATAAAATAGGAATTTCCTTGTAGCATAACAGCCCCTTTACTATTTGAAAGTAGAGGCTTTACATTTAAGTAGAACACTATTTCAGGAGAGGAAAAATTTAGTCTTACTAAATGAAACTACTAAGGAAACAAAAAAAATTATATTTCAAAATCCAATATGTAATGTTCGATATATTAAATATTATCAGAGAAATTATTCAGGTGTGGTGAAAATGTAGAGACTACATTATAATACTATACTAGTTACACATCTCATTTAAGCACATATTTAAGAAAAATTATATCTTTTTATTGTAAGAGAAACTTGTCCTAAGTTTAAAGGGTATGCTAGGTGTCACTTTCTAACAGAGTGAACACAAAGCCCATTCCGATAACCTCCTGCTTTAGCTACTTTATCTAATAAATAGATATGTCTCTTGTCCATATCTTCATATCCTTAAGTAATATCTACTTCTGAACGAAGGATCACCTGTCAGTGTGGATCCCCTCTGTGTCCATACTTTTCCTTTTGCCTTTGTTCTTTTATTTACTATTCACATCTGTGGGGGAAAAGCCAATCAAACTTATTCCTTGACATTTTATAGTTTCCAAGGAGCTTAACCTAGTGTTTTCTCTTTTCAGCTAATTTCCTTAGAAAAACACAGGCAATTTCTGCCTCTTCTCTGAGCCTGTTATTATCAAATTTTAGAACTAACCCAATCTATTCCAGAGGAAGCATAAGAATCAGCAGATTGTAGGTATTTTGGATAAACGAATGAGAGCATAAGAAGCCAATTTTTTGATGGGCTCTAGTTAATGTCTGTGCATGTCCAGAAGTGAAAAATACAGATAAGTTTCTACTCCGTGTTGAAAACCAGGTAAAAATAAACAAAAAATGATCAATATATCTATAAAAAAATAAAATTTTCTGAATTATTTAAAATTCAGTTTTTCATAAATATTGGCTGACTTGCTTTCTCACTATTTAACAAGTTCCTATCATTGTTCTAAAATGAGAGAAGTGAAATACTCAAGTCCTATCAAAGTCTACATCTAAAAACAATAAACCAAAAGTTAGTCTTTCCAGTCTCACTTCCCAATAAACGACATTAAAAAATTTAAAAACTTAACTAGATAATTTGTTGTTAAACAACATCAAATCCAGAATTAAAATATGAATCTACATCTAGTAGCTATCATACTTAAGCCTAAGTAGAAGAATACATTTACCAAAGGAAGCTGTGGTAGTTCACTCACTCAAAAAGCAAAGACAAGCATAGACATAAGCATAGGTCAGCTGCCCTGGACTATTCTGGTCATATGGACAGATGATACCAGGACTCCACGCAATGGTGAACTAAAAGAGGACAGTCATGTGTAAGGTAGACAGAAGAGGTGAGCTGTGACAAAATGAACTGTGGCCTGAAATAAGACATTATTAACAACAAGTGGGAAAGCTAACAGCAGAAGAAAATTGGTAAAACTAAGAGGGTTTGAGATGGGAGAGTTTCATGGGAGCAAAACCATTGGATTCAATGGTCGGGAGCCACAGCCATATCCTCCCACCATCCTCCCTCCCTCTGCAGCAATCACTGCGATGGCCATATTTCCTTTCACGAATATAAACAGCAAAGGACTAAAAATACACTTGTGGCTTCTTCCTGTAGGCTGCTGAGAAAAGCAACAGCCTGTAGGAAGAAAATGGGGTGTGAGTATTTCAAATCTGCCCATGGCCATATCCCTTTGAAACTCCTGAAGGAGTGCTATGAAAACAAGGTATATTTTTGGAAGATTCTTCACTTCATTTAAATATAATAAGAAAACAAGACTCTTTTAAAGAAGATGACCAAAGAAATCACATGCCAAATGGGGTCGTTTCCTAACAGCAGTATCAACATGCTTTTGTCAGATATTTTGGGAAAAAAGTAATTTAAACTCATGGATCTAATTACATAAATGTTTTAAGTTAAGAAGAATGCACTTAAGGTCCATAATAATTATTTTTTCAAGTATGACACCATTTTAATAAAAAATCTGAATGCTATCAATCTTTCGTAAAATTCTGGTAGACTGGGCTGCTAGGATGGCATATTCATGAAAGAAAGTGCGGCTGGATAGGAAACTGAAGCTGACCTCTTCTCTTCCCTCAGCGGAATCTATTTTATTCCAGTCACGTGACAGGTCCGGTTAGCTAAGGAGACAACAATAACGGGGAATGGTGGAGAAATAACAGACCATCTACATAAACTAATAAAGAAGAATGGGATCGTGGTCAAGGAAGAAAACTGGGCAACAACGAAAAACACCCACCTGGCTGCACCAGGCTTTCCAGCTCAGACTGTTCCCAAATCACCAATCACACCCTGGCTCAAGCCACATCCTAGGCATCAAGGTGACGACACCTATTCCTCCAGCTTAGGAAGAAAGGACTCACTGAGGTACGGAAGGGAGGAGATAAGGCTTTTTAGCTCTTTTAGTTGCATTTTCATAGACTGGTTATGGTATGACCTTTAAGTATTTTGAATTTTTTAAATGTCATATTTATTAATACTCAAATGTAAGAAATGTCTTTTAATGACAAATACACATTAACTTGGGTTAATCTTTTGTTGTGAATGAATTCTATATATTCTACTAGGTGAGGTATGAGAAATGTTCATTCTTATATTTACATTAATTCTGCTATCATTTTTATAACTTTCAATGGAACCCAAATTTTACTGAACATTATTTGTTTGTCTAGACTTGCAGTCTCTCCTCACACTTCCCATCAGAACACAAACTCACTTCAGTCAGCCCTTTGTCCCCACCGCTCCACTGACACTGTGTCACCGATGAACTCTGCCTTTGCCAAATGCCCAATTCTCAGTCCTCATTTTATTTGTCCCTCAACAGCTTTCGATACAACTGATAACTCTCTTCTTAAAACACTCGCTTCACCCTTATTTTCTTTAACACTCTTCCTCTTACCTCCCTAGCAGATGAAATGGAAGGATGGATGGATGGATGGGAGGGACAAAGGGAGGGAGGGAGGGGGAAGGGGAATCCTAAACACCCCAGTCTTCCATCAAGGCAATAACAAATCAAGAACAACCTTGCTTTTGATTTTAGACCCTAACGTTTTCTGCTAATAAGTATCTATAAAAATTAATTAATATTTCCTGGGAAATCTACCAAAAACTTCCTTAGTCTGGACTGAAATTTCTTTGTTAAGGTAAAATCCTCTCTTCGGGGTCTTGTTTAGAAGTAACATGGCCCAGGTTATGTAGTAACGAAATCGCGCCGGACCAGTCCACTGGCTGCTGCCTCCACATGGAGAGCCTCCTACCTCTCAGCACTGCCACTCTGGGGTCCATCTGCTACTCTGCCCTTTTGGTATTAAGCAGAAAAATGTCTCCCTCCAGAGACCTTATTTGACATCTTCCCTCTCACAGATCTAGTCTCAATGTGCTTGTTTATGGTACCTTCCAGAAGATCAGGTCATCTTTCATCATGTCGCATATCACATTCAAGGCCCAACTGAGAGATGTTGGTGCCTTGGGCTAGCTAACAACTTGTCTTTTCTTTAGGCCAATATTCTTTAAATATTTGGATGAACTGAGATTCTACCCTGTTTTCACATCCTTCCGTTATCAGTCAACACACCCGTGTGGCAGTGTTACCCTATCACACTCCTAAACCCTAACTGCCCCTTTTCTGAGCATCACAGTAAAAACATTTCTTCTGACCATATATAACATCCCCATGAAAATACTTCTGTCAAATACAACTTTCTCTATCTGCAAATATAATTAAAATCTCTGCCCTGGGCAAATCCATGGCTGGTCTATGCTTTAATCCAACTCTGTTCGCTATTACCAGTTAACTGCATGTTTTTTTTGTTGTTGTTTAATAGACTGTAAGCACTCAGATAGAAACAGAATCTGTTTTGTTCAACACTGTATCCCTGGTACCAGGAAAATGCCTGATACATGATAGATGCTCAATAAATACTTGAATGGATAAATTATTCAATTCATATGATACATTATCTTAGATGTAGATGTGTACATTTACAGTCATTCATGTAATGTGACATCCGGCAATCTATTTCTCTATCATAGACCAGATATGTTATATCGACTTTAAAAGTAATTTGCAGCAATCATCTACATTTATATGAATTAGTTTTATATTTTTATTACTAGCATTTAAAAGATCCAACTCCCTTATTATATTTTCTTTTGTTCATCCATACCAGATATACAAGTCCTAAACAGAAATAAAAATAGGGGCTCCCTTTATCACTCAGCCATTCCACTGTTGGCCTAGTGCCTAGCTGTATATGTGTAAAATAAAGGCTGGATAATTACCGAAATGCCCTTTCCTTTATTCATTTTGTGAGGTAAGCAGGCCTCTTCCATTAGACACTTTACGAGCACCTAATTAATCAGTTAAATAATAAAAAATCTTATAAAATGTTATAGCATTATCTGTAGAATATGGTGATTATAAAAACAATATAAACTAATAAAAACAGAAAATATGGGATGTTTCCAATTTCTTAAACTAAACTTTTATCCCTTATAATCTATTATAGTAATAACTTTGAGAGGCATTTCTATACCAGCTTCTTAGGAGCAGTTTTTCATTTTTAAATTTAATAATTTTTTTTCTCCTCCAACTTTCTATTTTTATAAGGGAAAAAATTTCTGGACATTATGGCTTCACACATTTTCAGAGGGAGATAACAGTGATAAATAATTGCAAAAATTTATGGATAGTTGATCAATGCTAGACATTTACACATAAACTCTTAATCTTCCCAATAATCTTCAAAGACAGATGTTCTTAATCCCATTGATCACTGAAGAAAATGAAGATTAGTGAGATTAAATAGCTTTCCTAAGTCCAAAGCTGTAAGTGAGAGAACTACAATTCTAACTCATACATTCTTGATCCTAAATCTCAGGCTCTGAACGTCCAAATCATGGTCCAGTGTGTTTAAAATTATATAAATGTGTAATTTATATAATTATATAATTAATATGAGAAAACTATTGAGTAAAAAACACTGCATGTTACTAACAAATATACTCATGCCTGAGTTTTAATAAAATTCTTCTGCAAAGAAATATTTCCCAGAAAATTGGCAATATACTTTATACATTACACACTTTAAATAAAAATCTTTCCCATAAAAACAATAATGGCAAATAGGAGGTATCTCTTTTTTCTTCATTAGTGCATCAAAATTGTAAAAAAAAAAAAAAAAAAAAAAGTCAGTAACAATGTTAAAATCCTTATCTATCAACTTCATGATAAAAACAATATTTCCATTATACGGTATATTCTATACTATACACATGTACACACATATAAAATAACGTGATATGCAAGGTTATGTTTTCGGTATTTGTTAATTCCTGATTCTTAAAAAAATATAAAAACATCTATAATTATAGGAGAAAATAAATACCTGAGGTATCCTTCAGTTATGTTATTATTCAAATCTAAAAGCTCTTTTTAATCAGAAGTATTAGTAATATCAAAGAAGTAAATATCAGCTCAAGTGAAATCACAAAAAGGCTCCCTACTCCTTCTTTTTCTTCTTTCTGTTCATGAAGAGGGTGGTGGGATCGAGTTCTGGGCCTTTGCCCAGGACAGCACACTCTCAGAGAGAGAGTAGGTGTCAGGAAGTAAGCACAGAGTCTCTGCACCTCAAGACTGCAGTCTAAAATATCTGACTGCTGTGAGTCAAGAGATTTTTCACTTGGGAAAACTGAGAAGGTGAAATTTATTTCATGTGTATGAAGAAACTGATAGCACTACTCATAAGCAATAACCTGACAAAGATGAATGCATAGTTTTGTAGTATATGTTTGCAAAATTTTCTCTAAGTTCACAATCAAATGTTATTCTTATGCATTGAAGCCTATCTTATACAAGAACCAAACAACCATGTTTATTAGCCTTTTATGAGAAGTGTTTTATGTATTCATTAGTCATAGTTTAATTATAGGCCTCAGTCAAAGCAAAAAAATACAACATAAAATCCTAATCCATTATCATTTCTAGGTTCTGAAGACAAAATACATACGTAAGTATTCAGTTTAAAGGAAATGAATCAATGATCATGGGCATTTTACATTTCTATAGAAGGGGGGCTTATTTTTATTTTTTTTAGGCGAGGCAACCCTTGGTTGACCTCACAGATTACAAGGACCTTGTCAGTTTACAATCTCTTATTTTTTAATTTAATTTAATTTTATTTTTATGCCTACAGCACCTGGTCTTCCTAGGTGGTCTCCCATCCAAGTACTAACCAGGCCCAACCCTGCTTAGCTTCCGAGATCAGATGGGATCAGGCTTGTTCAGGGTAGCATGGCCATAGACAGAAGGGTGGCTTATTTTTTAGGTTTATGGGGAAAAAAAATTAACATCTTAATGCTATTACAAGCCCTTTCCAGTAAAAATTGGAAACTAAAAAGAACTTAGAAGTAGATAAATAACTTCATGATCAGCTGCAAACTATCATATATAATTAATTAACTAGGTATTATTAAATACAGTCATGTAGCAAAGTATCTTCCTGCCTTTTAAACCCTAAAGGAATATCAATATTACATGTTGAAATATTTCCATCATACTGAACCATCCTACTATTTAAAATTATAACAATTTAGACTTATATGAAGATAAGAACTCAGCTACATGATACTTTTGTAGCCAAACACCTAACTTTAAGATTATTTTAACGACAGTTTAATTTACAAGTTACTCAAAAGTGAATGACCAGTTTCCAAGCATTACAACTTCATGGCATTCTTAAATTGTCATCCAAATAAGCTCCAATCTGAACACTGCAGAAGAAACACCCTGATTCAATTTTTAAAAATTTCAAAATGGATCATTTCTATGGGGGATCTATGCGTTTATACTTCACAAGCTGCAGAGACTGTCCTTCCTATCTGGGTATTTGAAAGTAAACACTTTTTTTGCAAATTTAGGTATCTGAATTTGGACATTAAATGTCTTGATGCATAAAAATATAGAATAAGCAATACTGAATCATATACCTACATAAATCTAAGATTAGTTGCTACTAAAACTGTGTTTTACTCAATGGCTAACCAACTAGTGTCACGCACAGAACTTGTTTGGATGTCCTGTATATGCATACCACTTAGGGTTCACTCACTGAATAAAGGAATAGTTACCTGCAGTGCTGAAATAAACCAAGGCTTTGCCTGTGTCCCTTACCTTTGCCATGACTTCTCCCATCCTCCAAAAGCGGCACTACGATAGTGTTGTTCACATTTCCAGGTGACCGAACGGCTGTGTACACCACAGGCACCGACTGTACCACCACAGGGATTCGGTGAACGTGACTCAGTTTGTTAGACTGTAAATTCATGGGACTTGAAGGTGGTACAGGATGGATAATGTGCAAAAACTGCTGGCCTCCCACACCAGATGCAGAGGCAACAAGGGGCCCTGGAGTTAATACTGTTGACGAAGATGATGCTGAAGATACTGATGTAATAACAGTTGGTGATGAGGCTGGACGACTAGAAGACGAAGAAGATGTTGAAGTTGAAGAAGGCGAGGAGGCAGATGCTGTCATGGAAACTGGGGAGGATGAAACAGCTGTGGGGGATGTCCTGGCTTTGTTGATTGACAAGTCCACTGGCTCAGTTTGTGTTTGGAAGTGATCTACAGATAATGAGTCTTCCGGGGGTTCCCCTTTCACATTATTTAGCAACAGGGGAACGGCTTCCATATCGGGGTAGTTGTGGACGTTTGGAGACTGTGGGGAGAAAAATGGAACACCTATTTACCTCTGTTAATTACACATTTTAATAGATGCAAGATTTATTATTAGAATGCTTATTAATTTTTCTCTTATTGCTAAGGGACATAAATTTGTTCCCTAAATATCTGAAAAACTGCTCTGTGACAGTCATCATGATTAAAGTTGAGAGTGCAAAAGTACAAAACAGAGTAAAACAAGACCTCTGCTATAAAGACATTTTCATCTTATCGGGAGAGACAGGCACAATTGTTAAAATCCAAGGAAGTGCTCTATGGAAGGGAAAAGAGGCCACAGGAACCTAAAAATTATGAGCAGTTTTACATAAAATCTTTTAAAAGACAAGTTCAGTATGCAAAGCATTATCTACTTAAAACTGTATAAATACAACCTACTTAATTAAAAACACTCATTTTGTTGGTTTGACCCATATTGCATTTACGAGTCTCAATTTCCTCAGTTATAAAATAATGGGAATTTTGATTAGATAATCTTAAACATCCTTTCCAGCTCTAGAATTCTACAATTTCATAATCTAAGCCTTATTCAACACTATCATAATCTGGAAACATAATATTACCTGGCAACAGTACTGGGAAAACTTTCACATTTAGTGCAAGAGTTACCATAACATCCTCAAGAGCATTAAAAAAGGGCACAAAGTTCTCCAACTTCTCACACCCGATTACCACATTATTAAATATAATTCATTTCTAACAATTGGATAATAACTTAACTCTTAGTGATAATAACTTTTTTTCTCAAAATAATATACAGAACATTTACAATGTGCCTTTCAGAGAATAATTTTAGCAAAAATTTATTCTGGAAGTTTTAAATTGTCTATGACTGTTTTGTTTAATCTAAGCTAATGATAATAACTGTCTAAGTTCATTATCATTCTTTTAAGTTTTAATGAGCAAAATTTAATAATAATAATAAAAATGATAATGATAATAATCCAAATTTCAACACAGACTAATGGGTTTGGCATTTTATTACTGGGCATGAATATAACTTATTCTTATACTTATACACTCATAAATTCAACAACTATTTAGTGCATGCTTACTGCTGGGGCCCATAATGGCCCACAAGTTCTATTAGCATGTGTCAGTCTAGCCTTAACAGAGAGAATTAGACTCTAACAGATCATTTTGATTATATCTATCTTTTTTTTTTTCTAGGCGAGGCAACCCTTGGTTGACCTCAGAGATTGCACAGACCTTGTAAACTTGTGATCCCTTAATTTAAGAAATTTTTTTACACCTACAGCACCTGGTCTCCCCATGTGGTCTCCCATCCAAATACTAACCAGGCCCGACCCTGATTAGCTTCCAAGATCAGACGGGATCGGGCTTGTTCAGGGTAGCATGGCTGTAGACTCATTTTGGTTATATCTAATTTGACAAAGCTAACATAGACATTATTGTTCTAGTATATGAAAACCAAAAACTTTTTCTCAGTTTCATTATAAGAACAATGGCTAAAATTATATTAAATTGTTCTATTTCATTCTTTGTTTAATGAAAGATTTTGGTTTGCTATTCTCCCAAAACTTGAGCATACACTTAAAGGAAGAAAATGAGTTCCTTCAAACCTTTCTATATAAAATATAAATTATAGCTCCATTCAAAACATACATAGGCAAAAGTGTAATGAAATTTTATTCTGCAACAATGAGAAAAAAAGAAAATAAGTCAACAATGGTACCAGACAGATCAAGGAAAAAGAGAAATGACTTGATGTTTTATTGTTTTGTTTTTGTTTTTGTATTTCTTCTAAACTAACATAATTACTGACTTATAAAAAAATAAAAATTAGAAAATATAAAAATGAATCATCCAAAATATTTACTGCATGAATTCTAAATAACAAGATTTCATTTTATATACTGAAATTGAGAAGTAATTTTTTAATCTTCTCAGACATTAAGAAACAAAGTTAAAGAATCACCATAAACTGAACTACTTTTAGAGAAAGCTGTTAGCACTGCGCAGTCTTATAACTAGAACAGTTTTCAGTTGGATCTCAGCATTATCATGTAATTTCTTTGTACAATACTACAAGATGTTTCTTTTCTTTTTTTTTAAATTAATTATTTAATTAATTTTTTATGGTGACACTGGTTAACGAAATTCAGTAAGTTTCAGCTATATACTAACAGTAAGGTATATATATGTTTACACTGTGTGTTTACTTCCCATAGTTAGCTTTCTTTCTGTTATCACATATTTGACCCCCTTTACCCTGTCTACCTCTCTCTTCCCCCCTTCCCCCTCCCCTCTGGTAACCACTAGTCTATGTCCATGACCACGAGTCTCTGTTTGTCTTGTTAATTTCTTGCTTTTAGGTTTATATCCCACATATAAGTGATATCACGGGATTTTCAACTTTTTCTGTCCGGCTTATTTTGCTTAGCACGATTATCTCAAGGGCTATCCATGAAGATGTTTCCTAATAGCACGTTATTATATCCATACAGAAATTCGCACATGTTACCAAACACTAACTTCAAATATATTCCTGATTTATTTCTCTTTTTACTGTTATTATATCCGAAATTCTAATTTGGAAATAGTGACCATTTCCTGCAAATTTTTCTCCCCCAACTTCTTAGACATAAGGTTTCTACACAGATTTACAAACCAAGGGCTTAGATATAATTCATCATTGTAGAAACATTTTACAATATAAACGAAAGACTACTTTAACAGATTATGACAATATAGGAGGTGAGAAATATAAAGTTTATTTGTAGAGATGGCTTCTGAAGCATCAAGCTTCTCTGAGCTTTGCAACCTGCTTAGACCTCCCCAGATTACAAACAGCAGTCCACCTTATGCAGGTATCTGCAAGGAAAATATTTACTCCTTAGTTGCTTTACAACAACGAAGAGTGTTCCTTTCATAATTCTGTTGTATATACTAGACAACTATGAAGAACAAATATTGCTAGCTCCTTGGTACTGTCAAATATTTGAGAACTACACAGCTTTTGCATGAGCTCGCACCAAAATATAGAAAATGCTCATAAAAATTGGGAAAGATAAACCAAATCTTTGGACTACAGATTATCTTACTTGGGACCTTGCGTATTATATATATATATAAAAACATTACAGAGGTACATGTGGATTCCTTTTTCACATGTTGCAGTTGAAATGCAGCCAGTATGTCCAAAAATAACGCCTCATCAGTATAAAGAGGACAAAATCCTTATTGCACCATGCATCTGTTTACAGTGCTGACATAATATCAAACCCTCTCACCCCATACTAATCACTTCTACTGTGATAATGTGGCAGGCACAGCCGTCCATAATTCCGGCTTTAGGTGGCACATACATACACATAAAGCCAGACATACCGCTGAAACATGGTTTCAACACAGCTATGGCATATTCTTGCTCCTCCTTTTAGGAAAGAGAAAAGACTTGAAAAGCTTGATCCTGAAATCATCATTAGGAAGTCATTACTTTCAGAAAGTGGAACACTGAAATGTGTTGGTTCTGAGGTTTGAATTTATAAATGTGTAGCTATAGTGGAGTGACAAGCACAGGAGACAACCAAGAGAGAGAACAAAGCTGAGAGGAACCAAGGGAAGCCACCAAAGGAAGTACTTAGAACAGCTAAAAACTAAACAAAAGGACTATACATTTTTAGGAAAGTGAGAAAAGATATGCGTATCTTATCAGAAAACTAAAGAGTGGAGACACTGAAAGGAACAGAAATAAGGAAAAGTTAGTAAGTTTTAAGCACAATGAAGAAGAGAAAACTTAAGAACAAAGAAAGGATTCATACTAAAATTTTACCCTTGGTTACTAACTACTCAATTCTTGATACAATACTTATGTCAACTATGAGTTGCTGTTTTTGTTGTTTGTTTTAAATAAAAGTCCATCAAGAATTTTTGCCTGGGAGTGGTGACTTTAGCTGACTTTTGCTGTTGAACTCCCTGGTGTGGAAGAGATGCGCAAATATTAAATTCAATGTTGTCTAAAGAAACAACACTCCTTCTAAAGACATGAAGATTGTAAGGAAACACTGGATTTT
Source organism: Eidolon dupreanum (assembly GCA_028627145.1). Classification (NCBI taxonomy): domain Eukaryota; kingdom Metazoa; phylum Chordata; class Mammalia; order Chiroptera; family Pteropodidae; genus Eidolon; species Eidolon dupreanum. Next base: position 16,689,500 of record CM053508.1, read on the forward strand.
TGTCAAAGAGAATGAGAGTAATTTCATTTCAAAAAGATTATATAATATCACTTGAAATGGCCTACAAGCAAATAACTTTTTAAATAAAATGTCTTAAGAAATAAATGCATAAATACACACAAAAATGCAGCATGGTAATATTATTAAAAACTTTATAAAAACCCTATATGTGAAAACTTAAAGATAAATATAAACAAGATTATTTTGTCACATATTATCACTTCCTTTAAAAGTCTGAAAGCCAGTTTTATTCATAATTTAAATAAAATATTATACATAATAGTCTAGAGAACATACTCTTTTCAGTAATCTGGGGATTACATGTGAGCTTTTCTATTCAGATAATAATCACATTCCTGAATAAATATTTTAAAATATAACTTCACCTTTTGGCATTTTGTTGGATGAACATAAAAATAATTCTAAAACCTCCTATGTATCAATGTTTTTCCTACAGTAATCTATTATCATCAGTTGAATAAAAAGCATTTTTAATGCTGGTCATATATTTTTATCACATGGCAATCTTAAAAAAAAGAAAGTGTGTGAATACCACTATATTTTCTGAAAACTCTCCACAGATTCTTATGTGTAGTCATGGTTGAGGACCACGTGGATAATACTCTGTTAAATGTTAACCAACATTTATACAGTTTATTTTTACTTTAATGGCACTAGGGATGTTTAGAGAAGCAGCAAATGTGCGCGCGCGCGCGCGCACACACACACACACACACACACACACACACACACACGATGTCCCCAACTAGATATCCATTCATCTATTCAGCCAGCCAGTCAGCATTTAAATAAATTGTTTAATTTTATCTTTATAAATTTTTGAGAAATAATATCATGGCAGTTTTTAGAACAGACTGTAAAGTGACTTGCCTAACATTACATAGCTCCTAGTTTAACTATTACAAGAATCTTGGCTTTATAGGATGTTGTGTGGTTATTATAGAAAGAAAATTTGATTCAGACACAAGACTTGAATTCACTCATTTGCTGTACAATCTTGGTATTATCATTAAAATTCTCTATAAAAGAGTAATACTAGTTCTAAACTCACACAATTGCTGTAAAGATTGAATAAAAGATATTAGATGTTTTTAAGAAATTCTGAGAAATATGGCAGAGAAGCAATTGAGCTTCCTGTTAGAACTAAAAATTCCAAACATAACCTAATCATTACTATTAATTCTCAGAAGTAACTTAATTCACTGAACTTAGCATCAGATATACTATGATTCAGGACTACATAATTCAGCCATTATTGAGGTATGGTGTTTGCTAAACAACCAAAAAGGTACATATTACAAAAGTAGCTGAATAAGTCAAGATATTGTGAGTATTTTTAGGGTCCACATATGATTTTAAAGAAACACATTTTCTCTTAAAATAGAGGAGACAGTCATTTGAAACTATTTAATTTTTTCCACCATATTTTTTAGGTTAATTAGATTGGCCCACAGGATGATCATGTCATAGTTGATGGAATACATTTTAATTGATCGGTCTGATTTCTTAATTTCATGATACAAATAACTTACATGAATCCAGTTTGCATCACTAAGGCAATAACATATAAAAATATTAAAATAATTGTTATGGGATATTGACCATTCTTTAAGAGTATTATCATGGGATGAAAGAGCAGAGCATTATTTTTTTGTGTGTCTCAGCAGAAAATTATATAAGTTTCACTCTCTGACTTAGTGATTAATTGAACAGGTACTTTTTATGAGAAGTGCTTAAAGAAACTTACTGTGAACACTTCATGTAAAAAAGGAAATAAACTAAATTTATGATTCTATATCCAGTGATCACTTGAGCGTTAAGTTATAAGGTAATATTTTAAATGCAAGTACATTTTAATTAAAGAGATGAAGTCCTCTTTCTACATGAAGTGCACAGTAGGTATGTGCCTTAGTTTTCACGCTTTTCTTTCCTTCATTAGTAAGTGGAATTATCCAGGTATGAGCACTGGGCTTAAAGCAAGCATCCTGCAACTATGACTGGCCATTTCTGCTCTATGTGTAAGTCACTGAAAATCCACTTGTGAATAGAGCTTGCACTTCACTTTCCACTCTATTGTTTTATTTTAATAAAAAGGAAAGCCTACCTTTCAACATTTTTCTTGCATAGGTCCTTATAGTTATCATTTACCTTATTTTCAGCCCAGTGATTTTTATTCTTTACATGTTCAAGGAGAAACTCTTAAAAACAAATGTTGTATGAGTGTTAATTTATAAAACTGATCAAGAGAAAAATTAAAACTAAGTACACTAGTGATTGAGAGATAAATAGTAATTCCTCTAAAAGCATGAAAAAATAAAAGGAAACAAGTAGAAATATCCTACATCGACAATATGAACCCTGGTTTCGAAAGTACTGAATAAGTTATCTACTGCATGTAAGAGGAAGATACTTGAATGAATATTTAATTCAACTGCTTTATATCAATCTCTTAAGTGTTAGTTTAAGAAATGATTGATTCCTTGAGAAAAGTCAGAACATATGCATAACGTAATGGATTCTTTGTGCTTTTACATTTCCGTTTTTATGCTTTCACGAATGAACTGAAATGCTGGTCTTTAAAAAGGTTTAATACACACATATAAATTTATCCCAAATTTTACTTTCTTTCCCAGTTATTATGTTTTTCCATGACCTATTTATTTCCCAGGACTTTCATGAACCAGAGCAATCAGAATCTATGTTAACAGTTGACTGCAAGTCTGAAACTTTGGTTTGGCACATGTGTGGGAGGGGCAGTATGAGGTGAGAAGGATTCTTCTACGTGGTGGTGGAAGATGCAATAGATTTTGTTTATATATTTTTAAAATTAGTAGCAGGTATTCCTAAGCAATGAAAAAACTGACAAACATGTTGGACATGAACATATTATATATTACAGGTAAACATAAGTATTTAGCAAATAAATAACATTTCATTTTAGCACATAATATAATCAGTGAATACTCAATAACATTTGCTAGATGAGAACACTGTTCTCAAGGTATTAAAACACTTAACTCCTACTAATCTGGTCAAATGAAGTAAAGAAGTAGTGTCACTAAAACAAATGTCAAAAAGGAAGTCTAGGAAGTTTGTTTTTGTTCCTATTTTCTTACAATTGCTATCCAACTCAACTTAACGAAGCATACAAAGATGCTCTAAAAATAAATTTTATGTTTCTGACTCTACACCGTTTTGGAAAAGGCAAAACTATAGAGACAGTATAAAGATCAATGGTTGCCAGGGTATTGAGAGAAGGGAAAGGAGGAATGAGTACATGAAGCACAGGGGGTTTTTAGGGTGGTGAAACTCTTCTGTATGTACTGCAATGGTGTTCACACATCACTATGCACTTGTCAAAACCCACAGAACCGTACAACACAAAAAATGAATCTTACTGTAAACTATGCACTTAATAGTGCACAAACATAAGTTCATTAAATCATTTAATGTAACAAATGTGGTACACTAATGCAAGACTTGAATAATACAGGAAACTCAGCATTAGGGTGGGCTGGGTACATGAAATTCTTAGGTATAATCTGCCAAATATTCTGTAAGTCTAAATCTGTAATAAAAAACAAAGCCTACTAATTATTTTTAAAAATTAAACTGAATTCAATATTAATGCTAGTGATGAGATCCAGTTGTCTATTATTTTGTCTGCCATTCTTTGTAAAAGTAGTAATCCAAAATTATTTTTATGACATTTGTAAATTTTTAAAAAAGGTAACTGTTATTGGTTTATCTTTTCTACCTCATATTAAATTTTTTGATCTTTTGGTTTTAAATTATTATCATTCAGTGACTAACTTGAAATATTGAAGTTTCACTGTACATGAGAGAAAAATAAGCCTTACATACTTTTAGGGATTAAAATAGTCATTTGAATCTTCACCCTAGGCCACAGTTTCATTTCAGTGCCTAAAGCATATGCTCTGTGTTAGTTACATATTTTAAAATATGCAATAATGTTTACCATTTTCAGTGAGATTAATCTTCTCTGCTACTAGATGAAACTTGCTTTTGATTTCAGAAAATGTTTACCATTTGGTTATTTTTGTAATGCTATCTCACAGCAGTGGAATACATCAAATTTCAGAGTCAAGAAACCTGACCTCAGAGAGGTTGAGAAAACCAAATTTTTACTGACATATAACTGACAACTAACATTATATTAGTTTCAGGCGTAAGACAAATTAATTTGGTAACTGTATATACTGTGGAATTTCAAGAGCTGGCATTGAGAAGCAGCTTTCAAAAGATGGTTGTTCTGTTACAAAGATTACATATATAGCAACCATCTCAATATCATGCAAATAAGTACTTTAGGTGCATTGGCAAAAAATCCCAAGGGCACCATGATCACTGATTTAAACAGTGCTGCATCTCAAGCAAATCAGACAGGCATTGAGATGCTGTGTTCCAGAAAATTCTGTTAGATGACTTAAAGAATGGCTCTAATGAGGACACAGACTCTGGTACTGAAGTTGCACGTAAAGATAACTGAAGTAAATAACACCATCAAATTTGAGAGTCTAGAAAAATTTGATATTTTAATACATACATTTTCTATCATTTTTTTTATTTTGAATTGTTTTCTAACTAATATATGTTAAAATATAAAACTATTAAAGTTAAATTATCTATGAGTTTATACATTCAAGTTGGTTACAAAACTTTCCTCCTGGGAAAACAGGGCATCATTTAATGCAGGGACTGGCATTCAGACATATGGCAATTTGGGATTTTGACAAAGATGTATATACGATGCTTAACTTTGCCTTATTTTAGGAATAAAAATGAGAAACAAAAAAGTGAGCATAAACACAGGGAAAAGTTTAGAACAATGGTTTTAATCCTAGCTATTAACTAACTGGAATCATCTCCGAACACCTTAAAGGTACAGAGGCCAGAGATGTAATAGGGCTGGGATACAGCACAGGCACTGATAGTTTAAATGGCATCACATGCAATTCCAATGATTAGCCAAGTCTGAGAAACAATATTCAACAGCATGAGAAAATATTATCTATATAATGTTGTTAAAAATGTTAGCATATAAACCTGCATGTAAAAAACGAACCTAATTTTGTCCCCCCAAAATATTTTCATTTATATGTGAAAATAAGAAAGAAGGCTAGAAAAACTACTCTAGAATATTAATAATGGTTTCTCCTTTTGGGGAATTTGTGGGTGATCTATATTTTCTTTTTTACTTTTTTCCTAAGTTTTTCTAATTTCTATAGTGATCTGTGATAAAATAAAATGTGTTACATTTTCAGAAAGATAAAAATATATTTTAAAAGAAAATGTCTAAAAAGAAACAGAGGTGTTTATAATTTTTAATCTTTTCTCTTTCTAGATTCTAGTGAACCATATGTTATTAAAAGAAAATTACTATACTGTTATTTGAAGAAAATAACAAATTCTATTAAAAGTTCAATTTGTCACAGGTGTTACTACTATCAGTTTAGACTGATGGTGTCGTTTTGCTACAGTAGTTAATGTATCTGCCTGTGTAACTTGGAATTAAACTAAAGAAAAGAGCTAAGTATAATTGATAACTAAAGGTATATAATCCCAACTCCTCCAGTGGATTAAAACCATAGATTCCTCTGGAAATCCCAGGCTGCTGCATTATAGCTTACCAGGTAAACATTTTCATACTTGAAAAACTAATATAAACAATTACATACCAATGTATAGGAATTACAAAGCTTTTTATGTTTTTGATGAAAAGCTTTCATTCAATCAATAAGACATTAGTGGACATACTATATAACCAGGAATGCACTGTGATAAATCTGAGGATGATAAAATAGATTTTAATCCTTGCCCTGGTTAGATCTTCCCCTGCCTACTCCTACACCCTCCTCCCAAGAGATCTGAGAGTTTCATCACTTTTTCAGTGAACTGCATTCAGAAAATATGACAAAGGAATGTTTTAATCCTTTGCTATAAAAAAATAGAGAACATTAAAAATGACTTTGAGAGAAAAAATTGTGCTTTTTAAATCAACTTCAGTGTGCATACAAAACAGTAAACATTTAAATAAGTATTATAGACACCTTATAATCATAAATGATAATGATTATTAAAATGCAGGAAAAATAAACATTTATACTTAATATTCACTACAACATTATCTGATAGAATTTTCTCTTCCCAGTTTATAAATGAAGAAATATAGTCCCACAGAAACTGAAAGAATCATTCAAAAGCATGATATGATGTAGATCTGTGATCTAAACCTGAGTAATTCTTAAGATTGAATTTATTCTCCCCATGCAGCCCTCATCAGCCATGGAAGAGAAAGAAAACTTGTGTTTTTGCATGAGAAATAATTTTTTCATGTAGTTCATACACAATTAGTATTTTACAATATCTAACTGAAGAGAATATAAAAATGACCACTGCTTGAATAGCTGTCTGGTAGGCACCAGCTCATTCTCCCAATACATCCTGCGTATAACAAATCTAATGGCATGATCCACATTATAATGTATGTATTATAATGTATAATACATACATTATAATGTTTGTATTTATTTTCATGCAGCAAGTAGAAAAATCATTCTTAATTTAGGAATAGCATTCACATTTTGTGCCCTGGTCATGCTGTATATGATGAAAACAAAAACAAAAACAAAAACAAAAAACATGAAAAGATAAAAGAAGGAAAAACCAAAAGCCTAATTAAATTTGTAAGCAGTACCATTGGAAATCTAAGTAGAAAAATCAGCTTACCATCTAATTAATTTCTTTTGTTCCCTTTCTTTTAAGCCACTCAGAAATGAAAGAACAAATTGCTTAGTTTTTTTAATTTTTACTTTTCAATTAGAGTTGACATTTAATATTATTTTAGTTTCAGGTGTAAAACATAGTGGTTAGACATTTATGTCATTTATGAAGTGATCCCCCCAATTAGTCTAGTACCCTCCTGGCACCACACAGTTATTACAATATTATTGACTATATTCCCTACACAGTGCTTCACATCCCCGTAACTATTTTGTAACTACCAATTGTACTTCTTAATCCCTTCACTTTCTTCACCCAGTCCCTCTACCTCCCTCCCATCTGGCAATCACCAGTTTGTTTTCTGTATCTATGAGTATGTTTCGGTTTTGTTTGTTAGTTTATTTTGTTCTTTAGATTTCCCCTATATGTTTTATTTTTGACCAATGCATATTACTTGATAAAAGCAGTGTAATAAAGTGTATCTTCGGTAAATGGAACAAGGAGAGAAGCAAGGCGGTTTTGTAAAAAAGGTATTTGCCTGAGCTCTAGTTTAAGTTCTATTTTATATGGCCAGTTTTACTCATCGTCTCTTTAATTTCTAACTGAAAATGACTTTGATTACGTTTTTGCAGAGTTAGGTATCTGTTATCAGCACCAGTCTTATCAAATTCCACCTGTTCTGAATTAGATACCACTCTTCTGTGCTTCCAAAGCACTCTGAGGTTTGTGTGTCTCTCTCTAATGAGTCTGTAAGCCCAGTACCTATCACAGTTTCTGGTACAAAGTAAACACTTAATTAAAGCTCATTAATAAAGCTCTAATTGTTCCCTAAAGCCCTTATTAACTCTAAAAGTGAATAAATCTCTGAAATTACTCCATGTCTTAAACTTAACAAACAATATATTTAACTTAATTATAACATAAATTAAAATTAAAGGTGAAAGTTTTCAACTGCTATTCCTTCATTAAGAAAGTTTATTAATTGCCATTTAAAAATTTTCTCTTACTACAGAACTTTAAGTGACTAGTTTCAACTTATTACAAGATAATTTTCAAAAGAAGGGATGAAGGAACATTTCCAACGGGCCTAAATCCTAACATGAGTCATTTTTGTATATTTGTTAATTTGAAGTATTTTACTATTTTTAATAAACAGAACACACGTAGGTAGAATTACTACGTATACCTCAGTAAAAGTAAGTTAAAAGAAAGATAATATTCTCTCTGGTTCCAAAATTTAGCTTTAACGTCTACTGAATTCCCCAAAGTCAGTTATGATTTTGTATGTATTTTTTTCCATCATTTAGAAAATAATACATGGAAGGGAGATTATAAATCTTACAATAAGATACAATGATAAAGGCATGTGTCTGATCTCTGTTATTTCTCCACTCCATGGTAACAAATAGAAAATGCTCTCTTCTCCTTCTGTGTGGGAAATGCCCCGTGCCCACCCTGACTTTATTCCCTCTTCCTTCCAAACTCTACTACATGCTTTCTGTGTATTTTATTCTACTTCTCTTACCCTATTTGCTTATCATCCTGTCTTTTATGCTAATCTCATTTGACTAGGACTTTTGCCTGCCTCCATTCCATGGTCTCCAATTTCATCTACACATCTGACATATCTGATTATCACAACTCAGGGTAAGGGTGTCAGGGCAGTCTCCACAATGAAGACAAAAGATCAATAGTGACAAGGTTGAGAAACCCAGCACACAGCTGGTATCCCTTCTCGACCATCCCTTTTCTTCTACCATCCTGTTTTTTCCTCTTTTAAAAAAATTTACTTTTTTCTTTTCCTCTCAATTTTTCCTTCTCAGCTTCCTCCATATGTAACTGTATCTAGACAGTCCCAACATTGGTATGTGCATCTCTGTGGGTATGTGGTATGGTTTATGCATTGGCATGAATGCTAGTTGGCATGTATACATTCCTGTGACTTCTTAGCATACAATACACTTAAAAGTTATAAGAGGAATGTGTGTAGTGAGGATATGCACAAAAATTAACTTGAGGTGTTTATAATCTATTTATGCAGATGTGTGCACATATATGTATATGCTCAAATGCCTTCACTTTGCTAAGTTTTCATTCTTGTGCATAAGTGTATAAATAGAAGAGTGCAGACATATTTGCTTCTTATCACAGTCGAGGCGGGTTGGATTTGGGTAAGAGAGCTTAAGTCACAAGCACACTGGATGATTCCAACTCCATTAAGCATCTGTCTTTCCAGTGAGGATTCCGGGTATCAGCCCGGAGGATGACTACCAGCAGTTAAACCCAGGCATCCAACCTAAATGAGCTTCACCACATAAAAAGCTGTAAAAGCACGTGTATTTAATGCTTCTAGATATGTGAACATGCATTATGGTATATTCATTTAATTCTCACAATATCCTGATATAGAAAACTATTACTAATCACATTTTACATATAGAAAGCAGAGACTTGGAGAGGTTAAGAAATGTGCCAACGGCTCTACAGGTGTACGTGGGAATACCAAGACACAATTTTTAGTGATCTCTCTCAACAAAACCCACGGCCTTAGTTGTAATGCAATATTGACTCCCACATCTGATTCTGTAATGTGTGCCTATGGTAGATCAGGAAAGACCGACATCACTGTAATCACTTCCCATAACAATTTCCTTTCATTTCATGCAATTTATAGAAGACTAACCTTTAATAAGGAAGAAAGGTTCAAAAGGGTTAAGTAAGAGCTTCCATGGACTTCACAAACATATTACCAGAGTTGTTTCCTTTCATTAGTTTTCCGTACACTATCTCTGAGAAAACTAGTACTCATTATTTATTTATTTATTATTGAATATAAGAAATATATTTATTATTGAATATAAAAATATAAGAAAATGAATTGAATCAGGCACATTAACCACTTCTTTGATCTAAATAATATAACTTTGATTCCCATGAAATAAAGTTAATCTGTTTTTTTTGACTTTAGATGGTTTCTGTGATGAAACCTCAAATTAATTATTAAATAAATAAGCAAACACATTTATACAGTTCATTTTCTTCTTAGCATCAATACTTTCAGATGCAGTAAAAAACAGCCAACATTCAATTATCTACATCTTACAAGGGATCGCTGTGCAAGTAATCCCAAATGACAGATAATCCAAAAAGCATTTATGTTGGGTTTTAAATTCATTATATGATTCCAGCAGATTTATTGCCATAATTACATTCTTTTTCTCAAGCTTATATTAAAATGCATTTGTATTTCTTGAGCACAAGCCAAGTGACACCAGAAGGGAGGATCCCAGATACTTGGTGGATGACAAAAGGAAGTTGATTTAACATTAGCACTTTCCCCATAGATAAATGACAGGAAGATAATCAAGAGTTGATCATGAAATTGTATTTCATATTTATTTATTAAATGCCTTATATAATTAAGTAAAAGACTAAAGTACAACATGACAGCAGAGGTGTGAAGGGGATGGGCTATGGACATAAGCAGACAGGTTTATGCCCTGATTCTGGCCTAGTTCAGTGACCATAAACAAGTTGCTTATCTTTTTAAACTTTAGTTCCTCACTTATAAAATGGTGCTTATATTAGTACCTATGTTTGAAGGGAGGAGTTCTGAAGATTAAATGATTGAATCACACTCCCTGATGCAAACTACTGAAAGTTAGTTTTGGTTGTAATTTTTTTGGTAGCTATTATATTTTTATCTATTTCACTCTAGTGTTAGCTCAAACTACAGATTACTACATCTGATAGTTATATCAGTTTAGTTTCCATAAAAGGACACAGCCTTTGCTTATTCAATAAATTATCGCTATAGCAGAAGACAGTTGGACATATTTGTTATATAACTATCAAAACTAAGTGGAAAATACTAGAGATGAACAATTTCTTGTATTAAACCCCTTTGGCCCATATATATTTCAGAATTCAAAATTTTTAGGATTTTAGGAAGGCAATAGACACACTGCCAAGAGGGACTGGGGTGGAACTGCATATTCAGACACATTAATATTTCTCCAGTAATGCAAATGAGCATTTAAACTATCACAATTAAAAATTATAAATATCTGCATATTAAAGTTCAGTCCAGGTTTCAATTCAAAATGAGTTTTTTAATGTTAATTTTTCAAAACTTTATAGATTTCAGAATTATAGATAAGAGATTCTGAAACTGGATTGAATATCATTGTTATCAATTCCTCAGTTTTTTCATTAATGCTGTACTACATATTACAGAATTATAGGGTAAGATAATCGAATAATAAAAAAAGTCCTCTTAGTTTGCATAAAATGGCCCTGGATAATTTCTTGTCAATGTCAATCTAAACAGTAATTCAGGTTCAAATAATTACTCAATTTTAAAAAGCATCCAGCAGATATCTTGAATTGTAGAAAGATGACATATAGATGGCATTTTCCCTTTCCCCTCATATTTCAATCAGGGTTTTCTCCAGAGCTGTATTTTACTAGTAAACTCAATTAAATAATCAGATTTCAGTTTTAATAAACTATTAATTTTTTTTAATGCTTTCACTGGTCAGTAGATGAGATAGAACATAAACAATATCACAGGAAAAGAGACTGCATTCTTAGAGGAAAAAAACCCACTGATTTATACGATATCTTTCCACATACAAATCATATCAGGTTGTAAACATTCCCCAAGATGAAGTGGAAAGATAACATTTTGATGTATATTTGCAAAAGATTAAAGGAAAGAGTTTATACCGTTCACTGACACATGAATATTTTTATGAGTAAAGGAAAACATTATTCTAATGTTTTCTACAAATCCAATATTTCCCATCAGAAGAGTTTAAATTATAGAGTTCAGAAGTTAGTCTGACTGCCAAGGCAGGATTCGTTGAAAATTTTGTTCAACAGGAACAACACTCAACACAAAGTTCATCACTGAGGCTGTGCTAAGCTTTCTGGAATATCTGACACGGGAAGTTCACAGAGGAATGATAAAATATATGTGCAATAAAAGAGGTATATAAAGAAAAATCATAAGAATAAAGATTTTGAAGAAGACACAGTGTTGGCAACCATGAATAAAGTTGGCTGAGAGCAATCGTTTTTAATTCAATCTAAAATTAAGGAGAAATTAAGCATCAACAGGTCTAAAGGCTTCAATTATCCAAGTATTGTATAAAAAGAACCCTGATGGAAAATAGATGATGAAAGACATACATACTATTACATACTAATATTTTTAAAAATAGAGAATAAAGGCAAAAAGGGGAGGGCAATCTATAAATAGAGCAAATGACAAGGTCAAAGTGATATAGATGAATTTTAAATATGTTTTGTGCTTCTTGTTGGAAGGATAAAAAAAAGTTTTATGTGAATAGTTTTATATATAACATTACCTCAAAAGTGGACTGTAAACGGTTTTCACCACTGTTCTAAAACATACATTAAACTCCAAAGCTATTTCATGAGGGACTTAATGGGCAGGACCCAAAGTGAAGAGATATAAAATAACTTAGAAAATTTATAGCAGATGATAAAAATGTTGGGGAAAAAGGGGCTAAATTTCATTTCAGCTAAGGCAGAGTAGTTTGTATAAGATCAACATCCTGCTAGAAAAAATTTTTAAAAAACTGGGTTAAACTTTAAAAAGTATAATTTTAAGACACTGGAGAGCAATCAAAGTACCAAGACCTAAAGGTCCAAGATCCAAGAAAGAAACAAACACAATGAGAGGAGCTATACTATATTACTATTCTATAGTACTTTATTTTTTGAGGCATAATCACACTGTCTGATATTCATTTAAATATTATAAAATATAATATACTGTATCAAATTATTTAAAACTAAAAGAAGAGAGGTAAAACAATAAAAAACAAATTTACTAGTTTTTTATTTTTTTAGAATTATTGAACATACTTAAGAAAACAGCTAAGAGACACTGAAAATTTGATAACTGTGTTTAACAGCAGAATAGACACAGAAGAGAAAAGATTACTAAACTGAAAGGTGAGTGAGTAGAAATTGGTCAGAATGAAGTCTAGAATGGAAGGGTGGGTAGGATAGTAAGATACTTTAAAAAGCACGAGACATATGGGGTGGGTCTTATGTGCATGTAATTGGAAGCGCAGGAGGAGAGAAAGAGAAAGTAGAACTGAAGTACAGCTGAAGTAACATTAAAAAAACCTAATTCCCAAGAATTCTGTAACCTGATGAAAGGTATTAAGTTGTAAATTTAAGAATCTCTATGGACCTCAAACAATATAAATTCAAAGGAAACTACTCAAAAGCAGTCAGCGAAAGAATGACCTTCAAAGGAGTTACTGTTTGACCAAAGAATTGCTTTTCAACAAAAATGAATTAAAGGATATATTAAAATTGTTGTAAGAAAAAAATAAAACAACTGACAATTTGATACTTTTCTATTAAAAATCCGGGCAAAATAAGAACAATGAAGGTGAGGAATATATAGAGTTAAAATGTCCGAAGATCTTTGTATTGTCTAGTTACACATAAAAGTACTAATATATGGTGGACATTAATAGTCTAAGGGCCAATGCAATCTTTTAGAGATGCTATTAAAATAACAAAATAATATTTATATTAAAAAGCTAAAATACTTAATAATAAAAGAGGAAAGGCAAAATTTCTTGATTAATACAAAGAAAGCAGGGAAGAGTAATTTAAAAAAACAGAACAAAGGGAGGAAATAAAAATATAAAGATGTTATATTTAAATGCAAAATAATTACATTCTGCAAATACTGTTTTATTGTTTTTAATTTTTTATAGTTTCAATTTTTTAACAACTTAAAAGTGACAAATAATAAATACAAGAATATAAAAGTTGAACGTAAACAAATCAGTCAAATACTAAGCAAAAGAAGGCTGAAATAGCTATCATAAGGAATACCAGAAACAACAGACTGTAAGCTAGAGAGATTAATTACTATGAACTAAGAAGACTATTTTATTATAATAAAATGAGCTCTCTAATAGGAATATTCTCAATCTATATCCACCTCACATATAGTCTTAACAAGCAAAAACAAAGAACTAAAACAAGAAACAGATAAATCTATAAATGCAGTGTGATATTTTAGCACACATCTCTCGATTGATTGGTCAATCCATAAGTTGAAAATTACAACAAAAATTAGAAAATAGTTTGAATAAAATAATATATAATATGTGAAAATGGTGGGATATAGCTAAAGGTATGATTAGATAAAAATCCATGCCCTTAAAACATGTACTAGAAAAGATTAGAAGATTTAATAATTATCTAGATCTAAAGAAGTTGGGGAAAAAAAAGCAAATTAATTCTAAATAAAGGTTAAGAAGAAAATAATAAAGATAAAGCAGAATTAATTAAATAGGAAACAAATATACAACAGAGAACCTCAACAAAATCCCAAACTTGCTATTTGAAGAAACTAATATACTCATAGCAAAACTAATAAAAAAAAGAGAGATACAGTTATTACCAATATCAGGATTGAGAAATAAAAATTTAAGCCCACAAATGTTAAAGACATAATAAGCGACTGTTATGAACATATTTATACTAACAAATTTAAAACTTATGATAAAATATATAAATTATTTAATAAGTACGATTTATAAAAACTAACACAAGAAAAAGTAGAAAATCTGAAAGGTCCTTCATTTATTTCAGAAACTGATTTCACTTTCCGACTAAAAATCCTCTAGACTGAGATTTGTTTCACAGGTTAATTATTTCAAACATATTATTATAAAATGATTAAGAAATAACCTAAAACTTACATAAAATCTTGCAGAGAATAAAATGAGAGAACACATTAATAAATGTTTTTATGAAGCTGGCGTATATGTCATCGAAACCTGACAAAATTAAAGAACGGGCAAAACGAAACTGTAATTTTAGAAGTTAGGACAGTCATTATTCTTGAAATTAGATAGTGACTATGATGGGACATGAATGGGACATATAAACTTTTTTTTTTTTTAATCTGGGTAGTGGTTATATGTCTGTGTTGAGTACATTCACAAACAGCACACTTATAATTTGTTCACTTTTCTGTATGATCGAATTTTAAAAAAAGAAACTTACCTAAAAAAATAAATGAAAAGAGCCAAGCCCTTAGTTTGGACCTTTCTGTAGGTTAGTATTGATTTACTAAACGTTATGTGCGAATTATTTAAAGAATAAAGTTGTTATCTAGATATACTGTTATTCACAGTACTTTTACTGCTTCTATTAAAAACAATTGTAAGAAAAACAGAGATGCCTTGCTGAAATCAGGCTAAACTTTATTGGTGGCATTTTTCCAATTTCAAAAATATGTTTCACATGATTTCTTCTTAGGAAATACATTTAAATTTATAAGGATATTATTATTCTTTCTAAACATCGACCTAAACTATGCATGTAACAGTACGTTGTAAATATCAGTACATGTAGCGATTTATCATCTTTCCTAGGATATAATTTTATATTTTGGGAACTACACAAGAAATGTTTGTCAATCTTCTGTCCAATTGCTCACAGATTTTCTATAATTACACAGGTAAAATATATCTATATCTATCTATATCTATATATCTATGTATCTATGTATGTACGTACGTATGTACGTACGTACGTACGTACGTATGTATGTATGTATCTATCTATGTATCTATCTATGTATGTATGTATCTATCTATCTATCTATCTATCTATCTATCTATCTATCTATCTATCTATGTAATGTATTCAGCACTTAACATAGTTCTAGATACCTTGTTCTTACAGGTATTCTTGAATAGTCTTTAAATGAAGGAATGGACTCTGATAAATCAGATGGTCTCTTAAAAATTTCTCTTCCACTGAGGACTTTAATTTCTTAAGAAAACTGGCCCCTTTCTTTCTAAAAGTTAAAGAACTGTTCTTTGATAGAACAAGTATTGAACAGTCCTATCTTTGTCGCTGGTTAATCTATCCTCTGTAATTCAAAATCAAAAAGCTCCTAAGAGTCACACTGATTCCTTTTGGATATTTTTCTCATTTTGTTTCATTTATATGATGCACAATACTTAGAACACTCAAAGAAACTCTCATTTATTTTGAACAAGAGTAACATTTCTGCTGTTGCAGCACTACAAAAAGTCAGCTTTTCTGTTTGCCCCTCTACTACTATGTCTAGCATTTCTTTTCTTATTTTTACAAACTTCACTATAAATTTCCTTTCTCCCCATGTTGCCATCATTTTGACATCACCAAGCAGTTCTTCCTTCTTATTCAGAACCTAACCAGAGCATCATCGGTTTCGCCTCACTGCTTCTTTTTCCATCAAGCAAAAAAATAACTCACTGTAGCAAGTCACAGATTTATTTACCTGATGCCCTAATACCATATTCTAATAATATTATTTAAGCAATTTACACAATATTTCATTGATTTTTGTAGTAACACTGTAAAACACATGTCAGCACAAATTTGGTTCCATTCGATAGTTATCACTTTTCAAATGCTTCCCATTTCGAAGTCCATAGCTTGCTCTTTATTCTGATAGAAAGAAAACTACTCTTGAAAGTACTTAAGGGTAACTGCCAGTGTGTGTGTGGGGGGTGGGGTGGGGGGGGACTGGTGGTCTTAAATACATTCTTAAAGTGATACTCTGAACTCATGCCTATGTGGGCAATTTACCTCTACAATGTCCATAATGCCAGAACATTTGCCTTCAGGGCTCTGATGAGATTTAAGTAGGAAAATTTGTGTAAAGGAAGGATCTAAAATTAGCTATGCTGAAGATTTCCCTCTAAACCCTGTCCTTCAAATGCCTTTTTCTCACCCTCTATCCCAGTCAGAGTCCTATTCTCTAGATTTCTTTTCATTCCCATGTTGATATTCTTTTTTTTTTCTTTCTGGTCATCTTCATGCTAAAGGTAGTTTCTTATTTAGCCTTTAGTGTATATAATATGTAAACAAGTACTTAATAGAATATTGTACTAGAACTGATTACTGTTGCTCATCATCCATTGCTACTACTTACAATCCCCTGAAACACAGAGGTAGAACACCAAACTCACTCATGTTAAGGTTCTAGATTCTGCCAGTGAGATGCCCTCATACAAGTATTACAAGTTAGAAGTAAGATAGAGGCCATCTGCTGGTGCGGCTGCTAGCAACAACACTCAACACTGCAGGGTCAAGGTGTTAATTTGTGTGAGAGGCAGTTGTGTTGACAGCACTAATGGCAATAGCAGCAGCTTCCCAGTCTCTGCTTCAATCGTGGGAGTGTGTCTGTCCTGAAATCAGTGGTAGAAAGGCAAACCCAGCTTCTATCCTTCTCTCTCTCTCTTTAATGGATTACATAAACATCTAATTCTCTACATTAAATTCCTGTCTGCTTGAAATTCCACTCAAATTCCTAGAGTGGTTACTGTTTCCTGTATTACACTCTAACTGACACAATTGTTAAGATGTTAGATAAGAGATAATATGAATATATTATCTAGATAAGAAATGCATTAAGAATATGTATTCTAGGTTCTTTAAAACAGTGTAAATGGAGTTCCACAGGCCCACACATCCCTTCCCTAGTCCCATCTCACACTAAATGTGGTCGTCTTACATTCTTGACACTTTGGGCCCTTTACACATTGTTCTCTCTGAACGGAGGTACACAATTCTCTCCCAATTACTTCTTCTCCAACCTCAACTGGTTTCCTAACTCCTAGACATCTTTAAGGTGCAGTTCAGACCTGTCCTCTCCCAGGGAGCTCTCTCTGATATTCTAGGCCGATAAGGTGCTTTCTTCTAGAATCCCAAAATACACAGTGTCCACCCAGTTTTTCCACTTATCATGATGTATTAATTTTATTTATCCATGTACGTGTCACAGTCTTAGAAGACTGTGAGCTCCTTGCAGTGTGGGACTACAGTTAATTAATATCTGACAAATGAATAAATGAGAGAATGATTTTGTATTTTTCATTGCTCCATGTGACTGAAAAGACTAGTTACATCGGTTTAAAAAATACATCCTCCATTTGACACGATGGAAGGTTCAATTTTTGTAGGGTTCAGTTTTCAAAAGGAATGAGGAAAAATTCATGGAATTGATCACGGTAAGTCATGAGTCAAAGCAAGCTTTCCTAGAGAAACTTTTCTTTCCTCTTATAAGCTATTTCTCTAAGCGTGAAAGACTACATGCTTACGTCCTGCCCCCTCTACAAAGAGAAGTGATTGTGACACATCCTATTCATGGTGAATGATGAGATTTTTAGTCTGGATTTTCAATTATGTCTGGTCTTTCACACTGCAGATATATTTCAAAATTTAATCCACATACCTACATGTCAGCACCACCAATCTACACCCTGTATAAATTGATTTAGAGGCTGAGGTTTCTCACTTAGGTTTTCAAATGCCTTTCAATATGAATGTCATATACAAATAGAAAAATAGAAATGAAAACATCAAACTATGAGTTTTGCTTAGTGTTCTGAACTCTCAAGTGTTTGCAGAGAGTGAATTTATGAATTATCAAGACTCACCAGTGCCTACCTTGAGAAGAGGGTGCAAGGCTGGTAACCACAGGCTAGAACTGGCAGTGAGGAGATTAGATTGGACCTGGCAGGAACGGGGATCACTGTCCAAGACAGGACAGGAAATGGGGTTTAGACCCCAATGATGAGAAGGAAGGTGGGTAAATCTGGGAGCACTTGGAAGCCACTCTTGATTAGTGCTGTGTGGTTCTTCATGGCCAGATCCTTTCTCACTGGCCAGTCACTGCTCTACCTGCTGTTACACAGTTACAAGAGCTTACCTGGCTAAGGCAGCCTCATTAGTGGGAATGGGAGTGGTAAGTACAGTGAGGAAAAGAAGGAAGTTAAGTATTGTCTCATAAATTTTTGAAACACTTGGGAAAACAAAGTCGAGCTTTTAGGAGTGGAGGTCACAAGGCTCAGGTTATCTTGTGGGGCTGTCAGAGACAGAAGAAATGAATGAAATTGCATGAGAGTGGAGATTTTTATTTCCATCACTGCTATACCCCCAATATCTAGAATACTTTTTGAATAAATGAGTGAAATGAAGGTGGTGCTGTTATGTGCATCTCTAACCTACTTGCTTATTTCTCTCTTGGTTATCTCCTTTGGTCACTAAACTGAACACACTGCATCTACCATACTTTTATGGTTTTAAGCCTAAAGCAAGAATTTTCATTATGTCAAATTTGTGTGTGTATATGCACATGTGTATGTAATAATAAATGTAAGTTGAACCACATTAAAAATCAAAGGTGAAAAACTAATGACATAATTTTACCATTGAACATTCTAATGGATTCAGCAATTGATGTAAATGAGAGATTTTATTAGCCTTGGCCATTTGACAATAGCCTGTTAAAACAACCTAATCGATAATCAGTTTGACCTGTTTTGTTCTCATCTCTGCTTCCCTGACAACTTCAATAAGTAGTCAGAGAATTCACATTAGTAGATTCAACTCTAAAAGAAATAAAAGGGAGAATAAGCCTAAACATGAAATAAGCCAAGAGTATCTATCAGATACTAAGAGAGGCTTCCTGTCAAAGCTTTATTAAATACAGTCTGAGATTTCTATCATTTTATCATTACCTAATTTTATGCAACTAAAAATCTCAAAATCTTACTTGTCAAAAAATTTTTTTTGCTTTACATTTGGCATGGCTGTTGTGCTTTTAAAACAAAATATAATTTTGGTCACAGCCTTACTATATAACCTGTAATAAGGCTCTGACCAAAATTACATTTTGTAATCAAAGCACTGGCAAATGAGTTACTAAAATTCTCTTTTATTATTCTGTGTCTAGTCCATATTTATTTTTATGGATTTTTCTTTAAACTATAAACACTTGCTAAGCCTGAATTCTTCAAAGAACTATCTTATTTAAAATAATAATAATAGTAATAATAATAATACATGAACCTGACTGTATTCTATTTCTGCCCCATGTAAAAATATGCAAAGTGAGAAAAAATTAACGTACTATTACAGAGGAAAGAAAATATAGAGTTATGAAATACCAGTAATATGTATTAATGTTTCAAAATATCTAAAAATAATTCACATTGATGAAGTCTTTAAAAGTCCTACTACAAGGTTCTAAATTAAGAAGGCACTCAGAATTTATAATGTAAGTAGTAAACATATGGCCCCACTCAAAAAAAGGCATTGAAGCAAGTAATTCATTAAAAATGCAAATTAATTAAATAAACAAGTAAACTTGGTTAGAAAAAGCAAGCCAGGGAAACAAAGGCTACTATGGCAGTGGAAAAGGCAAGGCTGAGGACTGTTTCCAGGAAGAATGTGAAGAGGTCAAGTACAGCCTCTGCAGCTGTGGACTACTTATTAAGGAAGTAGCAGCTCTGAATTTTTATTATTGAGCTTGGTTCACACTGTGACGACTTCAGATAAGGTATTTATGAATTAACTAAATATCTGACCTTGGGGATATTTTATGAACACCAGATATATTGCTTTTAAAGGGGAAAATAGGCAATTATATAAAGGTAAATCATTCAAATTATCAAAAGAGAAAAGAGGGGGGATATCCTCTGTGAAACATTTCATGCCATTCAATAAGTTTAAGCAATTATGTACAAAAGTAAATTAGAATAGATTATAAATCAGTTAATCTTAGTAGAGGCCTTATAGTCATGTAAAATAAATGAAATGATGCCCTTTTCACAACAAAATTCAGTATTGATTGATTAAGTTATTTAAGAAAATTGTAACTGCAGCAATGTCAGTCTATTCTGAATTATAATCCTCCCAATAATGAACTTTTATTTTCTTCAGCACTCAGCACTGACTTTACACCAAAGCAAATAAGTACTTGTACAGGACTAGGAAGCAGACAGGTATATCCTATTAAATGTTACACACCAACTTGACAGATAGCCTACCATTAACTGCTACCAGTTCATGTCACTGGAACTAAGAGTAAGAAATGTGGGGCAACTAATTGACTGTCACGACTTAATAATTATATTATTTTCCTTAGTATTAAGTTTTAGCTCTAAAGTTTTCAGTGATAGCTTTCTTATAAAACCTCACAAAAGTATCTTTTGGATTAGATATTAACTTAAGAACCATAGTTCTTTGTCTTTATCAAGATGCAAATATCTAAAGCCAAATACTTGCTAAACACCAAATTTTAATTAGGAATGTCGATGATGAGATATAAAATAAAAATGTGATTAAGAACAATTTGAGGACTGTTTACTCTCAGTTTCAACAACACTGGTCACCTGTTTCAACATTGGTCACCTTAATTTTTCACGTATTATCTGCAGAAGAATACTTATTTAAAGAGAACACAGTAATTAACTGTCAACTTACTGACCACTTGATATTAAAAAAAAATTGACAAGATTTACTTTTGTAATATTTGGAATATGTAAAAGAATACAATATAGGTAAGCATAATAAATATTTAACTTAAATATTTGAATATATAAATTTATATGAAGCATGATAAAATAAGCACCCATAATTAGCTTACATTCTTTTCTATATATGCATTTATTTCCTTTTAAGGTTATAAATACCAGTTTTACAACATCCTACATATTTTGATATATAGTATTTTCATTATTATACAATTCTAAATATTTTTAAATTTTTCGTTATCATTTCTTTTTCAATGAATTATTTATAAAGATGTCAAATTTCAAATTGTATTTTTTATGCAAGGACCTATGCATGTTTATTCTAGCTTTTTAATTATATTGCATAGATGATTATCTTTACTTGCTTTTTCTGCTTTACCTAAGAATAATTAACAAAAGTATATTGAAATCTCCCTCCATATGATAGAGAATTTTTCAATTTTTTGTGTTCAATCAATTTTTCTTTATATATTTTCATGCTACTTTTTTAGCTGCTCATGAGTTTATCATCATTATGTCATCTTGATAAACATGTGGTGAAACTATCTCTGCCTAATTTTGTTTTCTGTACTCAAGTTTGAATGGCCTGAAATAAAAAGATGTATTTCCATAGTAAACCTGCCATCATTCCTTTACTTTCAAACTTTGTTTTTATGTTTAGGTGTGTCTATAATTACACTTTTACATTCAAACTAACAAACTATGTCTTTTGGCTTTTGTGTTTAGCCTGTTATTCAATAGTTTTCTATTGCTGCTACTCTAAATGCAGATGCTTAAAACAACATGAATTTATTATCTCATAATTTTCGTGGGTCAGGAATCCAGCACATTTTATCTGGGTGTTCTGCTCAGTCTTCTCATAGGATAAAATCAAGTTTTCACCTGGTTGAGTCCTCATCTGGAGGTTTGACTGGCAAAGGTTTATTTCTACTCTCTGGTAGGTTATTGGCAGAATTCATTTCTTGGTGGCAGTAGGACTGAGGCCCCCAGTGTCTTGCTAGGGTTTAGCTGGGACTGCTCTCAGCCATTAGAGGCTGCTCAAAGATGCTAGCAATGCAGCATCTCTCTGACTTCTCTTTCTAGGACCAGCGTGGAATACTCTGCTCTTAAAAGACAGATGTGATTAGATCAGGTCCATGTATATAATCTCCTTCTCTTAGTCAGTCGTGCCATACAACATAACCTAATTACAGGAATAAAATTAATCAAATTCAGTTTCAGGGACTATACTGGGCATACATCCTAAGGTGAGGCAGACAGGAAATCTTTGGGGCCATCCAGAATTCACTCATGCTTACCACAGTCATTCACAATTATTATGATTAGTGATATTTGGCTTTATTTTTATCCTCTTACTTTTGCTTTCTATTTGTCTTACTTTTATATTCATTTGTTCTCATTTCAGATTTTTCAAAAATATACAGAAAAAGACAGAAAACTGCTTACATTTTTTTGTTTGCTTGTTGTCATATACATTTTTTCCTAGTCTACTAGTTTTGAAAATTATAAACTGTACTTCGATTCTTTTAATAGACACTTGAATTTTTACCAAGCATAATTAACAGTGTCATAGACAAATAATATAAGGACATTAAGAAACTAACTCCCAATTTCTTCTCCGAACTTAAATGTTATTAGACATCAATATTTCAGTCCTATCATTTTATAAAAATCCTACATATCAAATATTAGTATTATTTTAAGAAGAAAACATGTGAGTACATTTACAAAATGTTTACCAACTTCTTTGATCACCATTCCTTTTGACATTTCAAATCATCCTTTTGGAATCACTCTATTTCTTCTTCAAGTATTACTAATATGTTAGAATCTTTTAGTTGAATACTTCAGAATTTCCTTTACTTTAGGTCCTTGGTTTTTCTTCACTCGAAAATGTCCTTCTTGCCCATATTTTTGGAGGACATTTCAAAGAATTATAGTGAGTGACTTTATGTTGACATTTTCTCTTAAGCATTTTGAAAATATTATTCCACTGTCTTCTAGCTGTCATTGTTGATATTAAGAATTTTATGTCACTTGGTGTTTTCCTTGTAAACTGATGTCTTTTTCTTGCTATTTTTCTGAATTTGTCTCTGTATTTTTTTTTCAGTTTAACAGTGTAGTTTATCCATTGAGTCTATTATATTTTTTCTTTTTACGAATTCTATTTGGTTCTCGATCTCAGTCAGCCTTAGCTCTAAGTTGAGTATATGTGCACATGTGTGTGCATGCGTGTGCGTGCTGAGAGAGAAGTAACTGGGAAGGGTGGAAGTACCTAGAGATCGCACTCCTTATTTGTTCTAATTGTTTTGTAGCAGGATGACTTTTCAGAGTACCGAGTCCTTCATATAGATGGAGGTAGAACTGTCTCTAAAGAACAATTCATCAAACCATCAACTACAGATTTTTTTAAAAAAAGTTGTTTCCTTCATTGCTCTTGGTGATTTTTTTAACCCACCACAACTTGTACCATAAGTAATATATATTTCCCATAATGCTGTTATCTCTCATATTTTGAATAAAGTGCATGTCCAACCAGTTGACCCAGCATACTAAGTCGAGCTTTCTAAGCAACCTTTGCACACAATAGTAAAATGACCAGAGAAGTTTTCTTTAGGCATAATTATATAATTCAGACAAAAAACAATTGGAATAGAAATTACTACTTCATATTTAGTGATGTGTTGAAGTATTCCCCCCGAACATTTTCCTATAGTGGTTCATAATGTTTGATATATGGAGAGACATAAAGATTTTAAAAGTCTGCTAAGCTCTCAACCAGAAATGACTACAAAGACTCCTTTGTTCATTCACTTCTTTCTGAACTTTATCTAGGTTCACTCACATCTTATCCTGTGACCCAGAAGGAGTCAGGGAGCCTCAGAAGGCATGTATAACTGTTTACTTGATATAAAATAGTTGTTTAGTATATCCTTTCCTAGATCTGGAGTATTTTTCTCCTTAAGTAAAGGTTTATCTAGTTAATAAATCCTTATTACATGTAATCTAGTTGCTACTTTTCTTAGTATTTTAGATATTATAAAGTACTTCATGATAAAATAGTAATAATTCCACTGGCATTTTCTCTTGACCTTCAAATCTGCAAAGGTGTTAATGGATATCTGTCATGAATCGTAGACTCTTCATGAATCATAAAGAGTTACGGTGACTTTATACTTGGTTTTGGAAAAGCATAAACTCGAAATAAATTTAATTAAATTACCTACTCCATAATCTCTATATTTAACTATATTCTATACAGATAATCATGTAAAATTATACATAAGTTAATAAAAAAGAATTTTTTAAAAAAATTTTCCAATAGGGGCCAAACAGATATAAAATTTAACTTTAGAAATGTGATATTTCTTACATAAAAACAGACTTTCTCATTTGGACATGCTATGGAAGCTGTTCTAAGTAGGCAAAATTAAAAGAAGAATAAAGAATAAAAAAGTAAAGAACATCTGTGTTTTAAAAATGTGCAAACCTTCTACTAATTATTTAAAAATATTTCTGGCCTGGATTATGCAGAATTTGTTCTGTGCTATATACTTCTCATATTTCCTCAGCCAAGGTTCTTGTTATCTCATTTGATCCACAGTCCTTATTTTGCAGTCCAACTTTCTACAGTGGCGACAGATTTAACTTTATAAAAGAGAGATTCTGCAACAAGGAAAAATAAGGCAGGATAAGGGGTGAGAGAGTGTCATAGAAGCTTCTACTTAGATGGGGTGTTCATAGAAGAGTTATCTGATGAAGTAAGACTGGATCTAAAACCTGGGTAAAAGAAAGAAACTATCCTCATGAAGAGTGCTCCAGAGTGACTGTGAGTGCTGTGAAGAGGCCATGTGCTGGGCACACTCGAGAACTTCCAAGGAGGCCAGTGGAAGTGGAACTGGAGACGTGGGAGAAAAAGGGGTCGGACAAGGGAGTAAAGAGCCAGGTCACAAAGAACCTTGTAGGAGGTGGCAAAGTTTTTTAAATTTCATTTTTTGAGAAGGAAAGTCTTTGAACAGAGGTGTGATATGATCTGATTTTTGTTTAAAAAGATTGTTTTGCCCGTGATGGGGATAATGGACTCTGAAGAAGAGTAAGAATTTTCTACAGGCTGCAAAATGAATCGAAACAACTGAGAATGTCAATTAAGGCACTTTAAAACAGAGGACAGATCTCCAGGTTGTCTGATGTTCTAGACTACTGGATGTTCTGTGAATATGGCATTGACTTTCACATCTTTTTCTATTTCTGCTAATGCTATTTCTTATGCCCAAAGTATCATTTCTCGATTTTAACTGCCTGGCAGAATTCTACTTATCCCTAGAGAGCGAGCACAAACGTTGCTGGTTGATAATAACTACCCCTCTATAACCCTGGAGTAGTCATTGTTTTTTTCCTGCTACTCTTCTGCTGCAGTGTTTTGAATGTGAACCAAACTTGGGAAACAAAAGGACAAAAGATATGAAGATAATGTGACAATTACTATATACACTTCTTTGCTAATGTTAAAATATTTGTAATAGAAGCAAATAAGCTATTAGAACACACAATAAAACCACAACGCTTAAAATACAGAAAGAAAATGTTTTGACGAAGAGATAATTAAAACTTTTCCAGAATTCTCTCTACACTATGCCATTCAGATCAATCCTTCAAAGATATTGATAAAGGCAACAAGCAAATTATTCAAAGCAGTAGATGGTCATGGCGCTAACACAACCTCTGCACCAGGGGTCTGGCAAGCTTAGCTTCCAGGTGAAATCCAACATGACAAGCTTTGTACATGGAAAGCATGGGACACAGCCACGCCCCCTCATTTACATACTGCTTGCAGCTGCGTTTTGCAGGACTACAGCAGAGTGAAGCCACTGCATCAGACCACAGGTCCATAAGGCTGGCACAATATAAAATGTTTACTATTCGGCTCTTCACATGAAAAAAAAATTGCTGGTTCCTGCTCCATCGCTCTTTACCAGAAGCTCCTTCAATACTTAGGTGACTCAAATAAATCCTGTTCCTTTGGTTCTTGATGACTATTCCTGCTCATCCTTCTGCCTGGAGCATGGTTTTCAAAATCCTCAGCCTGGCTAAACCCATTCCAAATCCTTTAAAGGCTCAGCTCAGGCCACCTTTCTCAGAAAATGCTCCTCACTGTCCAGTGTGCACAGAGTCCACCTCTCAGGTCCATGGCAACTCGAGCATACCTAGAACTTCATACACAGCTCTCTGGATTTTAATTCTTTATATCCTTGCCATCCCAATTAAATGTCAGATCGCTAAGAACAGGAAATGGTTTGTGGACTTCACCTTTCTTCTCCAAATGAACAAATATTAAACTTATCAACCTAAGTAGTTGTTGGCATTAGACAGAGGCCAAGTGAGAGTTAAATGGGTCACAAAGAAATTCAAATTTAGTTTACTGCCTCATGCTACAGGTCTGCATGGTAAATTGTTCACATGCCATAACTTTAGGGTAAAAGATTAAAGGATTATTCCTATGTATCTGTAGGGTCTTTGGTCTTTATGAGAAATTGCTTCCAATTTGTGATGAAGGTTCCTCTGTCACTTCCAGCTGCTTCTAGATGCCTCTAGCCATGACTCACCCATTCCCTTCCTAATTTGCTGCTTCAAAACTACTTTTAGACCTGGAACACAGAATAAACATGTGGTAAAACTGGTGTCTAAAATTAGAATAAATAGGCTTTTAAGGACCTATGGGGTTTTTCTTTCACAGGTGCATGAATAGGGCTGCTCTTCCAAAGATAATTTTTCTAAATTCCAGATTTTTGGCTGCATGCTAAATGGATGTTTTTCTTGAATTGGAAACCTAGTACAATTAACTGAACTATTATGGAATGGAAAACGACACCTTGACCTGTTTAAAGAAAAAAACCTATAAAGACCACTGCCTTTACAGAACATAGACTCGATATTATTAGCAAACTAATGTTACATTATTATTATGTTAAATAAATAAAATGTGCATCCAATTTTAAACAAGCCTGATACCTAAAAATAAAATAGATTGGAACTTTTTAATATACCTATTTGTAATCACTAATTCATAAACATGCTCTCTAGAGATAACAAAAGTCAAATTTCAGGAGTCACTGTAAAGTGAAAATTAAAACAAAAATTAAGGGTACATGGTTTTTGGAAATGAAAGGTAAATTAGGGAAAGTATTCCATTTTTATAACTCAGATTTATAAATTATTATTTCCAACACTACAGATTTCATTTTTATGTCTGTATTTTGGCAGCCACATAAAGTCATTAAGTGC
The DNA here is from genome assembly GCA_028627145.1 of Eidolon dupreanum. Lineage (NCBI taxonomy): Eukaryota > Metazoa > Chordata > Mammalia > Chiroptera > Pteropodidae > Eidolon > Eidolon dupreanum. Next base: position 16,716,928 of record CM053508.1, read on the forward strand.
TATGTTTCTACAGAAGATAAAAGATACTTAAATATTTTTTTCGTTAAAACTTCCTAAAAGCTTAAAGTAGTAAAATGATTGCTTTAATCTATTTAACAAGGTAAATTTTTGTCACATATATAATGAGAGAAGTAAAATAATTTCAACCAATTTTTTCGCATATAAAAAATTTATTTAAAAATCTAGAGTTATAATTTATAAACCTAATAAATTATTTAATATAAAAATGGAATGACATAATTACAGTTTTCCAAGATCAAAAAAATCTCATTTTCTAATCTTTTGTGTAGAACAATTGTCCTATATGAAAATTTTTTTGAAGTTTTGCTGTCATATAAACTTTGTCTCTTCTGTATATTTTAGATAGGCATTATTTTTACACACCATGGTGTTTTACCTTATGAGCTCTTAAAAAGTAAACTATGTTGTTTATGTCATTTACAGACAGAGCTCAAAAGTATCCACTATATACAAGGCCTGGTTTATACTGATGAACTTAAAACAATTCTCCATATTGGCTTTCCCATTCCAAATTCACTAAAAACTAGAAATCTGGTCCTAGTCATAATAAAAGGTCATGAATGTTCTTCCATTTTTTTTATTTATAGTGCTAATGGAGGGGTGAAATTAAATCTTAACTCTAGTAACGTGGCATCATATTATCTACATGACATTAATAAAATTTATTATCAAGTCAGGTAACCAGTATGAAGAAATAAACAGCTTGATTTGTGGCTTTGTCTAAAAAGTGAATAGAAACATAAAATGAGGGGCTTGTAGAAGGTTTTGTTGGCTCACTTAATCTTGCCTTCACTATAGTTTAAAAGACAAAGTGAGGAGGGTGTTTGGTTTGATTAGGACAGCAGCAATTGAGCTCGCCTTGTCTTCTATCTGGCCACCTTTCTGATTCCTGCTGCCTACACATCCACCCCAGGCATTAAAAATACTGACCTCTGCAGATGAACCCTGAAGTTTGAAATCTCCCACTCTTAACTTAAAAGATATATTTATTGGAGTTTCCAAATTATACATTTTTTGCTTTTATTGAGATATAATTGACATATAACACTGATTAGTTTTAGGTGTACAACATAATGATTTGATACATGTAAATATTGTGAGATGATCACCACAGTCAAGTTAACATCCATCACCCCATACAGTAAGAATCATTTTTCTTGTAATAACTTTTAAGATCTTTAGCAACTTTCAAATATACAATACAGTACTGTTAACTATAGATACCATGCTATATGTTACATCCCCAGAATTTATTTTATAATTTAAAGTTTGAACCTTTTGACCACCTTTAGTCATTTCGCCCACCTCCCACTCTCTGCCTCTGGCAATCACTATCTGCTCTCTGTTTCTACGATTTGTTTTTTTTAAGATTCTGCATATAACTGAGATTATATGGTATTTGTCTTTCTCTGTCTGACTTACTTCATTTAGCAAAATGCCCCAAACTCCATTCATGTTGTTGTAAACAGCAGCATTTCCTTCTTTTTTTAAGGACCAAATAGTACTTCTTTTTATTTTTGTATAGATACATGCAAACACACACTACATTTTCTCAGAATTACATCTTCCTAAGTCATTTTTATTCTGGTCATTTTTCACTTTCATCCAAATTATGGTCACACAGAATATACATAGAGACAGAAATGGAATATACTAAAGTAGAGAAACAAATTTGTACTTAGATTTTAATTTGTTATGTCAAACGTATATGGATTTAAATAATTAAATAATTCTGAATTTCAAAACAAGTAAATGAATTTAATGAATAAACATAAGACTACTTTAAGAATCACTAATAAGGTAAGACTTTTGTTTTGAAAAGTCTGTATGAGAAATGTGAAGTGTAAAACTTTATAGACTTTGAATTTTTGTTTTATTAACAAAAAGATACGTAAGTAATGATATTTCATCAGCCCACATTTTACTGCTAAGATTGAAATAAATTACAGTATCTGAACCATCAGAGCCAAAACCAATGCTTCTAATGTTCTGATATTTTGTCTTATAATCATTTTAAAAGAACTGCAAATATTTCCAACCAGAAGCAGTTCAAATTAATATACATTAACAGAGGTCATCATTTACATGTTATAAAGCAAAGTATGGAAGATGACATATCAGAATCAAGTATAGATTGGTTTAAGGAACTACTTCATGCTCAGGCAAACAATTTTTATGTCAGGAATCATACACATTCTTTATTTTTCTTTTTATTCTATTGTTACATTAGTATCTTTGGAAACTGTCTTCTGCGAAATGAATAGTCATCCCTGAATACAAAATATATTAATCCAATAATTGTCAGGATGACTGCTAAATTAAAAATATCTTCTCCAAATAATTACCATGGCTAACACCAATATTATATTGCCTCCTGTTCTTTATACATTCTGAAGTTTGTTTTTAGCTATTAAATAAAAGATTATGCCTTATTATACATCTTTTTATTAAAAACCAACTTTCATAAGAGCGGTGGTAAATTCATTAAAACTAAAACAGTTCTTTGCATAAGAAAAAATGTGAGTGATTCTATCAAAGTCTCAAAAGTTGCCCTTTGTTGAAAAAGACAAAATACTAGTTCTTATCATTTAAGCCTTAGAAATGTGTGGCATAGCATTCTAGAAGACAGATAAATTTAAATGTCCTTGTCAAATTGATAACTGGACTTACATAAACAGGATGACATTCAATCAGGAAGACGACAATGTAGTATAGTTAGAAATTTTTCTTTTTTCTTTCTTTTTTTATAAATTGGAGAGGGTGACAGGGAAGGGCACCATAAGATCAAGCATGAGAAAAGCAGATGTAGCAAGAGGAAAGAATACTGTTGGCCTGAAACTGATTCACCAGCAGTAACACATGAGTTAATGCAATTCAGTGTAGCATGTATCTATTCAACATCTAATTATTTGAAAAGCTTTAGGTAGGGCACTCCAGGGTAAAGCAAATATACACCTGTCTTTACCTCAAGGAACTTATAACCCACTGTGAAAAACAGGCATGTATATAGTAAATTCAATTATAACACATAATGTGAAAAAAGGCTGGACATTTGCCTCTAACAGACAGATGATAAAATAATGAACTCATTTTAATGAAGTATCTTTTGTTAGAAAAGTTAAATTTAGGGCATGTGCTCTTTGACGATGTATGAGATCAACTACATTCCTGTTCCACATTGAATGGCTATTCTACTATAAAGGACAAATTCTGCTAAAACAGAGTGGCAGCCAACTTAATTACAGATACAAACTACTTGAAAAAGTATCAGCCTTTCTGGATGCACCTTTACTTAAATTAATACCACTAAAAACAAACAAACAAAAAAATGAAAAAACAAACAAACAAATAAACCAACAAAAAACAGTCTCTACTGGACACTATGTTAAAACTTTACGTCCCCTACTAGGTTTCAAAGGTCTACAGAATAAAACCTCAGTTTACCTAACCAATCTCATTTCTCAAATAGTGCAGAACTCTATTCTCATATGGAAAATGAGGGTATTAAGAGTACCTAATTCTAAAGTTGTTGTGAGGATTAACTGTGTTTATACATATAAAACACAACCATATCTCTATTTTTCTCTTCCCCAGGTGAAGGGCATATTAATACCCCCTTGCAGATCTGAATCTTATTCATCTTCAGGCTAGAATAAATGCCTACTGGATAAAATTTTCCCAGGCAATGCAAGCCCTTATTTATAATCACTTCTTCAGTGTGTTTGACCTCCCAGAGATGTCACTACACAAAACAGTTTAACACTTACAGTCAATAAAGAAAAAGACCTGTGATCATCAGTTTCATTATCTTCAAAACCAGAGAGGTCTACAGCTATCTCCACTTCCTCAACTTTTCTGGACCACTCCAATCACATTTCATCTTCATTATCTTACTGGGCAAGGACCTTAGATCAAGGCCTTGGGACTCAGTGTCTTTGAGGGCTCTGCCCTGATTTTCCTCTGGCCACAAACCCTCCCCATAGGCAAAGCAAGAGATGATATGGCCACTCGGAGTTGAATTTGCCTTCTGGAGTAGCACTAGCCAAAGAACTTCCCACGGTGTTAGAAATGCTTGATATCTACACCGTCCAGCATGATAGGCACTAGCTCCATATGGCTAGTATACATATGAAATGACTAGTGTGACTGAGGAATTTTTAATTTATTTAACTTAAATTAATATACATTTAAATAGCAGTGTGGGACTCATGGCCCCAATATCGGCCACTGAGAATTCTCTTATCAAGACTACCAATAGTCTCCTTGCTGCTAATCTATTATTTACTTCTTTATTTTCATCTTCTTTGATGTTTCAGTAACATCCAACACTGCTGAGCTTCTTCATTAACTACCAGTTCTTCTGACCCCTGCAGTACTGTACCTTCCTGGTCTCCTGCCATTGTCTTAGTCTTTTTCACTGCCTCACTTATTGTGCTCAAACTCTCAGGACTGAAAGGCCTCAGGGCCTAGTCCTGCTCCCTCTACTCTAGCTACACTGTCTTCAGTAATCTCCTATTTCAATGTGGCAATCACTAGGAAACTTCCATCTCCAAATACTTATTCCCATCACCAATACTGAGCTTACAATCTTCACTTAGTATTTAAACGTAACATTTGTAGATCAACATTCTTAATTTCTCCCCTCTGCAAAAAGCCATTTCCTCTTAACTTTCCCCATGTCATTATGGCAACAACATCTACCTAGTAGCTCAAGAAAAAACTAAAGGAGTTATTCTTGATTTCTCTCTCTTTCACTGGTCCCAAAATCTAATCCTTAAATGAGAACTTTTAAATAAACCTCGAAACACAACACAAAGTGGTTTACATTACTTTATCTCTAATATCCCAGATTTACTCCTAGTCATTAAAAAAACAATCTATTCCTATTCATTTAAATGACCTTTATATCTTTGTATGTTCCAAATACATACTTATTTGAGGTTAACCAAGTTTTATTCCCATTAAAAAATAAATAAATAAATTCTGAAACAGCTTTCTCGGACAAACAAAAATAAAGGGTTGGATGAAATAAAGTGAATTAAATGCATAATAATTTGATGGCCTTTTATAAATGTTTTATTTATAATAAAAGAAACACCAATTATTGATCATTACATTTAAATATCTGATTTTAAAAACTATAGTCTACGGCCATGCTACCCTGAACAAGCCCGATCCCATCTGATTTAGGAAGCTAAGCAGGGTTGAGACTTGTTAGTACTTGGATAGGAGACCACTTATGAAGAAGATCAGGTGCTGTGGGTATAAAAAATAAGGGATTGTAAGATAACAAGGTCCTTGCAATCTGTGAGGTCAACCAAAGGTTGCCTCGCCTTAAAAAAAAAAACTATAATTTTTACATAAAATGATTTAGATTAAAATAACTTTAGGTTATCTCTTTTAATATTTTTATTATAACAGTTTTGTTAAGTCATTAACACTGCCTTTCAACTATGAAGGCTTTTGGTGGGGAAATCAGATCTTGCCACTATTCAAAATGCTAAAGAACTTAGCATGCATAATTCTATCCTTCGTTGTTTCATAAAAATCTTTATCAGCAGAAGAACAGATTTTCTTCAACTTTCATTTGTGTTAAAAAAAGGTTATCATGCTTCAATTTCGTAAAAGCAATATGGTAAGTAATTGTCCAAAAAAAAGAAAGAATAGAAATGAATATGCATATATCTTACTGGAACTGTCAAGAAACAATCTTTCTACAGAAAATAAATGTTTTTATGCTTTATGAACCTTTCTTACAAGAATGAAATGTCATTTGAAAAGTGAGAAATCTCATCAGAATTTAGGGGACTTGTGAGTTCTCAAAACCTATTCTTTGTTACTGTCTGCCACTTTTTGTTCTCTTCCTTTATCTTTGAAAAGCTTAACTATGGAACCTCCCCTGCCTGTGGAAAAGTCATTTAGAAAATATGGTCAACAACTGAAAAACCACTAACAATTCTAGAACTGTGTTCATATAAATCTCCTGCAGGGTAGTAACCACATTGATCATGGAAGCTAATGGGCTTTTATAGATCATTTGAGATCCAAACTGATTTATTAAGACTTGCCAGAATCTTTTCATATCATGAATCTTTTTTTCATTATAGTTTCTAGTGGAATGCAAATGAAAGTATGCAACTGTCTTCTACTTTTAGAAGGGAGTTGGAGGGCTGGGTAGAGAAACACAGAATGCCACAAGATAGGCAGAAGCTGGGTGTGTGTGTGTGTGTGTGTGTGTGTGTGTGTGTGTACAAATTTCTATTTTATCCCTCTATATATTTCCTTTACAGTGACTTACAGCATTAAGAGTATAAAGTTCAGACTGCACAGAAGAACAGCAATAGCAACATCTTTGAACACTTGGGTAGGCGCACAATGTACGAGTTATTATGTTCACTAAACACATCAACAAACTGGAAATCTGAGAAGTTAACTTTAATTTCTCAACATATAAATCTAGAATCCAAGTAATTATTCTTTGTGTCTCTCAATAACCAAGTACTTTTATTTTAATGGTTGATGCTAAAGCATACCTCTAGAAAACCCAATGACAGATCTGTCATTTAAACTTAAAAGTCAAAGAACTTATTCATTTTCCTAGGTAATTCCCCAGTATAATAAGGTATACATGTTAATAAACATGTTCATTTTTTTCTTTTAAAAAAATACATACGCGCATTTAAAAATAAGTTTTGAAAAGACTCTCTTTCATCCAAGAGAGCCCAAGAGCATCAAGTTTCTGAAGCATTTTATATATTTAAATAGTATCAGTAAGGATAGTGTAAAATAAAGAATTACTGTAGTAGAAAAAAATTTAGGAAAATTAGATTGAGAACAAAATAATTTTTAAAACATTTAAGCAAAACATCACTGTGCTTCTACTTTTGTTTAGAATATTGCAAGATAAAAGGAATTAAATATAATCACACTTTTTCAAACAGTAGGTTGTGAGGTACTCCTTATAACACAAAATAGATTTTGCATTTTCTTCAAATAAAAAAGCAAAGAATTAAAATGGTGAATTTCTAGGTCTAATTTTTATGATTTCCTCTAAATAGTGGTTTATTGGACTAAATTAAGAATATCAGTATATTGATTTACCAGACATATACTGACCTTCAATATTTGAAGCAGAAAACACACAAGCACTTTGTCTTTAAATATGCCATGGTAGGATAGTATCAAGTCTAACTTACAGTTTATTATCAGATAAATAATAATAAATTTCCTTTGGCTCATTCCCACCCATTAAACTGTATTCTTTATCTTCTGTCTCATATAAATGTCAAGGATCATGGATTTAACAATCCTCACTTTGAGCTGTAATTGCAAAATTATCACCAAAAATGTCTCTTTCTAGAAACTAAGCCATGAGAATTTTATAAAGTTTCTATATGTTTGCTTAAAATTTTTGACTAGTAATCTCAAATACTCTTTCCATAAAAATAAGAAGTAAAATCATTTGATATTAGGATTTTCCCATAAACAAAAATTAATCCGTTTAATCTCATTGTTATTTTAAAAATCATTTACACTTTTAATAGAGTTTTTTTTTTAATTTGAAACAGTGATAACTCAAGTTTTTAGTTTTCTAGCAAAAGCTTTAAAAAATTAGTGGATGCTTACTTTAATAGATTTTAACCATGTATAATCTAATGGTCTGTCCTAAAGAAAGAATTCAAAGGAAGCTGGCAATTTTATACTCTTATAGACAATGTAAATGCTAAAGATGGAAATAAATAAAAGTACACATTTTCTTCAAAGTGCTCAAAACTCCTGCAAACATCTCAAATAATCTGTATTCAAACTTTTCAGCTAAAACATCAAAATATTTAACACATTTTCCTAGGCTAATCCAACACTAATTGTTAACATGAATAAGGGCAAAAAGTAAAAAGACAAAAGCAAATATATTTCTAATAGAAAGCTGAAAGTAGGAAACATTGTTCTACGGCATTCTGCTTTTTTAGGAGATCTAAACATATATTCAAATACATTTTCATGGGTATGAGTAAGTTAGGAAAGATCACAAGAATAAATTTTAATCAAAAGATTTACATTTTTATATTAAAAACCAAATGCTACCTAAAACATATTTTCATCTATTTCAGAAAATGTAGATTGACTCTAACTCTGTTGCTATATGAGGGTAAAAATCCCACTTGTCTAGAATGACCTAGAATAAGAACCATTGCCTTTCCTCTGAATAGCTGAATACATTAAAGTTGGGACAAATAAAGGTTACTTCTTCAATACTTTTTTAAATTAAAATATGTGGTAACTGAATTACTTCTGCCTTAAAAATGAAATTTAGAAATGAAATGAAGGTCCAGAAATTCAGTTTTCAAGAATAACGGTTCTGGACAAGTAACTTTCAAAATAACTATAATCAAAGTTGGTTATGGAAGAAAACATTTCTAGGATAATTATGCATTTCCTCACCTTCTTAACTAAAATGAAGGTATTATAATAATCTTTTCCTAGGTAAGGCCTACTTATATACATCAACTTTTCTCTTCTTCTGAGGCTGTAGCTGCTGTTGCACATGTTGATGATGAGAAAGACAGAAATTGGCAAACTCTACACTTTTTCTACAACAGGTCTAAAAAAATTTCTTTGATAGCTAGCATTTTTGGATGATTTACCTCTTTCTAATGGGTAAGGAAGACTAATCATATACCAAATCCCAAGCAAAGCAATATGATTATCTTCTAACAAATGTTAAAATATTAAATTATTGAATTAAAATATTTAATCAAAAGCCAGCGTAATAATTTCCCATGTAATCACCAACATTCTAGAACACGATTTCCCCATTACTGTCACATATGGCCAATTTCTCAATAGCACTCATTCACAGTATGCTGCTTTGTGGCAAAATTTTATCTTACGGCCTGGTTATTGTTTTAATGGTATTAACTTATGAATTAAAAGACTTTGGACTTTGTTATTTTACAAAAGCCTTATTTCACAATCTATAAATTCTTCTTCATCACCAGAAATCTTTCTGAACTATTTCATAATCTAAATATTGCTCTGGAATAACCCATGAAAATAATGGGACAATAATAAAAGGCAAAGAGAACAAAATTATTAAACAGTGATCTCACTTCTTCGGGATGAACTCTAACTTCCTTATAGCAATAGAACAGTATTCTTACTCTCAAGTAATAAAAACTGATTTTGAAAAGAACTTTTAGTGAAGATTTTAAAAGATGCCAGAATCAAATGTTCACAGAGCCACTAAGCTTTTTATCTACTCTAGCAGATGAGATGTTTACATAAAATAGGAACATTATGAAATTAGAGCAAAAAAAAATCTCAGGAAACAGTCAAAATCTCCTTATTTTTGTTTAAAGTTGCCAACTGCTAGGATAGTTGCCATTGCCAAAAATCCAATGCCCATCAGTAAGGAACCTGACAAATAAACTAGGCTATATCCATACAATAGAGTACTATGCAGCTACTGAAACAAATGGCACAGACTTGTGGACTGCTAGAGAGAGATGTCTAAGTTAATCTTTTTAGTAAAAAAAAAGAAGTTGCAAATCAGTATACATTGCAAAATGTGATCTGCATATTCTTAATACATGCACAGACCACTGTGTGGTTACAATGCACCACTTACTTTGTTGGCACTTCCACTTGTGGGGATAGAGGTGGGTGGGATGAAGCTACTATCACTTTTTAACCACAAACAACTTTGAAATTTTCTTATCATAAGAATATATTGCTTTTGTTAAAATAAAAAATAGATAATTGAAACCAACCACTTTTGTTGGCAATATAAAATTGTTCAGATAATACACTGTGTTCAGAAGAGAGATTTGAAAGTAAAACAACAACAACAACAAAACCAAAAACCTAGTTGTTTCCTTTTTCTGACTACCTATCAGCCCCAAAGCTGACTTCCTAGCATCTTATTTTGAAAAGGCACTCTTCAAGAAATCCATGACCCACACCTCTGCATTACTCTTTCAATTAACACTGGGTCAGAAAGAGAGGCAGCTTCCAATCTCTTCTAATGACTAAATAAACACAATCCATGTGATCTAATTTAATTATGTGTATGGTGCAGATCTTTTCATTAGCTTTAGTTAATGAATATCTGAAAATAATTTGACCAGTTAATTTTCCCCAGCTTCATTGTTTTAGAATGCATTTAATCAACAATATTGAGTGTTTACTATATTTCAGATATTATTCTACATAGATTTTTAAAAAGAAAGAAAGAAAAACTAAGAGCGTGATCCTCTAGATCAGGGTCT
>CM053508.1:16727716-16804223 GCA_028627145.1 Eidolon dupreanum
CATAAATGTAACATTATTTAATAAATTAAAGCTGAAGATTATTCTGCTACTTGTATTAAGGGAACTTGAATCTTAGCCACAAAATTTTTAGCTAATAAGAATATTGAACTATATAGCAAGGAATTACAACTCATGAGTCAAAAAAAATCCCTTTAAAATACTTAATATGAGACAAGAGGCTAAGGTTTGGTGGTACATAAATAAATGAGAAAAAGATCACAGCTTATTAAAGTGAAAAAGTTGCATTAGGAAGCTATTTCAGCTTTTGTTCGTAAGGTCGATATAAAACAATAAGAAGGAAGCAATGACCCAATCTAATAACATAAATTTAGTGGAACTGAAGGATAAGATTTGAAGATGCAGTTCAACACAGTTCAAGGCTCCAAGACTGACCACACAGACACCCTGCCGAGAAAAAGCCGAACCCATTCCTACGGTCAGCAGCAGAGAAACACTAACAGAAGAGTGGTTTTTCAGTTCATAGAAAAGAAATGTGCCTGAAAAAGTGCATATGTAATGGACTCCTATCAGGTGAAGGATATTCATTCACTTATTCTAATTGAAGAATTACAGATTTTTAATAAATACATCAGGATGTAATAAATACATCAGGAATTACAGAAGCAAGAAAAATATTCAGATAATGAGAAATAGTACAAACATTGTACCCAAACTTGCATTTCCTATGTTTTGAACCATAGAAATGTACATGGTGTCTTTATGCTTTCATTCTATGACTCTCTTTATTTCAAAGCAAATATAAACTTTTAAATAAAACTGTTTTGTATGCCAGAGGCACGCTGGTTTGTTCCAATGTTTCTGTTCTTTTTATGCCTCTGTAAGGTGCAAGGACTTAGGAATGGATGTGTCTAAAATATTTTCCCCCTAACTAAGCATCTTCTGAGGGCCTAATTACCTACTCCTCCCAAAAGGTAGTTTCTAAAATAGCTTCTCAGAAAAATGTTACCTACCAATGGTTTCCATAATGAGGGTTACTAGAGCTGCTGAGGTTTGGTGTTCTAAGTTCATTAAGTCAAAGTTCACTCATTTTTCTTCCATATGTCATTAAAAATAACACTATGGTTTATCAGCCCACAAGTATAAGTTACCATTGAGTGGTGTTCCTTTAAGCAACTCTCAGGAGAATATATAAACTTAAATATTCCATGATTTGGGGTTGACCTGTGTCCCACAAAATGGTACACTGAAGTACCTCGACCCATTTTCCAGTACCTTTCAGATCCTGACCTTTTCTGGAAATAGAATCGTTGTAGATGTCATTAGTTAAGATAAAGTCATACTGGAATAGAGTGGGCCCTTAACCCAGTATGACTGATGTCCTTAAAAGAAGAGATACAGAGACAGGAAAACAAAAGGAGAAGACAAAGACAGAGATCAGAATAAGGTATCGAACAAATTTCAGAACATAAAGTATTCCTGGCAACACCGGAAGCTATGAGGCCAGGAAAGATTATCCCATATAGGTTTCAGTGGGTGCATGAACCTGCTAACACTTTAATTTTGGACTTCTGGACTCCAGCACTGTGAGAGAATAAATTTCTATTGTTTTAAGATAAAAATTTGTGGTAATATTTAAGGTAGCTCTAGGAAACATTCATATACTAACACACCACATTTATTTCTTAACTCAATCATTTATCTCCTCTTCCATGTTTTACCTTCTTCCTACAATGTCAAACTTCTTTCTCTGTTACATGTTTGTCTTCATTTTATAATCCTTTAAAAAAATATATAGAAACCATCCTTAGCTTGCAGGCTATACAAAATAAGGCCATCAAATGTAGTTTGCCAACCCCTACTATAGATCATGAGGAGATTTAAAGTTCACTAGTTTTACTAGGGAATATGTAGAAGCTGATGATTCTGTCAATTTCCCCAGGTACTGGAAATCTCTTCCAATATGTACCTTCAGGTCTTCTTTTAATTCAAGAAGGTTCTTTGGATTGTTCTTTAAAATGTTAGTTCTGTTTCACTGTTTTGTTTTTCTTCTCCAGGTAATTCCAATTATCCATAAACTGGATTTTCTCTGCCTGTCTTTTATTTCAACACTTTCTGTGAGACCAGTTTTACCTTTCTCTTTACCTGATTTTCATTCTTAATTTTTGCCTAAAACCCTTCAATGCCCCTTATTTAGTATTCCTTCCAAACTACTCCCCCTGCAGCACTTTGTAATTTAGTATTTACTGCTCATGGTTTTATCTACTTTTCTCTTTCTTTCTTAAGTTAATAATTTGTGGTAAACTTCTTCCTATCTTTAGTTCATTTCTGTGCTTAAATATAAACTTTGATTTAAGATGGTTCCACCTCCCCCCCGCCCCCCCGCATAGCACCAAATAATTGTTTGGGAATATTTAATTTAGTTTATAGTGTTCTGTTACAGTTTTTACTTTGTGATTGGTGCTTTGAGGGAAATTTTCATTAGCTCACAGATTTTGATTCTCACTTTGTTTTCTTCTTAAAATAGTTCTAAAGACTACTTATCATGGTATTTCGTGAACAAGGGCAGTAGCTTGAAGTGGTTAATACAATATTTAGATTAATGTTGTTAGTGTAGCATAAATGTAGTTTCTTTAATGAATGGTTTGTAGGAGGGTGATGGGCAGGGAGCCTGTGTGTTTTCCCTTTACTTTTTCAGTCTTTTTATGTCATTCATGATCCATAACTTTTCCTTTTGCTTCTTTATGTTTTCACCCGAGAGTCCTCAAGACTCTCCAATTTTACGCTCTGTATTAGTTTCCTTTTTAACACTGTAACAAATTTAATGGCTTGAAATATAGAGAGTTATTCTCTTATAGTTCTGAAAGCCAGAAGTCCAAAATAAGTCTTGTGTAGCATAAATCAAGGTGTCAGCAGGGCTGTTTCTTTCTGCAGAGGCTCCAGGTGAGATTCTATTCTTAGTCTCTTTCAGCTTCTGGTGGCTGCTGGTATTCCTTGGCTTGTGGCCACATCACTCCAATCTCTGTTCCATTTTCACGTTGTCTTCTCTTCTGCAGTCTAATCTCATCTGTCACCCACCCAGAAAAACTCTTGCGATTTCACTTAGGGCACACCCAGAAAATCCAGGGTAATTTTCTCATCTCAAAATCCTTAACATAATTACATCAAAAGTCTCTTCTGCAAAGTAACATTCACAGTTTTCAGGGATTCAGACTTGGATATCTTTAGGGGCCACTATTCAGTCTCCCACTTCTTTTCTCCAGATGTCTGGCCTTTGAAAGACTGCTTGCATGGGTTGCACACACATTTAAATTTTTTCCTTTAGTCAGCACTCTGATACCAAAGCCTCTTTTTCAGTATTTTTGAATTTAGAGATTTATTTTCTCTTTCGGGTGTGATTTTTAACTCAGATACATCTTCTCTTTGGGGTATAATTTCCCCAAAAACCCTTATCTCCACAAAGTCTTGAAAAGGGAACTTAAGGAATATCTTTTCTGGAAACTGGTATTTACCTTTCTACTTACAGGTAATTTGATGTTTGTAGTATTCTCTGTCTCCCTGTTATACGTACAGCAAAGGGATTTATGGTTTTAGTTATTCTTCTAGATCTGCATAGATTTTTTAGGGGATGTTGGGAGTAATTCAGCTGCCATAATTAAGAAGCATAAACCTGCACGAAACAGGTAAATAAACAGCATTCCAGTTTGGAGAAGACCTGTGACTTACGCAAAAAAAGGCTTTAGAAAGTTAGCAATTTAGCCTAATGGCTAAAAATTTGTATAGTTATTCACAGAAATAACAATTAATCAAACTATAGATTTCTTGAATTTCAGAACTAGCATAGACCACAAAGACCAGAGCTGTCACACATCCAGTAAATATCACTACCTGGCTATGGCAGAAGAGCCGCAACAGATAACCTCCTCCACAGGTACATAACCTTCAACATCCCAGAATGGAAAAAAGTAAAAATCAAAATGAAATTAAGGTCATTATGTTGAACATAGCACTCAAGGTATAATGCTTTATACAGCCTATGTAAGTAAACACTGTCGATTCCTTTGCCTCTTATCCTTTACCTATAAAACAGCAATCATAATATTTAAATAAGGACTGTATAAGAAGTGTTATGATGAATTAGCCAGAATGTGTAAGCTATTTTGTAAATGAAGGCTTAAGTGCTGTCATTTAACTTTGATGTATGGGGTGAAGTAGCAGAAGCTTTAGCGACAGACTGTGTCATATAAATTAAAACATTAATATTTAACAAAGAAATGGGTGATGAGGAAATCAGGACGTGTGCATCTTGCTATTAGTATTTGAGGCTGTAAGTGCAAGGATGGGCTTTGAGAGCTTGTGATGCTGTAATTGTTTTAATTTAATTGCTAAACTTCATCTGCCCCCAATTAACAGGTATAAAACAGAATTTCAAAGCAATGAAATGTTGTCAGCAATTATTTTGAAGGTAGGAACGTGTACACTGGCATTCCCTGAGCCGCTATTGCACCCAACGAAGTCAAACAATGGTCACATCCTTAAATGAAACCCTGTTAACTAACCACTGTCAAACTGGAATAAACATCACCGAAAACACACAATTCAAGGTCCACCTGGGTTGCATACCAAACTTCTGACTGGCTTGCCTTAGGAAAACACTCCATTTTCATAGAGTCTACCTTAAATGTTAGAAAAAGGATTATTCCATAAGTGCTCTTAAAATAGTCAATACACAGCATTCTTACCCGGAGACAGACACTTATACTAATAAATCTTGACACCTTTCTTGATGCTTCTCCCTCTGCTTAGAATGATTCTTCTTAGGCTTATACTAACCTTTTTAAGGTCTACAACAGTTGTCATCACTTTGGAGTTTTTCCATATCTAAACCAGATATAATCACTCCATGCTCAAAAATTTCTTATTTTTAAATACTACTTTTTTTGTACTTGTCTATACTGCTTATCATGTACATATATGATAGCAACATAGAGGTACAGCTAAGAGCCTGGCTTTTGGTTTTTTCACCAGATACTAAGTTAAAACTGTCATATACTTTGAGTTATCACAATGATTGCTCTGTCTTGAGACTGAGTTTTTTTAAGGAAGAAGAGGATAATAATACCTAATCCCTAGATTTGCCAAAATAATTAAATTAAATAATTGTGTAAAGTGCTAAATCTAGCAAGTAAGTAATAAATGCATATTAGCTAATAATATTCTTCCTGCTGCAATCTCATTCTGCTTCGGAGTGTAAACTCTTCCTATCAGAGATTATGTATTAGGCGATTGGTATCTCTGAATCAGGTAGGGTAATGCTTTGCACATGATAGGTACTCAGAAAGCATTTCTAAATATAATTTAAAAGTTTTTCCCTTTTTAAAAATTTTAATTTATGTATTTTGTTTATTTTTCAATTACAGTTGACATACAATATTATATTAGTTTCAGGTGTACAACATAGTGTTCAGACATTTATGTAACTTATGAAGTGATCACCTGATTAAGTCTAGTGCCCACCTGACACCACACATAGTTATCACAATATTACTGATTATATTCCCTATGCTGTACTTCACAACTCCATGACTATTTTATAAGAAAAGACATTTTTAAATGAAATTGAATGAAAAATATTAATTGAACAACATCTGATGAGCTTTTTCATTGTGAAGGCACAGTGAGAAATGAAAAAGATATCATTTCTGACCTTTAAATCTTTAAGGGTTTAGTCTAGTTAAAAATATATAAGTGTGTGTGTGTGTGTGTGTGTGTGTGTGTGTATGTGTGTGTGTGTGTATGTGTGTGTGTGTATGTGTATGTATGTATGTATGTATGTATGTGTGTGTATGTGTGTATGTATGTGTATGTGTGTATGTATGTGTGTGTGTATGTATGTATGTGTGTGTATGTATGTATGTGTGTGTGTGTGTGTGTGTGTGTGTGTATATATATATATAAATATACACTCACAAGGTGGTGAGTGAAAAGGACCAACTGAGCAGTACAGAGTGAAAGCTGACTTGGCAAACACAATTATAAATGTCTTAAACTCAAAACTTATTTCCCTTCATTTTTCCCAAATAGACTTGCTCTGCGATTTTTCTTCTTCTTGCTCCTACTCAAATCTCTGTTTCCATGGCAATACGTTTACACTTTGAAATTCGATCAGTGGAATGTCTACATTCAGTCTACAACTATATCTACTGCTCTCTCTTTTAAACTGCTCCTAGAAAAATTCAATTCTCCACTCTGTGATGTATGTGAACTACATAAATGCCTACCAAGTTAAGGCACATTTCTCACCTCATCCTTCGGTACTGTATAAAGGTTCTTACGTAGGACAATTTTAAGTACAGTTTTAATATTTAATAAAACAAGTAAACTCAAAAAGAATCATACAAATTCTGTGATGTGAACTACATATGATTCAAGCTTGTTCGGATTCTAACTCTTTATCCAAAACAAACACAACATTTAGAGAGCTACTTACAATCAAAACCAGAAAAAAGAAAGACTGCCAGTAAAAGAATTATCCAACAAGGACTTATTTCCTACCACCTGATTCTGAGTTTGGCTAGACACTGGGTTTCTCCTGCCAGAACCTCAGAATTGTTAAGGGAACCCTAATTGCTATCGAGGTTTTCCACTGATGTGCTCTAAACCCTACTCCTATTAGACTCTTTAAAGCTGCCTGATTTACTCTTAATTCCTCTGTTTTGAGTTGTGCTGCCAAAATCCTAAAGATCTGAAACACGCCATTACCTCTGAATAGATAGTTGATTTGACTATTCTGAAAACCAATCAGATTCTGGAGAACATTTGTCAAATGCCACAAGCCAAGTGGGTGCCCTGTAATCAAACTGTTAGTAGTAACTCAGAGCAGGTGTTCCCTTGAGCTTCTGAGGACGCATGGAAGTCCTTGTAACTAAGCCAGGAGTGCAGCCCAGGTTGAAGGAGGCCCCCAGATGCCAAAGGATCACTTTTAGAAAAACCTCAAAGTAGACAGAGGACTCATAGGTTAGGTTCTGGTGTTCCTTCAAGAATTCTAATACCGAAAGCTCGTAACTACGGAGCGACCCAAGAGTTACCATGAAAATTTCTAAAATGGTTATCCATGAATAGAATAAATACCTAGGAAAATTTCCAACCCCATGACAGAGCTTTGACTGCTACAGCAAAACCTAACACTGACTAATCTCTAATGACTCACGTGTATGATCTCTAGACTGAACAAAGGCAAGCAACCTTGATTTTCTCTGTTGACCCTGCTTATTGTGATACATGGAAGAAAGCTGTCTCTCGTCAAATCCTAAATCTAGAACAGAGTAACTAGAAAATGAAATGAAACTATTTTTAAATGTCTAAATTCCTTCAACATTTAAAATTTCCTCAACAAATTAAAACTGGCTACAAAATTTTGCAGTTTGCCCTAATAGGTCGAATAATCTCTTTTATTTTCTTGTTGCATTTTACTCAACTTCAATCTCTAACTACATCATTCACGATATACCCCACTGTCCTGAATTTATCCTTAATATTCCAATTGAATGCCCCACAATTCTGGGCATTATAATCAACACGCCATGAAAAGCTAAATAACTCGAGAGATTTGCAATGTTGAAAAGCAAATGTTTTCATTCTCACATGAGGTATGTTCTGGTCCAACAGGGCTGCCCTCCAATAGGCTTTGAAATATCCTTAGACTCTAAACCCTTACCTGAGAGACATCCAAGCTGACTGTTATCAATTCCTTATCTCTTACAAATCTTTCTCCCTTAAATTTCCTCAATACATGGCAAGGAAGGAATTCCAGCTAGCAGCAGCAGTTACCCGAGATGCCACTGAAGGACCTCGCTGCTAGCACACAGCCCACCTCCTTCCTGGGGCTCCCCTGACAGATGGTGGCATCTTTCCCCTTCGAAGTCAGAAAAATGTGAAGTAGTTTGAAAAGCCTTTCTGAAACATTATAGCACTGTCCATACTGTGAATAGGATTTAGTGTTTGTACAAATAAATTTATTAATGTATAAAATAATGTGTATGTATAAATTATATAACTATACATATTTACAAATACATACATGTATTTTGTCTGTTTTCCATTAGTATATATAAACTGATATATGCATAGATATATAACATTCAATTACATATGTATAACTACATGTATGTATGTATATGTGTATATGTAGTGAGTTCATGTGCACACATGTATATATTTATTTTTTAAAATACATTGTAATCTAAGTGGAGGTGACTTGCCTTATGGGTCAGGCATAACGGTATGTTATTCAAGGAAATTACAGTCTAGCATTCAATAAAAATTTAGATATTTAGTCAAGTCTCTCAAACAAAAAAAACAATTAAACATGATTGTAATACACAGACTTCTAAAATGCCCTTTTTCCCATTTTCAAAATCTGAAACAATGAACAGATCTATCCTTCCCTGTCCACCAAACTTTTTAACTCTCTACCCAAACATCCAAAGTTTTTTTTGGCTTTTGTGCTCAATCTCCCTACCCCATTCCTGCACACTCTTTCAAAATCAATTATTCTCTGACTCAGCACCTGTTCTCTGCGCTTTCCAGAATAAAGCAACACATGCTGGTTTTCTACCTTTTTCAATACTACTCCCACCACCACCCTCAAAACTCATCTTTCTTGTGTTATCCAGATTCTCTATAATAAAGGCCCCACAAAAAGAAGTGGCAAAAAGGAGCAGCTGTGAATATTTACCAATACATATTTTCCTATCTCATATGTCTCTCAGATCAACTTGAGATAACATTTTTTTTTTATTATTATTTGTATATAGTGGGAAGAATACTAAGTTTTGACATCAGATGGACAATTAAACATTCTGAGACTTAATTTCTTTGACTGAAATGTTTAAAGAATCAAATGTAAATACATGTTAAAAGACTACAACAAATATCTGTTAATAATCACAGGTCTCACTTGCCCTGTCAATTCAATAGTATCTCCTAACACAAAACCCATGTTTTTTAGCTTGATAAGTTTTAAAGTAACTCAAATATTTTAAAAGTACCTCCCAAAGAGTCTAAATAACAGACATATTGACAACCCATG
Organism: Eidolon dupreanum; assembly: GCA_028627145.1. Taxonomy (NCBI): domain Eukaryota; kingdom Metazoa; phylum Chordata; class Mammalia; order Chiroptera; family Pteropodidae; genus Eidolon; species Eidolon dupreanum. The sequence goes on from CM053508.1 coordinate 16,736,766, forward strand.
CAGTAAGCTTTCTGGACACAATGTCTTTCAAAGTTATCTCAGTTGTCCTCTATATCTTTCTCTTAGGAAGAAAGAAATATCTTCTTGATTTATTAAAAATCCAAAAAAATAGTAAACCTCTATTATCACACCTAGAAGTTATAAAGAAAAAAGGAGCTTCCAAATTAGTGGACTTCCTATGTGTTTCTGCAGGACCAGTAATTAGCACTATGTTTTTAACTGCATAAAATCTTTTTTTTTTTTTTTTTTTCATAGAGAAGTCATATGCTTTGGGCAGTGCAAAGAATCTGAGGAATTTCTACTATTGTATGAAGTGGGTTTTTTTGGCACTCAGTTTCTATTTGACTGAATAATTTATTGCCTAGTTTCAGCTGAATTATTTTTTCATTTATACTGATATAACCTTTAAGGAATAAAATCTCATATTCTGTATATATCCCAAAAATTACTTAATTCTTGCCCATGCTTGCCTGAAAGATTTTACATATGAATTAGGGTCAAAGCTGTGCTTGCTTGTTTTTCTTTCTCTCAGTTTTCCAATATGAAAAAATGAAGACCATAATATTTGTTCTAGTCACAATATTCACTGAATTAATACAAACATCAAATCATAATGCACAAGAAAGCTCTGAAACATGAAAAGGATATTCACAGATGTACAACAGTACTCAGGAATAGCATGTCCAACTCTTTAAATAATAAAGTACACCAGTATATAACAAAGTGTAATATCCTAAAACTTGGATTATACACATAATCTCATATTTTCAGGGTTCTCTCATGTATATCTGCTCAATGTCCCACACTCTCAGTTTTTATTTAAAAATTGAATGAATAAATAACTGGAAACTATAAAGCAATTGTAGAAGAATAACTTATTTGCAAAACTAATCAGATTAAATCATTCTGATCATGAAAGACACAGAATAAATGGTTCAGTTTTAAGCACATGTGTTTTCTTTGCATGAATTACCCACGTAATTGTAGCTATGCAGAATCAGGCTAAATTCATTGCACATCTATAATATTGTTATGATTTCAGTAAAATGGAAAGTCTCTAGAATCCCACTCACACCATTTTAAGACTAACTGAATATATATGACAGAGCAGCACTCAAGTAACTCCACGGGTCCATAAAAATAATGGGCCCAAAGTAATCCCATGGATTGTTTCCATAGTGCTACACAGAATCATAATGAAATCATATTAGATAAATGAAATGGCATAAAGAATTTGAAAGGGTGTGAAGCATGAAACTCAAATGTCTAACCACTTAACTATAACACAGCTTTTATGTTAACAAATATCAATAATTCCACATTTATCTAAATGAATTCTAGAACAGCTGAATGGGCTTGAAAATTCAGTACCACAGCAAAAAGTGAGGAATAGCACAAATAAGAAGGTGAGGAAGGGAAGAAACCAGTATAGCATGTCAGCTAAGAGTGAGGAGAGCCCCAGAAGACAATGATCAACCTCCCTCCATACCCCATCCCACCCCCCTCCAAAAAAAACTAGTACTATGCCAGCATTATTACTTTATATTACAAGTAACACAGTTCTGTTGTCCAAACAAAATGCTGAATTATACCCTCTTTTAATCTGAAAAATCTGTTCACAGATGGGGGCCTGTACAGGGATAAGTCCTATTCCACCAATGTTTTTCCACATTACGTCCACCTATCCAAGAAAGTCCTTCTCTCTACATCTGTATCTCCTCTATACCTCCTCTCTGAACCCCTACATCAAGACTTAGTTCCATCTCCGTCTATCATCAGACCAGCACTTCCTGGTGCCAACACTAACGTATACCACGTAAATAAATCCATGATGACTTCTGAAGACCATGTCTGTCCACAGCTCTACTGAAGATCCTAAACTATACACATATTGGCACCTGAAATGCGCAGGCGGTTAAACTCTTTATTTAACATAGGCTAAATGCTAGAAGCCCTGGGTTATAATCTCGCAACGGCCACTTATTATCTCTAGTATTTAGACAGTAATTGCATTTTTCCAATTTAACATGTGAAAAATGGTGACCATGATACTCTGCTCCATTTTCTCAGTGAATATATGCGACCATGGTAACACAGTGAAGTACTCTGAATTATGCAAGGGATGCATACAGATGCAAAGCAGTACCGTTGCCATCATTTCGCTTCAGACTATGAACTCTGAATAAGCCAGAAGTACATTTCCAACACCAAAAAAAAAAAAAAAAGTAAGCCTAGATTAACCAATTGAGATTCAGTCAATCAACAGACAACATTATTTTAATAAAAGTTTTTCAGGAAAAATGACAATAGTGAGAATGATTCTTCGAAATCTGCAAAAATCAATCGTTTTCCATGACTGCTTCACCTAGGATGTTTCCAGCATTTGTTACAGCTTAGTATCACAGAAAACCACCATTTTCTTGAGTTCACACACAGCCACTTCTAACACTGAGTTGCTGTATGATCTTCAAGAAATCACTTACCATTGTTAATGTCTACGGTTCTCACTGATAAAGCAGAGATGATCACTGCAGGATTACCCAGAAGTGTTAGATGAGATGATATAAATGACCAGGCATGCAGACATACCCATTAACAGTACCCTCCGTAGCTATTCTTATTGGGAAATTTAATATTAGGACCATCCAAATAAACTGTGAGGCTCCTTCACAGTAGGATATTGCCTACCTTGCTCCCTAACAACCTGTAACATAAATGATTCTTTTGAGACTAAATTAGCAAATAAATGTGTTTTAAGTCAAGCTGAGAGTTAATACACATGATACAATTTCAGCTCAATTAACTGCTAAATTGGGTGGATAGTTACTATATATAGAGTCAATAAAAGTGCAAAAAAAGAGAGATCAATGGACATACTTTATGGAAGAGAGATTTTTTTGTCTTGGGACTTGGAGGATAACCATGACCTAAATAAACTACACTAATAGAAAGGGTATTAGGTTGAGAAAACAGCTAGAAGGTAATATATATATACTCTTTAATTTTCCCAGAAATTCCATGAGGTAAGGTACTATTATAAGCCCCATTTTTCAGATGAAGAAACTTAGACAAAGAGAGAAATGAAATAGCTCGATTAAATCACAGAAAAAATGGAGCTAGGACAAAAATACAGGCAGTCTAGCTCCAGGGTCCATATACTTAACCACAGAGTGACAGGAAACTCCCCAAATTTTTAAACAGGAAAGTAAGTATGCCTCACTCTATCAGTTGTAAACAACAATATCCCCTGACTAGTTTAAAATACCAATTCAGAAAATCTTTTGGTAGGTCAGAGAACCAGGCAATGCCACATAACTGGAAACGGTATGGGTGGAGAAAAACCAAACCAAATCACAAGCTTCTTCCAGTGAAAACACCTCCACTACTGTCTTCCACTATTTGCTGCCAGAAAGATTGTCATGATCTTCCCCCAAAGAGCCAGAAGTTCCTGCAACTACACTTACCCAAAGAGCAGTCTTTCTAAGAGCAGGCGGCCTTTCACTGCTACCGTTTCATCCCTCTGTTGCATAGTGCAACTGACTGGCAACAAGTCCATACCTTAGCTGCAAGAGAGTCTAGAAACAGTTGGGGGTTCTGTTGTTGTCGTTTTTAAATAGTCTCTCTTAAGTGGACTGGAATCACAATATGGGAAGCTAACAAAACGTCAAGATGATAAACAAAAGATGTCAGGCTATCACAAAGGGCCACTACACACTAATAACATGTAGGCTGAGAAGTTTTGGTAAACAATGTCATAAAGCTACATAAAGTAGGGTCAGATTATGGAGGTACGACTTCACTTCATTTGGAAATAATTTACCCTTTCTAACAAAGGCCAGAGGTCTCTTAGTAAGGCATTTTTCAACACATAAAGATGGTAATTCAAGTAATTAAAAAACTAGAAATATCAATTACTTGGTGACTTTGTCTCCAACTATTTCAAAATGTTACGGCATAATGATATGCATCACTTTTACCTATAAGAAATAGCAAAATATATTAATTTAGGACACTAGTCATGTTATATATCACATTATTTTGCCTCTTATAATTTTCTCATACTTCTGTAAATAATTTTCCAAGCAAATGGGAATTTTGAATGGTGGCAATATAATTTATCTTTGTGAAAATAAAAATGTGAAATAAAATACTTTGTTTCTAGCTCTTTTTGTTTAGAGAAAGTTAGCTGCATAAGATGAGATACAGTATTTCTGAGTAAAGCCCAAGAATATAAAACTAGACACTTATTTTTAAATGTGACTTATGAGTAAAGCAGGTAAACATATAGACTGACAGTACCATATTTAAACTGATAATGGAATTACGAAACAACATAATTTTGGAGTGTCATTAATATTAAACCTTTTTTTTTTTTAAGATTTATGTGACTACCTGGACATGTATTTTAATTTACATATACAAAATATTTTTATCATGAAATAGGGGGATTCAGACTAACAATAACAATTTCAAGAGCAGTTGCTTTTTATTGATTACTTAATATACAATATACTATGGTAAGCATTCTATAATTTCATCTTTATCTATTTTAATTCTATACTCTTTACTATATCTGAATATAACTGTAGGAAAATATTTCATATTCTTCTCAGAAACATTTCTGTAGTTCAAAAACACTATATGAAATGTAAATATACCCCAAGGACAATATTCCCAGGAGGATAAGGCAAACTCTCTGCTTATATGTATTTTTGGAATATCAATGTGATCAGAAGCCATTGTGGCAAATAAAATTTGATAGGAGGGAGATAAGAGCAAATGACAACATACAGTTAAGCAATATGAATGGAAACAGATAATTATTTCTATATTTATTTTATGACTGGATAAAATAATAGACATTAAGGTTTTGCAACATTATTGATATTCATTTCATATTAATATTTCATATTTATAGTGATGATAGATATGAAAATCATATTCCTGTGCAAAATCGTTGATGGTAAAAGACTGAAGAAAATTTCAGGAGATACCTAAGTTTTTACTGACTGAAGAAAAAAAAAAAATGATCTTGTACATGAGAAGGTTGTATGTACGAGCCTGAAGATAATTTCCAGTCTGCTGGGTCTCTAATGTGCCAGTAGCCACTGCATTGTTCATGGAAAATACTTTGTCTCTTTTTTTTTTTTTTAGTAAATAAAATATTAATGATCCATTTTTAAATGTTCTAAATAATCATCTTTTATGAAATTATAACAAACTTGAAGTAACCCAGGAGACTTGTTTTACAGCTTTGCTGTAGGTGACTTAGACAAAGGAGTTTGGAGGTTTAAACCCACAGTTGCATTAATTTCTTTCAAATTGAAAATAAGATAAGTATATAGCTGAGGTTTAAAACAAAGGAAATGTCAGAAAAGTACATTCTTTATTTTACTTTTAAAGAATAAGATTCTTATTTAGCAGACACGAGCTTTAAGAGTGAATAATTTCAGTCATCATCTTCATGGCTTTATTGAAAAAAAAAAATTGGTTATGACAAGAACACAGCAATGAAATTGAAGTTTGAGAGCTGGAAACAGATTTGATCATGGGAACTGATATGAGTCACCTGACGATCAGAGTTCATTTACAATTGCTGGGTAACACATATTTCTTTGCTAAGAAAATATTCTGACAATATTTCCTTAAGATAAGAGAAAGGACTGACCAGTGGATCAGAGACAGATTCGTTTTTCCACAGGCCACAGAAACCACCACTCAGCAAGACAATAAACTGATCAAACTTGCCACTAAGTTTGAATGTGCCTTGGTAGCAAAGTACACATTTTTCTCAGTGAAAAGCAATAATAATTTTTTTAAAAAAAGCAACTGTTGACATCTTTATGTTGTTAGATATTTATAAAATTCTGGATCCTCAAAATCTGTGACAGAAAAACAGAGAAGTTTTTCTAGAAGGTGACTCTAATATGTGGTTGTCAGCTCTACTCAACTTGTTGACTCCTGAAATTGATAGACACACAGTAAAATAAAGTTTTGACCATGTGACAATCAGGCAATATTTTTGCACTTTTTTACCTATTACTAAATAAAAACATTATTTTATATTAAACAAACATCTTATATAGGAGGATTTTTTTTAAACCTTAAGTAATTAAGATAAAAGAGTCCGAGAGTTCATACTTTACTGCAGGCTAATATGGACAAAGGCCATTGAATCTCTGTAGGTAAATTTGCATTTAATGGAGTCCTACACTACTAATTGTCATAAGATCTGCTTAAATCCTTCTTAAACATTAAAATTCTTATGTTCTCAGACATAAGAATTCCAGTTTCTGATCTGAGTAAGTATGGCCCTTGAGCACAGGTGATCCACAGGCCTGGGATGACAAAATACAAATAACCTTACTTTCCACATAAAACTTCTTGCTCCACAGTCAGAAGAAAGGTGTTGTGAAAGCCAATACTCATCAAAGCAGCATCCATCATTAAGTAAAAATAAGGCTATTTACTGACACAAGGCTGCTGCTATAACAAGCAGGTTTTTCAAGAAGTTACTTCCCATTTGAACTATCTGAAGCAATCACTGCTAAAGTCTCCTTTTAGCCATTTGGTTAAGTAATCCATTCTAGCTCTCTTGTACGAATGGGTATAAATCATCAGTTTCCTGCTTTTTTTTATTTTTAACTGTGGTAATGAACACATAATATAAAACGGACCCTCTTAACCAATTTTTATGTGCATTTAGTAGTGTTAATAATATTCACACTGTTATATAACAAATCTCCAGAACTTTTTAATCTTACAAAACTGAAACTCTTGTCTCCATCAAAGAACTCCCCACTGCTGCCTCCACGCAACCTCTAACAAGCACTGTTATATTTTGTTTCATGATTTTGAGTACTCTTGATCTAGCCTTTTACTTTTAACCTATCTGTATCTTTATATTCAAAGGGAGTTTCTTATAGACAGCACACAGTTGGGTCTTGCTTTTATTTTTAATCTGACAATCTGTCTTTTAAAAGGAGTACTTAAACCATTTGCATTTCACATAATTATCAACATATTGTGTTTAAATGTACCATCTTGCTATGTTTTCTATTTCTCTATCTGTTCTTTGTTCATTTTTTCCTCTTTTCCTGTCTTCTTTAGATAAAATTGAGTACTTAAAAAAATGTTTCTAGTTTATCTCCACCACTTGTTTCTTAACTATATCTGGTTGTTTTATTCTGTGTGTGTGATTGCTCTACAATTTACAATCTACATCCTTTAACTTAGCAGTCCACCTTCAAATAATCCATACCACTTCACATATACAACAGTATATTTCATTTATTCTCCCATCTCTGTGCTACTGTTGTTACTCATTTCAATGTTATAAACTCTATAATGTATGCTTATCATGTTTGCTTTGAGCAATTTTCTTTTAAAAATAGATTTTTAAAATCTTTTATATTTGCCTAGATATTTACCATTTGAGTGCTCCTCATTTCCTGTGTAGATGCAAATTTCTATCTAGTGTCCTTTTTCTTCCACCTAAGCTAGTTTGTTCTCCTGTCCTGAATGGTGTCAGATACCAAGTCTGATTTTTGTTCCTCTGTATGTCAGGTATATTCCCCCCTTCTCCTCCAGGTGCTTTTAAGACTACTCTTCATTGCTCGTTTTCGGCAATTTGATTATTATATGATCATATGTGGTTTCTTCTGCTTGCGGCTCAATGAATATCTTGAATTTGTGAGTTTATAATTTTTGTCACATTTGGATACTGTCCAACCAGTTTTTTTTTTTTCAAATACTTTTCCTGACCCCTCTTCACCCCTGAGAGTCCAACTGTACATGTAATTAGACAACTGGAGATTGTTCCATAGGTCGCTGAGGCTCTGTTCATTTTTTTCAGTATTTTTCTCTATCTGATCAATCTGATCAATTTTGATCAAATGCCAGACATTGTGACTTTAATATTACTGAGAACTAGATCTTATTGTCTTCCTTTAGAGTAGTGGGTTTGGTTAAGCAAATCCACTTAAGCAAGTAGCAGATCAGTTTGATTCTTCCAAGGCTTGCTTCTCAGGCCTGTCCTGACAAGGTCCATACCAGAATATTGTGGGACTAATTCAGCCCCATCAGTAAGCTCTGACCCTTCTGAGATCTCTACCAAATGCCCCAGGTATAAAGACGGCTCTCCATCATGGTCTGTGTGAATTTCATGAGAGCTCTAAGGACTGTTCAGCCTACTGTGTTCCTTGCTCTTTCCTTGCCTTCCTCCACAAACAGGCAGATCATTACTCAGCCAAACCCTAAAAGGACCACTGTATGTCTGGAGCCCTCTCTTTGTACAACTTTTTCCTCTCTATTACTAACCTCCCCAGATTCCCCTGCCTGCTTACCTCAGTGTGACTGCTGGGCCCTGTTTGGCTTCTCCTTCCCTCCCTTCTTGCCTTGACTCCCAGCAGTAGGCCGAGGCAATCAGAGTTCACCTCTTTTTTTTTGTCCTACTCCCAAAGATCACAGTCATTAAACTGCCTGCTGTCCAATATGTAAAAAACATTCCACATGTTTTGTCTGGTTTTCTAGTTGTTTATGATGGGAGGTCAGTTCCCACAGCAGTTAATCTCTGGTGGTCAGAAGCAAAAGTCCTCCAAGGGTTAAATAAGATATTTTTCTGAGGCATTTTATAAACTGTGAATTGGTATGCAAATATTAGCACAAGAAAACACATCTTGATATAGAGAAACACATGTCTCATGGTCCAGATTTTTTTTTCATTCTACTGCAAAGATTAGTAAATAAAGGAGAACATGATTATGCATAAGCTGAAATATTCTGGAAAGGTTAATTTCCCCCAGATCAAAATTCCCAAATTACTCAGTACATGAAGCTTCTTTAAGAAGTGTTCCTTTTTACAAAGCAATGAACCTATAAAAATGCAAATACTTAACTCTTATAAAGAATAGCATTTTACATTCTCCTCAATTAATCAGACTATAGTTAGAACTAGACATCTCTTGGTACCATGAACCATTACAGATAGAACAGAGGGTTGGATGTCTGAATTGAGGGTGAGGAGAATGAAGTTGAAGAAGAAAGTATATTACTAATGGGAAAGAAGGAGGGCAAAATTATCGACTTCATAGCTTTGCCCAGGGCAAGCCCCGAGGGAAAGGATTTGTCTGCCTGCTATATTTCCCTCTGGTACTATCTGTAATTACTATCACAGCTCATTGATTTTCAATTCTTTCTATTAATACATTTATTGGCCATTCTGACATTATTAAAATCAGTTCAACTCCGCTTCTTCAGTGGAAGATATCTCTTCCCTAAAATATGAAGTTTGCAAGTGCAGGTATATTTTTTTTTCTGTCTTTTTTCTTTAAATGGTCTTCTCATATTAGCAATCACACAGATTCTGCATATGTTTTTCTTTGAAGCCAGATAGGGACATGCAAAGATTTCACTGCAGATCAAAAGATCTCAAACAGTGGGTTATCAGGGAATATTAAATAATAAGCAAATTTATATGTCTAAGATAATTCTAGCAATTTACTAGCTATGTTGGATCCTGGTCCACAGTAGGGGAGATAATAACGAGGCTCTGTAAAAGGGTAATGCAAGTAGCATTTTTATAATGCCTTCTCTTCTGATAAAGTCATTATAGTAGTGCCATCTTATGAAGCTTTTACACATAGATATGTTAAATCTTGGTTAAACATAGTGGTTTACTGAGGAATGGAAAAAGTTAGGTTTGTTGTTGTTTTTCTCCTTAAAGCTACTTAATTTTAATGTTACTACCTGTCTTAAATAAGCATTCCATGGCACATGTCTAGGTTCAGCTACAAAACTTACACCTATCTATTTCTTTAAGCCTAAGAATTGGGGTCTTTTCAAAATAACACCTATCTCAAAATCCTGTCGATTCTACAATGTGGCACTGGCTCTCACATAAAAGCAGCATCTGAATTAATCACTATTTATTGAGCCCTGCCTATCTATAAACTTCTTGTATGAAGAATAACAAGAAACACAAAGCACAAGACAAGCTCTGCTCTTAAAGAAGTTGTAATAGAATCGGCTTAATGGTGCTAGTCAGTTCTTTATTCTTAACACCTTTATGGATGTCCTACAGAATGGTTCGCAAATGTTACTGCAAGATGCCTCCAGGGAAAACACCATTATGTAGGGCAACTAAAGTTAGGGAGCTCTGAGGTATCTCTGGTCTGACCAGGGCTAATATTTTCTGCTAGTAGGGCGTGGAGAATACAACTCAACCTACACCTGTCTGCTACCATTTCTATACCCTTCCCAGCCACATGGCTGTGGCAGACATTGGGTTCTCTTCTCCAGTGTACACATAGGGGTCTTTTACCACGCTATTACTGACTGCTTGGAACACCTAAAAGTGCAAAAACTCCAAATCTCTTTCTCTTTCTCTGCCACACTATTGCTACTAGTCTACCCACCACAAGGATCAGAAGAGCACCTGCCTCTATAAGAGAAGAGAAGAGACAAAGTAATCAAGGGTTTCCATACTGTTGTGGTTGGTTCAGGGGCTCAGGTCAGGTCCTTTCCTATGGCAGATTCTTCAGGCCTTAGAAAACAACCAGTGAGGATGACTAAGTAAGAAATGTTTCTTTCATTTCTCCCTCTGACACCTCTGCACCTCTGCATGTTTTTATATTTTTACTTAGAGAGCTCTTCTTTTCTTTTTTAAATGTTACTGTATCAAATTTCAAACATCTACAAAACTAGGCAGAATAATTAAACAAGTCACCTTGTACCCATCACCTAGCTTTGATAATGAGAGAATCATGACCAATCTCATTTCTATACCCATCCATTCTTCCTTCCATTTTATTTTGCAGTAAATCCAAGACATTTCATCATTTCATCTGTAAATACATCAATAAATATCCTTAAAGTGTACAAATTCAGAATTCTTTTTAAAAAAATGGTCCCAATTACCATCATTACACCAAAATATTATGTCATTTTAATGTTAATTTAATGATTGATTTATGGCTTCATTATTTTCTCCACAATATAAAATCTAATCAGAATTTGAAACATTTCTCCAGATACACTTAAATAAAAACTCAAATAGAAAATAAGGGTTCCAATCTTTTTGAGCTAAAAATTAACATAGATGTTGAAATCTCTAGTAAGTAACCTTATGAGAACTGCAACAATAGAAACTGAAGCAATAGAGCCCTTTTTATTCCTGTTTTTCTTTATAAGGAGAACATGTATTCAGCACCCACCCTATGCAAAAGGCTCATGTGAGGCTGGGTTAATTCACTTCACTTTCAAGTGAGGAGAAATCAGCAGATGGAAACCAAACATGACCCACACTGCTGGCACCTGGCTGAGCAAGCACTTGAACTCAGGTCTGCCTCTCTTTAAAGTCTATGAATTTTTACTACCTCAGACAAGTTGCTTCATTGTAGCAGGATTATTAAACTCCTAATTGGAAATGCTTTCTCTCATTCCTTGCCCACTTTCAGATTCACAGAATGTCAGACTGAACCTGCAAAGGCCTCTTCTCCAACACTCCCACTGTACAGGTCCTAGGGAACTGGAGATATGAAGTAACCTCTTAAAGTCATTCAAGCTGGCAAACCGCAGGGCCAGGAACAAAATCACATTTCATGTCTTTGAGGCAGAACCCTTTCTCTACATACCGCCTTATATCTGGATCTAATAGTTCCAGTATTCTTCTACCTGCTTTAGTCCTTTGCTTAATAACATGTTAGAACATCCAAAAGCTGTCAGCGTTTGGGAAGCTCTTGTAATGGCAGGACACGAGCGCCAAAGGTCACAGACAAAGTCACTGCGACACTCCTTGCTGTGCTCCTGAAGTGTATCACAAGAGCGCACGCCCTTCCCGTGGACTGCTTAGCAGCGTGTGCTGTATTACTGACAAGCCTGAAAACTGAAGTCACGTTTCAGGAGATTGCAATAACAATCGACTTAGATATCGCAAAACTAAGGATGTGAGAATCTGAGAATGCCGAAGAGAAGGCACACAGAGTTGGTGTCAATATGCCGCCATATCTATCCAGGTCACATGGGTACAAGACAAAGACTTCGTCGCCAGTGAGAATGTAGCTTTCCAATATTTCCAGTTCTTATGTTCGCAGCGACCCTGGGAGGCAGCTCGAGCAGGTTTATACCTCGCTATTCACTATGCCGGTTATAATGCTTGGATGAGTTGAACAAAACAAGTATTTACTGAGCACTTACCATGTGCCAGAAACTACTAGGAAAATATAAGAAATAGTTCTTGCCCTCTAAGAACTTACGATCTGATTGACGAAACATGACCACATATACAAACAAAGCGGCTAACCTCGCTCTGAAATATGCCCATCAGGTCCTGAATTCCCTGGGCATGGGGACATGTAGAGACCAGTCGACAGCAGAAGACCCGAGGGACTATTTACAGCAAGAAGGAGAGAATAAGCATATGCCTTCACCTGCACTGAAATGTGAGCTTCGTGTAAAGTAGCGTGTTTTTACAATGCTGTGGTTGCCTGAAAAGCAAACCAACTCTTCTCCACCACAAGACTGAAGGTTTATATCTGTGACTTATAAACAAAGTCTCAAAATTAGGTTTTCCAGAGTGGTAACAGGCTCCAGCCAACTTCGGGCTTTCTCATTCATGGCTGTGATGCATAGCTGCATTTCTGTAACTTTTTGTTCACTGTAACTACTAACATGTCTCATCTTTTTCAAAAGCCAATAATCACTCATTATTTTCATTTCACCACTATGTTTACATTTTCTTGAAGACTACAACTCCAACTAGCCTTAATAGTAAATGAGGAAAGAGTCTAGTAAGATCGAAGTCAAAAAATCTTCAGAATTCTAGCATACCTTATCTAAAAATAGTTCTGAGATTCTGAAATTATATAGTCTATCACTCATCCCATTATCTCCAATGAAAAAACTCTAGTGAAGTGACCAAACAGAATTCACTAAGTTTCTAGATTATTATCTTCAATTTTAAAGAAGAGTTGATTTAAGGCATTACAAATTACTAAATACAAATTATTGTATTCTGTAAGCAGTTGTCATAATACATTTAATTAAATACTGCTGGCTGATTCTCTTGAAGTTTTACAGTAAAACAGAATGATATATATCTGTTACATATTTAAGAAGTACACAAAAAAAAACCTAAGAAAAAGAATAAAATCAAGTTTCTAATTCCATCTAACATATGCAGTCTAAATTAGGGTTAAAATACCAACATCAGCTCCATTCACAAGGACGAAAGTAGATTTTAATAAATAGGCATTAAGTAAAATCTATGAATCTACAATTTTTCCTATCCCTATCTCAGGATAGAAAAATAGTTTCTATAAATAATGTGACATGAGGTTCTTATTCACTCTGTAAAATCTCTGGGAATATTGCCTTTTGTTTTTTTGTGCACTTAAATCTTCCATGCAGACCTTACCTTAAAGGGAATACAGTTAGTATTAATATGATGGCTAAGTGGAGGGCCAGGAAAGGGAGGGAGCAATTGGGGAGACAATTTATGAACATTATAGAAGTCTAATCAATGTACTGTATACTTGAAACTAATTTAAATAAATTTATTTTAAAAAATAAAAAATGAAAAATGATAATAAAAGGGAAAGTAGTATTAGATATCATTAAAGATTCCCAGGACTGGTGACAACAATACACTACCCTGGCTTTGACTAGTGGTCCAGGTAGTATTTTCTAGGTAGTATTTTCTGACTTTTTTGCCTTCCTCTAACAGGCATGACTTGAGTAGATCTACTGCTATTCAACTGAAGAATATATGTATTATGAAATTAAAAACATTGTGAAATATGCCACTTTTCCATCTGCAGTGGAAAAAAGGGTATCCTCTGAATAAAATGTTATAGTTGGTTTCATTTGTGTTAAACTTAAAGATGGGTTGCGCACAAATATATTCTGTTAAACCAATACTAATGCATTTAGATTTAAAACAAACAAACAAACAAACAAAAAAACAGAACACCAAATCCTTCCTGTGGTTCTGTTAAACAAAAAGGTAAGAACTACTGACTTTGTAGGTTATTGAGTTTAATTTGATGAGTCAGGCTAGAATATCCAGGTGAAAACTTAACTTTCTCTGAAGGTTTGTCAACACTGAACAAATAATATTAATAACAGCCACACACAGTCTTTTCTTCAATGATGCTCTATTGCCTGAGTCTTGGGTTGAACAGATGAGAGTTAGTCATTATGTCACATACAGAACTGTGGAGCTGTACAATGGGTTAATGTAGTCCAAAGTTCATTCCAGAGCTGTGGCAATCAACACTGAGCATAAAGGTGAAATGATATCCTCTACATGACAATGGTCTGTTTCATATACAAACTTACACTAAAGAAGAGAAATATATATTGAAATGCCATACACCCTGCCACATATTGCTCAGAAATGAGGAAGTTATTGGAGAAATCCTCTAAATGCCGCATCCAGATCCATGCCCTTGGATGTCCTCATAGAAATCCTTTTGGTACAACAGTAACCTAACCCCTTGAACGAGATACCAGATGAATTCATAACCACTGATTTTTATAACAGTGAAATTTTATTCACATTTAAAAATTTTTTCATTGTTCAATTACAAAATAGTGCTCATGTTTAGTTTTAATTTTTTAACTATGAGATACACTAATCAGATTAAGATTCAATATTTATATAAATTATGCCCTTTTTTCAGATCTGTACTACCACAGTGTTGGTGGTTTAATAAGATAGCAGGCAGTGAGCACTCAGATACATGAGCAGTGCTTGGTTTCTTAAAAACAAAATGTGGTCAGCTGATGCTGCAATCACACTGCCCTTACTATAATTTCTAACATCTTTTTAAAAAAAATCTAGCTGTGCTCATAAACCTTTATATTTTTGGTAGCCATAAATTGTCAATTTGACTATACACTGTTCAATAAGCTTTCTTTTGCTTTTATGCACTTTTCAGACTCATGGACTGCAACTTCATCAATGGTCCCCTCTCCTCATGGAGTGAAAAAGGATAAATATAAATGTCAAAAGAGAAATCTGCCCAACAGGCAGTAACTTTCCCATTCCTGGACTCTGTAATTTCCTAAGAAAGAACCAAGCTATGGACATTGAAGTTATATTCCTATTTTATTTTTTTAATACTTCCTCTTCGCTTTGGATTTTTATTAGCCTTTCAAAACATTCACCAATTTAAATAAAGCTATATGGTTCTTATAAGGTCACTATACCTTCCTAATTTCCAACAGCTATCTTTTCCTGGTTAGTAATATCTGAGGTTGCAAACGCACAAGAATAAACCACAGTCTTAGATGATTTTTCTCAATAGAGAAAAGCTTAAGCAAGTGAAAAATCTGGAGCATCCTACCAATCTCAGGAAATGACTGCCACTATCTTAAAGAGAAGGGGGTGGGCGGTGTCAGGAACTTCTGCTTACCCCTTGTTCAGATTCCAAAAGCTCTGTTTTGACTCTGACTGCCGGCATCCCATCAAGCATTAACATTCTGTTCTCAAAGGTGTTGATATTCTGAGAATAAAAAAAGAGAGAGGGAAATTCAGCTGTAAAGCATTCAAAAGAGGACATCTGGTAGTCTTCCTTCACTGCAGTACATTTAGTACTGCTAACCTAATTTTTTAACAATGAAGTACAATTAAATGAAAATACCAGCATAACCAATTATCCCCTCATTCTGAACTTCTACTTGAAATAATGACCAAGAAGTTGAATTAATCAGTCTGAATCTCTGACCTCAGGGGTTATAGGTCAGACTATAATAAACTGGAGTAAGGAAACCTTACATTAATTTATATGGGGCTAGAACAATTCATCACAATTTTGCAATAGTGGAAGGAAATATAAGGCAATTTTCTCTCTTCCTTAGTTCTGGAGGTTGTATTATGTACAGAAATCTATAAAGGAGAAAACAGATAAAAATGATTTATATACTCGTGTACTATAGCCAAAGTCTAAATAATTTTAAAAACAAGATAATTCTAGACACACTGAATTCTGGTATCATGGCAATTCTAATCAAATGAAAATTTTTACATAACACCCTCAAACATCTACTTTAAAAACAACTGACATTGAGTCTTGGATTAAGAGTTAATTCTTAAGCTGAAGTCACAATCAAATAATAAATAACAATTTGATTTTATTCGTTTATATGTTTGGCTCAATTCGACACATTTTGAAAGGAAACCCTTTCTAATGTGGCTCAATAGAATTTCAAACTACAAAGATTAAATCAAGGTTATTTTCTAGTAATTTTTACTGCTTTGAGGATTTTCTGAGGTCGATAACCTATGAAGGGAGTCAGAGAGCAACTTTACCCTTATATACTGACTAAACTGAGAAAATGAAATGACTAAATTTGACTGAGTTTTTAGAATAGTCCCTTCACTCAAGTATAGAATGTAACCATATGACACTAAAATAATCTTATTAAAAGAAAAAGAGATCTGTTTCTAAATACTTTGCCTACCTAGTGATTATTATTATCTGTAAACCTTCAGGGTTTTCATCTTTCATATTGTAGTTATTTTACTACCAAACAGTTAAATAAAAACAACCCCCACTCCAACAAATCATAAATTAAATGTTTTTATTACCGAATAATACCAACAGAGTGCAGTATAGTGAAGCTCTAATTATTTCTATGTCTTAACTCCTCTTTTCGTTTAAGATACTCTAAGAAATAAAATTTATAGGGCCTCTTATCACAACTATTTGCTCTGAAAAATCAACAAGAAGGAAAAAGCAAATTTACTCTAGAGTTTACTAATGAGCATTTAAAAATTCCATGCTACCTAATCTTTTAGGTAATAAAAAGGAAAGAAATTACTCTCATGTTCTTTTCTCAGAAATGTAAAATATTATTAAAATTGGCAGAATATATATATTTTTAAAGTTTTGCCCATAACTTGTCTATTTTTTTTAAAGGATTTTGTATCCTAATAGATAGCTTAGATCTGACAGAATTGTGTTATCACTTGTGAGCTCACTTAATTTGTTCTAAGCTTAAAATCCTTCCATGGAGGCTGGTGAGTTGTTTACACATCAGGCATGGATCTCAAATCCTAATGTGTCACTTGCTTCCATGATTGGAAGTGGCCAGCTTGGTTTGCTACGATCGGCTCAGGAAAACCTGCAGAGACCAGCCCTCAACTCGCCTGCCTTTCACAGCAGCCCAGAATCTACTGTAACAAAGCATCCCATAGGCTGTTTGGCTGGTAGACAATGAAGGATGAGTTGATATTGCTTCCTACCCTGAGGAGGTCTTGTTCAGAGGAAAAGGGAAGGAGATGCCTTGCAAAGGAGGAGAAAAGACAAAGAGCAATCCTGGAAAGTCAGGTTTAATGAACTGTTAGAATCTGATTAGAGGTTAATGTCCCTTTTAGTGCTTTGTACCAATTTACAGCTGATATACTTTAACCATTTTCCTCACTGACTGTGATAAACTCATTAGTTTAAAAAATGCAAGCTAACCAGAGTCTTTGAGGTTAAAAACTGATAAATCATGAAAACCTGACTGGCTCTATGTTCCATTGAGCACATTTAAGTTTTACTGTATTTTCATGATGGTTTCCTTTTGACTGTTGTTCTTGAATAATTCTACAAGTTAAAAACAGGATGCACATTATAGTTTCATGCAAAAATGAAAAAAATAAAACACATTTTCAGAAATATTTAAGAAATTTAGTTTTCTCTGGAAATATTTCTTTCCTTGACTTTCCAGGATCATCCACAGTCACAACCATAACTAACACCATAAATGACAATGTTCACAGCTAAGGAGCCAATTCTTAACTATTAAATTTTTTCAACTATGCAGATTCAATCTGTATATATGCCTGAAAGTTATATCGTAAATATACGTATAAAGCATATTTACCTCTGTATTCATGATTCTAACCCTGTTCAGCATAAATATTAGTGCTGAGAATCACAGCATGTTCCAGGCCAACCAGGAAGGAGTATGGTTTTTAAAGAGTGCATGGTAACTATACAGCATTGAGGATACAGACCTTGGAACAAAATATTGCTAAATTTATTTCTCTCAACTAAAATCAGATACATACAGTCCCAGCTGACTATAGACTTTAAATATGTAATAAACTCCAATAATTTGAAATTGCTGTCAAACATATTTTGCCATGATCTTAATCAAAACATATTTGTTATGAAATCAATAGCTCAAATGATTCCCAAGAGGTAAATAAAATTACAAAGTCATCAATTTCGGTAACATGGTATTCTTTGTACATTTATGTTGTAACAAACATTTTGATACTATATAATCCAATATAATTTATATGTGTACATATATTCATATACATCTGTACACACACACATATATATCTATGTTACTTGTTTTGCATGAGTAAGTGTTATTGATTAAATCAAAAGCTACCGTTAGATTTATTAGCTGGCTGTTGACCAAGTACATGCAAAATGAATGAGAATGGTATTGTGGATATTCCTATTTGCCAAATAAAATTTGGCAACACAATTGTCCAGCAGATAGTAGCTCTCCTAGTGAAAAGCTGTATAAATACAACTGTCATTGATCTTACCAAATCAAAATATTTTGAATGGAATATGCAGGAAGGAAAGGGACTGATGTTCGATGATCATATCTCATAAAACTGAAAATGGGGGTAACTTTCAGGTCAACCAGTACAATCTGCCCTCCTCCTTCTTTAATGCAGGTCTTTTCCTCTCCTTCCTCCTGACTGTGGGTCATCCAGTTTGCACAACTGGAGTAATAAAGAGCCAGCCAGTCAATATTTAACAGGCCTAATTTTAAAGAAGGTTTTCTTTCAGAAGCCAAAAATATCTACTGGTGTTTTGATCTCTTGAGGTACAGGAAATAGTCACTGAAATATACATCTGCCTTAAATCTTCATGTTTGACTACAGGTGATGAGAACTATGAATCACCCCTACCCACACCCAAATTATGTTAAAGTGATGTACTGAACATATGAGTAGCAATTCAGGATTCATTGCATCAAGCTGACTGAGGCACTTTCACAGAAAATTCTTAAAGGTTTATAATGCAAGCATGCTAACTGGTTGAAAGTATCATCCTTTGAGTACAATTTCCAGAGAATCAGATTACAAAGAAATTAGGCTTTTGCTTAAAAAATGCTTCTTACAGAAGTCGACCTCTCCCTTTTCTTTAGTCACTTCCACCATAACAACAACTATTAAAACCAATAGCAATGACCACAGATATGCCAGTCCAACCAACTAAAAAGTCATTGTTTTAGAGAAATCCTGTTTCATCCCTACCCTAAAACTTGTACTGAAATGCAAGAGAATCAGTGAATTCCTCTTGTTCTTTATAAGTAAGGATAAACTCAAAAGATTAGAATTATACTCAGCCAACCATTTCTGTTATTTACTGCTATGCAACAAATCACACAGCCGTTTTATTATTCTTGGTAATGAATATAACAACAACAACTACTATTTGCAAATTTACTATGGACCGTTTTATTATTCTTGGTAATGAATATAATAACAACAACTACTATTTGCAAATTTACTATGGACCATACCTGTGTTTACAGCAACCTAAGAGGTCAGCGCTAAACTATCTGACAATGATGCAACTGGGACACAAGGTTAAATTATCCAAGGTCACAAGATTAGTAAGTGGCTCATACCGCATTTTGAGTCTGAGCCCATTTTAAGCTCCTAACCACTACACTATGTCCCTCTCTCCATCTCTCTGCATTCTCTTTATCAGAATGGGGGACAATATGAGCCCCTCTTTGAAGGCCTCAACAGAGGAGCTCTGGAATTTCAGGTAACGGTTCCTCTCAGGACTGACAGGATTTAGTTACTGAACTGAATGTGCAACTTCTGATCACTAGTGAGAATCAACATTTGGGAGAATAATAATAAGAGGTCAGGATAAGGCCCTGGTTTCTAAGCTATTTCACAAAGCTTTTTTCTTTAAATCAAGCTTTCAACATATTTCCTTTGCTTGATAAGATTATTTATTCCTACCCTAGAAATATCTCATAATTAATTTAGTAAGTCAGTCCCATCCTGATTTTAACATCCAGGAAAATCTATGGTAATCTCATCTGCTACCCAGTGTTTTGAAACTATTCATATCCTATTCACATCAAACTATTCATATTGAACGATTCATTCAATATTTTCACAAAGGGTTTCATGTATTTGGATGATATAGGAACTTAATCTTCTACATTTTATACTCAAGAGAGATACCTTTGGACATCGCTCTTAATTTATAAACACTTAAATGTAACAGTATACTTTTCTAAACTCACGTATCCTCTCACCGATAAGTTAGAGGGCGTGTACGGAAAAGCACAGTACCTGAAATGGTACAAAACAAACACCAGTTCAAACACAGTCTTTGCCACTCCAGCCCAGCCTTTTGTCTTTCACAGCTCTGCAGCACAGGAGAGTGGATATCACACTGATGACCACAGTTCACTGACAGAACTAAGTGCCAAATGATAGACTTACTGGGATGGGACTCTCAACTTAAATCCCCTTCAGTGGTTTCAGTGATCCAAATATATATTGTTCCAAAATATTTGTCTTCAGACCCCAAAATAAAACCCTTCCATAAATATCTCATACTGAAACATGGAATTGTGTGTCTCATGAAGACTGGTAAAACTGTGTGTGCGAAGCAGTAACCTATTATCCTGACAGCAAGGATCGTTTTATTTCCTATGTTGGTAAAGTGCTAAATTACCACAACAACTACAGTTTACATTAATATTTTAGAAATGTGATCTGAACTTATGAATAACATTTTCTCCCCCAGCATGAATACATATTGTAAAAGACTATTATTTTTGTCATTCATATTATGAAGAGCTGCACACACTTGGGGGTTTTGAGTTGCCAAATCTCTCCATAAACACACAGTGAGGGTCTCTGCTATGCCAAAACTATCTCAATCTATCCGCGTCATGACTGCGAACCATGAGGCATACTAGGAGGTAAGAGGGGAGAGCCAGGGACAGAAGAAGAGATACCAGGTCAAATACCAGAAAGATATCATGGTAAGAGAAGTGCCTACCACCAAACAAACCCTAGAGATGGCAAAACTTCGGTTCAGCTGGGCAGCATTCATAGTCAGGTATCAGGGTATTGGGATGGGCTAACAAGTGATCATGGCGTCATGTAAAAATAAAAGAATAACTCAGCCACAAAAAAAGAAGGAAATCTTGTTTACGGTCATGCCATCGTGAACGTGCCCAGTCTCATCTGATCTCGGAAGCTGAGCAGGGTCGGGCCTGGTTAGTACTTGGATGGGAGACCACCTAGGAAGACCAGGTGCTGTAGGGGAGGGGGAGGAGGAGGAAATCTTGCCATTTGCAACAACATAGCTGGACCTCGAGGACCTTATGCTAAGTGAAATAAGTTAGACAGAGAATGACAAATAATATATGATCTCACTTGTATCTTAAAACACAAACAAACAAAAACTGAGCTCATAGACACAGAGAACAGATTGATGGTTGCTAGGGCGGAGGGGAGAGAGGTATGTACAATGAGGTGAAGGTGGTCAAAATGACAAACTTCCAGTTATAAAGTAAATGTTACGGGGATGTAATGCACAGCATGGTGACTGTAGTTAATATTGTACTGTATATTTGAATTTGCTAAGAGAATGGATAATAAAAGTTCTCATCACAAGAAAAAAATCCGTAACTACGGTGATAAATGCTAACTAAACCTATTATGGTGATCATTTCACTATATACAAATATCAAATCATTATGTTATACACCTGAAACTAACATAATGTTATATGTCAATTTTACCTCTAAAAAAGAAAAAAAAAAGATAAGAGAGAGTATGTTCAGTCTTAGAAAAGGAAGACAGAAATCAGATTCCCTCCACAAAACAGGACTAGTAGAAACTAATCACGAAGGCCTAGCCACAGCAGTGGCCAGAGCTAGTAACAACTGTAGACAGGAATCAGAGAGGCAGCCACGTGCCGCAGGCCACGTCTCCAGGCTCCCTTCTGTGGGCACACACCTAGACACGACCGGGCGCCAAGAACCTGGCCAATGCAGTGTACAGGCCCCAGACGTGGACAGTTACACTTGCAACACAACCACAATATGAGAGGGTCTCATAACAACTAGAATAATAATGAATAATAACCACCATTTACTGAGCACTGACGTACCAGATACTGTTTCATGTACTTTACATTCATTGCATCATTCATTTGCTCACTCACTGATTTGATTTATTCAAAATATACTTACCAAGTACCAAGTACCAAGTACTGTTTAGGTATTTAGGATATATCAGTGAACAAAACAAAAGGTTTTATAGAGTTTCATTCTAGTCATTTAGTCCCCCCAAAACCTTTTTGAGGTCCTGATCCTACCCTATACAGTATGTATCTCTATTTATCCAACGTGCCTCTAACCACTGACCTGACCCCATTTTTTACCATTCTGCTCAGGCTACATCTCAACCATGTCAAAAATGCTCTCTCCTCCAGACCTCTGTATATTCTCTTTCATCTCTGTATTCATCACTACCTGATGAATTCTTTACTTGCTATTACACTAGAATGTAAGTTCCAGAAGGGTCATTACTTTGTCTTTTTGTTCATAACAGCACTTTTTAAAATTTTTTCTTTCTATTTTGAGTGAATTTTATTAGATTACTATGGCCTTAATTAGCTACTGACTAGAGTTCACTTCACTACCATCTTTACAAAAACTTTAAAGATCAGCTAATCTGGCACTTTCATTTTTATATATAAGAGAATTAATATGAAGCAAAATTAAGTAACTTAATGATAACAGATGGAGCCAGAGCCCTGGTCTGTTGAAACTCATTCTGCCTTATCCACTTCATCATTTTCCCCTCTTATTCCAAATCTTTATTAAATTGTGATGATATCTGTATATCTTAAAATAGGAAATTAAATAAATCAGTTAACACTGATGGCATTTGCTTTGGCTGGTCACTCTACATTCAACAAACAGACTTTGCATTAATACTTTAGACTCCTTAACAGTATTCTTATCTCCAACTTGTAATTGTGTCTAATATATAGTAGTATGGGCCCAGTGAATATTTGTTAGGCTAATGAACAGAATAAATGTAAATAGACATAAGATCAATTGATTCTCCTGGGTCTAACTGACTGAGGTGATAACTGGTTGTTGACAGATGGGAAGAACAACATATACAAAATCTTAAGGCTATGAAATTTGCCATATTTATGAAGAATAATGAAGAATTTCATATGGCTTGAACACAGTGTTCATTGGAGAGGAAACTGCAGATAAGACCAAATAGGTAACTTGGGGTTAGGTAGCAAAGGATCTTATATGCTATGGTAATTCATTTATTCATTCAAAAATATTTATTTAATGCCTACTTTGTACTAGTTAAGATAGAAAGGCGCCCTGCCTCAAGACACCTTGAAGTAAATGGAGAAGAAATGTGTTTGGGCATTGTGCAATAGGCAGGAGTTTTGAAGGCTCATTAAGCAAAAGCATGCATAATGTGTTAAAGATTTGTGTTTAGAAAGATAGTACTAGAATTAATTTGGAAGATGGCTTATAAACATATAGGATTTGATGCAGAAGGGAGAGCAACCAGTTCATAGGCTACCACAATAGCCAAGGGCAGAGGTGGTAAGGGCTTGAACTAAGGCTGTGGCCATGGGAATAAAGAGGAGGAAAAGTATTCGAGGAAGAATGAATAGTCTTTCATGGCTGACAAGGAGGAGGAAGTGTGATGGCTGAGACAGAGGCAGGAGGAGTATCAAGGACGGCACTGGTTTTTCTGGATTGTACACAAAGGTTGAGGCAGGAAGCCCAGGAGGAAAAGCTCACATCACATATTCCTCCAATATCCCTAACAAATCTACCACACTCTAGAATACATGAATATTTGGGTCTATTGTTTAATTTCAGTATTTTTTGCTTATTCAGGATCTGTTACATACAGAGAAAGATTTCTCTTAAGCTGAGAATGTTAAAATCTTTTATAAGAGATAAATAAAGTCAAATTTACCCTAACTCGAAAATGCACAAATTTTGGTTCAAATAGAGTGCAAAAAAATAAAAAATAATATATATATATGTATATATATATACACATACACATATATGTGTCATATTATTAGCTACATATTCAAGACAAGAATTAACTTTGCTTTAACACTGTCTCCAGGATTTATCAGTTTTACAGACTTGTGGTTATTAAAATTAAAAAAAAAAAAAAACAGAATAGATATTTGCCAAAGAACAGGTTTAGGATATTTGTACATTAACATATTCATCAGCCACTTCCCTTTATGAAAATCATGTGAATAGTAATGAAAAAACATCCAGAATACTGAATGGAATACATAATGAAATAACATCATTGGTCCTCTGTGCCTAGAAAGAATGAAGATTACTATCAAGTATTAAGTCATTTATTTCCTGTAGGAAACAAAGGAAATGACTATTGACCTATATTTCCACCTTTCTTGGTCTATAATGATGTCAAGTGGTTCCTTATCAATCCCAAATGGATTATCTTATTAAAACATGGGCTGTTGAGTGTCTTCTGCAAAGCCTGAAGAACTAGTCCTGAAGAGTAAGCAATAAAATAATTTTAAGGAGAAATAAATGAGTTAATTTTTATAAAATTATGAATATTCTAACAAAAAAAAAAAAAGAGGAATGGCAACCTTAAGTTTCTCCTCTTAGCCAGAAAAATGTGTAAACTGCTGAACAGGTAAACTAGGTTTTGTCTTTTTCTCCAAGAATCTATATTCATTCCCTTCTCATTTTATACCTTAAACATCTGGTTAAGATTTTGTACCAAATATAATATTATATTCTTTGAAAACCCTAAGCATGATATTGGTTTTTAATGTATGTTTCAAAATAGTAAAGGTAGAAAAAAAATAAACTCTACAACTTATTTCATCCAAGAAGTATTGTCAAAGCATGTAAAAGCATTATGTAAATGTTTGCCATGTTGTCAAAAGATGTGAGAAACTCAATTAGCATTAAAAGATTATATCAACAATCGTCTGGCCACCCATGACAGACACATCACAAAATGGCCATGCGTTGCTTGTCTCTTTTTTCCCCCCAACATTCTGTATATCCTGGGAATGCAGTGGAGAAAGATATTTCTAGTTAGCTGCCAAACGGCCAAATGCACAGGCTCAACCCATAATGTAATCCACCAGTTGACAAGTATATCCACCTCTAGCTGTGA
The DNA here is from genome assembly GCA_028627145.1 of Eidolon dupreanum. NCBI lineage: Eukaryota > Metazoa > Chordata > Mammalia > Chiroptera > Pteropodidae > Eidolon > Eidolon dupreanum. The sequence goes on from CM053508.1 coordinate 16,762,000, forward strand.
TTTTTCCAGATTTCCCAAATGATGTCTTTAGTTTTAATAATTAATTTTTATGTATAATCTAAATCCGGTACTAATCTGACATTTTTACTGGCAACGCTATTACATATATAATTTCATTTTATCCCAATACCATCTCCAAGAATTCTATCTTATCCTTTACTTTTTTTTTTTACAGCATTCTATCTTCTATGTCTATGCTTTTTCTGCACACTTTCATAATTGTATAGAAGTGTAAGTTATAACATTGCCCAGAACATGTGCCCAATAAGCAAACTTCCTGGGTTAGACTCAACAACCCATTAGGTGTAAACTCATGGTTTCAGTGTTCTTATCTGTAAAATGCAGATAACTTCTTACTTCACAGAACTGTTTTAAGGATTCAATGAGATAATGCATATAAAGTGTTTTAGTACAAGTCTTTTATGTTAATAGTTAATATTAAATATTTAAATTAGTACTAGTAATAGTAATAACATTTCACCCCTTCTTCCCAAATTTACTTTTAAGAACAGATGTCCTAATCTGATTTTTATTTGACTTTTCATAGAATACATTGCTTTATGTGTTAGATTCTCCATATAACCTATTATATAACTGGAATGGTAGATATGTTAAAAATACTGATGATAGATGATTGATCTACACAATTAATATTTCTCATAATGAATAACAATGAACTATTTAATTTATTTAAAACTCAAAGGATACACATCAATTACATTAGGAGACAACTGCATAAACATCCTAAAAAGGACATTTAATATACTCAGATTACTAGACACAACTATGAAATGTTTGATAGCTCTTCCTAGCAAACAAATGGTTTTTTGATGCCATGTTAAAAAGCCTTTAGTTGGGGTTTCCTTTCATACGACTGCCCCAAGATACACTGTTTTAAAGAAAGATATTTACTATTCAACCTATTTAACATTTATGTTACTGGAAAAGATACCTACAGAACAGCTATGAAAAACTTACAAAATCATTTGATCAAAATAGAAGAACTACATAGGAAATAAAATCCAAGAGGCTAAAAGTTTAAAATTTGCCTGTATTTAGGGCAATATGAAACCAGGTCATAACACCTCTATGCCATTGTCCATGCTGCTGTCACCTTGAATATCCTTTCCTCATCTCTGCATTTTCTCATTTATCAACCATCTTTATCTCGTCTTAGAATTTCCATAGGGCATGTGTGTAAATCAGTTAAATCCAGGGCTATTTTTTCCCTTTTATGGCTACTTCTCAAGTTTTAGAATGTAACACAATGAAAGTCAGAAAAGAAACAAAATTCATTCAGCAGAAATCTGGAGTATACTTTTTTTATTATGCGATTCTATAACTGCACAGCATTTACTCAGGCATTGTTACTTCCTGCCAGCCTCTTAACAAACCTGCCCCATAAAAACAGTAACAGTATAATTTTGAACCATTATTACTTATTGTACCCAGTAAGTAATGTTACCTTTTTCTGCTACTTGATACCAAATGTGGCTAAAATAAATGTTGCTCATAGAGAGAGGAAATATGCCTGCTTAGGAAGTCTGCTGCCAGAACTCAGACATTCTTTTAGACTAGGGCTTTCATCAACTGCAATACAGACATTGAGACCAGATAATTCCTTACCGTAGGGGCTGTCCTGTACATCAAGGGTCCCCAACCCCTTGGCCCTGGACGAGTACCAGTCCAGTGGCCTGTTAGGACCAAGGCTGCACAGCAGGAAGTGAGCGGTGGGCAAGCAAGCGAAACTTCATCTGTATTTGCAGCCGCTCCCCAGCTCTAGCATCACGGCCCTAGCTCCATCTCAGATCATCAACATTAGATTCTCATAGGAGCACCGGTCCCTGGTGCCAAAAAAGGTTGGGGACTGCTGCATGTAGATTATAATGTTTAGCAGCATCCCTGCCTTCTACCACTAGATCCTAGCAGCACTCCCTCAAGCCCACAGTTATAACAATTAAAAATGCCCTCAGAAATTGCCAAATTTGGGGGGGGGGAGAAATTTGCCACATTTTAAAGCATTGTTTCATAATTATTGATATAATGAATTCATTCAAAAAGAATTTTACTTTTATGTTGAATTGTGTACTGCCCTATGGTATAAATCCTACCTTAATACCGAAAGAAAATAATACCTGATATAAAAAATATTCACAGTTTACTATAGAATATACCTTCTGGAAAATTAGCAACATTTTATGAAATGAGTTTATTAGTTTGTTTGAATTCCTTCTCCCCTTTCTGTATATCCAAATTTTCCCACAAGTGCAAAGATTCCATAAAGGAGCTGTGAATTTGCTCATTAATTTAAACTACAAAGCCTGAAAAAAATTTTAAGGATTTCAATATTAATATAGCAACTCAGGGAGATCTCTAGACCAATTTTTAGACATGGCCAATGAGAATGTACCAAATTAGCCTCAAGAATCCCGAAAGTCAGAAATTCTAATTATTGTAATTACCCAGATGGAGATGGTGACGTAACTTTCAACAAGAAACTAGATGACAGAGTTTTCATTCTTGGCTCCACATCAGATTTGCTGAATGACATTTCACACTTTGTTTTTCTTCATGCAAGAACAAAGCATTTCACAATATGAACTAAAATACTAACCTGTCTATATTCTATTAATTTTGTTAGGAATATTATCTTTTAAGTAACATAAAATTCAACACATCCTTATGGTAACACATCCTCGCAGAACTGTAGGAGTCAGTTCCCTGTAGTTGCAATGGATCAAAAGAACAAATTAAAATCACCACAGGTTATGCAAATTCAATTGCAGCAATGTCCTTGACAAAGAAGAGGAGGAAGAGTGCTTTCTTTCAAAAAATTAAAAGATGTGAAGAGTAGTATGTTTCTAGAACACCTTACTCCCGATTCATAGGAATAACGAAGGAAATGTTTTTAGAAGATGGGAGAATATGCTGGCAAGGCAAACCACAAATTCTCTTCCATTAGTATACGCAGTCTGTACCTATGGTGTCCAGGTAACCACCAGTTACATGCAGCTAGCGAGCAGCTGAAATGTGGCTAGTCCAAATGGAGATGTGCTTTGTATGTCTAACACACACTGGATTCTGAAGACTTAATATGAAAAAGAGAACGTAGAATATATCATTAATTTTTAATTGATGTATGTTGAAATGATATTTTGGTTATACTTGGTTAAATAAAATATATTAAAGTTAATTTGTTTTTTTTTAATTTTTAATGTATCTACTAGAAAATTTAAAAGTACAATATGGATTTCATTCCCTGTCTACTGGATGAAGCTGTTCTTTGCTATCATTTCAGTAGATCTCAACCTGTATTGGTATCATGATCTTCTCTCCAGCCTCTACTCAATCCTTTGGGGAATTCTGGGGTAAGGAGGGAGTGAGACATTTTGAATGTCACAAAATTAGAGGAGTGCCAACAGCCTTTAGTGCCCAGGGGCCAGGGATGCTCCAAGTCCTCAATTTGGGAGTCAGTCCCACAAACTGAAGAACTGCTTTATCTACAATCTCATTTGTGTCTCCACTGAAAAGCAGGCAGGTGATAGCATCCGCCAGCCACACTTCAGCAACTAATTACTGGAATCCAACTTTGTCTTTTCAGCCCTGATTTCTTTCTCTCAAGACCCAGATCAACTGGTTGACATCTCTAAATCCACATTCACCGGGCCGGGTATGATGTATAAATCCAAACCAAATTCAGTATCTCTGACCTCCACCCCACCTCGCCCCCCAAAAAATAAAGAAAACAAGAAAATCTTGTTTTAATTCATGAACTGCCCCTCAAGGAATGATATCATCATCAATCCTGTTTCTCAGGTTAGGAAGAAACTTTCCTTTGCTACCTCACATGAAACGTGTTACCAGAAGTCTTGGCTCGTCACAACCAGCCTTTCCTCTCAATTACCATTAGTCTTGTCCCATAAGTGATAGTCCGTCACCACTCATCTTCCACTCTGCTGCCGGAGACATCTTGGGACAGAGGGAAACTGTTCCCCTAATTAGGTCTAAGGCTGAACGAACTTAACCTTAACTAGTTAGAAGGAAAACGTCTCTGCTCTTTGATGTCAGATAAAATTTAGGTAAAAGGAAGCCTTAGAAAATCTGACTGCATTATAAGCAAGAAGTCAGGTAAAAAAAAATTCTAAGTTAAGTCTACTAGCATATAAGGATTAAAAATGACTTATGAAGAAGTATTATATATGGTTACATAGTACATATGTGGCCACATATATGTATATGGTTATGTATTATATGTGTATAATATCATAATATCACATAATATATTTACATACTATGTAATTAGCATGCATAGCTATTTAAATTGAATATAAAGAAATTTATCTTAGGAGCATTATTTTTCAACACAGTATCAACAAAATACTATCTTTAAAACCAAACATATCACCACTAGATTTTAAGGGCAAAGCATGGTAAAGTTTATCCTGCATATATATACATAGTTTATCCCTGAAGATGAGAACACTGTGAACCATCACCACCTTTTAAATGTATAAAACTGCAAGAACAACAGCCTTAAATACCACAAAGTGCAATTTTTTTCTTTCAACATTACTTACAGCCTACTGTGAAAAAATCTGAAGAAAAGCAAATGACTGAGAAACATCAAGACCTACTAGTATCCTGGTAAAAATAATGAGCTTAATAGCAAATGCTAGTCTAAGAAAATGACTGAACAAGCACACACTTAAGTTTGTGTAACACTGTTCTGCCTACAGTATAAAAAAAAGAAACGAAATCACTCTAAATGCCAAACCACAGGAAAGTGGTTGAATGGATTATGGAATAACCACTGAATAATACTTATTCATTACATTTATGATAAGTAGCTTTTTGTCTTTAAGTAGATGAATGGTCATAATTAAGTGAAAAGGAAATAACAGAAGAATATGTTGACATAACTTTAAAAACAATGCAAATAACAGAGGGGGGAACAGAGGGAGGGGGGAGGGAGAAGGAAGGAGTGGGATGTGGGGGAGAAAAGGAGAGAAAGGGAGGGTAAGGGAGGGAAAGGGAGGGAAGAGAGGAGAGAGAGAAAAGGCTAAAAGGAGCTAAAAGGATTTGGAGTGATACTTTTAATTTTTGCCTTGACATATTTTCTCACTTTTAATGAGTTTTATATATTATCTGTTGAACTTGGGTGTTTAATATTTTTTGTAAAAGAAGAGGAAAACAGATTAAGAGAAAAACAGTGAGAGAAATCAAAGGAAGTGTAAAAGGGTCACACCAATTCTTTAATCAGAATACATGTGCGCACACACACACACACACATTGCATGTATATTCATGTTATAAATTTTACTACTAATCTAAAAAAAGTAGGTGAAATTAAAGAAACTTATTGTCTAAGTTATATCTGTAACTGATGCAATGAAACATATTGCTTCAACTGAGATATCAATTGATGTTTGCAATTATCTTCTTTAGGCAGAGATCTATGATATATTGCTATCTAATCTGCAAATGCTCTAATCTTTTTTAATTTCTATACAATTCCACAACAATAGAAAAATGGACATTTGCCACTATCTTGTGCTAAGAATTTAGCATCCTGATAAAGAAACTATAGGCCAAATACGTTTTTTGTTTTTTGGCTACATGACTGTATTTTAAAAGATTTTAGTCCTGTGGAAAACTGACCTTTTCTATTCTTATCTGGAAAAGTGTAGGAGCAAAAAGATTTATACTTGTCAGATTTTGAAACAAAATATATTATAATAACTACAGATAATTACACTCTCTGCACTCTGCACAGGCCTTCCACTTCCCTGGGCCTTTAATTGTTAAGGCCACATTCTCTGATTACATAACAATATTGGGATTATTATTTGAGAAAATTCCTAGAGAGTTATAAGGAAAAGAACTAAGTTCTCCACAATGTATTTCTGGAAGAACTAAAAATATCCTCAGGGACTTTCAATTTCTGTTCCCCTACATAAGAAGCTTAAATTCACCAACTCATTGTGAACAAGTAAAAAGCTGAGTAAACAAAAACCACAACTTCTGTTAGATTCACCACAGAAGTGAGGTCATGGGCAGACTGCTGCCCCAAAACTGGAAGGACAAAAGGAGGCAGAGAACCTCAATGTGTCAAAGCAAAAATCCCCAAACGAAACCCTCTGTGGGAACCAGTGCTGGGGTAGAGAACCCAGAATTGTAATTGAAGGATTACTGGAGGCTTAGGGTGGACGAGCCTGAGAGTTAAAAACTCCAGGGGAATGCAGTCAGAGGGGGTGTCCACCCTTGTGTGGGTCTGATCTCCAGGAGCTGCACCTCATCCTTGCAGTGAATACTGGGGAACGATCCCCTCATACTTCCATCAGAGGAGGGTTTCTACTTAGAATAAGCCAGAGCATTAAGTTCTTCTAACAAGGCCAGCCCTCAGGAGAAGCTATTCTGATAGCCGAACCCACTGGGGTGTTATAAACACACAACCTTCCTGTGGGAAGGGAAATATATAATGCCAGCCCCACCTAGCCACCCCAGTCCATGTGAAGGGCGCGGGGGGACTGAGACGCACCGGTGAGAAGCACGGTTGAGAGGCACAGTCTTGCCGAAAGACTGAAACCAAACCATAGGACTGCATAACGCTTCTCCTCCCGACACCTCTATGCCTTGCCATTCATTACATTCCTAAAAGCCTATTTACTATAGTTCATTTTATCCAGTCTATCATATTCACTTTTCACCAAAAAAATTACAAGGCATACATACTAAAAGGCAAAAAATAGTTTGAAGGGAACTGAACAAACGTTGGAACCAGAGTCAGATACGACAGGAATGTTGAAATAATCAGACCAGGAATTTTTTTAACTCTGATTAAAATACTAAGAGCTTTAATTTGAAAAGTAGATAACAAGCAAGAACATATGAATAATGTAAGCAGAGAAGTGGAAATTTTAAGAAAGACTCAAAAAGAAATGCAAGGAATCAAAAACACTGTAAAAGAAATGAGGGATGTCTTTGATGGGGCTGATAGAAGAAACAGGAGGGTAGAATTAGGAATATCTTTTTTAAAAAATAAATGAGTCTACCACCATGCTACCCTGAACAAGCCCAATCCCATCTGATCTCAGAAACTAAGCACGGTCAGACCTGCTTAGTACTTGGATGGGAGACCACCTAGGAAGATCAGATGCTGTAGGCGTAAAAAATAAAAAAATAAGGGATTGTAAACTGATGAGGTCCTTGCAATCTGTGAGGTCGACCGAGGGTTGCCTCGCCTAAAAAATAAATAAATCAAAGTAATAAAAAATAAAAAATAAATGAACAATTCAATAATGCAGTTCTTACTTTATTAATCAGAGGATATCAGAAATAATATTTAGACATATCTAAGAATACTAATTCCTAAAAGCAACCACTATTGTCAAGTCTACAAAACTATCAAAAGCAGCAAGATGCATCTACAAGAGTTTTGAAGAAATACACTAGATTCCCATACTACTCTATATATTTGAACATACTTATATCAGTGATTCAAATGTTATTCCATCACCCTACATTAATTATAAACATTTTGTCAGGACCAATAGAAGGGACTGGTTAATAATCTGAAATAGTAGGCAAATGGGCAAATACATCATTCTTCATTTAATCATTTTTCTCTCAGCGGCAAAGAATTCATCACCCAGTGTATCCGTTATATGTAAGATGAAAATATAATTAGATAAAGCATATGTAAGATGAAAATATAATTAGATAAAGCAATAAAAGTCATTTTTATGTCAGATTTCAGAAGAATATAGATATATCTATATATCCATGTGCTTGTTCGTATGTAAGTTATATATCTGTTACAAATATACACACATAGAAACACACATACCTTTGATTTGCATGTCCCTGAAAAATGTCTAGTGGGAAAAAACAATTGCAGATTTTGAGATATAGTACTCTGCCTTGACTAATCTTAATCTTTCGATCTGTTTCCAATTTCAGAATGCATTGTATAAACATTAAAAAAATAGTTTTTAGGTGGTAAGTCTTACTATTTCTCCTAACAAATGAGACAAGTCATTCAACAATGTTTTTAGAATGTTTCTACTAATCATCCTTTTAAGTTAAAAAGTGTTCAACAAAATAATTCCATTTCTCTATATGGAAAAGTCTTCTGATGATTTAGTACTTGGTATGATGCCATAACATCAACAGATAAATTTTTTATTTTATAATACTTGATTGAGTAAACTATTTTAACAGAAAATAAGTCATCAAGGAGAAACAATATAGAAATGCTAACTAATATAATGATCTAAACGTAATCATTCAATAGAGCATTCCACATTTACATTTCTTCAAGTTATTAGTTTTTAAATAAGAAACTATGTACAACTCTGATGCTAAAACCTGGTTCCCTGGTTAAGTGCAAATATCCAGAAGAACTGGCAAAAAAGATTCCACCCTTCAATGACAGATGGGGGGAAACCTAGCACTCTGTGGTTATGAAGGGGAACTTAAGCAGTACAGGGATCTGAGGTTCAACTCATGGGCCTATTTTTATAATTTATTACCAGTGAAGCCAACAAATAGCTAACTGGAAAGAGCTGATAGATGCTTCCTAAAGTAATGTTACAAATATCTAATGTCGAATTTTATACTATTCAGAAGCTTCCATCAAAAAATCAGACAATGAGAACGTGATCTGTGCTATGGTATATCTTTTAAGAGGAAATACAGGTAGTCAGTACTTTCTCACAACTACATAAATTGCAGCCAGAGATGCAGAAATATACAGAGTCTGCAAGTAAACACAAATATTAATGTGGATCCATGCAACAGTAAGTTCCTTAACAGCTCTTATCCATGACTGATTATCTCTACATCTCCCACTGTTTATAGTACAGTTCAACAGAACACTGTACCGCAAAATCAAGCCTAGCTAGGTCTTTCTTCCAAGGAAAAAAGCACTGAAGATCACAAAACTACCCTTAAATTTCAGAACCACTCTATGAAAATCTTAGGTAACTCTAGTCCTAGTGTATATCCCAAAACTTTTCTGGATCTCTCGATTCTCCCAAAATGGTATCAGAGTAATCTACAGGAAACTGAGTCAGGATGCTCAAGCACATTAATGGTGATCTGAACCTCTAGCATACAATATTCCACAGAAGCCAAAGGTCAAAACAGGTCTATAAGCAGTGCTTTCCAACTGCCTTTACATTATGGAACACAGAGAACAGGTAATAGCTCTACTGCACAGTGGGATAATCAGACAAGGCTAGCCTTGGCAGAGGGTCCCAAAGCCTCAGAGGATAGATACCCCAGGCACACCTATAACCATTTGTGGGTTACCATTGTGACTTGATAACATACCAGCTGAAAGGCTTTGCCTTAGGAGCAAATACCCTCAATATGGCTAGACTGCAAACAAAACAACAAAAAGCAGTGCTGTGACTCATAGCACCATCAATATCTTCTTACTTTAATAGATAAATGGTGCCACCATCAAGAGTACATTTCCTAATATAATAAATTTCTCACATATTTACTTCAGATAAAAGACTCTTCAGGGGAAAATATTTTAATCAAGGCTCTATAAGAAATATTATATTTTAAAATCACAATTTATTTTTGGTGGCCCATTTCTTCATTCTGCCACAAAATTTATAAATTATATTAGCCAGATTTTCCCAACTAACTTATAGAGGGCTTCCAGACTCAAATTACCTCTGTACACTCCTATACAAACAGAGACTAAAACAGACTGGGATGGGATACATGAGAAAACTAGTTGTCACCCATTCAGAGCTCTTGCACTCATATCTGCATGGCTGTTTATGATCCTACTGGAAATGATCTGTAAAGGAACATTCTGGACACTGATTCAATGTCCCTAGAGTAGGAAATGCAGAGAACATTCACATACGTGAATACTTATTACTCCAAAATCCCTGTTCCCTTTTCCACCATTCATCTTTCCTTTTTAAAAGAGAATATATTAAAAATCTCCAGTCTAAACAATAGGCATGAGGTGACAAGGACAGGATAATGGTTATTAAGCCTCTATTATAGCATGCTCCTAAAGCTAAGAAATGACCGTCTCATGCCAGTGAGCTAACTTTTCCGAGTTCTTGAGATGTAGCTGCAATGTAAATTAATTAAGAGCAGGCCACTCTCATACTCTAATGGGTGGGGCTGTAAATTGCAGAGAAATTTGGCAGAAAATATTAAAAGCCATAAAATGCACATGGCTTTCACTCTAGCAATTCTAACTCTTGGAATTTATCCTAAGGTAACAATTAAGGATGTGCAAAAGAATATTTATTTCTCGGCTATTTGTAATTACTAGATCTTGGAAGCAACCTAGATGTCCAAAAAATAGGATAGTGGTTAAATAAATTATCACAGAGCCATAAAATCAAATCCTACAAAGGGTTATTTCAAAAGATGTATATGCCTACTGGCATACATAGGTTGCAGTATACATTCTTAAGTGTAAAAATCAAAATACAAATGGTATATAGAAAGTTATCTCACTATTCTGCGTGTAATTAAAATTATGGTAGATTTACTTTTCGTATCTCTGACTTCTCTTTATGTTTTCTGTTATTTCTCTAATGAGTACATAATGGGTACGCAGTGTTTTGATAGAGAAACTAAAAGGGAAAAAAACAAAATGGTAAAAGTTAAAAAAAATAATAATAATGCCAGAGAAAAACTAACTGAAAGAGGAAGGCTTAGGAATGGGCTTTAGGAATAAGTCCCTCTGCGTGTGATTGTGAAGTTCTGATATGTGTAGGCAACCAAGGTCACAGAATCTCTTTTCCTTGGGGATTTGCAGAAAAGGGTGGCTAGCTCTCATGTGAGGACAGCTTGAATGCAGTCCTAACCTCTGTGGCCTCTTGTAGCTCCATGTGCAAAAGGACTAAGCCAAAATACAATTTTCACTCAATGACACACAAAGTAGCCCATTCTATACACTGCCCTTGATCCTCCACAATCCCTTACCCTATTCAAGAGAAAGGAACCCCTACAGTCTCACACCCAGCTCTGAAACCCAATGACTTTGAATTTACATGTCCAGCAATTGGCCAGTACCTTACTCAGAAAACACAGTGGAATGTTAGTTAAATGTTCTGCAATGCACAAATAACTTCTGACTTTTCCACCATAATAAAAATTCTAATTTCAGCCACTTAAAATATCCCAAACTGAGAGAAAGAAAATGATGGTGCCTATATAAAATCTTATCACATTTAACTATAAGTTTTATAGATAAAAGTGTTATAGTGATCAAAATAAATATATGGTTAAAGGGCATCAATGGAAGAGTTAGGAAAGATCACCAAGATCAAAGACAGAGCACTGAGGACCAAGGCCTAGGTCGTCTACACCCTTGTAGTCCCAATGACTGTATGAATGTGAGAGAGCTGGACAGTGGAGAAGGCTGATAGGAAGAAAAAATGATTCATTGGGAATATGGTGTCGGAGGAGAGCTCTAGAGATAACCTGGACCACCAGAAAGATGAGCAAGTGGGTTCTAGAGCAAATTAAGCCTGAAACATCACTGGAGGCAAAAATGACAAGACTGAAGTTGTCCTACTTCGAGAACATAATGAGAAGGCAGGTTCTTTGGAAAAGGCAATAATGCTGGGGAAAAAAAACAGAAGGCAGCAGAAAAAGAGGAAGCCCAAATATGAGCCTGATTGATTCCATGAAGAAGACACAGGCGTTGAGTCTACAGGAGCTGAGCAGGGCTGCTGAGGTCAGGACACTGTGGACATCACTTACTCACAGCATCCTCAGAAGTGGGAGCCCACTCAATGGCCCATAACACACATGGTCAAAGACAAATAAACATGCTCAATTCTGACAAGTTCCTTTGCTTTAGAAAGGGCAAAAACGAAATGTTTTCTGGTAACCTCTTACAAATACAAATGTAACATTTTCCAAGTCCATAATTAAATTCATTTTTTACTTGGAAATCAGTTTCCAGGCTGAGTGAAAGGAATAGATGTTGAGAGGCTGACAATCAAATGGGATGAACCAAGATGACAGGTTAAAACAGAGTTATGCCAGTCACTGAAACTAAGAAAATGAGTTTGAATCAGTGCAGAGAGCTTCAGAAATGCCACGATGAAGGAATCAGCCAAGGCTGGACCACACAGGCACATGGCAAAACTCAAGCCTGGTAGTCTTCAAAGACAGGAGAATGGATGAATAATGTGTGAACATGACTTTAAGGGAGCCGGTTCTAAAACAAAGTCAAGTGAAACCCCACGACCACCACCAAAAAATAAAACAAATAAATTAAGAAACACACTTCTCCTGAGGCATTCATGCCCTCAACCAAGAACGAGCCTTAAGGCATCAGCTCTGTAAGCAGGTACAAAGGTAGACCCCTCCTTCCTCTAAACATTTATGAGGGCTTCAGTTCTAAGTAAGATCACAGGACATTTAAAGTATATGATGCTCTGGACCAAACGCCTCAGTCTCCCCGTTTTAATGAAAAAGTAAGCAGGTCTGTCCTTTTCTTTCCTCAATAAGCCTCACTTATTACAGCATTCTTGGAAAATTGTGTTCTGAAGAGTTTAGCGTTCTGGATGGGTAAGGGTTTATCTCTTATAACCTCAAATTCAAAAGAAAAACTATTAACCACTCGGAATGAAAATGTTCCTAATATATTTTACATAAAGGTTAGGGACATAAGTTCATGTTTTCTTGATGACTCAGACCAATAATTATGAACCTCAATGACTATGCAATGCTGCATCCAGAGATAACTTCAGGGCCCACTGAAGTGTGTCTACACCTAAATGACCTGAAACGGTTGTGTCTCTTGAGTTCTTGTGTCTGCATTTTATAGTCTGTCAGGCTATTCTTCCCAATATTGTCATGTTCTTTTTATAGATGCTCCGTCTGCCCTACGGTGAAACAGAAGGAACACTGAACTGAGTCAAGCTGATTTAGGTTATCATTCTAGCTAAATAACCTTGGATATGTCACTTAACATTTTTGGGCCTAAGTAAGATGAGGAGATTCAACTAAAAAACTCTAAGGTCCTCTTCTTTGCTAAAATGCTTAATTCAAATTTGCTGCTTCTCATTTACTGTGTATTTTTAAAAAAATAAACCAGCTAAGCTTGTATGGAAAGCCATAAAGATATGTAAGCATGCAACATACTCCTGTGTAAGTGAAATGAATATACCTTGTGACACCTACATGTCTTCCCAGAGGCCTTACTGTATAATTCTCAGTAGTTGCTGGCATCTCAGATAGCTATGGTTTCTGGGGAAATAAGACCCTATTAGAGACATGTCACTATACTTCTGTATGCCTCTATTTTACCTAATGTTCTCAATGCAAATAATTGGTTATTTGATACAGCTCCATTTCAGGCCACCCGAGAGCAGAATCTTTATATGTATGTCATCATCTATGTCTGTCAGTAAACTGACTGCAAAAGGAGTCCAATTTTGAGACCTTCTTTGCCTTATTAAATATTTGCTTATATGACAGAATTACGTAAGAACTTTTCTAAAAGATGGCTTTGTAAAAATACTTTGCAAAATGTAAAAAATATTTCATAAACTCCTCAAGAGAATGGAATTTATTAATATTTTATTTTTCTGGAGTCCCTAGCACATGATTTCCATCTATTACACATTCAATATCACCACTAGAAGCTTGGAAAAAAATCATACCTCAGTCTGCATCTCTCCCCATTTCTACACATTCTTCCCTGAGAAATCCAAGTCACACTTACTGCCATAATTCCATCTCTATTCAGATAACCCATCTCCAGCTCCCATCTCTCTCCTGAGTTCTAAGTCCCTATTCCCCATCATAACCTCTACATGGATTTCCCAGAAGAAGTTAAGTGTCCAAGAAAGTTTATAAAGCCTCCTCATCTCACTTCTTTCTCTCCTTCACATTTTCAAAAATCTACTTTCTCTTCGCCATTATTCTTCCACTCATGTGAATATCATTACATACCAAATGAGAAATCTAGGAGTTCCCTTGATTCTTCTCACTTATTGATCAACTACAAAGGTGTACTGACGCCACCTCTGAAACAGCTCTTCAAACCATGCATGCTTACTATCTCCACCTGTTATAGCCTTAATTCAGGTCATCATCTCTTAACTGATTATTAAATAGCCCCTTACTGATTTCCCAGCTGTCAACAATCTTCCATCCATCTATATCAGCATCGGTAATGAATTATAGTTCAATAAAATATTTTCTTCCGTCAGCAATGAATTATAGTTCTATAAAACATATAGGTTGATGGTTTTTCCACTAATATATTTATATTTTAAATATAATTACATTTGTATTTATATTTAAGTCTTCCTGTTGTTTATGACAGCTATTCTCTATCTTTTCCTTCCATATTGGAGCTGGAAGATACTTATCCTAGGGAAATACTGGGCTGCTGCTGAGGTAGGACCTCTACTGTGTGTATGAGTGTTTATAAATTAATGTATGGGGTAGAGAAGAGGGAAAGAGAAGTAGTGGCCAAGAAATGTGGATCTAAATTGACGATCAGAATACAAAACCTATTTTTTCAGAGATTCTAAAGCATGTCATAGATAACCACTGAAAATAATGAAAATTTATACTGACTAGAGTAAATTGACTATATGAAGATACAGAAGTAGAAAAAGGGTTAAAAGCCGCTGGACTGGGTATATGTGCAATTCCCTTCAATATATTCCACATCCAAAAGGACTTCTGGCAGACATGATCCAGATTAACTTATATCTCCTCTACTTCCCCCACCCACAACAATGTACAACCACTAGAATCCTTTACATTCCTGTTTACACATCAGGGCATACCCACATTAAGCTTATCTTGGGGGGTGTTCAAATATAGGTCTGTAAAGATCCTTCTACCTTTACTGTATTAGTTAGCTCAGGCTGCTATGGAAATATCACAGAATGACTGGCTTCAAAAACAGAAATTAGTTCCTCACAGTTTGTGGGGCTAGGAAGTCTGAAATCAAGGTGCTGATTTATTTGGTTCCTGCTAAGACCTCTTCTCTCCACTGCAGATGGCCATCTTCTTGCTGTGTCCTCATGGGGAGAGAGCAATCTCTCACATCTCTTCTTCTCAGGGCACTAATCTCATCATAAGGGATCGATCCTCATCATTTAATTACTTCCTAAAGGACCACCGGCAAACATCATCTCGCTGGGGGTTGGGGCTTCAACACATTAATTTAGGGGAGACACAATTCAGTCCATAACATGTACGAAACTGAAAAAGTCATCTCCTCTACTGTGTTCAGGGTTCTCTGCTAGATTACAAATTCCTCCCCAAGGCCGAATTCTATGTGTTATTATCTTTGTATCTCTATTCCCCAACACACTGCACCAAGCACATCCACAGAAAGTGCTCAGTGCATACGTGCAACAGAAGCCTTTCCACTGATCCCAGTTAACTACTAAACCATTCTCAAAATCTTCCCCATAGGGCTACCATCAAATATTCTTCCTTTTAATACATTTAGTCACAGAGAGAAAAGACATATTGTTTATGTCTATTAGGTAATACACAAATGTGCATCTTTGCTTATCCATTTTTTGTTCTTATTATATAGAGACTTACTTATAGTTTCAGATTTCATCTAATCATAACTTTACAAATCCCATATTGCCTAGTAAGGATCAACCAATGCTTGTTGCTGATAGAACAAGCATTGGTTGATCCTTACTAAGTACAAGCAAAGTTCTCAGGTTCTTAATTTGATATATATTTGATGCAATTTTGTGTTATACGAGGTCATTCCATCTTCTATTCACCATGCCTCATTTCCTGTGTGGAACACAGAAGGTGGAATCCAATGATGAGGATTTGAACCCAGTGTCAGCATTTCCAACCTGTGACTTATTCTTACCTCAAAAATAGATATAACACCATCTGCCTCACCAGAATTTTTTTGACAATGCTTTTCATAAACCATAAAGTGCTACGCAAGTAATATATCTTTATACAACATCTTTGTATAATAAAATAATAATGATGACATATTAGATCTTAGTTGTATTAAACGCCTTAATTACCTTAGATCCAACATGACTGGATAAGATGCCCTATGAGTTCTTATTCCTTGGATAAATGTCACAAGGTATAAGTGAGCTTCGTCAAGTCGCTTTGGACAGACTGACAAAGCTCATTAGTATCTATATGCTTCCAGGATGATGGGGTCAACTTTTGCCAGTTCTAATGTATGCCAACTGGCTACACACAGGGACACTGTAGTGCTACCAACTCCCCATATACACACTCACTTCCACTCCCCAAGAGGTACCAGACTGTAGGACAACTTGGCCGCTAGCCTATGAAAATGTGGAAACACTGTAGAAACATTAGCCAATAAAGCACATACTGGCAGCTGAATCAGATATTTAGGCTCTTAAATGTACCCAAATAAATCGTTTGTGTGTTCTAACAAATGTTTTATTTGGAAAGCATTTCCCAGTGCAGATGCTGTCAAAAGTACCCATTTTTAGTGGGTTAAATCAAGGGCTGGAAGGAGCAGAAGGGTGGAGAATGTTTTTTAAACAAAATTGCATAAACTGCAAAAAAAAAATGTTAATATCATCTGTGGGAGGGCATCTTTGAAAGACAAAAGGGTTGTTAGTGGTTTTCAAAGTTAAATTTATACCAACTGCAAATGTTAAAAAATTATAAACATAAATACCACAAGATGATAAAGTTATCAGAACTTGGCAAGGGATAAAAAACTGGGCTATTTTTAAAAATATATATCAATAAAAATAGATGCCAAAAAACAAAAAGATGCCATCAAGCAAGGAATCAAGAAGTGAAGCATTATAAATTAAACGCTTCACTTGCCAGAGACTTTTAATAAACAATCAAACATGAACACACTTAAAGGGTTTTATATTGAGGTTAAAAACTGGGGGGAGAGACATACAGTAATTCTAATTCATGAACTTCCTTAAGAAAATAAACTCTGAGACCAAACACCAAACAGAGCCTCTGATAAGCTTCCAGTCTCTAACACAGGCCCAATGACACAGTGTAAAGGACTGGGAGATCTACTGACTCCTGTTCTTAGACAACGATGTAATGCATATATAATTTGTCTGGGCTACACACCCTTTTCCAGTTTAGTTCCACCTCCACAACGATAATCTCCAAGACAGGGAAAGTCACTAAACTGTAAACTATGAAACTGGTTCTTTAAAGGCCCTGGATTGAGAAATACATGATGAATATTTCTCATGAGGCTCAAAACAAGGAAACTATTTCTTAATTAACAGTAGTTCGATGGGTTTCATCACCATCAATTTTCCAGTAGAATCTGTGTATAAGTACTGATGGCAATGACATTCATGTGGCAATGTGAACTAGGAACAGAGCAAATAGATTTTTAACTGAATTGATTTGACTATTCAAAGGGGAAAAAAAAGAGGGGTTTTAAGTTTTTGTTTGTTTGCTGGTTTGTTTTCTACTCACAAATTAACTGGTTGCACAAAGACACTGGCCGAATCAATCATATTTTTGGTGTTATGCAATCAATAAATATTTATTAAATCAAAGTGAATGATGAAAAAAGATTCTCTGGAAAAATAATGTAAAAAGTCTCTCTAGAAAAATAATGGCAACTTATGCCAAAGAAAACCTTAAAATTCTGGAATACTTTGAGAAAAAGAATAGAAAAAAACTTACTGTGCACAAGAATGTAAAATCACAGCAAACTGTTAAAAAGATAACGTAATTATTGCATGAGAATTTTAGGACTCTTCTAACATTGTGAGTTTTGATTCAGCGAAGAAACACTGACATTAAATGAAACTTCCCTTATTATCCTGATACATTTTCATTGTGAATGTTCCAATAAAGAAAAACTGTCTTTAAAATAGTCTTCAAAGTTTGACTCCCTATAATTAATCCTATCAACAAAATTATCAATACAATTGACCCATAATAATAATTTTGAATGGCATGCTGGTTCCTCAGTCACAGATAGTCAATCTTTAAGACAGATGACAAATCATTTCCTGATGGGCCATCTCAATAGAAGTGAGTCTAGCACCAACTACACTTAAATATAAACATAATAAACTGGATGTGAAGGTTCATTTTGTTTTTTTGGGAAAACTTTATAAATTTCGATTTATTTTTATCATCTTGTATGTCTCTGATGGAATTCACAGTAATCACAGCTACAGTGGAGCAACTTCAAACATAAATGAAACAAATAACTGGTAGATCAATAGGAGGTGACAGACTCCTGGCTAAAATCTTGCCCTTGTGCAACCCACCACGGCCCCTCTGCACTTTAAAGACTTAATGAATCACCAGGAGCACACTGAAGATTGTGTGTTTTACCCAAGTGAGAATTGGATTTATATCAGTACCAGAAAAAGAATCATTCCCCTTCCATGAGATAAATACAGTGAAGTAAAGAGTATGTTTCTACAAGGGACCAACTGGACATAATGATGTCATGCAGCTTATGTACCAATTTTATAAATACTTCTTCACTTTAAAATGAAACACTAAGAACAACAGAAAATCAGGATGCCTAATGAGACAGTAATTTAAAATGATATGTCCTTTATAGTTGTTTCCATGCTGGCAATGAAAAATGGTGCAACAGCAATATATGAAAAGGAGAAATGCACAGCCCATTTAGTATTTCTGAACACATTTTGCTCAAGAAAATGCGTAAAAGACCTTGTTATTTAACACCAAAGATGCTTCTACTGGCCCCAAAGTAATTTTAAATAGTTAAAGTAGTTACCCTATGGAGAAAATTTCAGTTATTGAATAAATAAAAATCTGCCACAAGGCTCATATGTGTAAAGAGGAACAATGAAGTATGAAACAAACCACCACCAAGCCCCCTAGGGAGTAGCTTCATGCCACTTAGCTGGAAAGGTGCAGAAATAGTTTGCATGCCTTTGTAAGGACATTTTATACTTGAGTGGTCCTTTAAAAGGGTATCATTGTCCATATATGGTCAAAATGGATATTTTAACACATTTTGCACATAATCCAGCCAAGCCCTTTCCCTCTTCTATTTCCTCTGAATAAACTTCATTTCACTCCTCACCTTGAATTATAGATAGCAAAATGGAAGAGACAAAAATTAATTCTCAAAATGTAGCACCAAAGGGAAAATAGACAGGTATTAGCCACAGTATGAAAGAAAGGAATGAAGACATATCCTAGCAAACAGATTATCTACTCACACTACAAGAGAAAACAAACGAAATGGGAACTATGTAAACATGTCCAAGGATTAAAGGAAGTAAAGAAGGAAGGAATACAAGAGAGACAGGAAAGGAAAAAAACCAGCGTGCAAAGGAGGAAAAATGCACTCATTCCTAAAGAAAACACAACCTAAAACGGAAATACATTTTTACATTATAGGACTTCAAAACAATGATTATCAATGAACAGGGACTCAAATTGAAATGATAAAAGAACAGAAATTAAAAAGATGTTGCAGAGACCTCAGAACACACCTAAGACCAAAAATATACTAATTTAGTACTAATAAAAAAACAAAAACAGCAAGGGACTGAGGAGACATGGCTAAAGATGAGAAGCTATGGCTAAAAACTGAATTACTAATGTAGAAAAAAGGCTTAATTTAATTCCAGTTAATATGAAGACAAAAACAAATACATTTTTTAATAAAGAAAAGAGACATGAAGAACAAATTGACAATTGCTGAACTTGTTAAAAAAAAACTGACTAGAAAAATATTTCAAGTAATAACAGTACAAATTTTCCCTAAAGAAAGAACAAGACTGAAATAAGTGTTGTAGAAAAAAATTGATACGGACTGATCCAAAATAAGTTATATCCTTAAGTTATTGAACTTCAAGATAAGGAACATTAGATGCCACAAGTACTTTGGCACTAAATTTCTATAAAGTTCTGAGGAAAAACGTGATCCAGTTAAACAATTATTTTATTAAATCAACCTGAACTTAGAGTATAAAAGTAGCTGATTAATATGTTCAAACACAAAATATCTTAGGAAATGCAGAACATGAGGTATTTTTAATTACTTGACAATGAAATCGAGTGACCGAGAAATAAATTTTAAAATATAACTCAGAATGAAAAATCCATGAGAAGGAATCAGGATGAACAACAAACAGATTTAACTGACGAAGACTAAACCAAATGACATCTTTTGCTGTTTGACCAGTTGATAAACTTTAAGAACAAAATGCAAACTTCCTGCTTTTCCAGAGGACCAGTCAGGGAGTTCTACACAGCAAATCAATTTTCCAATTGTGCAATAATTCTGTAAAAGAAAAGCTTGATCTCTAAGAACTGAATTTTCAATCGTAACATTATCCTTGTATGCTCATTAAAAAAAAAAAATTCTTTCATTAATGAAACAAGCATTTTCATCTAATAATCTAGAATTCCAATCAGCTATATATATCTAGTATGTAATAAAAAAGTAACCTTATAATTCTAGAAGTCCCTTAATCCTAATTAAAAAAAAAAGTTTAGAAAGACTGTATATAATGTTTATCCCATTTATTCATCTCAAGTTTGTGTTAATATCTGAGACCTGGCAAGGGTAAACATAGTATAGAATCTAAAATCACCTTTCATCATTTCAACCATCTTTTTTCCTCTAAACATTAGAATAATTAATGCATCCTTACTTATAATTAGTAAAATCAGATGAGTGAATTCAATGTTAATAAATTTTCTTAAATAAAATGAAATATTTCTTTTAAAAAAGAAATAGATTTTCCAAAGCATCTCAAGAGTAGTCAATTAATATCAAGGAGAAATACATAAAAATTTCTTTAAAAAATCCTATGAACTGTTAACAGTGGCTTTATGGTTAATAAAAATATTTTTAAAAATTATTACAACATATGCTAATAGGATTCAAATATCTCAAACTGGACATATTCTAATGTAATATACAATGCATTAGATATTTTATAAAATGGCCCCAACTCACCTTTCTGCCTTGTCAGAAACTAAATTACTCAGCTCGTTTAAAAACTAATGATACGCTCTTCTCTTCTCCCTCTACAAGATTGCTTGTATTATTCCTTCTTTTTTCTTGGATTGTTCTCTTTCACAATTGTTCATTTCCCATTGAAATGAAAAGAGAGATAAAAGTACACACAAAATAAGATTAAAAATATAATCAATGAACAACTTTGAACATCCTTGTTATGGGCTCAATTGTGTCTCCTCAAAATTCTTATATTAAAGTTCCAGTACCTCAGAATGTGTCTATATTTACAGATAGAGCCTTTAAAGGTTATTAAGGGAAAAGGGAAAATGAGTGGGAGTAAATCTAATATTACTGGTATCTTTATAAGAAAAGATTAGAACACAGAGGTACTCAGAGAAACAACAGGTAAAGGCACAAGAAAAGAAGGCCATCTATGGGCCAAGGAAAAGATCTCAGAAGAAATCAACTCTATCAACACCTTATCTGGGACTTCTAGCTTCCAGAATGTCAGAAAATAAATTTCTGTTGTTTGAACTACCCAGTTCATGGTACTTTGGGATGGCAGCTCTAGAAAACTAATATAATCTTTATGCCAATGAATCTGAAAACTGACAATAAATGGACACATTTATAGAAATATACAACTTACCAAAACTGACTCAAGAAGAAACTGAAAACCTAAATAGTCTTATTACCATTAAAGGAACTGAATTTCAATTCAAATTTTACCAACAAAGCAAAAACTACTCTAAGACAGTTTTACAAATGAGTTCTATGTAAGGAGTGCTCAAATGTATTCTATTTACTTGAATGTTTTCAAAGAACAGAAAAAGATCCTAACATTGATATCAAAACCCAGCCAGAATATTATTAGAAAATTACAGACCAATCTCATTTGGGAAAGTAGATGCAAATATCCTATATAAAATATTACGAACAGAATTCAGTAGAGTTTAAAATATTATCATGATAAATCTGGGTAGAAAAAGCACTAACCATAGAATAAAGATATATTCAATAAAATTAAAAATAAAGTGAAAGGAAAGTCCGTAATCTTGTAAAAAATATTTTCTACACATTTGCTCAATCCCAAATATCTTCCCCATGGGGTTGGGGGAGGAGAAGACCACCACTCACTAAGAAAAAAGGCCAAAGACAAGAAAAGGAATTCTACAGAAGAGGATACCCAAATAACCAGTAAACATATAAACAATTAGTAAATGGAAAGTACAATAAGGCCACAAGGAGACACTATTTAACACACACCAGACTAACAAAACTTTAAATGTCAGCAAACACCTAGAGTTGGTAAGGGAATGGAACTATTAAACAGTGCTTTTAAGTGTTGCAGCTATATAGGAAAACAAGTAGCTATGATCTAGTATGGCTGAAAATATGCATACTCTACAATCCACCGATTCTTTTCCTAGGTATATACTCCAGAAATACTCTTCTACTTATGTACCAGAACACATTTAAATGATTATCCATAGAAGCATTATTTAAAATTGCAAAAACCTGGAAAGAACAGACATGTCTATTGCCGAAGAATGGATAAATAATAGTATGGTCATATTACAGAATTCTATTCAGTTGTGGAAATAAATAATCTCACCTATATGCATCAGTGTGGATGAATGTCAAAAACAAAAACTTCAAATAAAATAAACAAATCACACACATTAAAAAAACCACAAAATATTATTGCACTACTCACATGACGTCCCAAAACAAGCAAAAGACCACATACTTATACACATGATGAAAGCATTGTAAAAAGCAAGGAAATTGTTATATACATGTCCAGGACTAGAAGGGGTCTTTAAAATTACTGGAAACATTCTATTTCTTAAGGTAGGTTTCTCTTTGTTATTATGTCTTACAATTTACATATTTATTACACATATTCTCTTACATTTATGGAATACTTATTATCTTCAAGAAAGCATCTACCCCTACTTTTTCAACTAGAAAAAATGCTTTCAATAATTAAATAAGAATTTTCAAAATTACTGATTTTATAAAAAATGACTGTAAGCTGGCTAGGATTTGCTTTATTAAGACTACAGAGTCATCATCACACAATACAAGAAATTATTTTTAACACAAGAATAAAAACTTAATTTGCATAAATAAAGTAAGTAGGGGGAAATCCTCAGAATACTCAATTTACCAAACTAAAGTACATTATCCATTCAAAAAAAAAAAAAAGCCATGTTGCTAGATGCCTTAATATAAAATTGTTGGGCTATCATAAATGTGTATACTAAATAATCATAAACACTTAGTATAGGAGAGTACTTTCGTTTTATTTGTTATTTTATTTAACCATAAGCTAAGTGGTAAATTCAGAGCATTTTTGCCATGTCATCAGCATGGCTGTGTAGGATAGCTGTTTAGAAAAATCCTTCCCTTACTATTGTCTACCTACTTAACACCTACAAACCAGAACTTCTCCCTCACTATACTTAATAAGTATACCTTAATAAGTCAACCTTAAAAAGAGAAATTTTCAGTGTTTCATATTTTGTGTGACCCGTTTGTCAATTTTTCAGGATGGATCTCATCTTCCTTTCTCTTCCATCGTAGATAATCATACTCTTTAATGCTTTTCCAAAGAAGGAAAAAGTTAACAGAAATCTGTTCTGATTTTCTCCCTTTTCTTCCTTTTTTTGTTATTATTCATACTCCACCTGTTTATTCAAACATTCATTAAAAAGATCTATCAGGTACCTTTTGCTTTAAATTCAGAAATGGGCAAAAGGTAAACCTACTTGTTTAAACATTTGTGAATTACAAGTAACCATACTCCCTCTACGCTTTTCCCTCTCCCAAACATCCAGGTCAAAAATGGACTGTGTAACCTTGAGCAAGTAGCTTCATTCTCATTGATCTTTTCCCTCCTATTTACACTATCCAGTTGAATGAGATCATTCTTACAGTACTATCCAACTCTAAATTTCTACATTTCTAAGATAAGCATTTAAAATTTTCAGCAGTACTTGATAAGAATATCTAGATAGAAGCTGCTTTTGGTGCCAACAATAGCATCATCTTGAAGCATAGATTTTATGTCCTGAACTCCTTAACGAGACTGAGCCCAACAAAAAGAATGACAATTAGCTAACCCACTGCCTCCTCTCACCCTGCCAACACATTTCACTATAGAGAAAGTAAACTGTTGTCACCAGCAGTTTCTGAAACAGGGGCTTTAGCAGTGTATCAGTTCACAGTTCAAGGCAAAGTAAGATTACGATTCCATTTCTCATGCAAAAAACATTAGAGACTTTTCCATTATAATTAAATTCTTACATTACAACAACATATATTGTTTCTGGCAGAACAAAAAATAAGCAGCTCTTGTATAATTGATTAGCAGAGGGAAGAGGAGTCTATTCTCTTAGTTGCAACATGGACATCTCTTAGCCTTTTCTTTCTTTGCCTCCCCCTGAGCATCTGCACCAAGCTGGCCAGTAGTAGGCTGTAGAATTGCCAAATTGTAGACCAAGTCCATCTTTGAAAATCTGATATCTTAATTTTCTTCAAACTCTATAGGGAGAGTTGAAAGATAAGTTGGGGCTGTAGTTAGACAAGAAAGCATTTAAGATACACTGAAGTCCTGGTGTAGAAACAGAAATTATTAGTGTAAATCTATCATTAAGTTGCTTTAAAAAAATGAATTTTGCTCTATCTATAATCAGTCTCTACTCCTCCTACACAGATATTTTCACAAGTACCATCTCCACAATAATTTCTCTACCAGGGCCCTTTACTCTAAACACCACTTTTAGAAATAATGTACAAGTAAATGTTATAAAACAGAATAGACGTATGTGGTTCTGCTACTAACTGCTGTGTGACCTTAGGAAAGTCCCTCGGTATTTTAGAGGCTGATAAAAGTTGTCACAGATGAACATAATAAATCTGGCTCATCACCCAGGCACCACCTATTTCCACCGCTTTCCCCTTTTTAAAATGAGTATATTGTGGAGAGAGGAGTTTACAAGCATAAATATGATGAATTGGCCAGGTAATGTTTTCTGTCCTTCATGTTTATAGTTTGACAATGTTAATTCCCATGAGTAGTCACCACTTGAAAAAAAAAAAAAAAAAGTGAGTCTACAAGGGGAATAACAAACCAGGTAAATTGTCTTAATTCATGTGATCCTGGTGTTAAAGGAATGTGAATTACATTTGCAATTCGGTTTAAAAATAATTGAGGAATTATATAAAAAAGTTAAAGCTCAGAAAAACCTAGCAAGCATTTACCCCTAAACTAGAAAATCTAAATCTGTCTATCTCTATCTCTGTCTGTCTGTCTGTCTCTCTCTCTCTCTCTCTCTCACACACACACACACACACTATAAATGTATAAATATAAACTAGTATAGTCTACCAGTAATGGATCTTTTTTTAGCACCCTAATTGTTCTTATTCTCTATCTGATTAGAATTCTACTTCTGAATTTACTCTAAATCACAAATTAAAATTATATCCTTCCTAGGGTTATGGATGGAATTCTGAGAATTTGAAACAGGTTTTCAAAAGCTTTTCTTTCTTTTCTCCCTGAATCCAGTAAGAGGCTAGTACCCTCTCCCTGTCCACCTTCACTCACCTCACCAAGTGCTTACTCCCTTTATCTTTGTTCTAGGAAGTTCTGTTGTACAGGATTTCCTATTCCTGTACCATGACTCAACAAAGACCTCCAGGAAACCTCACCAAGACAGAAGAGTTGACATGTGAGATAAAAGGCCATGTTCCATTCCGGCCCTGTTGTAGGGAAGCTTCCCTGTGGCCCCATCTCTCTTGGTGAAGCATGCTTCCACTTCAGAAGTACTGCTGGTATTGCTCTGTCTTTAATCACCTGCCCTGTTTGACTGTGTCTTACAGTTACTGCCTGTCAACCTCACCTCTAACCTTCTGCTATATATATATTATTCATTCATATTCTGAATATAAACTCTTAATCTTGTTCTTACTCAGATTTTGCTACAAACTTTACTACATGAATAAGCCCCTAATGTCATGACAATTCACACATTTCTGCCATGCATAAAATCAGAACGCCCCCTTATTCTCATGCCATATTTTGTCTTTCCTATGTTCTCGGCTACAGCTCCCTGCAGCTACATGGCCCTGGCCTAAGCCTAATTGGTCTAGGCATTAACGTGCACACTCAAAATCCAGGAAGCAGAGTGGTCTCAGCCATACTGACACCAATAACAGTCAAATACCACATGAGGTCACAAATGATCCTGCATTTTCTCAAGAGAGGAGCAGAGCTCAAAAACAGTGAACCCAGCAGCTGGTGGTCCAGAGAGGATGACTGAGCTTTCTTTGCATGGGCTGTTGTCTCCACTGCAAAGCTGGGTCCCAAGAGCAGTGTGCTTCAGGTCCTCAGACAGGACTAGCAGGATCAAGGAAAGAGTGTAGGCCTCAAAAAAGATACACGATCTATTATAGGTGAAGGGAAGTATGGGGGAAGAAATCTATGCACGAGAAGGGAGAGAAGAGGCAACGGGGGACTTAGTGGAGGATATGAACTCTTACAACTTAGCTGAGTTTGATCTGCATTTCCCTGCACTGTCTTCCCTGCATAGTTTCATGGTTCCTGGGGTATAAGAGACATTTTGATAAGATTCAGAAGGGAGAAGCGCAGCAGCAGTCACGGTCACTTCTCACTCAGAATAAGGATGCAAGGCTCCAGATGCAAGCGTAGCTCACACACGCCGTCGCTGATGTGCTGGCTCACTGTGCTGATGCAGGGACACACAGCTGCAGGATCTCCATCAGCTCCCATGGGTCTCCACAGTGTGTGATTCTCAGGCTACGATGCATTTGACTCTGTGAAGGCAGCCAGCTCCCCAGCACCCCCGTGGCTGAAGGCTTGTAGGCAGTGAGAAATTTGTGGAGACTTCAGCTCATCCTCACAGTCTCCAGTCTGTCTTTGCTCTCCTTCACCTCCTCCTCATCCTTCCTTCCTCCCTGCTTGCCTGCTGACTTTAGGCCTAGCACCAAATAACAGAAGCAGCTTACTTAAACCAGCTCCCATAATTAAATGAGGCCAAGTGCTGATAATAAATCCCAAACTCTAAACCATCCAGGGTTCTGTTTCTCCAATTGAACCCTGACTGATACAAAATTTGGTACTAGAACTAGTTCCAGGAAACAAAGCATGCTGAATATTAAAAATCCATTAAATTGGACTCTTAAATTGGAATATTTGTGAGTCTTACTTCCATTAGGCTATAAGGTATACTGAAGAACTAAATTATGTATAAGATAAAGAATGGCACTCATTGTTGAGTCAACAATTTTCATGATTTTATTAAGTAAAAGTCTCTTTAGAGAAGCGTAAAAAAATAATTTTTACCTAATATAGCTTGAGGAGAAGGGAAGGAGGCTATTTTTTTTTTTAATGTACAGGTGTTGATACATAAAATTAACCAGATGATATACTTTAATAATTGCTTTTAATAATCAATTACTGTGTTGCTTTAATACCATAATGTTCTCATTAAATCAAATTGTTAACTAAAATGGTTATGTTTAAAAGATGCTCATATCATTTTTATGATCACTCAAAATTTTCTGGTGAAATATAGACTATATAAACTACTTTGATACTGTACTCTAAATAGGATGACATAAATCTTAGCTGCTGAGCCACTATAATCTAGTAGGCAGAGAAGAAAAATGTGTGAGTAAAAAAGAGAATGAGAGCTTGAGAGCACATGAGAGGGAAAGAAGGTAGGAAGGAGAGAGGGAAGAGAGGGGCAGGAAGGAGAAAGGAAGATTATATATATATATATATATATATATATATATATATATAGAGAGAGAGAGAGAGAGAGAGAGAGAGAGAGAGAGAGAGAGAGAGAGAGAGAGAGAGAAGGAAGACAGGGAGGGAGGAAGAAAACCATTTGGACACATAAATGAGCCTCAATAGATTCTAGCTGATATATTTAATGGTATCACTGAATATTGCATTTACCCTTAACTCTAAGAAAAACTTGTGCAGGGCACCTTTGTGTCCAGTCAAAGAAAAGAAAATATGATTTCCTATTTACTAAGAAATTTTTTTAAAACAAAACATTATAACTTTTCTTAGTTGTTACTATTTCTTCCAGTCAATGAATATCGTCATTCAAGGCTCAGGTCAAATGTCAGTTCACATGTGAAGCCGTCCATGGACCACATCAACTCTCTAGATTTTATTAAATATATTGTAACACTAAACACATCAAACAGTAGTAAAGTTACTTGCAATACCCTGAGATGATGAAGCTTGAGGGGAGAGTCTAAATATAATCTGTTTTTGTAGCCCAACATCTTAACAAATAATGAACGCTAAATATATGATTGCTGGATTTAATCACAGTATAGAAGAGATGTAGTAGTTAATTATGTGTCAACCCGACTGGGCCACTGGGTGCCCACATTAAATATTATTTCTAGGTGTGTCAGCAAAGGTGTTTCTGGATGAGATTAGCATTTGAATCAATGGACTCGGTAAAGCAGATGGCCCTCCCCAGTGTAAGTGGGCATCATCCAATCTGCTGAGGGCCTGAACAGAACAAAAATTAGATGAAGGGACAGAATCAGTCCCTTCTTGTCTACTTAAACTGGGACATCAGCCTTCTTCTGTCCTAGGGCTTGGATTTACACCATTGGCTCCCCTAGTTCTCAGGCCTTTGAAATTACACCACTGGGTTTCCTAGGTCACAAGCTTGCAGATGGCAGATCACAGGACTTCTCAGTTTCCATAATCACATGAGCCAATTCCTTGTAATAAGTCACACATACCACATAGGTTCTGTTTCTCTGAAGAACCCTCATGCATAGAAGTTGTCAACATTCTGTGAGTGAGACCAATAACATGTGTACCAACTACCAGAGCATAGCTAACATCTTCAAGGATTTTATTTCTTCCAGGACAAAACTAGATATATATATTCCTTATAAACACAGAGGAACAATTTAGAAGTCCCCAGTCAGACCCTAAAACCAGAAGCTGACATACAAGTAGAATGCCTGGTATCCCCAGGGTTTATCATACATTCTAGCACATCTCTAGTCAAGGAAAAAATATATACAAATACCGGCCTGAGCAGCAAATTCTCCTAAAACCAAACTGACTGTATTCTAAACACAATTACACAGCTTAAAATAATAAAAGAAACAGCCATTTTATTGAGCACTGTGTAACTGCCAGGCAGTAAGCATGTGCTTTAGTACTTTTTTCTCATTTAACCTTCACAAGAACTTTATAAAGTAGGCATCATTATCATCATCGCCATCATCATCATCATCATCATCATCATCATCCCCAAATCACAAACGTGACAATGAAATAAATATAGAAGCCAGGTGAGGCCCTGGCAGAGCCAGGATTGAAACTCCGGAGGCCTGAGCACAGATCCAAGCTCTTAAACAGCACAGCATGTTCAGTACTCTCTCCGTGGGTCCCTTAAATGCATCTAAAATATTACTTATTAAAAAATGGCAATGTTAAGGCATTTTTATACTCTTCCTTTAAATTTCACTGAAAACTTTTAAAGCAAATTTAGAAAGAAGAAAAAAACAAAAACAAAAAACCTCCATCTAATGAAAGAAAAAACAGATACCAATTGTCAATCAAAGTGAACCTGTCAAAAACTGAAATCTGGGAGGCCACTGGGAGTGGACACACACCTCGTCAGGCCTCAGTCAAAACACGAGATTTCCTAAAAGTAAAAGTCACAGTTATAAAAGGCCTGTCCAGTAAAAGCAGAGAAAGTGGTGCTGAAAGAGCAAACACACAGACACAACATTCTTAGAGTCTAGTTCTATTGTCAAGGAAGTGGCAGAAGGAAGGGAGAGAGGTACCTTTGTCTCAAGAGGCGTTGCTGTACAATGAAACAGAAGGAAGATGCTGGAAACGAAACCTTTATTTAGAGAGCATCTGAAATAACAAACTCAAGTCAAAGATTTGAACTCATCTAGCTCCGCTCAAAATGTCCAGGCCTCTGTCCAGAACACTACCTGCAACAGTGGCAACTTCTGGGACAAAGATGGGTAATAATCAGAGAGGCCACAGGGAAACTGTGCGTAAAAACAGCACATATCAAAAGCAAGAGAGAAATATAAGCAAAATGCCAGTGAAAAACAGACATCACAGGAGAAATTACCCAAGGAAAAAGATGAATTTAGACAAATAACACTTCATAGACTCAAACAAAGGGTTTTTCTTTAAATAAAAATGTTCGAAAGAGAAGTACAAAGGTTCAAATGATAAAATACAAGATAACTGAAACAGATGAAAATAAGCTGACAGAGCTATGAAGTACTACAGAGATGAAAAGCCACTTCAGGAACAAAACAATAATAAAAAAAATTTGAAAACATAGTAAGAAAAAAATGTCTAATGAGAAAGCACAGGAAGTTAAGTAAGAGTTAAAGGTCAAAACCACAAATAAGGAAAACCAAGTAGAAACATTATAGATATTTTCAAGCCTACTTAAAAAGAGAATAAACAAACAAAAAATATCCTTTAATTATAATTTTAAAATCTGAAGACATAAAAACAGATGCTACTTCTCAGAGTTTAATGTCAGGATCCAAGAAAAACCAATACAGATAACAATCAAGATAAAATCAATGAAGTTACCGAACTTCTATCTTGCTAAAAATAGTCTATGAACATCTGACCAAAAAGCAAAACAAGAACAAGTGAAAGATCGGTTTGCTTCATCCTTCAGTGACATCAAATGTCAGATGACAGTAAAGCAGTTTCCATTTATTTCCGAGAAAAATAAGAATTAAGATAAAATAGCTTTGATAATTATGATTAACAATCAGAAACAAAGGGTAATAATTTGAAATACATGGTAAAATAAGAGGAAAAAAATTTAAAAATATTACCAATGTTCCTATCTTAATAAAAAGTCAAAAGATGCTGTTTGATGTTAAATTCAGTCATTAAAAAACAAATAAACAAAAACAATTACCAGAACTCAAAGCTGTTTTTTTCCCTTATATCTTAAGTAATAGTATCACTTTGGTGAAAGAACACTGATTTGAAATTAATAAATTTCTTCAATTTAAATTCAGTTTCTATATGTTCCATTATTTTGAAAGTGAAAAAATAACTTCATTAGAAAACAAAGCATAAATATGATCTCATTTTTATAAGACTGTCTCTATTTACTTGTACATGTGCACACAGAGATGCTGTAAATAACATTCACCACATGTTAATGGGTGTGAGGCAGTGAGGTGATGGGGCTTTGCATGCTTTATCATTTTTAAAATGAGTAATGCATCGTCTTTTCAAATAATAAATCCATTATTCTACTTCAGTAATTGCATAATCTTTCTCAACTCCCTGTCTACCATTTTGTTCTCATTTCTCAGACATAAGAAGATAGACACCCAAAAGTGAAGTGACTTGACAGAAGAGTTACTTCATTCAGGATATTTTAATAAATATGTGCTATATCTACTAATTTGTATTATTATCAAATCTATTGATGTGGCTCAATAAAAAGAAAAACTTTTAATATAAGTGCCTGGAAACAGAATAAACTGTTACATGCAGTAGGAAATTCCAAGGAGTACTCAACGTAATGCTAAAGTAACCAACTGACTTTTACAGAGCCAGCCACACACCAAGCGCACCTCAGTCACTGACTGAAAATGTATGACTTCATGATGTGAAGTCATACAACAACATCGTCAAATTCTGTCTTATGCTATAAGAATAGTAGTATCGATACCACACACACCTTTAAAACTCTACGACTTTAAACTGTTTTCACGAATGTCATATTTTCTTTCGCCCCCCATAACAACTCTTGAAATAAGTAGGATAGGTATTATTAGTTTCACTTTGAAGTTGAGAAAAGTCAAATTCAGAAGGAAGTCACTGGTCTAAAATCATACAGAGAATTGCAGAGCCAAGATGTTTTCTGATCCTGTGTTTACTGCCCAGGCAGCTACTCTACAGAAACATATAGCAGCCCAGTGCTAACAACACATTTCCTTCATGCTAATGGGGCTTTCTGGGCAACCATGCCTACTTAGTTCAAAATGGAAGGAAGGCTAGATGGCTGCTATTACAATCTTTCCAATCTGTGTGAAGAAAGACTTAGAACTCCATGGAAAAGAAATTAAAAGCAACCACACTATATAAGTCTATCACTATGAAACGAACTCTTTTTTTTGTAGGAAATTAAAGCTTTCTCAGCAAGGTTTGCTACTGTCCTGTTAGACTCCAAACACAAGAAGTAGAAGCAGCAGCTGTTCATTAGAGGTAGTCACAGAGCAAAAGTTTCCATGTGAGCTCTGATAAGCTGGACTAATGTACATGTATGTGTATGTTTTGTCCATCTGCTCTAAACCAGGGTCTGAGAAGCACTTGGTAAACCGATTGCAATGGCTGGAAAACAAAGGGAGCAAAGCCAGGTCGGGGAGCCAGGTCCACAAACAAGCCACCTCATTCACAATGACAAACTACTGAAATGCATTAAAGAGCATATATACAGGATTTCATGCAGATATTTGAGGGCAGGAAATCATGGATGGCTGGGTGCTTTTTAGAATTTATTTGATGTTTCCTAATGGCAGGTTGTAAAGGAACATATTGAAATGCAATGAAACTGAGTAAAAGAAAAAACTAAAACTGGGTAATGGAAAGAGCTTAATGTAAATATAGATAGATGATAGATTAGATTAGATTAGATTAGACAGACAGACAGACAGACAGACAGATTTTTTATTTAAGGAAAGGGCAGATGAAGACTGCTCCTGGAAGTGAGACTCCTGGAATGGCCACAAAAAATTTTTTACAAATGCTATTTAGGCATTTAAATTTTAGAACCTAAGCGGAAAGGCACATTCGGATATTCTGTGACTCTTGGCAAGAGTTTATCACCACTGGCAAACAAGAAATGTATAAAATAGTTTTAAGAGCTATACTCAAATCTCTTTTCAATTATGTAGACAGCAGCAAAGTTGCTTCCACTGCTGACATTTTTTAAACTGCATCTTAATACTGACCTTGTCAATATTTTTGAAACATATATTCGAAACAAAAGGTAAATTTTCAAACTCTGCAATTTTCTCCCATGATCAGATTATGTTAAAACTAATGGCACCTGATTCAAGGAGGCTTAAAAACAAATATCGAATGTATTCTGTTCTAAGGCATCTATAACTGAAAATATTGATCAAAAATATGAAAAACAGCAATAGAAAAAAATAATTCATAGAGAAAACATTCAGTGAAATAGTCACTGCTCCTTCCTCTATAAAGACTTATGACCTCATGAGTTATGAGCTATGAAACAATCATTTAAAATGAATTGCATATATTATAGCCAATCATGATATTTTCCTCAGAGTTTATCCTCAGAGAAAGTAGTAACACAATAATTCTCTTCGCTATTATCTTCGGTTATCATAAAATTAGTTACAGAACAATGACATTGTCAAAATGTATAAATTTACAAAGCTAATACTAATCCATTCAAACATAAAAATTTAATAACAATTGAGTGAAAACAAAGTGATACATATCAACATCATATACAAGGAAAAGAATAAGTATATTTTGCTTGGTAATGAGTGAATGTTTCC
Organism: Eidolon dupreanum; assembly: GCA_028627145.1. Classification (NCBI taxonomy): domain Eukaryota; kingdom Metazoa; phylum Chordata; class Mammalia; order Chiroptera; family Pteropodidae; genus Eidolon; species Eidolon dupreanum. Next base: position 16,795,568 of record CM053508.1, read on the forward strand.
ATGTTTATATAGGGATGAGCCAGGAAATTTTAAATTTACTATCTTTACCCCATTTGTCTTAAGGAGTACATGAAATTTTTAAACTTTATAAATGAAATTATCAATGATGTGCTAGAACTAGCTCAAACACAGCTATGAAAGCCAATTGTTAAATTTTAAGAAATCTTGCCAGCTAGTTGCTTTACCTTCGAAGTCAACCATAATGGGAACAGTTACACCACGGGAATTGACAAACACTATATAGAGATAAGGTCTCCCCATCCCAGCCCCAGAGACAGTTCCTTAGCATACCAGTAATCTACAAACAAATAAGTACACAGTACAATCAGTTCTACCAAAATAAATGCATCCACACAGGCAACACTGAGGTCATGAAAAAGCATATTACTGATACACCCAGAAGTCTCTCTTGTATTATCTCTGAATCAGTACTCACTCTAGAGGTCTGAAAATTTTCCAGATACAAATATGTACTAGAAAGGAATGATTTTAGCAATGAGGAGGGAGGGGGCAGTTTTACGTGAAAGATCTAACCTGCAAAATCATTTTTAAGTAACTGTGAAAGTAGGCTGCCAGAAAAAGACATGGCATAACGTACATTCATTTGAAAGTAGCAGGAGCAACTGAGGGAAGGAAAATACGAAGTTTTATGTGTTGTGCCACTATAATATGAAGAGTTACAAGGCACACACATATACCAGACCTGTTCAGTGTAAAAATGTTATGAAATAGAGGTGGTTTAACATACTGGAATTTTCTGAGTACTACTTATGATTTTTATATTATAATTAGTATGCAGTACAAGAAAAGTTCAAATAGCTACAACAAATAAAGTGATACGAAGCATTCGGTTACTGCTGATATTCACAGGATTTTTCCTCTAATTTATACTGGTACTTGTCTGTGAGAAATCAAAGTTAAAAGTCATAATCATCATACTTCTCTGAGGAAAGCCTAGACTGCAGGTGCAAAGAGGACAGCATTTGACAGCAATCACACACCATATGGTGCTGACATGAGGCCTATGCTTGTAGGAACTGATGTACATTATACAAAATCTAGGTATTTTCCCCCTTTGTCTCTGTGATCAGTTCTATCCAGTGGTTTATCATTTTTTAATACTCTTCTAAAAGTTGATTCTTAATATACCAGCTTAAGTTGTTGAAAGTGATGACAGATTAGCACAAAAATGGTTTGCCTCCTCATAAATTTCTTTATATTTAAGGATTAAAAATAAAAATTACACTTTACAGATAGATGCATGTCTCTAAGTACTGACCTCTGTCTCATATTCAGACAAGGAAGTGCTCTACTGAGACTTTTCCAGAGTCATGTTTAAAATAGGGTTTTCACTGCAATTACATAATTTGATTAACCAACCTTTATTGTTTTCCTCTTCATATGGATATTCATTCATCCATTTGTTTCTAGAGTCACATTGATCCTACAAGAAAAGCACACAAAAACGAATAATGAGAAAAATTTCTACATGTTGATAACATCCTTTCATGCAGGAAGGTAGGGGAGAAAAATCTTAATTCTGCAATTCTTTAAGTTTTTGAATAGTGAGTGGAGTAACATAAAAATAATAGCTGATGAATATTTTTGCTTCCCTTTTTTGTTTTTTGTTTATTCTTTAGCAGCTAAGTAAAGGGCAAAATGGAGAAATAAGGAAAGAGAGAAACACCAGCTAGGTCAGTGAGACAAATCCTGGGCACAAGATAATAAAAATATGGTCAAAGATCAAGGAGGGGGTCCAGGAAAAAGAGGGGAGGGAGCAACACAGAAAGAAGCCTGAGGAAAAAATGGCAGAAGGCAGTTTAAAAGTAAATTTAATATGTGAACGAGAACTCACAAATACTTCAACTGGAACACTTGGCTCCATCATTCTTAGCAACTAAAAGATTTTTTTAAATAATGCTGTTTTCCAGAGGAAATATTTTTTTCTTTACAGTTGATACAAATGTGTAGAATAATTAATGTAAATAACTTTTTTTGGTGGCTCCATGTTAGCCAGTCAATACCCAAGTAACTTTTAGAAACCGATCTAAGTTAATACATGTCACTTCTTAAAAATTAAACAAGAGTAAAGTAAATATTTATATGGTTTCTAAATGCTTCCAAATCCCAGGACCATTTGGACCTTACCAAATATAATTAAATATTGCTGGATTGGAGAATTCTGATTACATAGACCATTTGCCCCCTTTGGATATATCTGAAAAGTCCTCCTATTCATTTTCCCTTAGCATTATGTAACTTGCTTCAGAATTTCCATTTCATAAGGCAAATTTTCTTTGGCATTCACTTAAGCCAGCTTATTAGGCACCGCTGACTTTCTTTTTCGTTTGGAATTACACTCAAAAGGGGCACGCCTTGGAGTCCTCGGACGTTCTTGCCAACGTCTGCACTGCGGCCCTGGGCCAGGTTTCCTCTGCGTGTGTTTCCATACATTGGAACAAAAAAATAACATAAGCTCAAGCTCACTCACTCATAAGGCCTTAAAGGACATGGGGCAGAATGTATAAGTTCCATGGGCTTGGCCTATAAGGGAAACTGGTCTTTCATTTTATTCCAGTTTTAAATATATGTGTCTGTCTCTGCCTCTCTCCTCTCTCCTCTCCCTCTCTCCTCTTCCCCTCCCTCCCTCTCTCTCTTCCTCTCTGTCTCTTGTGTCTCAAAACACATTTTCTAATATACACTACAGCTTTTTTTGGAAATGCTACAAAAAAGCAATATAAATGTAATATTTTAATACTGTAGTGGCAGACTAGAAATAATCTCTTGAAATTGAGTATAATTCTTCCATTTTACATTAGGAAGGCATAATATGGAATCCTTTGAAAGAATTAAAAAGTCATTTAAAACAACAAGTTGTTATCAAACATATCTTATCCTTTCTAGTCTTCGAAAATATCTAAACCAATCGGTTCCAACTTTACAGCAGAACGTACCCAGTACTCAAAATTACCTCAATCTTACATTCTGGCTCCTTATATTTCAAAAGGTGGTTGTGTAATTTTTTTTCACATTTTAATATATTACAAGCAAATTTTTACATGAGTCAACTTATTAGTGCTTAATCCAAAATTTATAAAACTCCACTGTAGGGATACATAATATCCCTCTGTAGGGATGCTCCCTATTTTATGTCTAATACTTTGTAATTTGTTACTATTGCCAATAACAACTGAACTTTCTTTTATGTAAATTTTGCACACACCAGGGCCTCTGCTGGTCTTGGTGACGCCTCTGTACAACCTAGTCCAATCAGGAGGTGGGGAATGGTGAGTAGAGCCCAGTGTAGACTTCTAACACCACTGACCCCCGAGCCAGGCATCCTCATCCTACGCTATTGTACTTAGCTGCTCTAGTCTCCATCATTAATTACTTCCTTAGAATATAATTACGGGAGTATAATTACCGAATCAAAATATGATTTTTTTCAGACTGTCAAAATATATCACCAAATTGCTTTTTAAACAGGCTATACCAATTTATATTCCCACCAAGAGAAGAAACACATGCTAACACAGTGCCATTCCCATCTTTACTTTCCAATACGCAGCTCAGGACCTAGCCAATTTTAGATCAATAATTGTAGAACGAGTGAAGCTAATAATGAGAAATGAAAGAAAAACCAAATAAAGAAAACTCCCCTTTAGATCAATTATGTGGATATTTCTTACCCAAGTAACTAGGGCCTTCATTATATAACGTCTTTTTGAGTACGATCAATGTGCAAACTAAAATAAACATACTTATAAACAATATACATAACCCAATACCACACATTTTCACAGCATTTTGGGATGTACAAAGTAACCTAATGATATCATTTGCTCTGAAAGCAGTTCTGTGAGTTGAGCACATGAACTATTTTAAGATCCATCTGACAGCGATGATCAGAGGTTAATTTTGTACTCAAGGTAGTAAGTTAGATGGTGTCAGGGTCCTTATATATTCTCTTCGTGCAAAATTTTACTGCACAGCTCTTTGTGGTTTATCTTTGCAATCACCTACAATTTAAAGTTATACCTCTGTATGTTTTAAACCCGAGGAAAGCCTGGTACAATGCTCACTATCGTTTTCACTTATTTCGAGCTCCTCAGAGAGCACTCGTGATCATCTCCCTCTCTGCAGCGTCCATCCCACAATCCTACACTTTATGTAGCACAAATGACAGCAAATGAAGATGTGGTTTAGAATTGACGAGACCTGCCCTAGTCTCATTAATGTCATCCACTGGCTGTGTGACCTTCAGCAGCTCATTCAACCTCTCTAACACCCAATTTCCTTCTCCATCAAAGAAGGGATAATAATAATACCTGTTTTATCAACTGTACCTACCCTAATTGAAGTAATGTTTATACACCAATCTGTGGTGTCATACATGTAAGAATAATCACTCTTTAATCAACAACCCAGATATTAAACAGAAAAAATAAGTACGATTTCCCTAAATTGAGACAAGCTAGAACAGATGAATCTCTAATCTTATACATGCTAAGGGGCATTTGTGGTGTTTCCCTAAATCCCTATGAAAACCAAGCTATGATATGTAATAGGAAAATGGCGCATTTCCAATAACAGTTAATATCCTATCAACTTCCTAATTAAAAGATTACTTAGCTCTGCCAAATACATTTGTGAAATTACCCAGTAAACCTTCTCAAAGAACATAAGTTTTAAAGGTCACTGTCTTCATCAAAAACTCATCACAAATGATGTTGGTACTCCCTTTCCGGCTTAAAAAAATAACTCTCAGTTGTGAGGTAAAGAAAAGCAAGGGTTGGTCATTTATTTCAATATGAAAAATGTGAAAAAGAAGAAGAGGAATAAATTAATATATTTTTGAGAGAATTTTAGATTTACTTTCGAACAAAAAATATTACTGCCTAGAACCACTGGTAAATACTCGTGGTTTGATGGACAGTCTGGAGAAATTCTAGTTACACCTATTTCTTTTTAATAGCTATAAGCAATGGAGAATGATTTTCTAAATTCTTCTTACTCTTGTACTGTCTGCTATAATTTCCACACATGGTCAGCCAGCATCCTTTAGAACTTAAAGAGAGTCCCCTGGACAACAGAAATGACCTCGGTCAGAATGAAAGTGGATGCTCCCCACCTTAATGAATAAGGAGTTACTTCAGAATAATTACCTCAGAGTACAGGCATTATATTACCCTGCAGTAACAAAGTGCTGGCTCTTCATCACATCTTAAATGATCTATTACGTTCTCAATCTTTAAAGGTTAGTGTTGAATACATTCTAAATACTTCAAGACCCATAAGTACACTTGTTGCTAGTTCCTCTGAGAATCCCTTTGTGTATCTTCAAATAGAAATGGAGAAACACATTTTTAAGGTATTTATAGACATCTGACTACTCAGGGCATTCCACTCTCCCCACAAAAGTAATTCAGTCACTCTGTTTCAAGCAAATGGAATTCTGGTGCTGATATAGTAATCCCATTTGGAATTCTGTCTTCTAGATTTGGTTTTAACAAATCATTGCTTCATTAGTTATGATCTTGTGTTTTCAAGTCCTGACTTTTTAAAAGTCAAGCAATAAAGGTTTATATACATATTCAATTCAGTTACCATAATTTTTAAAGCCGATTAGGGAACTCGACAGGCACTTAAGTCTGAAATACTATATAACAGATCCATGTTGGTCTTACTCTATATCAAGGTTTCTGATATATATGTTGCCTTTTTTTTTTTTTCATTTAAAGTTATTTCTGTTTTATCTGTCATGGTGAGTTATCTTGGGAACTAAAAATATATAAAAGTTAATCTAAATATTTCTGGAGATAAATGTAAATCTAAGTACTACGTTTTCATACCTATTTTGACTTAAAATGAAAAGACACAAAGTAGTAAGCTTGTTGCTAGGTGACAGGTGACATTACCATCTCTCTTCTGAACTTGTACAGCATGAGACATCTTACTGCTAAGAAAAGGCACATGTATTTCCATGGCACACACATCATTCTCTGTAGAGAAGCAAACTAGTGTTCATATATTTTTTTAGTATAGGCTGTCAGTAGTTAACAAATCAAGTCTATAAAAATACCTGATTTCAGAGATGCCCCTCAAAATAAATAGGAAAGAACAGTTCTTTATTTTGTGTTTTGGGGTACACATGGTTCTATATTCTAAGTAACATCTACATACGAAATACATATAATTTTCATGATTCACAATTAAAGATTAAAGAGCGATAATTCTGTGTTTCTCACTTAAGAATGTTCAAACTTTTAATAGACATCACTTCAATTAGGGTAGGTACGGTCCATACAGAATGCATTATTCTCACAATAGTAATCCAATTTCCATTAGATTTATTAACAAAAGATCATCATAGCAAAGATTTGATGAATTTTAAAAAAGGCACAAAAAACTTCAATGCAGATTATTCCCTGCAGATCACATATCTACTTTCTAGCATTACTCTCCTTTCCTTGAGACAAAAACCCAGGCACACAGTCCCACCCTCCTCCTTTGACTCATCAGGCAACCCAGGTGATGAGATGGAAACATCAAGAACACTTCAACATTCAGAATTTCAGGATCTCACGTGAATGAATGACATGCTCTACTCTACATGCGAACACTGTGTGTTGTCATGGAAAAGACCCAGATGTGAACAACCAGACAGAATGAACACCAGTTTTAACAATTGGGGGTAATGTGACTTCAGGCATGTTGTTTAACTTTACATGTCCCCCCTCTCCTCATTTATTAAACTGGTCTAATAAACCTTTTTTGGAGGGCTGGGGGGAGCATAGGAATATTGAAAAGTATAATGAGCATACCAGACTATCTGGCATATATTAGATATTCAACAAATGTCAGTCCCATTCCTACTCCCTACAATCATATCTCTGTCTCTCTGTCTCCTTTTTTCCCTCCCTCTCCCTCTCTCTCTCTTTCTCTCTCAGTTTACATACATTTATATCAAGTGCCCAGACTCCTTTTTCCACATAAACTTTGCTGAGAACTAGGAACAAGCAACGACTGCTCTAGCCCAAGTTACACTTCCTCAGTAACTATCTTCAGCCATGATTGTGTGTTTTCCATGAGAAGGTCCTAGGAACACACAGACAATAGCATCTCAGCCCTAGAATCTCACCGCATATTATCTATAACTCTTCCAGTAAGAGAATTCAATGATGAAATAGCTAATAGAAATAGGAAAAAGGGAACTCAAAGGTCATTAATAACTCCAATAATAATACTCTTGGACTTCTGTTAGAGATAAATCCATTGAAAATTCTCCATTTACTAAATTGTTCTTCCCTATTTCCAGTTTTATGTTTCCCTGAAAATGTGCTTGCACCCAAGAAATTCTTTGCTACTAAAAAAAAGCAGACAATAATACAGAAAGAGCAAACTTTAAGAACTAAAGTCCCATTTGGAGGAGAGTTTGCCTGGAAGCTTGAGAAACTATTTAAGAACAGAGTTCACTGAATATGCAGCCCATATTCAAAGGGAAGAGGTAAAGCAATAGCACACTGACATGGAAATTACTCTTTTAATCTGTATTCAGATTCCATTACACTCCATTATCCTATGCACACAGAGAACAAATAAACTTTTAAGAGAAAGTAACATAGCAAATGAGTTAAGCATTCCTGTGCTCAATATAATGGTTTGAAAAGTAATTTATGTTATGCTCATATGTAAGTGTAATTGCCATTTTATTGGGACTGGATAGTCAAAAATATGATCTGTATTGCAAAGGACTAACAAGATGATTAAATTGTCTTCATATGTCTAATTTTTGTGATTTAGATTGCAACACGAATATGACAGCATGTGCAATCTGTACTTGCACGTACAACTACTTCATACACAACTACATTCTGCCAAAAGTAACTTGGCACACACAAGTTTGTATTCCCATAAGAACACTGACATCCTCCTCTTAATCCTCTCTATCAGGACATGTGTTTAAACCATCATGCTAAAAATATTAAAATCTTTGGATTTTCAAGAGGTTGGTGAGAGAGACAATAAGAGTGCCCAGCAATGTTTAAATCTCCAGTTCACTCTCCAGCACTTTATCTAAGTATAATGTAGTTGTATGATCTATACACAGAAAAGTAAACTTAAAATTTTGGAAACAACTGAAAATAAAATTCCGACAAACACATATTTGACACCAATTAAAAATGCATAATTCACATAGCCTAAGAATTTCTCTTCTACTTCACTTCAATGGGTGCTATCTGAACACAGCTAAGGTATATTTTATGGGGTAATTACAAATTTTATACACTAAAGATCTACGACATGTTCAAGAAAAATAAGTTGCCTTATTTAATATGCAGTATACATATATGGCTTCCCTATTAGTTGTTGCCTTCTGTGTTTGGCTTGCCAATGCTAAGCAAGATAAATCCCTTTCAAATGAATAGTAAACAGTTTGCTTAGGAAGTAAATTTATTTTCTGGTCCATTACAACAATAGTTGAATAAAATATGCTGCTCTTATCCAGTTTTGAATTAATTCATGTGAAATAAAACAAATATTTATTAAATTGTGGGGTAAACATTCCATCAAACCATAAAACCTGAGTAGAAAAACAAATGGCATGCACTTAATTATGGCTGACATTTAAACGAAATTTGCATTCTCAAAATAT
>CM053508.1:16804723-16831463 GCA_028627145.1 Eidolon dupreanum
TAACCAAATTTCCCATTCCCAATGGCCCCTAACCTGCTCTGGGTATGAATATAATGGATAATTAATACACTGACTGTAACTTAGTATGCCACATATCTTTACTATGAGGCACTCCGAAGAGAAATGCTTAGGAGATAAGAAGGGGACAATGGAGTGAAATATTTTCACTATTTCCAAAATTGAGCCTGTGGACACACCAGTAGCTGAAAAATTCTCTGGAGGTGGTGGCCTTGGCGAATTCTGAAGCAAGCAGGGAGGATTTCTCTTCTAAGCACAGTTCCATAAAGCACTGCCTTTCTTTCCCCACAGTTTTACCACAGCCACTTGGAATGCTCAGAAATGTATCTATCACTTTGTCTCGTATAATATAAAGGCGCATATTATTTATAATAGTATCTCAGTAGTAAAAATATAATCCATAAATCAGGTATGTGTCAAGCAGTGTGGCAGGTATTTTTACACGCATTATTTTAGATAATCCTCACCGTGAGGAGGAGATGGCAACATCTACTTTACAAGTAGAATCTGATGGCTGTCGAACTGCACACCTGGGATTTGAACACACTCCAATTTCAAAGTGTGTTCATACTTTTCCTCATGCCACAGTGCCTCTCAGTAGAAGCTTCTGTGCCGTGAGCTTGATGGCAGTACTATGCAAGAACAAATGTCTAAAATTACAGATGTGGCCAGATTACAGGAGTGCCACCAAGCACTGAAATGACACGAATCGTCAGTACAACAGTCACTCTGTGGACCCAAGCAGCCACTGGTTCTCAATCTAACCAGGAACCATGATGGTCTGAGTCTTGCTAGTGCTACAGTTTGGACAGTATTTCTGACTGCCTGCCGTATGTTCTGTGGACTGAAGGGCTCTAAATTAAACAAAGTGTAACAGAGTTCTTGCTCGCCAGTGATTTTGTTTTTAATGGTAAGTTTTCTTGGAGATGTAAGAACACTCCCATACACTTCCCAGAAGTCCCAGGAGCCTCAGAAGTTACTGGAAAGTAACCTTCCAGTTTTTCTAAGACCAGGGCCTACACCTGCAGAGTTTATCAGAGCCAATTATGCTTCCTTAAATCATCTTACTCAGCTCAAGAATATTCAATGAGGTTTAGCATCCCACAGGTCTGAATCTAAACTCAGATTTTCTAATTCCAAGTTACAGGGCCATGGCCTAATCACAATCGTTGTAAAAATTCAGGTTTTCAACATCCACAGAAATGGCTAAAATAATAACTACCTTACAGGGCATTTGTCATGTCTGGAGAATCTCAGAAATGAAATCTGCAGAAGGCGCTCGATAAAAATAGTCGTTAATATTAAATCATTATTTCTCTTATTGATAAGTACTACCCTAGTTTTAAAACACAGAACTAAGCAATACTACTAGGCCATAGGATCTGCCAGAGCCCAAAGGAGACCAGAAAAAAAGCCACATCGACCTCTCTGGGTAACCTGTATTATTAAATTATGCTAATTTAAGAAAAGATAAATAGTTACTAAAGGCAAACAGATTTCCAGAAAACATACATACACATGTCATACTCTCCTTTTACAGAAAAAGCAATACAACAGAAGGCGGGTTTATAATTTTTCATGGTAACATGATCCAAATAAACTAAAACCCACAGTGGGAAAGATCATTCTAAAAATCCATCATCTAGAATTCTTGTCTACAGAGATTATTTGGGTCTCTTTTTAAAAACTTAATTACTTAATATTACATCTACCCCAGAATTAGCCAGACTTTGATTTGCAATAACCTCTATACTCTTTTATTGCATCTATAATATCATCGGTCTTAGTCCCTTAATTATTAGGAAATCCACACTTTGATCTCTTTTACTATGAACCTTATTCATTCATTCACTGAGTCAACAAGTACTGTCCTCCTTCCTCCTCTTTCCAACTAAATCTCTAGTGCAGTTAAAAATAAAGGAGGTCTATGGCCATGCCAGCCTGAACACGCCGATCCTGTCTGATCTCGGAAGCTAAGCAGGCTTGGGCCTGGTTCGTACTTGGATGGGAGACCACCTAGGAAGACTAGGTGCTATAGCCTTTAAAAATAATAAAATAAAATAAAATAAAATAAAATAAAAAGACTCTAGGTTTCAAAAAGCACAGATTTCGGCATTCAAAAAACAAAAACTGCCATTAAAGTATGAATCGGAGCCGTAAAAATCTCTACTCAAAGGACTAAAGAGACTCAGGGCCAAGCACTGCTCACTGTCCCTCCCATAGTCATCAGTCACGTGTCTACTGAGCATTCGAAATGTGGCTGGTCCAAATTAAGTGGTTCTTTCTACAAGTGTGAAATAACACACTAGATTTTGAAGACCTTTTACCAAAAGAAGTAACATAAAGTATTTCACATACTGTTTCACATTGATTACATGTCAAAATGGTAAAATTGTGGATATACTGGGTTAAATAAAATATATTATTAAAATTAATTTCACATATTTCTTTTTACTTTCTAACATGGCAATTAGGAATTATAAAATCACTTAAGCTGCTTGCATTGTATTTCTACTGAACAATACTGGTCGAGGTCCCACATTTCAAAGCCCTGTATAACAGAGTGGGAATTTTTTCTGGGCCTCTAATTGTATTTTACATAAACCTTAACAGCATGTCTCCTTTGTCCACTAACCTCCCCAAAGATATTTTCTTGTTTAATCTAGCATCTACTGTATCTAGATATAAATGCATCAAGACACGTACTGTTAACTGGGTGCAATGTTTAGCTCCTTAGAGAGCTGTAACTGCGAGGAATGTACGTGACACTTGCTGATACCTTATTTTTATCTCACCAGATTATCAGTCTTCAGTTCTTTGAAAACTCTGCAAAGTGATCTCAAAAATGTTGTGTGTGTCTTCCAAAAGCACAGTCATTCACACAGCCATGCGTGAACTCAAGTGTCAAGGGCTTTCCATAATCCTCATGGCCTATTGAAACTAAAAGATTCCCAGAGGACCAGAAATATAAGCCAACATTCACTGTTACGTCTTGAAGCACAGATGTATTTAAAATGATAAAATGTAGCCTTTTCTTTATCACGTACCCACTCCTTGGCTGGTGAGAAATGCATTGAACAATACATACATCATGAAACTGAACACAGCCAACATATTACGTCACATACCCCTTGGAAACTCAGGCCACACAGTCTTAAATTTCAAATGTCAAATCTACTGACAATAACATTTTCATCTCTTCTGTGTCTTACTGTTGCTCCTTGTACATTTCTCCTCAGGCATTCTTCTGAACAAACAAATTTGATGAACAGAGTTTATAATTTTCATAACATATAAAAGTGGTAAAAGAATTCACTGTACATCTAACGTATTTTGCAGTTCTTTTATTGAGAAGTAGCATCACCTAAAAAGATAATCGCATATTGTAACTTAACCCCTACTTTTGTCACTGAGTTACAGGTAAAGACAATATTTTCATTCATGTGATCTCTCCCACGTATCCCTGTGCTCTCGGTTCCAGTCAGACACACTTTATGAGCAAGAATGCTGCCAGTCTGGAGTCATCTCTATCTGCAACATGAGCAGGACTATGCTCAACAGACACTGGTTTGCTGACAAATTACAACCTCTAACATCAGAGAGGGGATCTACCTGTTTAAAGAGCACATGGATTTAATTCTTCTAAGTCTGCAGAAGGCCTTTAAGAGTTGACAGTTCTCCAAAGTTTGATATAAACACAAGAGAGTCAAAAGATGACCCAAACCCAGAACCCTGGGGCACCCTGGGGGCGCAAGGCCACACATGAAGTTACCGAAAGGCTCTCAGAGCTTCCCAACTTGTCACATCAACCTCAAATGTCTAAGGAAATCAATACTACCTCAGCACACCTATAACCAACTCACAGCAGTACACCATTTAGGAAGCTCCAGGTTCATTAACTTGGGGAGCTAAAAATCTAAATGCTAAGAGGAGTCAGGAGGCATGGAGCCAGCCAAAGTAAGGCTGTAAGTGGCAGAGACAATGAATGCCCCCTGTGCAGGAGGGCCTGTGCTACTCAGCTTCCGACAACAGTCGCTCTTATTTATGTTCAAGTGAAATGGAGAATCGGTACTCATTTATGGAATGTCCTAATTTTTAAAATATTGGCTGTACTGTTCTATTGACAAACAAAACAAAAACAAAACAAACAAAACAAACAAAAACACCACCTGTATCAGCCAGTTCATATGTGCTATACTGCTCTAGCCTTCAGATTCAAAATATCTAGGCGGACAAGGAAAGTACAAATGAGAGAGACCCTAGATTTATCTGGGCCCCTTCAAAGGTGTGCCAAGTGGAACATAAATTTGCATAATAAAACATGGTGCTTCTTACAGAAACATCAATTTTACGTGTAGAGTTTTTAAATAATTTATATTAAAAGAAACAGTATATTATGATTATAGTTCAAAAATCATAGGATTTTAAAGTAAAACAAGAGAATAAATTACTGCGGGCAGCAAGCTGCCTTCAACCACACACCTGGAAAAGTTTGACAAGTAAGCTACTGGGCAACCCTTAACAAGAGAAAAGAACCTCTTAAACTGGCTCTAAAGTTAAGATTTCCAAGGAGTCTTCCATAGTTTGGAGTTCTTATCAGCTCTGGGCCGCTTAGGTTGTTAATTCAAATATGATTTACCTTGTTCTAGAAGGCTTCTGGAACACTGCATTTCAGCAGCTCAGGCCTTCCAGCCCACTGGATAGAGGGTACCCCACTAACACAGCAATGTATTTGTCCATTCTAAGCCAAAACAGTTTGCTTCACGTGTTCTGCGTTTGTTTACTGGTAATGAATAAAACATTAAAACTGCTGTTTGGAATATAAAGCACCGTAGTTCTTGCAAATGGTAAAGTTATGCTGGCTGTAGTTTAGGGTGCTAAGGCTGTTATTTATAGAATAAAACCCATTATCACTACTCAAATATTGAACAAGAATAGTTTGTATTCAAAGATAAAATTGCCACAGGAGACTATTGATATAGAAAATATGGCTGGAGAGATATGGGATGCATATTAAAATTTATATACTGAAAAGAAAAAATGTATTTAAAGGTATATTTAATATTCCAGCAGCATCAACTAGAATTGTTAAAGTTACATTTGCTGACATTTCAATTATAACCTCTATTTTCAGTGCTTTCTGTTCAATCCAAAAAATTTCTGCAGGCCCAAAAGTAATCTACTTTACAAGGTCTCGGTCTGCCAATGATTTTTTTGTTACTGTTCATTCAGCACATTGAAACTTTCAGAAAAAGACCAAAGGCAGATTTAAATGTTTTTCCTCACAGGACCACCAAATCTTGACGTGAACATAGTAGGTATTTAAGATCATGTTTTTCCAAGTGAAGCAGAGAGGTTAAGAATTTGCCACAGGTAGTAAAAGAACATATGGTGGAGTCAGGAATAAAACTCAAGGATTTTGACATTGAAGTTTGTACTCAACTACTATAGTTTATTGCCTTTTCATTTTCATAAGGGGATATGAGTATTTTTATATATAATTTATATGTGATAGTAGTATAGTATACACAATATACATAGCATTATTATATAGTTAGTTTTAAAACAATGTTAGAAAATGTATATGCTTATAACCCATTTAAATATCTTACAACTCTTACTGTTATGATATATAGACCCATACTTAGCTTACTGCTACTCAATCCTCAGTGCAATTACAATTTTATGCTTAATTCTTTGTGCATTTTCTGAAGTCTGCAATAGATTATATTTTCAGCGAGCACAGGGGCATTCTAGGGCTGAATTAAGTCTCCTGAGGACCCAGTTTTCTCAAATATAAAATAGGAATAATAAGAGTGCCTCTGTTACAGAATGACTATGGGAATTAAATGACACAATCCAAGTAAAGAGCTCAGTACAGTGCCCAGCACACAGAAAACACTCAGTAAATATTAGTTACTAGCATTATTGTTGTTAATAATTTTAGCCACTCTCATGTCCTTGTGACTTGCATGGGATTTGACACATTCAATAAAATAAGGAGTACTTTAAGACTTTTTAAACACCCCAGCTCCATACACATGCAAACACACTCTTTTTCTCCACAGACACTGTCATCTCTCAAACATAATTTTATTTCCTCTACCTGAAACACTATTCCTCATACTAATTTTCATCTGGCTAACACCAACTTTCCATCTAAGTTTTGGCTTCCGTTCTTTCATAAGAAGTCTTTTCTTAAACTCAAAACTTATGCATCCCTCCTTATGCTTTTTCACTGGGTTCTCTTCTTGTCTCTAATTATCAAAACACTCAATATCAAATCTTCTTGAGATCTTTTTATTTGCCTAATACCCCCTCCAGACTGCAAACTCTTTAAAGCAGATGCTATAAAGGTATAGGACATGCGATGTTCGATAAATGTTTGTTAAATGAATGAACTAATACTTTTTTCTACCTGAGTCACTTTTCCATGATTCTTATCTTCCTCACCAAATGAAATACTGGATTTAGGATTTAGTTCAATTTTAGAAATAAACAAAAAAGAAAAAAATAAACCAGTTTAAGGATCAAATCAAACTTGTAAAAGTAACTCCCAAAAGATGGTCAAGTGGCCATTAACATATGAAAGGTATGCATTGATGCTTATCATTAGAAAAGTGTAAATTAAAATCCCCATGAGACACTAATATGCAGCCACAAGAATGGCAAAAATAGCAAGAAAATATGGAAATAGCGACAATATGAGGCATCTGCAACTTTCACATGCTGTTGATAAGTGTCTAAACTGGTACAGTCACTCAAGAAAACTGTTTGGCACTAGCTCCTAAAATGAAAATATATTCCTCAAGACTCAGCAGTTCTACTTCTAGAAATATGCCACGCAGAAATATGTACATATGTGCACCAAAAGGCATTTACAAGAATAGCAGCTAAGTATAAGAAACAACCGAAACATCCATCAACAGTAAAATGGATAAATAAATCTGTGGAAGCATTTTGCTAAATTCATATAATAGACTATTGCACAGCAATGAAAAAGAACAATATAAGTGAATCTCAAAAACATAATGCTGAACAACAAAAGCCAGACAAGAGTATATACTGCACCCCTGTGATGTTCAGGGACAGGCAGTCACCTAAGGTGACAGGTGAGACAGTAGGTGACACTGTGTGAGTGGCTGCTGGTAATGTTTCACAACTTAATCTGGGTGGTCACTGAGTGTATATGTTCACTTTGAGGGAGTAATATGTGCACTTTTCTGCATGTGAACTGCACTTCAGTGAAAAGGTAGACTAAAAATAAATCAATGCCCCCAACCTAAAAAAAAGTCAACACAGGCAGATTCATATAACTCCAGGAAGTCCTGAAATCCTCTGAACCTGACGAGTCACTTGATTCTATTTGAGATCTCATCTTGATTTTATTTCTAAGTCTCCTCTTTATTGGGAAATCCTATTTTAACCTATTTGCTAAATATAGACTATATATACACAGGTTTAACATTGCCATAAAAAGTGATGGAATAGCAGAAATGGGCTTATTATCTTTTTATTATAAATAGAAGAAAAAGGAAAGAGGTTTTCCTGAGATAAGCTGGCAACTGTCTAAAGAGATATAAATGATACATGCACACAAGTATTTATTTTTGTACTTACACACATATCTCAAACAAATGGTCTGAGTTGAAAGTAACTGGCCAAGGAGCAGTGAAAGACATGGAAAAGCAGAGACTGTCCACCCTCAGAGGAGAAGCGAGGGGGGAGTCAGAAAGCATCAGAGCTGACAGTTCTCAGCTGTCATCAGGGGACATTGCGGACTCTGCTGCAGACTGGGAGGCTGCAGGGGGCACTGGATTATTCAGAGGTGCCTGTCAGCTCTGTGCTACCTTCCAGAACATAGTCACAGGAGAATGGGAGAAATTAGGGTCAGAACAACCTGGGCTGTGAAAAACCTTTAAATGTCCTTATAATTATTGCCTGTATAAATGTAACATCCTCCATAAGCAAAACTTCAAGGGCAATTTACCAATTTTAAATTAGTACTAATGTTGCTACACCATGAATTCTTCATTTTCAAACCCTTGCTCACTAGAAGTTTTTTAGGATCTCCCTATTTCTCCTTCCCCTCCCTCTAGTTATTCTGCTTTCTTATGCATAATACATGGCTAATTATCTCCAGCAGAAATGCCCTAAGGGGGAGCTCACCACTGCTGAAAAGGTATGCAAGTAAAACCATACATACAATATTAACAAGGCAAAAATCACCTTTGGGAATGGGTCACTGTTCAAATTATTCAAAAATGTAGTTCTTACCAGACATTTCATTTCTGTGTGGAAATTATGTTTAACTCCAATACATTTAAATATTTAGGCAACATCCTAGCCTCATTATAGATGATTCAGTAAGACCTATTACTTTGAAAAGGCACATCATGCTATTACTTTTTTACTGATGAAAACAACAATGTCAGGCATGCTTTATTCATTTAATAGAAATTAATGCCTCCCCCTACCCAAAAAACAGCATACGTATTTCTGTTCCCATTCTATTAACTCTCCATGTGAAGACTTCAAACTGAAAAGTTTCTAGGCTATAAAATAACTGAATCTAATTCTATTTCCTTGTAACTCTCTTTGGATAACAAATATATTCATCATAAATCAGTTCAATTATTATAGAACTATCACAGAGAGAAAGCAGTTTCCATTTATGTTGTTCATGTTGAAAATTAGATTTCTCTGTCAAGAAGTTTGCTCATACTAGGTCCTTTTAATTTATAAGTCCTTTGCAATCAAAGATCTTTATGTTTAAATAAAAGTGGGCAAAAAAATCAAAATAACTGCAACTCTTTTTTAATTATATTGAGAAATAAAATTTCTTCTTTTCTGGGAAATTTCTTTTTTTCTTAGGGTCTTCCAATGTTAATATTTTAAGATGATATAGTCTACTTCTCTAACTATATCCCCAACAAAAACGAAATAAAAGTGTCCCGCCTGCAAACCAGGCTGAAACTCTCTGGTGTTTTTCCTCAGCTTCCTCTGTAATAGTGACATAAACATGGTCCACGGTCCCTGGGCCCATCTGCTCTCATTGCTCAGTGTCATGGCCTTCACGTTAAACGTAAGTGTCAGGCAGTCATAAAATCTCAACAATCTCATGCTCTTTGGGGATCAAACATAAAATGACATTCTGTTGAGTGGGAAATCCCAGGGCCTGTGGCCATGTCTTAAAGGGCTTTGACATGCTGGAAAAGAAAAATGCATCTTGCCTTTAAAATGAGGTCATTCTTACATGGAATTCGGTTGTAAAGAAGATTCTACAAGACTCACATTTACATTAACCAAAGTATCTTTTTATGCATACATATACTTCGAGAAGCAGTTTCAGAAATTTTATTTCATAATTTTTCTTAATTGCACAGTACTCATGGACTAAAGCAACTGCTGAACAAAGAAATGCAGTGAAGGCAACAGTCTACACCAGTGATGGATTCAAGCACTCTCTACTCCCAGTCAGCCTAGCACCACTCTGCTGAAGAAAGAAGATGGGTGCCCTAATCACGACAAGGCCAATCCTACAAAGATGGCAACAGCACTTAAGAGATGTCTAATGCATCACACTCGAGTTATTAGGAAGGGTAGGATACTTGACAAATGCAATGATTTAGAATGCACTCCAATTTTTAAGGAAGTCAGTGTTACAGCCAGAAATAGGATAAATGAAAACTCTTAAGCCATGTGTTTTCTGAGATTTATAATCAGGTAGAAATAGAGAAGAGGAAGGAGAGTAGATAAGTGTTTAGACTCTTCCATCAAAATATGGAATGAGAAGGAGATTTTAATACCTGTCATTTCCTTTGCAATTGTGAAGAAAGATGATTGACAATTCTCATGTTTTCTCATTACCATCAAGATCCAGAACCCTTCCAAGTCTGTCACCACATAGCTGTGTCAAGCACATCCTATCTTGGAGAAAAGGTTGTTTCAGGTAAAGGGTAAGAAGCGAAAAAGGAGGCATGGAAAGAAAAAAGGCATTTTCAATTAATTTAAAAAGAACAGTCGGTGTCATCAGTAAAATCAGTTTGATTTGTAACTAATATGTTCATAAAATCACTACTCATATCTGGAATGATCAGATGTTTAACTCGATAGCATACTCATACTTTTATCAAGAATAAAAAAAGAGATGACTTCATAAATCTTATTCTAATAAATGTATTTCAGTTTAAGGAAATAAGGGTCATGGAATTTGACAGTTGATCATAATTCCATGTCAATAGAAGAGGCTACAAACTGAACATGATGTTCTTGAGATAGTGATATAGGAGATTCTGTTCAATGAATGCCTCTGGTGACTAAGCCCCACCCTAAACAAGGGGGTGGGGGAGAAAGGGAGGGAGGGAGAGAGGGAAGGAGGGAAGAGGAAGGAAGGAAGGAAGGAAAATACAATGGAAATGTTAGTTTTGGTGTATGATCCAGAGTAGGGTTAGTGCTGACTGGTACAGGCGTGTAAGAGTTGTGTATATCTCTACACAATGCCATAACTACACTTCTGTAGCTTGAAATCCACTATGGTCAATGTATTTATGTCAAGGAAATCAGCAAATGCAACAAATCAGGGCTTTTTATTCAGAAAGCCATTTACCAATATGCCACTGGTTAGATCTAAATTTCAAGGCCTAGTGTCAGTCTCCTAAAATAAAGCAGAAGTGCTATCATCTACCTTAAAAGGTTCATATGAAAATTAACTACAGTAATGCAAGAGTGCTTAGTAACATATAAGAAGTTCAGGTAGTAGTGAATGTTACTAATTTTAAGAATTAGCCATCATGTATACATCATAAAAACCAACCTCAATTCACCAACAATAAAGTCTCCTTAAAGGTGGCACTAGCTAGACCACGCTTCAAAGAGTTGAACAGCAGCAAACAGATCAGTAGTGGAATTTAAAAAAAAAAGAAAAGATAGTTATGGTCAACAGGAGACTAGCAAATATGCAAACCTGACAGGGAAACCAACACAGAATGAAATGTCAAGACAGTGGCATCCATCATCCAAAGCCCTCCACGTGAAACAAACCTGCATTAAATGTGATGTTTTTATGTCTTCTTAGATATTTTAAATATACTGTCACTATGTAAGAAATGGCAACAGTGGAATACTAGAAATAAGACACTAGGAATATCCGTCAGCAGCACTATGGACACAAGCCAAAGGCCAAGTCTACACAGAAAAAGGTACATCCCAAGACCTGGAGGAATGAAACCATCATGTAATAGAACAGTGACGTTCATTGCAAAAAGAATTTCAGAAAAGGAATATAATGTATTATGTGTCCATATTTCAGTATGCACAGGAAAATTATTCTCTAGCTCCATAACTGTGCATATGTCCATATTTCCATCTACATGTATATGACCTCCCTTCTCTATAGACTCAGTGGACATTCCTCACACTCATACTTAAACAGGCAGTCACCAGAGAACCTCTGTGCCCCTTCCCGCTTCCTCTAGATGGCATTTTTCCTGTTCTGTCCCTTCCTTCTCACCGTAGAATCTGTTCATCTTCTACACTTGAACTTATATTTTCATTCTCCTTAAAAACCCCAAGATGGGTTTTACAACAGTAGAAAAGGTAATTGTACAGAGAAAAGGAGGGAGAGAGAGAAATCTAAAAAGCCTACCAACCCCCACCCTGAGCCAGATGCAGCCACCACTGACCGCTCACCATTCCAGTCCCAATACACAAATAACTCATTGGTCTCCTTTTCTGAAGACATCTGGGGAAGCATTATACTGTGAAAAAGGAAGAAACGGATAATGAATTTGTTTTTGTCTTGGTGAACTTACCATTAATCTATATCTATCCACTACATACATACATACATACATACACATAAAAACTCTCAAAAATTTTTAAATTTTAAGTATCCCAGCTATTCACTTTAATATAAACACCTTTAGAATAGTATTTCTCGACTAGCTGCACATTAGAATTCTTTAGGAGCTTTCAAAAGTCCTTCTGAGCCCTCTGAATCCCTGAACAATGACAAAAGAACCTCTGTGGTCCACACTCAGGCATTGGTATGTTTTTAAAGTCACCCAAGTGACTCCAATGTGTGGCCAGAGCTGAGAATCACTGCTCTAGACCCCATGGTTCTTTCTCCTTGCTCTACACTAGTGATTCTCAACCCTAACTTCCTAGTGTTCCCAGATCCCTTTGGAAGCTTTTAATCATTCAATGCCAAGGCCCCACCCTAAACCAAGTAAATCAGAATCTCTGAAGATAGGACCCGAGAATGGAATCACTTTCCCACAATTTACTAAACCAAAGCTATGGTTGAAAATTAATACTCTTCAGCTATATATCCTCAGGTTTGTTTTTGGAATTCTGTAACTATGATAACTTTCTCTATTTTATATTCTACTTTTGAACCACTAATGCTATTAGTATTAACCCTTAGGGAACTTAAAATTACTAAAATGCTTGCCTCAAGAACAGACTTGCAAGAGAGAAGCTCAGGACTTGTTCTCTTCTGTTTACTGGCATGTCTATGAGCTTCTTAGGGCTACTACTATAACAAAGTACCACAAACTAAGTAGCTTACAACAGATACTTATTCTCTCACAGTTCTGGAAGTGAGGAGTCCAAAATCATACGAAGGGCCACATGCTCTTTCTGAAGGCTGCAGGGAAGAATCGTTCTATGCTTTCTTAGTTTCTAGTGTTGCCAGCAATCCTTGGCGTTTCTTAGCCTGAAGACGCATCATTTCAATCCCCTCCATTGTTATATGGTGTTCTCCCTAAGTGTGTGTGTCTCTGTGTCTCTTCTCTTGAAAGGGGACCAGTCTTACTGGATTAGGGCCCACCTTAGTCCAATATGACTTCACCTTCATCAATTACATCTGCAACAACCCTATTTCCAAATAAGCTCACATTCTGAGGTTTCAAGAAGGATATGAATTGGGGGGAGGGGGAGAGGACACCATTCAACCCAGTACAGCAAGAAAGAGAGAGAAAAAACAGTCAGAAGCATCAGGTGTTGATTGTGAACAAGTAGTAGAATAGCCAAGTTTCTGGGGACCACAAATAAAATGAAGGGGTGTGCGAAGTAGAGCTAGAGTTAAGACTGTCCCTAAAGGAACCTGGAAAGATACTCCAAGCTCTAATAGTTTGTCATCACCAGTGCAACTGAACCTCTATTCCGACTTCCAGGCTCTGACGTATTAAGTTGCCTACAGCTTATAATTTTCAGGTCCATATTTCTACTGTCAGAGTTATAGCGATGCCTCTAAAAATTCACATGAAAACTCAAGCAATCCCCAATAGGGTTATAGTAGAACCATATTCTAATGGGTGGGGGATGCATTATAGAGGAAATGCGCTTTGTGGAATTAGCCATCTCTAATAAGCACATACATCAGGGAAATCACATTTCAGGGAAAATACTTTCTGAATTCCAACTTCACACTCAAACAAATACCCAGTAAAATAATAACCTCTACATCATTTAGCACATTAGCTATCCATTAAATCGTTTATCTATTTAACTGATTTCACAAGCTATAGCTAGCACAGAAGTCTGTCTCTAATAACCAAATAAAGAAGATATGAATCATTTTGCCATGCTCAAAAACTTCTTTGTGACACTCTAAAAGCCCCATGATGATAGCAGCATCACTGATTACTGCCAAGAGAGAGAAAGAGAGAACACATAATGAATACACGTATTAAAAAACTTTTTGACCAAAGTTATAATCTCATAGGTACAAATTAGTTTGGTTCCTTAATAAGTTTCTCTTCTTTGGCCTTAAATAGCCTATAAAATAATTAGCAAGATAAACAAGTTAATATTGTTCATTTAAACACCATCTTAAGGGAGACGGGCAGAATCATTTATTGTATCCAATTTTGTTTTTATGAATAAAAATGCATTAAGGAAAAAAACTTCTCTAAAACAGAAAACTAGGAGACACTCCAAACAATCAAATATTTATCATTTAAATCATTTCAGCTTTGATGGACTTCAAATATTTGAAACTCTACAGGAAACAGCAAGCTCCTCCTCCCTTTTCAAACTATAGCTTTTCAAACTATAGGAACTCACTGTTTTCCTAACTACACTAAGATCTCAACATAAATAAGGCAGAAGAAATTTCCCTTTATAACATAGCTCAGAGAGGGGGAAAAAAAATGTCTTCTATTTACAAGACTGACATTTACTTTGATCTCTTACAAACCTTTTCAGGTAACAATTTATATATAATAGAGTTTAAAGTAAGCAAACTCCACTGGGAATTTAAAATGCCTTAGAAGTCATGAACAAATGCAAATAAACTGAAAACACAAGGGGGCTGTATCTTTATGGCTTGCCTTGCTTACCTCGTTTGACAGCAGCGTTTTAAAGTACAGGTGAGGAAATTAATCCTTCAACTTGGCTGTGATGCTTGGAAAGAAGCTTAAAGCAGTTTAATAACTGGAGTAAGATTAAACTATACTTCTTAAAAAAAAAAACAAAATCAAAGGTGGCAAAAGGAAGTAGCTTTATGCAAATGTCATTCCTTCCCAACTATCTGTTTTCCGAGAAGAGAAATTTCTGTTGCTAACCCACTCACGTGAAGTGTCCAAATACATATTTGATGCCCCATTTACTGCTGTGTCTTTAAAGTGATTTTGAAGCTTCTTAATTGTGCTAATAATTGGTTATGGACATTAGTAAGTTAAGCATATTGGACTTTTTTTTCATAATTAAAAAAGACATCAATGAATACTCTTAAGTAGATGCAAAGGTACTTCATTCCACAGGCCTGTCTAGCCCATAGTTACAATTTACATATATTGAGAAAGATACACAAGGGAATTCAGAATACCAAGTTTATGCTCTGCCTTTTTATAAAGTCATTGTCATAAATATAAAATAATGTAAGTGTATCATCAAGAAAGCAAAAAGAAATGAATTAGATGGATCTGATGACTGCAAATGAAGAGACCAAGTAGATATATGCAGGTATCTGATATATAATTTGATTAATGCCATATATAATCGCTCCTGTAGAGTCCTTATTATAGTAAGAAAGAAAATATTATTTGGAAAAATGTAAATGCTACTTCCTTAAACATTTAGACTTGCTATAATTTTTCCAATAAAACAGCTGAATTTTCGGAATCCTTACTCAAAACGACTTTATTCATAATAATAACTGCCAACTAAAATGTGTCCACAATCGTCAATTTAATATTTTTATTCTTATGCAACTATTATAAATGACTGCGCGTGGAATACAAATATAACCCTTGAAAAAATTCTTTGCTTTCAGACCTTGAGGGGAAAAAAATTATCTCTATTTTAGAGAAAAAAAACAGGTTTAAAAGAACTTGGCAATAGTTCAACTACCAAAATACATGTGTAAAAATGGAGAAAGGCAGAAGAAAATCAGTTATTTTAATTCCAAAAAAAAAAAAGTGAAAAGATTTGCAAATCACCTTCTGTTTTAGTTTCATCTTTTTCTAATAAAACATTATATAATTGCCCTTTAAGCTTAAATTAAACTATAAATAAAAATCGCCTTAAACTGTATACTTAAAAATAGCTAAAAAGTCAATTTTATGTCATGTATATTTTACCACAATTAAAAAAGTAAAAATAAAGACATTTAGAGGTTCTTCTATTCATAAAATAAGGAAGGAATGCTGCTCATCTTTCTAAATTACATATACATGCACTTATTTCAAAATTAGATGCAGTTATGTGAAAATATAAGGATTTAACTCTACTGTTGCTAATTGAGGACAAGATTTAGGTTCTATTGATCTTAGAATTTCCATTTTTTAGAAAAGTACTTTGAACAGTGTGAAATGCTACAACTCTGCCAGATAAATATGTTTAAAAATGGTTAGAGTGATAAATTTTATGTTATGTATATTTTACCACAATAAAAAATAAATCATCTGACTTGGAATAAAATAGCATCATTCACTTTGATTTCAATCCAGGTGAATCTGAACATCAATTCTAATCTGTAATTTGTGCCTGGAATATGGTTGCATCAATTTTTAAATTTTCTAACTGCTATAATCTCATACCTCTGGCAGGCCAAAAGGTAAGGAAAGAAGGAACCCATTTGTGCACCAAGTTATCAGCCTGTCCCACAAGGAAGTCATGTGCTCTGAAATTTTTCAGGTCCTTTCCTGTGTGAATTGCCACCTAGAAATTTTGGCGGCCTGCCTTTGGTTTCTGACAGGAAATGGTGCCACTGAAGTGCAAATTCACACGGAGGAGAAGCTGCAGGTCTGAGGCTACATCAATAGCAGGACAGAAAGAACTAGCAAGTCAGACAGTGCTTTCCTTAGAAATAAAATAAAAGGAACAAAAGAAACATAAAGAAAAAAGCAATGGGAAAGAGATGCAGAATTAGTTTGGACCAAAAATCCAAATTAACTGTATCAATAAACTTAAGAATAGCCTATTTACGATTTTCAGAGGAATTTGCAAAGAAATTTGAAGGCAATGAAAACTCAATGAATGTTCCCTTCCACACGTCCACTTGTTTCTTTCTCCCTCATCTCCTTATTTTCTTTTTTTCTCTTTAGATCTCACACTTTCCTCTCTCTTTTTTTTTCCATCTAATTATATGTCGAAAGGAAATTCCAATACCCCTTTATGTCTATTATTCAACATGCCTGTTTTGTCTAAGCTCTGTCCCACAAATTAGTTAAGAAAGCTAGCAAAAGAGAAAGACTGTGTAGCTTGCTTTAATAGTAAAACTCAAGATAAAGATCCCCTAAGGCTATTTTTAAATGCCCATAAAACCAAAACAGTGGTTTCCAATTCTACATTTAGTGACTGGGGCTTGAGATAGAAATGAGTTTAATGCAAATGTTACATTAAGTCAAATAATCTTGTAATTGGATCTACAAGCCGGAAATACTTTGAAAGTTTATTTTAACTTCAAAGACTTTAAAAATTTTCCTGTAAGTAGTTTCAACTGTGAGCATACAAATTCATCATATATAAAGTCAACAAGTTGAATTAAAGAGTTTTTCTTTAAATTAGTTCTAACAATGTGTGCTTTATCATAACTGTACAACTAATGCCAGAAAATTACAAGACACAACAATCTACTTCAATCAGAAGCTAAGTATATGTCAACAAGTTCATTTCTGTCTCTCATAGAGAACTAAAGAAAGGTGACATATCACTTAGCATCAATTAAAATACCCAGTTTAGAACAAATATCCATTATATCCATTGCTACAAAGTGATAGAAATGACCTTAGTCATATATTGCCTCTGGCAATACCAACTACCGGAACCATTTGAAATGCACTGTGTTTAAAGAGTCAAAATAGTTGAGAGTTTTTGACCCAGTAATAATATTCCTGAATTCTAAAACAACAACAATAAAAAAATAATAATAAAACATGACGGAAAAACTGTAAGTACAAAAAACTCATTGAAACACCATTTGCAACCTAAAAACTAGAAACAGTTCACCACAAGGAAATGGACAATTTAATTATGGTAAAACAATATAATAGATTATGATGCCATTATAAACTTCATTTAAGAAAAATGGGGAAAAGAGTAATATTAAGTAAAAATGACCTGCATATGAAGAATTAATAAAATATATGAAAACATTTGTTGAGTAAGTGTGGTATGGCAGTTTGAGTACAGTTTTTCCTGTCTTAATTTGCATTATTGACATAACCTCATAATGTTTTTTTAAGAAACTAAATACAATATTTTTGTAAGTAATTTCCTAATATTATTTTAAAATATTAATATTAAGTTTCAAATGTCCATGTTTATTGAAAAGACTATAAAGATTAATAAGGTTTCTAGAATCTTTTTTAATATGATAAATACAATAAACATGGCTTTTATGTGGAAAACGCTTCAAGATTTAAAATGTTTAATTAGTCTTTGTGCTAACAGGATTTTAAAAAGCATTTTGCTATGTGCCGCAGAGAATTACAATGAGTAAGAGAAAAAAGATTAAGAGCATCATACCATTATATACTTCTCTTACATTATAGAAAAATAAAGAAAAAAGGCATTTTTGAAGTTTTTAAACAGGGACATACATTACATGACCAATTACAAAAAACTCTAGAGAAATTACTAGCAATAATGTATGTTGCATAAAAAAGGAGTTTGCAATTATCACTATTATTAATAGTTAACATCTGAAGGATAGGAGAATGAGGGAAAAGGTGAAGGGGACTAAGAAGTCCCAACTGCCAGTTACAGAATGAAAGAGAGGATTTAATTAACACACAGCACAGTGAATATAGTCAATAATATCACAGTAACTATGGTGAGAGATACTAGAATTATCATGGTGATCACTTCACAAGGTATATAAATATCTAATCACTACACTGTACACCTAAAGCTAATAATATTGTATGCCAACTATAATTTTTAAATAAAATTTTAAAAAATAGTTAACATCCACCAGGTACTGATTTCTAGACACTTTGCCAGATGTTTTAGAGTTAATATTTCACATTCAGTACAACACTATCAGCTAGAGAATTTTAGTAACTGCATTTTATAGATGAGGAAACTTAAGCTAACGTCAGAAATATAACTTGCCCAAGGTTATATGGAGAATATCCAATAAATAATAAATGGCAGAACTAGGACTTGAACCAAGTTCTGATCATTTATTGAATATTTTCTCAAAAGACTTCAAAATAAACCATATAAAACCAGTACTTTGTCGTATTTCTTTATATAATCCCACTAGATTTGATCTTCCTGAGCTGTTTTTATCTGCTCCTCTGGAAATAGAAAAATTGCTCAACTATATGACAAGAAAATTCATCATGATCAGTCATCTACTTTATTTTCGACATTAAATGTTTCCTACTAAATAAATATTTCCCCTTTAAGATCATAAATTTAATACAAGAATGTTTCCTGAGCATATTACTCTTTAGGTCAGACTTAACTACACCAGGAATAATTTGCCAGAATATATGTTTTCACTTTTTTCTTTGGTGTCCAAGTCACTTGTGATTTACAAGGTAAGTATTGTGGACTCTGAAAAGAAAGATTTATTTGATGTGAACTCCGAGAAATTCATCTGCTGAACTGGCCTCCCCATGGTCAACCGAGGGCCCCAACTGAATATATAATAAGAGCCTAGCGGCCATTTGCTGAAGTGGCTCCTCACATGCTCTATGTACCAGGAAGGACCTCAGACTGAACTCTTGGTTTCTCCCAGTCTGCATTGCTTGTTGTCGTAATCTGAATTAACCATTCAATGAGAACTACACAATTTGGATATCTCATTTACATAAAACAGACCTAACTGAGAACCTAGGTGGGAACTTTTGCTATAAAAGGCAGCCTCCTCCTCATTGTCCCAGTAGAACGCAATTTAGTTGCTGCCTGAATCGGTGTCTCCTGTGCTGCAGCTCCTTTTGCTCAAATAAATGCTCCAATTCTTTATTATAGTCAAAAATTAATTCTGGTTTACAGTATTTAGGAAGATCTAAGAATGGGTTTGGGCATCTCGGGCACCCGGTATCACTCTTAACATTTGTTCTCACGTGTTTTCCTAAGCTCATCTTATTCTATCCACTAGGAAAGTCTCCACCTCCAGCAAGACCCTTGCACTCTAACCGTCTCCTGGCAGTCAGCTCCTTTCCTAAATAAAATGTTTGGTTCCCTATAAGTTCTGTCACATAATCTCCTAAGAACACCGCTTATCAAATCTTACCTCTAGATTATGGTGAAATGCAGAACCAGGGCCAAGTGAAAAGCAGAGAGAAGTGTGGGAAGGGAAGAGTGACTGCTGCTCCTAGAACCCAATTCACCCACAGGTGGTTCTGTTATTTGAAATTCTGCATTTTCTTATAAATAAATGTGAATTTTTCTCGATAAAACTCCACAGTAGATCTTCTTATATTACATCTGAAATGTTGTTAAGTGGTTATCTGTCTTGAATTACCTGAGTAAATTGATGGCCAAACATAAATAGTCAGGATACCTGCCGAGATTCGGACACCTGGGACTAGAATGAAGCAGAGCCAGGCTGGGGGCGGGGCGGGGGGGGCGCATTGCTTTACACAATATGGTAGAGGGCTTAATGGCAAACAGGAAGCAGAAGAGATTACCAACAGTAGAGTCCATTGAAGATGGAAGGGCACCTCTTGGGAATAAAGCATAAAAGAGTCAGAAAAAAAAGCTACCAGGTAAGAGCTGGGAGCAGTGGACAGTGCTCTGTTCAGCACTGTGTGATTTCCCTCCAAAATTATTGCTTCTCTTCCTTATCGGAGTCAAACTGTTTCTTTACTCATATCAATCTCTCGTCCAGTGAGGTACTAATTCCTTTCATTAGCACAGGGATATCTCACCCTACTTTAAGATGAGCCTTAACAAAAATTTTAAATGCCTACATGAGGAAAGGACAAAAAAAATCTCAACAGCTCCACTGTTCCAGAACAAAATCTGGCTATCATTTGCTCACTTCCCACACCCTCCCTGACTCTGGCTCACTTCCAGTCAATATAACTTAAAGAGAAAATAATTGTACCCTACAGATAATATTCAACCCACTTAGCATCACATCTTAGAAACTGATGGCAGACTATAAAGAACACATTTACATGTCAATGAAAACCACAGAAGTTGCGTTCTGTCCTAGTCCCCTGTCTCTTTTATTTAAAGGTAACATTTAAGCTAACGCAGTGCTGAAGGCTTTGAGAGACTGATCTCATAAAAATCAGAAGTTTGGATACAGGTATTCTTGCTCTATCACTTTACAAATGAGGAAATTGTAACCTGAAGGTAAAGATCTTGCCTAACATTGCAGATGGAAGCAAGTGTTTAAGGGAGGACTCAACTTCAGTCTCTCCGATTCCAAACTGATTTTGAACCATTACACAACACTACAAATTGTTAAAATGTACTTTCTGCCCTTTCTAATATCTGAAAGGCACTATATTTAATAAAAATAAGGAAAAGAACAGGGTAGAGGAGAAGGAACAAGAAAAAAAGAACTATGTACCAATATGTGCAAAGCGCTCTGCTGTATCCTGGAACAACAAAGATTAGGTAAACAGTCCTGGTTTTTATGGGTTCATAAGCTCTGACAATTTGCCATTACTTCTAGATGGAAACTTTCCTTCGTCCACCAATCTCCATCTTTATTCTCTTTCAAAATTCTCACTTGCTTTCTCCATAATGCCTTTCTTAACTAAAGTTCCATGTTTACTCAGTCTAGCGATGCTATTGCATTGATATTGTATGTGATTTAAATTTCTTTCCTGCAGCTTCTTTTGTCTGAATGACATCGTGCATTAACTTTACATTCAACCAAAAAGAGATGGTGTCTTCTATTTTGTTCTAAATGACCAGTATCATCAACAACATACGGTATACTGTGTATCAAGTACAGTACCCAACTCAGTTTGATGGGAGAGAACCGCAGATGCAGAGAACTAGATTACTCTTAATTCTAGGTTTATGAGAAACTACCATCTTAAGTCACTTCTATTTTATTTAAAGGATGTGTATATTACTGGTAATAATCAAATTTTTGCATGAGGCACAAAAGTGTTCATTATTTTATTAATAAAAACGATCAGCTTGACTTAAGTCATTACTATGAAAAAGATGTGATCTTTTACCAAACCAAATTTATGACTTCTTGGATATACACTTAATACGCTACCTCTCGAGTCACAGATAACTTTGTTTCACCTATAGAGTACATTATAAAAACTAACAAAATAGTTAATATTAATATAACATATATTACTTGATATTTGATTTATTATTCTTAGTCACACCGAAAAGTCAAGTGACATTTCATTTGTTACTTAACAAAGTGAACTAAAATATGTATACTGTCACTGACCAAAAAATACATTCAGTTTTCCAGATTAAGAGATTTAAAATGTTCTTCCATGTTACAATAAAAGATTAGAAAGGTTTTTTGAAAAGCATTTCAAAAATTAAATTACTTAAGTGGTAATTTAATATTCCACATGATCCTTCCCAATAAGTATAGATCTTCTAAAAAACATGTGTGTGCTTTAAAACAGGGTACTTTAAATGCTGAGGGTAAGCAACGAACCCAAGTCTTCATCTTTCTCTATTATTTTACAGAAATAGATAGGAATAATACCCTCTGGGAATTATTATATAAGAAATCTTTTTACTGAGGAGGGAAGTCAAACTAAATGATGCCCAATGCCCCATTCAAACCAGAATTTCTTAATTAAGAATTCTGGTCACAAGTGTGCAGATCCCCCATCAGACCAATCAGCTTCATTATTTCCCACAGAAAACCCAAAGAATACTATTAATATATTATCAAACTACAGTTTGAAAACGGAAAACAAAACCCCGTGACATGTAACAGGTACTTCTACATCTGTTTAGGCACAGATTCTTCTTGATTAAAAGACTTTCCTTAATATTTGGAAAACTGAAGAGAAACTTTTGGAAAACAAACATAATTAAGCCTTGTAGAAGACGTTGGGGGAAAAAATGTTGAATTTACCTGTAAAACTTTCTACATAACTGCTTCACAGTGGAAGCTCTCTGTAATCTGGCCTCACCTTCCTTCCGGCTGCTCGCTCCTCACTGACCACTACTGAGCTGCCTGCCCGGCTTCTGCTCATTCTTGCTTGCCACTTGCTAGGCAGACTGTTCAGTGTCAAGTCAATGTTTACTTTCTGCACATAGCTTCCCAATTATACACTAGTATTAGCCAACCTTTTCCATCTTATATACAATCCTACTCTCACGACTCAAACCTAATTCTATATCTCCTTCTGAAGTTTATAATTTATCATCTAATTATCTACTGTCTTAAATATGAAATACCTATTTCTTAAGTTTTGTTTCCATGACTAGATTAATTCTGTATCTTACATTCTTCCTTATTCCTCAAAATTCCTGGTATTCAGTAGATATGGTTTATTGCTAAAAATAAAATCACCTTGATAGGAACATTTTTTTTTGTTTTCAAAAAAGTACATTTTAAATTGATTTATATATGTTTAATGTTTGATTATTTTTATTTTTTAAACTCATTTTTTGGGGTATCTACTCTAAAAAGTACCTCAGAATGTATCATTTACTAATTCCTATACGCAACACCTCATGGCTGTTATTAAAAATGCCAATTACATATGCTAATGATTCCTACATCTTTCTTCATTACAGATAGTTCTTTTTCCAGTTTATGGTTTGGTATTTAAATTTATGAAATTTTTATTATAGACATACATATTTGATTTTTCAGTCAAACATATCAATCAATTCCAATTTATGATTTCTAGATTTGGTGCCACTCTAGAAATTTCTTTTCCATAGAGATTTATGAAAGTATTCTCTTAAACCTTACTTTAGTATCTCTGGTACATTACTCTGATTCAGTTTTTATGAAGCAAAAGATTAGGGAGAAGTATTTGAAATCTTACTGTATTATTTCCGAAAGTAGTATTTCTGAAAAATATCTGACAAAGCATAATGCCTAGGCAAACCACTGTATTAAGTATAATATAGAAGCAGCTTTATCTAAGCTTCCAGAGTAGGATACTATAAAAAAGCACATCATATACACTGGCTTAATATTTTTAGCAATTAATTTTTATCCCACTCCATATACCTGGTGCTTTCTAGGTCTGCTTATTCCACAGCTTACTTCACATCTGTACTCAAATATTACTTCTTCAGGGAAAATGCCCTCATGAGCCCCTTTTATAAAGTGCTCAGAATTTTCCCCTTTATTCTATAGCCGATCTCAGTTGGAAGTGATACATTTATTTATATTAATTTGACTACTGGAACCATGGCAGAGATGAGACAATTTGTGATCCCCAGTGCAGCAGATGACATATAAATTGGTGCTCCAGTGAAGGAGAGAAGGTTCTGGTATAGCTTTATTTCTTTGTTTGAATTTGCTTTTCTTAGAAAAATATAAAGTCAGATTGAAGCCCAACAAAAAGCTGGTACATAGTCCTTCTTTGGAAGTAATCAATCTTTCCCTCACACATTTTTAGAAGAGCTAAAGAGAATCATAATCACTTAAAAAATTCATTTCTGATGGGTTGAAAGGGGAATATATATTTCATCCTAAAGTGATCTGCTTAATTATGTTATTTATCATTTCATGCTCTTAAAAATAGGTAAATATCAGCATGTTTTCAGGCACTCTTCAGTTTTAAATTGTATACAAATGAAATAAAAAAAAAACATTTGATTTCTAAGACTGGTAGTCACACAGTAATGATTCAAATATGTACAGAGTTTTACAGTTCATTATTTTATTTAATATTCGCAATTTTAATGTAGGACAGGGATTTTATATTCAGGGAAGGAACTCAACCTGAATTAACAAATCTAGTAAGTGGAAGGTCTTGAACCTAGGACACCTGCCCCTCCTCTATCAAATCCTGGGCATATATCAGCAACCTCAAAACACAGCAAAATTCCGGCCTCCTGACTCTCTGATGTTGTTCTTTAGTGCCCAGCATCTCTCAACTTCTTACAAAACAATCTCAAAATGCATGTTCTCTAAGTCTTCACAGATTACACTCACACCACTTCTATCACATTAAAAATGTATTCTCTCAGTGCTCAAATATTCCATGGACTATTATTTTACATTACTGGTAAATCTCTTTTTCTCCCACTTGTAGAAAAATCTTCTGACAAAGATGTTAGTTCTTCAAAGATAAAGGCTTTTATAACTTCACACAGTGCCTAACGTATGAATTAAAAATTGATTGTTAATAAACTGAAGCAGGGAGGTTATGTTCCACAAAAAGAAAAACAAGCTCTTTTTCAAAGCCTTGTCTTGCCTGACACAAACCCAGACTCGGTGTCCCTGTGCCCACCTGCAGGTCCCTAGATCTCCTCAAGGGCACACCTCAGCAAGCCCAAGTAGGACAGTGTTCTCAAGACAGGCTTCTAGAAATTTTTAAAACTGAGGAGGTGGCAATGTTTTTTCATCCGAAGGCAGGGGAGTGTCGCCTGGAGGCTTTTCTTTACAAAACAGGTTTTTCATGCTAGCTTCCGCCCAGCAGGCGCTCCAGGGTGGGGCAAGAGGAGGCAGGGAAGGAAGAAAAGTGAGAAGCAGAGTCAACAGAAGGCCTTTTTACTCCCCGTGATGAAATTCCCGAGAAACTTATTTAATTCTATCTTACAGCATAATAAAATGTGAAAAAAAACAGGTGAGGGAAGAGGGAGAGGCAGTGCCTTTTCTTCCATGCCAAGACAGGTCTCATGTTGATGAATTTATAGTCGAAGCATCAACTCTGCCATGTTGTCTATTTTTATCCTTGTGACTGATGAAGAGTAAAAGATGTTCATTTTCAAAACTCCAAACTATTTCCTAAAGAGAAAACTTGTACAAGCACCTGTTTTTTTCCCTTCTTTATCAAAATTTTTCTCCTCGCTTGTAAAAACATGGGTGGTTAGATCGCCAACCCAGCCTGCTGTATTCACCCCAAAGGATGGATTCTCTTTCAACACGTGCAGTCACACATTTAGACACACTGGGCCTACTGCATGCATCCATCTTTACAGCCTCAACTGCACACAAGACATACATCCTCACATCAATTAAAGCCACCTGGACACACCAATGCATTGCACATGAGACTGCATCCATTTTTGCCCTTAAGAGCATTATCTAAGACACATGTGTCAACATTTGACGGTAACACTGTGGATCTCATTTTCAGCATTCTATTTACATCCTGCAACCTCACACATTTTCCGAGTGAGTGACCGTGTGGTCTCTAAGTTCAGATTACTGGGGGCAGGCTCGCATTATGGTAATGCTGGCAATTGGTAACTTCAGGGAAACCAGCTTTAAGGTAATGTTTCTTTAAAACGGAAAATGTGTAAACCCAGTCATAGGCGAGGAGTGACTTAGAGCCTATCATCGGCTCTCTCTTCTCTTAAACAGAAACATAATTCTTTTACAAGCCATTATTAATGCATAAGCAAATGCAAAGCACTAAGTTCGTACTATTAAAAACCTGTCGGGGTGATGGCACAATAAAGAGGCTTCCTTTCTTAATCGTGGTAATGGTTACAAGAATCTACACATATGACAAAACTGCACAGAGTTGGACACATAAGCACACACAAGTGAGTCATGTGAAAGTAGTGAAATCTGAAGAAGCTCTGCAGATTGTCACACAGAATGTTACTGCTAAGTGAAAGCAGGTGAAGAGATACAGGAATAGAGACCCTCCCTCTTTTACAGAAAAGGGGACTTCCTATAAAGCTATAATTATTTTAAAATAAATCTTTCAAAAAGAAAACCTGTCAGCTGCAAAGACTGTCTGCCATACAAACACATACATTTAGTCAGTCACATATTCATTCAGTCAACATTGATTAAGCTCGTAGTGCTGCCTGGCATTGCTCTACATGCTGGGGCTGTACAAATAAAATGACATAATCTCTGATCTTGAGGAACTCACAGACTAGTCATCTACCAAAAGCAATGTATGGAGGGAAGAGAAGGTTCAATCATACTTTATGGGAAGATGGGATGGTCTGCCGTTGGTCACTGTCATAGTCGAGCTTTACATGAAAGCAAATTTATTTCTAATCACCATTCCATTCACAAAATAAATCACTATGTATAACTAGTATAAAATGGTCCTGTTAACCTATGGTTCGCATCATTAAAAATCTCAACCCTGGAGAGGTTTTGCTGAAGATATTTCTAATTTAAGGGCAAAGAAACATTCCGTTAACATATGTTGACTTC
>CM053508.1:16831963-16951703 GCA_028627145.1 Eidolon dupreanum
CGTATTTTCTTGGTTCTTTACAAGATGCAACAGAAAGCAACAAAGCTTACCCCAATAGTATCTGGTTTCTATATCCCTGTGCACATATGATACTCATCACCAGAGTATGGAAACAAATTATAGGCACAATCCATTCTCTTTAACCCAATTCCCAGGATGACATAACAAGGTCCTTCTGCCTTTGGGTTGCTTTAACTTCTCTACAGGCAGATCTCACTGTGGCTCAGCCCATGAAATAAATAGTCAAGACGTGTCCACAGAAGGTTTTTCATTCAACACAGAGGGTAGGTAGGATAAGCAATGGTGACAGTTAGAAGAAAAACAACAGCATCAATTTACCCTAAACACACTTGTTCCATGCAGCAGGTGGCCAATAAGCAATGGATATAAAGTGCAAGCAGGGCCAGGACAAATGGATGAGTCTGAGGTTCAACTGGCTGAGCAGGCAAAGATAAACAACAGCCAGCACAACCTCACGAGCAACAGTGGGTGGTACAGATGGGCAAGAAAAGCCAAGGAGACAGGGACAAGGAGCGTGAGTGGTGCCAACCCCCATCACGGAAGACTACTCTCATCCTAGTTCAGAGAAAAGATAAGCATGCTTCAGACCACAGACACAGACATGTGCAACATACCCACCTGCAGAGTGGAAAGGAAGAGAAAGAGTCTAGTGGTTCCCACCCAGAGATGACATTTTTGATAGGATTTAGGAGGTATGAGGGATACAAGTACAAGGGAGAAAGGAAGAGAAAGTGGAGGGAGAGAAGGAAAAAAAGAGTGGAGTCCACACTGTGATCTGAAGTGAAGATCAAGGACCATATATTGAGCATCAACACCAGCACATCAGTTATGCAACATACGTATAACCCAAATTTCACTGACTGCCACTTCTTTCTGAAGCATCTGTTAGGGGATTTTTTTTCCCTGTATGTTTGTTGGTAGTTTTTAAGGCCCTGCTTTTATTGCTCACTTGTCATTCTACTTACAGTAAAGATTAATAACACTGCATATGGTGTGTGATGAATAAGAAATCCAACTTATATGGCACTAGGTGTAAAATTATGCAGTATATCCCTTTGAGTGCATAAAAATCCTATTTCACATGAAGAGTTTCCTACACAGAGAAGTGAAACTTATTCAAGTATTTGCCATGCTCCAGTCTACAAATAGGCTCAGAAAAGTAATCTGTGAAAATGAAAATTGTGTTACTCAACTACATTGTCAAACTAAAAAATGTTATTTTAAAGTTACAGTAAACTCTAACTCATCTAAAATCTACTCAGCCAAAAAGCCAAGATTACCATAATTTGTTTCAGCTTCAATTCTGTATGTAAAAGATGAGTGGAAATATTTAGAAGCCATGTCTGCCTTCTTTTGGAGGGGAGGAGAGTGAAATTCTTCTCAGTGATAAAATAAACCCGCACAATTCCTCCTCCATTGTGGGCCTGGTAGAGAAGGGGAAAGAAAACTTGGAATGAGAAAATATTAATGAGCCTTTAGGTGAGTAAAATATTGTGTCTGGGCACATGAGCCAGAGGAAGTTGCAGTGCTCTGCATAACTAAGAGCATAGAATTATTTTTTGAAGTTGCTAGGAGCCATTAATGAGAGAAAGAAAAGGGGTCATGGACCATGATGGGTGGCCAAGCCCAAGTTGTTGGATCCTCGTGAGGGAATTTTTAAAACATGGTCTAGTATTCAATTTCAAGCTTTTTTGTTTCTGAATTTGTAACTTTTCAGTTTCCCTTATCTTCATAAAGCTAACTCTACATGGTCCTGGTAATAAAAAAAAAAACGCAAGGGAAAGGAGCCGTGTGCGTGCGTGCGTGCATGCGTGCGTGTGTGTGTGTTTGGCGGGGGTAGGTATAAAGTGCAACAGAACCGCCAGGTTCAAAGCAGTGAGACAGAACGAAGCAGGGCTGAGGGGCCAGGTGCCCACAACCTCTGACTTGTGCCCAGGACCAGGAGGGAACTCTGGCTCCTCCCATTACTTTTGAAAAAGTTCTAATTTCACTGGACCCCAAAAGAAGAGGTTACAGCAGGTTTTGCAAAAAGACAAAATTAAAGCAATTGAAATAGTGGCTACTGTGATGATTTATAAAACCAGAGCACTTGGTAAGTATAAGTCGAAATGTCCAGCAATGAAAAAGATAATTTTCAATATATATATCATGAATAATCTCCATATCTTAAACAAGAACAAATTACTTTTCCTATAGCTAGTCATGGACACACAGGGGAAGTGGACTGAATCACTGGCCACAAATTATAACTTAATTCAACATTTTTAAAAGAAAATGTATCTGATTTTTAAATTGGTATGAAATTAAAAAATTATTAGAGACACACTTCTTAAAAGTTATTTGTGTTATACATAAGGGAAATGGGATGGGGGAACAGGAATGGTAACATGTAAAGGGAGAAGAGAAAGACCAAAGATGAAAATGAAGGAGGCCACAAACATATAGGGAGTGGGGGAGGACTCAGGCGAAGAGAGATACAGAAACACAGGGAAAGGAAAAACAAAAACTTAAACAGAGTTATAAACCACTTTTAACTATGTAATTTTTGGTAATTTTCCTGGAGGCTTAGTTTCCTCATCTGTGAAACAGGTATAAAGAAATTTATGTCATAATTTTATCATAATCATTTAAATAATACATGCAAAAGTAACCTATAAAAATGCATACCCATACACAACCAAGAGTAAGAAGTAGAAGAGAGAGAGATCTTACTATATAAAATGACCATGAATGAAACCTGCTACTGGGAAGCTGACATTGTTATTCCTATTATCTACTCTCTGTGAAATGTTCATTGATCTCTATTCACAAGTTCCAACTTCTTGAACTTTATTCTTGATAGAGCATTTATTTCAGCCCATCAGAAGGAAAATTATTTCTAGTATACAGGGGTGAGGTCAGAGGGCTAAATTCAGACCTTGGCTTCTGGGTTGCTTTGTGTGAACACAAACGAAAATGGATCTTTCCAATGAGGGCCTTGAAGTATTGTACAACAAAATAACGTTATTAGTCGTCATCATAGCAACAGCCCGCATTCACCTTGCTCTCTCTCTCTACATACCAGCAACCATACTGGGCATTTCAGATCTATTCTTTCAAAACATCACAATAATCCTTCCAGGTAGGTTGTTATTAAATTCATCTTACAAATGAGAAAATTTGGGCCCAAATATGTTAAATAACTTGCCCAAGGCCTCACGGCAATAAGTGAGGTGTCGGATTTCAAGCACAGCTTTTAAAAATTATACCAAATTTCATGATACTTAAGTACCTTCTAAGCATCAGAGAATGAATAACTTATGTCCAGAAAAGCTTTAATACAAGCATATTTCAGTTTTTCTTAATATCCCCCCAAAATGACAAGTCAATTATTGAATATACAGTAACTCTTAGATTCATTCATCTAATTTCTGTAATACTTCCCAGATTGTGAGACATCAGATAAGAAAGGCACTCTCGGGTCTCAGTTTCTTCATCTGTAATTGAAAATGTTCCAAATGATGGCCCAAACTCTATCAAACAATAAAAATTTACTGTGCAACCCCTCCCCAACCTTCCCAGTAATCCCAAGGCAATTCTAATCTTTTTTCTGCTAAAATAAGGTGGAAATCTCTGAATAAATATCTTTTGGAGTAGTTTGAAGGACACACTCATATAAACTAAAGTTATATTGCGTTCACACAGTACTACAGAAATCAAGGCCAGTCTTTCATATCTTGACTTCAGATGAAAGTTTTGTTAAACTGTTAATGAATAAGAAACAATTAAGAGTTGTATCTTTTTTAACTAAAAATTTTAAGAAGCAAACAAGAGCACTATAGTATTTAGTAATATATAAATACCTATGCCAAATACTTTGGCCTTCTTTTTTTATTTTTTTATTTTTTTTTGCACAAGGGCCTACTATTCAGAATGAAAGTGCCAGCAGAATCTTCCTCAGTTGCCTGAGACTGTGGTTACCCTACTTCTAATAAACAAGACAGCTTCCTGTCTCTGGCTTCCCATTGCCCAACCAGGGTTGAATCATGGCAGCATTCACAGTCATGACCCCTGAGTGCACTCATGCTAAAGAGCGTCTGCTTTGATTCACTCCCTATTGTAGGAAGCTACTTATCAAAGCATACCTCTTGCTTTTTGAATTTGAAATACTGCATCGATGAAGCTGAAAAAGAGTTAGCTTTTTACACTCAAAACTTAGTATCTCATTATCTCTAAATTTATCTCCATTTGGTTGATGTATCTGGACTTTTTCTAAGTCTCTAAAGGCATGAGGCTCTGTGTACACTTTTAGATCATTTCGGAAGTGGTTAAAACAGCATCCGGTAGATGATTCTCTAATCAAATATTCATTTTCTAAAGGATCTTTAGTGACAGAACCCACAGGCAGAGTTCATAATCAGAAAATTAAAATTAACTTCAGGTTACAAAAAAATTTACAAGTGATAAATCTTTTTAAGGGCTTAAAAAATGCAACAGAACAGTATTTTCTACCACTTTGGGGCTGTTCTGAGATAATTTACTGTCCAACATGGTATTCGATTTGTTTTCAATATGCTGATAAATTATATATAATGTATATCCCACTTGCTTTATTTTGCTCATAATCTATAGGATTGTGTCGGCAAAAGGGCATCATTTGCATTTCTGACCTTTCTGAGTTAAAGAAAAGAGAAAAATATCTGTCTTGCTCTATAAACAAAAAACTTCGTTTCTAGCTTTCCACCATCACCATTTTCCTTACTCATGGCAACCTGTTCTGGTGGACAGTCCTGGCATCTCGATATCGAGATACTGCTTCAGGTGACCTGTAAAGGACAGAAATCCTCTTCACCCTCCTTCCGCCTGAGCCTTTACACAAGTCCTCATGCTTCCTGGAGTTGTCAGAGTCCCAGC
The DNA here is from genome assembly GCA_028627145.1 of Eidolon dupreanum. Taxonomy (NCBI): domain Eukaryota; kingdom Metazoa; phylum Chordata; class Mammalia; order Chiroptera; family Pteropodidae; genus Eidolon; species Eidolon dupreanum. The sequence continues at coordinate 16,836,878 of CM053508.1, forward strand.
CAGTGTGAAATGGTGATGCTGTCAGTCAGCAAGGAAATTTTCTGCTTCTGAAAACCTCTCTCAGAGCTTCCTCTGTGCAGCACCTCCAGCTGCCTTGGAGCGCCGTGTCAGTGTATCAAAATAGCTCTGGCCTGATGACTTCACGAGTTCTCACAAACAGGCCAGTTGGCAGAACTCTCATGCAGTCTGCTCCTGAGGGGAAGACACTTTTTTTTTTCTTTCCCCACCACCACCTAATATGAATAGTTTCGTTTTGACTTGGGAAGAAGTCTCCTTTCTGAGGTTAGATTCAGCACAAACCTAATGCAAAAATGTCAAAACGCTGTAAGGAGCCCCCCTCAAAATTGCCAATACCAAATCTCCAGTGCCTGTGATAGTATTTTTTATGGTAAACTGCATGGACATCAAAATCGCTAGGTCAACCAACCTTATATTACACATTCTTATTTCATTCATTTTAGAGCCAGTTATCTTCCTGAAGAATATTTATAACTGATAATCAAATTTTTCAAAGTCATATTTCTCACATTTACTCCTTTACCACAAGTGAGATGGCTGAAATAAGGTATCAAAGAAAGAATTACCACTCCACCCCATCAGCCCAAGAAAAAAGACCTTTAAAAGCATGTTTTGCCATCACAGTGAGCTTTAGTGATTAATGCTTAAATGAATTTTGAAAAGAAAAATTTTTTTTAAGTGTAAGGCATTCATGCGATGAAAAAGGTGCTAGATTCTATATTAGATTATTAAATTGTCTTTGTTTATAATTTTCCCTTACAGAGTTTTTCACTTCCTTTTACAGTTACCACATGCTAGTAAGAGAACAGTCTATGAGAAAAGGAGGACCTTCTGACGTTCCAGTATCATAACTCAGTGCTATGTCTGCACTGCACTTTGATTCCAAAAGAGAGCATTTAGATTAACTGCTTCAGTGCCCTATGGACACAAGATTTATGCCCAGAGAAAAAGCTCCCATATGATTCTATGGACATAGAGCTAATGAAATAATTTGGTTCACTGGTTTAAGATGGTTCCTCTAAAAGGGGTGAAATCATTGTTCCCAAAAGAGAGAAAAGCACCAACATTCTACTGCCACCGTCCCCTCAATTCCCCTCAGTCTCCGTCATAGTTACGAATAGCATCTAAACAGCACTGCCGTCCTGCAACCATGATGGTGGGAAAACACGTCCCTCCACCGGTCCCAATGAAAACATGACAAAGAGATCGTCAGAGAACTCACAGGCACATATATGACAGTGAATCTGAAAAACGCATTTTATCATACAATTTTTTCATTCCACAAATATTTGCTGATATCTAGCCTGTGGCAAGTACTATCTAGGTAATGCCTACAATGATGACTACTTCAAGGATTTGACGCAATCATTTTTAGTCAGGTATTATGTAGCCATGTAGCCTTAATAAGATGAGACACAGACTGCTGAAAATTTGTCTTTATGTTAATCCAATGATTGAGAAATTTAGTTTTAATAGTATCTCCAAGGAAGTATTTAGATTCCCTTAATTATGAAAACCAAGGCCAGTATAGGCATAGTTGAGAAAAAAAAATAGGCATGAAATTAGAGTTACGTCTCTCTCCCACAGAAGCTAATAAACAAAGATACAATGGATATTCTGAACGCTGAAAGGTCAATTATAAGTGTTATTACAGATGTCATAATTCACACAGGGATGGTATAGGCTAAGTAGTTTGTGACAGTAACTGCACTAATCATCAAACTCAGAACCATAAAGGACCGTAGTTAGATCTAGTAAAAATCTCACATTTTACTAATGGCGCCTTAAAGGCTGTGTGATTGTGCAAAGCCATGTAGGTGTTATCATTTTGGAATCAACGTTAAGTTTTATTTACGCAGTGTTTTTCCAGTTATACTACTCTGAGTCTGATTCACACACACACATATTCAGTATACATATACATTACACTATTATGTGTCTTAATCATACACAAACATACATATGCACACATACACATCATACTTGCCTGCCTCTGATTTTCCCTCCCCACCCTCATACACACATGCACACACACAATTACAGTATTGAGTCTGACCAAACACACATTAAACTATTGTGTTGGACACACACACACACACACACACACACACAATTATGTTACCTGATTCATACACATACACTACTTTGTGTTTGATTCATATGTATACATACACACATGCATTATACTACTGTTTGATTCATACACCCAACTTACTCATGTATGTATCATACCACTTTGCATCATATGCACAAACTTTGTACTACTGTGTATCTAATTTAAATGCAGATACCAACCTATCGGCATATATACATACACACTAAATTTGTAATAGTAAGTCTTGTTCGTATTTAAAATATATATTTTTCGAAGTCAGAAATTCAAATGTGAAATAGATACACGTGTAACTATTTCAAAACTATTGTGCTTTTTTCCCCACAGGAGGCCTACACGCCACCGCTAGGGCTGCCGCCATGCCTAGTGATCCCTGAGAAGATCCAGCGCATTTTGCGAGTACTCAACATCAATACTGATGGGCAGTGGAAAATAAGCCTTTGCCATCCTGCAATTAAGGGTGTGGGGCGAAGACATGCTCATGTGGTGTTGAGGAAAGCAGACATCAACTTCGGCAAGAGGGCAGGAGAGCTGAGGATGAGGTGGAACATGTCCTCATCATTATGCAAAATCCACGCCAGTACGAGATTCCAGACTGGTTCTTAAACAGACGGGAGGATGTGAAGGACGGGAAATATAGCCAGGTCCTGGCCAATGGTCTAGACAACAAGCTCTGTGAAGACCTGGAACGACTGAAGAAAATTCGGGCCCACAGAGGGTTGCACCATTTCTGGGGACTTCCTTCATGTTCAAGGCCAGCACGCCAAGACCACCGGCTGCCGAGGCTGTACTGTGAGTACGCCCCAAGAAGAAATAAATCCGTAGGCTTTGTCTGATAATAAATAGTTTATACATTTAAAAAAATTATTGTAATTTATATGATGTAGTATTTCTGCATCTATGAGTCCTTAAGGAGTTGAAAGGAAATGAGTCCTAACTAGGCATAAACGATGACGTGGAAATTTGGTGAGCTCATAGGTATCCACTTGTATGAAGATTTTTGTTTCTTGGCTGGAAAATGAAGATACTAGTATTGTTTGTGTTGTACTATCTTCCACAATGTGGGGTAAGGGAATGGACATGCACGACAACCAGGGACGGAGAATAAGTTCTGTCTGGCCTCAAGACAAATTCCCAGTTTCTAAACCCATAAAGCAGAGTAGGAGTGACCTGCAGAAAGCACATAAGCAACATAGTGTGGGACCCCAGCTACAGTGTGACCTGAAGAGACTTCTCCCTCTGCTCAAGGGCTGACAACATAGAGTGCTCTGAATGACCTGTCTAGATATACGAAATTAGGCTTCTTCCCTGTTTTTTTTTTTTAACTAGATCTAATTCCAAAATTAAGAGTGAGAATTAGCAATGATGAGGTCCTCTCGGGAGTTTTATGAAGAGGGGGACAGCAGCAAGCAGGAGACTGAAATAAACGGAGAAGACTCTTCATGGTAACAAGCTGATGGAATGATTCATCGGTACTTAGATGTTCTGGAGATACAGAAATAAAAGCATTAGGATGCAGGATACAGGTAGTGCATAAATGGAAGATGCTGAGTTGATGTGCATGATATGGTCCATTCACATCCACGGTCTAGTACAGCCTGTAGAACCAGAGGCGATACCGAGAAGGTGAGACTATGAGGAGAAAGGGATTTCAGACTGTACTATGATATTCTCAAAAGTCGACTAAAGCAGATGGTGAACATTTTGAACACTTGCTTTCCTAAGCTACTTGCTCTAATAATCTAGCATGCTTTCCTTTTTCCATAAAACATTTCCCTTTATTATGAAATATAGCTACTGCCAGCTCACATATACATTATACTGAAAGAGCCTGTGTGGTCAAACTATGAAGTACTGCTTTTAAATCCTTTTAAATAATAGCCTCATAGTTTTCATTAGGATAGTGAAAGGTAGACAAAAATAATGGCAATGCAACATGAGTATACACCTCTTGGGGTCAGGCAGGAAGAGTTTCACTGACCACTGAGGCAGCTGCCCACTGAGAAAGAGTCCTGCCAAACCAGACAGCACCGTCACTCCAACACTGGAAGAGGCTATAAGAGGCCACTAATCGACTCTTAAAAATGGAGCTTTATTCCTCAAAAGGAAATACGCAGCTTTAAGAAAATAAACCAAGATCCTTTGAAGACCATTTTAAATACCTTATCCATTGCCCAAGATAAACATCTGTCAAGGATCAAAATGATCAGTCCCTGGGTAGAGGCTTAGGGGTTGGGGTAGGAGGAAAAATAAATAGCTAACTGCTTTTCAAAAACTGGAATGGAAGCCCTATGAAGAAATATAGGAAAACGCTCAAAGATTAGCAGGTCAAGTACAAACTAATAATTAGGCCTGCCAAGAAAGAATTTGAGAGTAACCTTGTGAAGTGCTCCAAGGCTAATAAAAAATATTGCTTAAAAAGATAAAACCTTTGGAAATAAAGTATAATTTTCTGTAAGGCATGTACTTAAGAAGAGGGGAGGGGGTAGAGAGAAAGGGAGTAACTGTTTCCTTGGTCTCTCTTAGGGAAAGCATTGAGAATATTGCAAATACCACCTTATCTCTTGCAACAGATAGGCTGCAGGAACTAAATCAAACAGTGATTAATTTAAGGGAGAGGCTAAACCTAATTATTAAACTAGATGTAACAAAAACCTGCCTGGCATTATCACAAAGTGAAAGACTCAAGGTGGAATTTGCAAACGGTTGGCTCAAATGTAAATTCTAACTAAAATCAGCCACTATACAGAAGGATATAGTTGCTAACTAGGTACCCAACCACAGAATTATCAAAATGAAAGCCTTTCTAATATTGAAGAAAACAACATATTGAGGAACAAAAACAAACAGGAATTAACAGTAGAATATGGTTGAACATTCACTCTACTTGATAACAATCAACAGACTGGAACAAACCAAAGACTAGTTTTAAAAATTACATTTTGTTATGGTTAATGCAGGAGACAAATGACAGAGAATCGGATGTATAAGCATGAGGACTTCAGGAGACAGACCCTCAAAGTGGTCTTATTTAACATTTTTATAAATGACGTCAAGGAGAGAATGCACAGGAAAGCAGACACGTTTGTATTAAGCTCTTTTAGTGACCAAAATGCCAAGTAACAGAGATAACCATCCTTTTAGCATCAATCTGACAAATATGGTGGGACGCTTTTAACCAACTTCCACTTTACCAACTGTCCAGATTAACCGACAGTCTCCATTCCCTTTGTAAATCATACTGACTGATGCACCTGGAATGTCCCCAACAAGTGAGCTCCTTCCCGAGCAGAGTGGGAACCTCTGCTGCAACTGGCTCAGCCATATTTGTAGTAAGAGTAAGTTTTGATCTTAAACCTGTTTGCGCAGTGATGCTTTATTATAATAAGGTGATTTTAGCAAATCATATACTATTAAAAGAAATGAAATAGGAATATAAAAATCACAATAACTGTTCCTGTGAAAAATAAGTTGAAGACTGAAATTTTTCAAAGACTACTACATAATAAAATAATGATTTTTAAAAGTTGCCATTGTATATGGTATGGGCATCATAATTGTGTAACAATGGGAAAAATAAAACATGCATATCTTCAAAAGTTTTTCTGTTTTTACTCCACTTTAAAAAAACAAATTTAAAATAATGGACAATATACTAAGAGTGTGGCTTTAGTAAGAAAGATAACAGAAAACCCCATCTGTGGATCCCTATTGGAAGAAAGGGTCTTGGCTTTCTATCAAAGGTTTGCCCCAAAAGACATATTTATAGTTTTATGTTTGAACAAAACATGTGAGATATGCATACGTCATTTTTATGTTCTTCTACTTTAATAACTTATTTGATTAACTGACCAACTATTGATTCTTATTTCTTTTTAGTCAATTAGCCTCCACTGTATTTATTATTGTGCCTACAATGTGCCAAGTACTATAATACAGACTGTGAACATAAACAAAAAAAAGGTTTTATACCTCCAAGTAGTAAAAATTTAACGGGGTAGACTGATATGCTAACAAATAATAGCTGTCCATTATACTATACATCGTGGTGAATATTAAAGGTCGAAAATAACTAACTAGGTCTGGAGAGCAGCAGAATGAGTTGACAATGTCAGAGAAACCTTAGATGAGGCCTGAAGAATAAGTTCAAGTGATCCAGGTAGAGCACATGTGCAAAAGTACAACAGTATCCCAGACATCAAAAGTTCCCAAGCTTTGGAGAAGATGGAAAGGTAGGGTGGGAGCTACACCACAAGAAACAGAGTTGAGTTTCAGACTATAAATTAAGGAGAATCATTATATTAAAAAAAAAAAAAATGATACAAGCATACCTGTATTTCCAGTTTATAAAATGAATGGAGGTAATACAGGAATTAAAGAGACCAGTTATGAGCTTATGAAAAAGGTCTACTGAAAAAATAAAACAGAATAATATTGAGTAGACAAAATCAGCCTAATTTGGTGACTGATGACAGATAGAAGGGATGAGGGATAACAATGAATCAAAGATGATGCCCAGGTTTCGGAATTTAGCACCTGATGGTCAAAGATTCATTAATAAAAATAGGAAATAACAACATTTTAAGGGAGCAGATAAAGACTACAACTGTGGACATGCTGAGTTTGAAATGTTATTATAAATCCGGAAGTAGATATTTAATAGAAAGTTGGCTACCTAGATATAGAAATCAAGAGAAGATGAAGATGGCTATTTAGGATTCAATACTACATTGGTAGAATTTGACGATACAAAAATAAATGGGCACACTGAGGGCGAACAAACACAGAAAGGAGGAAGAAAGATAAATTCTTCCAAATACCAACTTTAGGGGCAAGAAAGAAAAAAGAAACCCATACAGGAGACTAACCCATACAGGAAGATGCAGGAGCATAGACTGATATGGAAGCCAAGAGAAGGAAATTAAAGGAGCAAGTAATCAACAATGTTAAATGCAAACGCAAGGTCAAATAAGATCACCTATGAAAGCATTAGTGTTCAGCAAGTAAGGGACCACTAGCAAAAGAAGTCTGAGCCTGGTACCAGGTGCATAAACTCAAGTGCCTTGAGTTGGGGTGTGGATAGAAGATGAAAATGTGGAAACGAGCTACTTTAAGAAGCTTTGTTTTAATTGAAGGGAAAGAAAAAGTAAGGGTATTTTCTAGAGAGTGGAACAAAGGAAAGGAAGAAGTTTTTAAATGATACAACTTCAGAGATTTTCATTAGCAGAGGAGTGAGTGGAGATGAAAACTAGCATGGGAGACATGGCGAGGGCACCAACCTCAGTGAAGCCAGGAAGAACCAGAGTCCAAGAGGACCAAGGTCAGGACAGCCCCAGTCCAAAGGAACTCACCTCGCTCAGAGTGAGAGTAAAAGAGGGGGACAGACCAAGGCAGTAAAAGGTCCACAAACTGGTCAAGTGAGAAGTTAAGTTTTTGACTTACAGTCACCTGCTATCTAGGTGTCACAGACTTTGAATCTATGAGAGTGAGAATGGCATTGTTCAGGTAGAAGGAATGAGAAAGGCAATGAAGTTCTACAAGTCGCCCTGGGGGTAATGCAGGCGACCTCCTAATGCTCTGGGAATGGGTCTGTAACACCCTCCTTAAGGATGAGTAAAAGAATTCATTTCACGAGGGGAAAAAATATCAGCTTATATGTTTACAGAAGCATAGGTGGCAAGTTATTAATGAACTTAGGAAATGGGCCCAAAAGTCACTATAAACAATTCACAGGAGGTAACTGTCTAAAACATATAAAAATATAAACATTACCCAAATAGAATTGAAAATAAAACACACATTACCTTCACAAAGCTATGATGCTCTTTGGAGTATTAACCACCAGACCTAACTAAATAATGCATGTTAAAGATGATACCTACTTACATTTTAATGATCATGACAATGTAAGAAGGCTATATGAAAAGGCTATATAAAAATAATATGGTGTTTTGATCCAGAAACAAAGCCAAATAATCTATGGAATCATAATGGTCATAGATTTTATAACACAACTTGTCCATCTAATCCTGGCAGCAGAACGCTCACGTGCATAACATCAAAACTGAGAGAAATATAAATAAGATATAAAAAAGGAAAAATCACTTTTTATATACCAGGTAATAAACCTACATAAAAATAATTCTTTAACTGATGAGACTGAATTTTTTTAAAGTTCCATAGAGTTAAAAAAAAAAAAAATGGATGGCAAACTAAATTGGATTCAGTAGAAACTAGTATTTTTATGATATTAAGATATTAGTGGGTGACCATCAAGATATTCAAGGAGGAACAACCACATTTTGGCACTGCCAAAAATAAGCTGCTCCTTCAGTGACCATGGATCTAACCCTATATGGTGATGTGTATTATTTTAAGTCAATAACAATGCAAAAAGGAATGAGAAATTCTTCTCGTATTAACAGAAGACGTTAAAACACGTTGTAATCTTATAAACAGCATCTCCTAAATTGTCCTTCTCCTGGACAATGTACTACAGAAATTTAGGTTACAGAATGCAATCTAGTCAAACCTCCTTATGAACCCTCAAGTTCTCTGACAAAAGAAATTTTACTTGGGTTTACAATTTTACCTGGAAATAAAACAGATGAAAGCAGATACACATCACTTACCTTCTCCTCAAATAATATTCCATCTCTATTATGACATCTGTTTGCACATTGTTATGCATTTCTTTTATACTTATTAGCACTTAATGGAGTAATATATGGCAGATGCTCATTAAAAAGAGAAATTAGGAAGGGAAGGAGGATAAGCAAAATGAGGGAAAGTGGTCAAAAGGTATAACTTTTCAGTTATAAAATAATCTTGGGGATGTAATATAAATCATGGTGACTACAGTTTATAATACTGCACTGTATATCTGAAAGTTACTAAGAGTAAATCTTAAAAGTTCTCATCGCAAGAAAAAAATAATTGTGTGGTGATGGGTATTATCTATACTTTTTCTGATGCTCATTTCACAATAATTATATACAAATATCTAATCATGTACACCTGAAACTAATATGATTTATATGTCAATTATATCCCAATAAAAAATTTTAAGAAAAATTGTAGACAACATGATTATAACAAAAAATAATGAAAGTGCGATCATAGTGAAAAAAATGCATGAATTCTTGCCAACTCCTGATCTCTACCATTGCTAAGATCTTTATAGAACACACATAAATTCATGTAAAAGATTACTCCCTTTAACTATCTGCAGGAAATGAAATAACATATGTAAAATCAGCAATTACTACAATGTAAGCTATAATTTTTGAAACCTTTTTTCCTTAAATTAACAAACATTTGTATTATCAACACTCCTGTTTGTTTGTTTTGCTTAGAAATTCTGATCATATGACTTTATAATTCTGAAATATCAGACTTTTAAATGAAGTCAATTACTATGGATTGGAGGCAGAGGAGACAAATCATATGTAGTAATGTTGACCTTTGCACTTCCACAAACCTTTCTAAGACTTTTTGGAGGCAGAGGAAGTTCCAAATCTTCCTCAACAACATTGCTTAAGGAAATGCTTTGTTCAGGCTGTTTTTAGAGAAAACAGTCAATAACTACATTTGTTCTCTGAATTCAGCTGCACCAGCTGCTTACTTAATGACACTGAAATTAGGAAGCTTTGTTCTAATGGTGGCCACACAGAAGCTCCTTTGGTGTACTTATAGTTTCTAAACAAAATCCTTTAGAAGACACACACCAATGCACACAGGTCCAGAGAATAAATTATTTGCACAATGAAATAAGCAAGTCAAATAGCCCCCCCCCCCCCCGCCAAAAAAAAAGTTCAAGAACTGAGGAGAGGAGGCAGTATGAGCCATGAACCTCAATGGCTGATCTTTGCTTCATTTACAAAGAAAAGCAGAATGTCTTTCTTAAAATATTTTCCGAAAAATGTAGGGCATGCTATAACTAGTTAATATTATTCATTACTGCATATATAAATTCTAGTTAATAATAGTGACTATTGCATAAATTTAATAATGCCAGTAGTGGCATCAAAGACTCAACCAGGAGGAATACCTTATTAAATCTTTCAGTCTTTCTTTCTTCTTCCATTTTATATTTCCATTAAAAGTATTGCAGCAAGATACAAAACCCAGCAACACGTACCCATTTACTTATTTTTTAGTTTTTCATTTTTCAATTACAGTTGACATTTAATATTATTTTGTATTAGTTTCAGGTGTACAAAATAGCAGTTAGGCATTTATATAATTCACACCCATTTACTCTTATTCAGAGGTACTTTCTTTATGCTGAGGGACTGGAAAAGCTAGAAATAACCTCATTTTAAAAAATTACTGATTAAAAACAAAAAAAAAATACTGCCTCTTCTGCTTACTGCTTTCTCACTTGTGTGTGTGTGTTGTGTGTGTGTGTGTGTGTCACACATATGCACCCACATGCACTAGCACACATATGAACATTTTGCTACTTCGAAGCACTTTTAATTTTTTTTTTTGGATAAGTAAATTCAACTCTGAAATGCCCAAGCAACCGTGGGGAAGCACAGAAGAGATGACCAACCCAGGGAGAGTTTATAAACTGGTACAGCATCATACTATGCCTCTTTCTTCTCTGCTCCAAGGAAAGAAAATGTGCTGGGGGGCTGAGAAGAAGGCTAAGTCAGGCTGGACAAGCCCCCTCTTTGGACAGCTTTCTTTGACTCACAAATGGCCAGTCAGCATATCCCTCGTCTCTTTCATCTAACTTAACATTGAGCTAAACCCAAAACTCGGGTAGGGGAACCCAGGTGAGTCTGTGATGCTTGGAAGACAGAGACCTAAGCTACTAGTGCTAACCAACTTGATACTGATGGCGTAAGCCTGACTAGGTTTGGGATATCCTTGAATACAAAGGAGGCAAAGAGACATACAAGGAGGAAGTGACAGACAATGCTTGGAATGTTCCTGGATATCAAAAAGGCAAAAAGATTTCAGGCACAGCACAGCAGTATGCCAAGAGAGATCAGCTGCGATTCTATTCAATTCAACAAATATTTATTATGCATCCTTTTGCCAACTCAAATGTAAGGACTCCAAATTTTATTTATATCCTCAGGGTACAAAACAATGCCAGAACAAACAGCAGGCACTTAATAAATGTCCACGAGAAGGGAGGTAAGGGGAGGGGAGGCAGGGGAGGGAGAAACTTCTATAGGGCAGGTATTTGCTAGCTACTGGCACCTAGGTCCCATGCCAGATTAAATTACAAATCAAATTACAATCTCTGAGAAATAGGTAAAGGTATTTAGTAATTTTTAAATGCTCATGTGATTCTAATCTGCATCAAATAAAATGGGAATCACTGCTCAAGAAATAGTAAGTTTTCTGCCTAGGCTCCATGTGAACTTGATAAGCTAAAACAGAAATCTAACCTACATTTAATAACCGTATGTATATTTATGGCCCTTAGACAACATATAAAACCCATCTGTTCAAGCAAACATCTACTTCAACTTCTGATCAAAAACTTTTAAAAACAGGAATGGAGAAACACTAACACATTGATATAACAAAAAAAGGGGGTAGGGGCTTTACATTTAGCAAAGTTTTCCTGCTTCGCACACTAGCATTAAATGTCTCTAAATACCTGGGAAATAATTATAGTATAATTAAAGGTTTTCAAACACATGATGCTGACATTAATTTGATTAGTTATTTTGTTATGATCACCTATACTTTTTTTCAGCAGCTCTATTCATAAAAACCAAAACTGAAAACAACCCAGATGTCCGTAAATAACTCTACTTTTAAAAGTAGGTTGTCCTATGTTCTAAAATTGTGGTAATCACTGCACAACTCTGTACCAAAAACCACTGAATTGCATACTTTAAACAGATGAACTGTATGGTACGTAATTTCTATCTCAATAAAGCTCGTATGCATATGAAAAGAATTTTAAGTAGATTTTTTACCTTTGTTAAAGTTTTTTTCATAATTGTACAGAGACTGGGTATTCCACAAAATATTAATATAAATCATTTCCTAATATTAGATCTCATTTTCTTTTTCACATTCTCCTAAAATCACGGAAGCATTCCATACTGAAAGAATTTGAAATCATAAAAATTAACCTTAAAATACTGAAATGAATGATGTAATTGGGGGGCAGGGGATGAAATGTAATTAATTTGTTAGTAAATGACAAAATGTGATATGGTAAAAATGAAATTGGCCTATGAACAAGAACTCTTGAATCTGAGATCTGACCCCACTATTTGTGAGGTGAGTATTCTTGGACAAATTACTAAAAATTGCAATAAAAATTATAAATAAGAAATTCATTGTGAGAACAAGTTTAAGCAATGTTTAAGAAACCACTGACAATGGTTTGGTGCTTGAAAAAAGTAGCGTTGAAATTATTTTGGCTTTGTTACAAAACAGGACAGAGTTCAGAGAAAGACTATGACTTTTCTCCAAGAATCTCTAAAATTTGGTTCTCCACCCACTTTTTCCTGTAGCATCACTTAAACAGCTTAAATTTTTCTTGCGTCTGTATTTTCTCATCTATGAAAGAGAGACATATTTTGTCTTTCAAAAAGTAACTGAACTATAAATGAAGTCCTCTACTTTACTCTGAAAAATAAGCACAGCTGACGAAACAAACTGGCGAATGGCTTCCTTCATCTGCCTTTTGGACCTAAGAAGATACAGTGTTTTTATAATACTGCAATTACATACTGCAAGTGGATTTTGTTAGTTTGTTTGTTTTGTGGGTTTTTTTTGACAAAAATCCAGTCAGCCAGAGGAAAGGGAAAGAGCTAAAAGGGACATTACTGAAGGGCACGGAGTTCCGATGACTAGAAGAGCAGATGACATAGTTGTTCTTATCAGGAAGGGTCCATATTTTTACAGTAAAGAGCAAATCCAAAATTCCATGCATAGAATTGTAACTCTTTACAGTTACTTGTCTCTTCCAGAAATACCATTGCAGTGAAGCTCTGCAAATTAATCAATCCCATCTCAAAAAAATAGTTTCACTTTTCTTCAAAGCATGTAACTGTTACCTCTCAAAGCTAAAAACCGTATTATTAAAAATGCTTTCCTGTTACAAAGAGAAAACCCAAGCATATGAAAATGCCTCTCCAAACCTTATCAAGCATTATTTAAAACTGCTTTAAAGCACAATTATAAGTAGCTGTGATTATTATTTAATAAATATTCAACTCTTTTGTAAGAATTCTTTCTTACATTAAATTTCCCTCATTGTGTGATAATACAGAAAGATATATACCCACACATGTGTGAGCTGCTCAACTGTAATTAATGATGCACTTTTATTCTCTATCATTGTGTGGAAAACATTCTGACACAAAATAAATGAAGCATAATCATTCAGAGTAATGATTCGAATGTACTGATTAATGATACCAAATCGCTTTCCTGTTCTTTAGTTAAATTAAAACATTTACAGTGTGGGAACCGTAAGGGCATCCCTAAATGAATGTTTTCTAGTTAATCATTTTCCCTTATGGAAATCACTTACTCTACCATCACTGAAAATAAGTTCCCATCAATTATAAAATATATCATTTCATAGGCAAGAAAACAAAAACCATCAATTATTATACATTGCTAAGCTGCCTTCAGAGATGTTAAAAATCGTTGGAGGGCGAGAAACTGTGTGTCCTAGACGCAATGATATATGGCACTCTATTCCAAGAGCACTCAGTAAATGCTAATTAAATTAACATTTTTAAAACACTGCACAAAATATCTTCAAATCACAAAAAAATTGTATGATTTCACTTTTATGACACATAGATACTGTATGATTTCACTTATGAGATACCTAGAGTGGTCGAATTTATGAACAAAAAGTAGAATGGTAGTGCCAGGTAGTGCCATGACAGAATGGGAGAAGGGGGGAAGGGGGAATTACTGTCTAACAAATACAGAATTTCAGTTTTGCAGAATGGAAGAAAAGTTCTGAAGATGGATAGCAGTGATGGTTATACACTTAAAATAGCTAAGATGATAAATTTTATCACAATTATTTTATCACAATTAAAAATAATAAATGTTTCCACAGAGGGGAAAAACTGTACAAAATAGAATCACAGAACTAAAAATCTTGAGCTAGAAAGAACATAAATTCAATACAACCAATTAGCTAACTTGATTTGACAGCTTTTCCTTGGAAACCTCTATCTTTGAAGAGACAGAGTCCTCTCTCTCAATGGACTATAAAGTTCTACATTCTCATACTGATTCCTATAGCTGGCACTGTTGCAATCTCTGAAACACAAAGATTTGCTGGCCTACCATCAGAATCAACCAGTGGGCTTTTAAAAGATTTCTTAACACCTCACACTCATCAGGACCACTACCATCTAAAAACTAAAAAATCAGGAACAAGTTTTGGCAAGAATGTAGAGAAAGTGGAACCCCTCCCTGTGTGCTATTACTGGGAATGTAAAATGTTGCAACTGCTATGGAAAACAATATGGCATTTCCTCAAAATATTAAAAATAGAACTACCATTTAACCCAGAGATCCTGCTTCTAACAGAATTGAAAGCAGGGTCTCGAAGAAATATTAGCACACCCATGTTCAAAGCAGCACTATTCACAATAGCCAAGAGGTGGAAGCAACCCAAACTCCCCAGTGACAGAAGAATAGATACACAAAATATAGTATAAAGTTGCAATGGAATATTACTAAGCCTTAAAAAGTGGGGAAATCCTATTACATGCTACAATAAGGATGAACCTTGAAGACATTATGCTAAGTGACATAAGCCAATGGCAAAAAAGTATGTTTTCCCTTATACAGAGTACCTATATGTCGACTTCATAGAAATAGAAAGAGAAAATAGAATGGTTACCAGAGGGTGTAAGGAAGGAGAAATGAGGAGTTGTTTAATGGGTGTAGAGTTTCAGTTTTGTCAGCTGAAAAAGGTCTAGGTATCTGTTGCACAACAGTGTAATATACACTACTGAACTGTATGCTTAAAAACGGTTCGGTGATTTTTTTAAGGCAATATATGTGTAAATGAATAAATAAAAAGATTTCCTGAGCCCCATCATAAACCTACTAGCTAAGAATTTCTATAGACTGGGCTAAGATATTAATATTTGTTAAAAAAAAAAAAAAAAAACAGGTAATGGACCTAAAGTCAGCAAAGATCTATCAATTACATCAGTTTCCAAAGTAAAGTAATCCGAACACAATGGCAGCCATGTTTAACAGTTCATTTTGTTTTTCACAACTGTTTACAAGTGTACATAAATTATTTCCCACAACAGAAACTGAGCAACTTGAAAATATCACTAAAAAATATTAATACTGATAAGGGTAGAGACAATAGAAGCCTCTTAATGTTGCTCTTTAACAGAGGACCCCAACCCCAGGGCTGCAGACTGGTAAGTCTGTAGCCTGTTAGGAACTGGGCCGCACAGCAGGAGGTGAGCAGTGGGTCAACCAGTGAAGCTTCATTTATATTTGCAGCTGCTCCCTAGCATCTCCTCCTCGGCTCCAACTCAGATAGATCATTAGGCATTAGATTGTCAAAGGAGCATTGCTGCCTGGTGCCAAAAAGGTTGGGGATCACTGCTCTATATTTCCTCTTCCTATCACTGAACCAATACCAATGAATGGAGCCAAGATCCGCTGACAGCAGTATCTGCATTGTACTTCTGCTTTAGGAAAGTTCCAAGTCTTCTATTGGGACTGCAGGTGTCCAGAGACCCTCTGGTACCCAACTGCTATCCTGGGCCACTCCTGGTCCAGACAGCTCTAGAAAACTAAAAAATCGTTTCAACAGCAAAGTACTAAAAGAGGCTGAGAGAACAGTTCTTATAACCCAGCAGTGCCACTGAATTGCTAGGTGATCTTGAGAAAGATATTCCACAACCATCTCACAGAGGGATAACAGAGACAATAATCACAATTTGTCATGAACATTCACTGAGATAATACATGTAAAACACTTAGCGCAATAAATGGTCCAAAGTAGGTATTCAGGAAATAGAAAATGATATCATCACTACTGCTGCCTCTTTCATCTGTCTTTTTGATAAAAATTTACTACAGATTTAAGCACTAATTACTCTGTATTAATGTGATTTTTGTTCTCTACTTCTAATTTACAACTTCAAGGACCATGTTTAATATCTGTTTTCTTATGTTCCTCAGAGCTCATCATATGCTATTAATAAGCCACTAGTGGATATTGTACTTATCGACTCAAAAGATAATAATTATCCAAGCACTATCCTAGGCACATGGAATGCACTGATCTCTACCCCTGAGTTTACAATCCATGCTTAATAAGAGCAAGCACGTTTTCTTGAATTATTCTTTGGAACAGCAGAAAACAAATACACTATATCATTACATACAGGTATGAAGTCATTTTTCCATAGATTTATAATAACTTGTCCCCCTACTCCACTCCTGCCAGAAAGTGTCAGAAAGTAAGTCTATTTTATTATTAAAACTACCAATTTCAACTGCATAACTTACAGATTCTCATGTTTAGCCCTGTCACCAATAGGGTCTGTCTAAAAATGGAAAATGTCTACACAAGCCAAATATCTTATAAAACAGCCAATCAGAATTTTTATATAATTAAAATTATATTGCAAAATCGCTGATTCAAGGACAAAGAAAATTTACAAAAACAAAAATATATTTATATATGATGCTGTAAAATATTTCCATGTATTCACAGACTGAGCTTTCACTTCAATTCCAAAATCTCCTTTTCTCATGTAAAATGTCTTCCAGTAAGGAAAAAACTAAAAGTGAGCTAAAAAAACATGTCTTGAGGAAATTATACACAATTTTTCTCTCTTCGTTCAGTGCACCTAACTTTGATCCCCTCTAAACATACCTCATCTCCCCCAAACCCCAGATTCCACACACTGCACTGACTTAGACTCCTATTCCCCTAAGAATGACTGAATACAAGATGTTTTTAGTGAGGATGAATAGGCACATATTTCTGTACAAGATGAGTATCTAGTTTGCTATTTCTGGCAAAGGACAGGGAATGTCCAAGGTTGTCAGTACAACTTTATCTCCAGTGATTTAACTGGACCTTTAGCAAGCACAAAATATAACTTCAAAAGAAAGAAAGGTTTTGTTTTGTTTTGTTTTCACATGATTAAACAAAGAAAGCCAGGGAACATTATCCGGGGCAGGGGAACACTGACAGACCTTCGGCCAAGAGTTAAGTTGGCAAAAAATTTTGAGAGAGGAAAATTAGAAAACAAAACAAACAAACAAAAAAACCTTATTACTTTCACATTAAGTAAAGCAAAATAACACAAATATGGGCAAAGTAAAGAAAAATGTTTCAACAAAGGTAATACAGTATAGAACAAAACTGATTCATTGAAATACGGTATTAGAGGAGAGCTCTACAGATACCCTGGACTGCTAGAAAGATGAGCAAGTGGGGCCTAGAGCAAATTAAGCCTAAAACATCACTGGAGGCAAAAATGACAAGACTAAAGCTGTCCTACTTTGGGTACACCATGAGAAGGCAAGGTTCTTTGGAAAAGACAAAAGTGCTGGGAAAAAACAAAGCAGCAGGAAAAGAGAAGACAAGTTCTGAGATGGATCGACTCCATGAAAGTAGCCACAGGCGAGTCTACAGGAGCTGAGCAGGGCTGCTGAGGACGGGACATTGTGGATGTCACTTGAGGCAAATCAACGGCATGCAATACACAACACAGTATAGAACTAAAACTTAAGGAATACACCATACAGTGACTTTGAGACAAGAAGTTTAACCTTAGTTTTCCAACAATATAAAAATGGGTTGGGAAAAGTTCACCAACGTACACGGGGGACTCAAGTATCCTGGTTTTAAAAAGAGTGTGGCTCACAGAATAGCCATGATGTCTAGAATTATCAGCTGTCTTATAAAGAGTAATGGTCATTTGAACAGTCTAACTGATTTCAACAAACATTTCCTGAATATAACCCATATACAAAACTCTATTAAGTGCTCTAGGATAGAGAAATCCAAGTCCAAGATGAGTTTTACAGTAACTCAGACCGTACTTTATTTTCAAAAGTTTGTGCAGTTAATGTTGAAGAATTAGGTTCAACCACGGGAGCTTGCCATGTTTTATAACTCAAAATAATTGAATAATGGTAATTTCATATGGTTCAGCCTGCCATGTGATACGTGAAACTTAAAACCAACGAAATAACCATGAAATAGAAGTATAGGCAAAATATCTCTAAGAGCACAGTACTTAAAAGGCAAAAAAAAAAAAAAATCATTCGCTTTGACTTTGGAAAGCAGGACAGCTTCTTGGAGCAGATGGCATATGAACTAGGAATGAGGTTTTGTGAGTTGGAATAGTTAGAAGAGGGAATATAGTGGAGAGGAAGTGGCAGATGGGAATTTTAGACTGAGGAAAAGCAAGAACATAAGCACAGGATCATAAAGTATAAAAGAATAATTCAAACGGCAAAATCATCTATTTTAATGTCATAGAATACATATGTGAAGTTCATTATTAAAAAAGAATTTAAATTCAATTCACTTGGTGGATTTGATATTATGTCTCATAATCTAAAAAAGTGTAGGATAATGAAACAAATACCAAGGTTTTCTGATAAACAATAAAAGGAAAATGATATCAGAGCAGCAAATCAAACATTCGTTGTAAAACATTCTCAAGTTCATAGAAGTCTCAATATAAAATAATACACTAAAAGCTCCTCACTCTGCTACAGATGTGTCAAAACCGTGCATGCGATGAAACTGCTCTGTTCAGTGACCGGCAACAGATTTCCCCTTGACCACTGTCCTTATGGATGCCGATGCCTCTGCCCCAAATATCCGTGTTTGAGAACGGTCTCGTCAGATTTAAAGGTCAAGTTCTTCCTACTGCTCCAATTACAAATCACTACAAGTAACTATTATACATTTACCATGGTAATGGCAAAATTTAATAATCACTAGAACTTACTGTTTTGTGGGAACGCTGGCTTTTGCATGGTTATGAGGATGGTAAGAAGTCTAATCCACTGCTTCATTACATTTATTATTCTTAGTCACAATAACAGTGTTCCGTTTAAGCTTTAGGACAGTATTTAAATAGATGGTTTAGGAAACAATAACGCCTAAAAAAATACCGTAGGTGTATTCCAAATTTAGAGTGAGTAGGAAACTGGGAATTTTATCACTCCATCAAACAATAAAACACTCTGAGCCAACCACACAAAGAGGCCAAGAAAACAGGGAACGGGGATTTTTTTTCTCCTTATTGGACAGTTAGCGAGCTAATAAAAATATTGATCAAAAAACACGTAAAAAGACTTTTAATTAGTTCGTTGGGCAGCTTTCCTTTTTTAAAAAAAAGTTAAATGTTAGTTATAATGCATAAATACTGTACCCAAGGGGCACACTACACCAATTGCTCCTTTGAGCAAGATAAGGGGGAAAATGGGTTTAGGGGAACAAGAGAAAGAGGAATGAGAGTCATGCAGAGAAAAATACAAAATACCTCAGAAAAAAGAAATACAAAGAGGAAAGCACCTACAATCAAACCCACATGAACACAGATGAGCATTCTAATTGCTAGGTATCTCCAAACATTTTTAATGAAGACTAACAGATGTCTATTTAGTTTTCATTAATATATGCAAAAATTGGGATACCTCAACATCTGTCCCACGGGACATGAAATTATGTTAAGGGCTGAATATAAAACCTACAATCCAGAGGATCTTTCCCAACTAAAGCCAATGACAACTTCAGAGCCTCATGCAAGAAGGATATAACTAGTATTTTTGGAACAATGAGACATTCCTGTTAAAAGTGTTAGAAAATAGCAAAATGTCATAAACTAATTGTTGCTTGTATGCTTGAACATGAAACTGACAGAAGTTCTAGGAGTTGACCTTAATTTGTGAAATGTAACCACAAATTTCAACAATCATATCTGCATTTAGAGTTTTAGGTTTAGAGAATTAGATGGTGATTGTTTACAAGATCCTTCTACAATTTTGTGTCAATTTTGTTTTTCCTGCTCTGACAGTTGGGTTTGGTTTTGGTTCTTAATTTAGAGGTAGCAGGAGATGAATGATAATGTGTTTCCAGACTCCAATGTGAATTCAAACTTGGCAGCAGGAAGGCATATGACTATCTACATGTTCTCTATATACTTCCTTTCCCATTATTACTATTTGTGGAGACCATGATACCTTAGTCCTGAGAGTTCCCAAAGCATTCACCCAGCTGGCTTCCCAGACGCTAAGGTGGTAAAGGACCCTGCCATTGATTTTTAGGTGGAGTGAGAAGGCAGTGGCTCTTCTTAAAGACCTAGAGCAGCAGGTATGGCAAGAGCCCTGGAGCCAGGAGCAGGAAAACTGGCCACTGTCACGGGCACTCTCTATTACCCACACCTGAGTGCCCCTGTACCACAGATTAACATGGATGACTCTCCAAAACTCTACCTTGGTATAGAGCAGGAGTCAGCAAACCTTTCCTGTCAAGAGCCAGAGAGTAAATATTTTCAGCTTTGGAGGCCAAAGAGTCCAAAGCAGCTACAGACAACACTTAAATAAATGGGGTAACTGCATACCCATAAAACTTCATTTATAAAACAGGCCATGGGCTATAGTTTGCTAAGGTTTGGCCCTGACTTAAGTCTCGAAAGTTATCTCTCTGGTAACACTCTCACATCTGTTTTAAGATTATGAGTCCTAGCAGTTACCGTAACATTTGGGTGCAATGACAGCTGTAACAAGCCATCACTGAGACTGTCCCTTCTACCAAAAGCCTTTCTTGAGCACCTGTGATATACCAGACACTGTGCTAATTAGACTACATATAATTCACTGAACCCTCAGCTAATATTATCACCACCGTATTTCCAGATATAAATATCAAAGCGGCTTTAAATGGTGGAAGAACTCAATCTAAAATCTTTGTGACTCTGATTCATAGCTACTATTTACTTCCAGTGGGCTTCAAACTTTAGAGTTTGTCACAATCAATGGGAGCTTGTAAAAATGCCACTTGCTGGGCCCCACCTTCAAAAGTTCTCATTTAGCCATCTGGAATTAGGCCCAGGACTTTGCATTTTAACACATACTTCTAATAAAGCTGGTGCAACTTGTCAGTGAAACAAACATTGAGAAGTAGTACAATATGATGCATTTTCCAAGCAAAAAGCCAAGCATATATATTGGAATAGGGATTGCTGATATCTGCTAAAACCATAATTTAAGCAATGATTATCCTCAATGAAAATTTAAAAAATTTTAGAATAAATTTTACTTTCAGCCTGCTTTATATTTTATGCACTAAAAATTACAAAAACTATACCAAACTTTTAATATTTTATGCAACTATAAAATTTAAATTTTAAAAACCAATTTTTGTTTTAAAAAATTATTAGCTAAAGAAATCGCTGATATTATAAGCATGAATAAAGGTTGATGATCACCTGCTAGCATTCATGTTTTTAAGACTTAAGTCTACTAATACCTCTTTCCTTGTAGCCTCCAAAATATATGCTGTCTAGAATATGTTACTAAAGATGTTAGAGAAGAACTAGGACATTGGCAATAAATTCATATGTAATTAATTATGACACTACAACCTGTTGAATAAGGAGTAGAAAGCATGGCCTAAGATAGAAGTTCAAAGCAGCAGTTCTACGAATTCTGCCATCAAAAGCACATGGGACCAGAAGCTCAGCCACCAGCAAATGCACATGATATGAATGCTGACACAAGCCCTCTGTCAGAAGTTATATAGGTGAAAGACAAAACAGTAGAATGGTTTCAAAACAAAGTCTTAGTAGGATTTTCTCACCTCTCAAAGTAGCTAATGTCTCTGGGCCCTAAGAACAAAGCTTCACGTCCCCTATGAGACTCTAGAATCTTCTGCATAGCAGTCTCACAATAGCAGGGCTGGGGATATAGCCACAAGGTTACGGAGCAGGGGCTTAACATTTATACAATATATATCTGGGCTCCAATTATGGGCCAAGATATGTGCTAAGTGCTAGGACTTAAACAATGATTAAAATGTACTCCTTGTTCTCAAAGATTTATAAACTGACAGAAGTCAGGTTTCTAGTACCAGTTTGTGCCAGCTTCTAGTCATGTTATTAAAATTCCTGAGCTTCATGAGTTTTTTTTTAATTTGTAAATTAGAGATAGTAAGTTCTTCAGCTGTTAGCATCAAATGAGAATCTCTATAAAGTGTAAGATACTAACACGTTAAGTAATTGGTGTTAACAGCATTGTCCAGAGGAAGCCAAACCAGGCTACCAATGAAGCCCCACTGAGTGCACAAATAATTAATGACCAGAAAAGAAGAAACTGCCCTTACCGCACTCAGATGCATTCTTAAGAAGAATAACACCAGTGAGGGCCTGATCCAGATCAGTTTTACCAACATACTCTTAATTCTTAAAAACTTCACAGGAATGAGTGATGGGAGGAGTGAGAGACATCTTACAGATCAGGGACAAAAGTATGGTCCTGCTCTGTCTGTCAACATTGTAGGACCCTAAGGGGCAGGAGTCTGCTAAAAACTCCATAAAGATGGTAAGCTTAGGCCCAAAGACCAAGCAACTCTTATTGTTCAGTAAACCCTCCACTCGGAAATTCTGCTAAAAATAAATACCATCCTTCAAAGGAATTTAATCCACCACAGAAATGACTATGCTGGGGATAATGTTGCCTGCTGCTAACCTTCTATTCCAGCATACAAAGGGGCAAAAGGAAAAAGATGAAGGCCATTCAGAAATAAAAATATGGTTATTAGATGACACTTTTATGAATATAATTTGATTTATAAGAAGGACCATATGGCTGGGATTCTGAACACGTAGGTTGCTGTATTTCCAGCACCATCATATTGATCTGCAACCTTAAGGTCTTTCAATGACCAAATTTGTTTGTCTGAAAAATTAAGATCATAATATTAACTCTACCATTTTTACAAAGCTTTGATGATGACCAGATAACAAATGAGAAAGCATTCTAAAATATTAAAATCACTCACAAAGAATTATGATTAAATATACAAATTTCAATTTTACACATATATATTGGATTGGATTATTTTCCAAACTCTTGAGAAGAAACCTATGCAATAGGTTATTCTTCCACCTCTAGTGGAACTGTGTAATTATTATTTGTAAAATTCTCATGTTCTAGTCATCAAAAAAGTAATACAATCCTAAATACAAATCTAAGCTTAATCTACATAAAATTCATTTTACTTTATTCGTACTATTAATGTAGTCATTGCTTTATTGCTTTTCAGGTAAACAATGAGGTAAATGAGTCCTATAAACACACAAACCCATACACACACAGTCAAGAAACACTTCCACCAAAAAAAAAAAAAAAAAAAAAGATGGCGAGCAGAATATACCATGTTTATGAATACAATAGATTCTGTCACTACATTGTAAACACAGGTGTTACTGTGGTCTCTTTCTAATACTAATATATATATATATATATATATATATATGTTTATATATATATCTTCAAAATACGATTCAGTATTAATTCATGTCATTGTATTTAATAAGTATGTACTTAGATAAGCTCAAGAAATATTACGTTAGTCACCAAAAATATGTTGAATATCCCAATTAATCTAAACATTTAGGCATTTAAAAATAGGCTTTCTGAAACCAAGACATCACATGAAAACAAGACTTTTATCTCTTATGAATACAGATACAAAAATCCTCAACGAAATACCTGTGACTCAAAACATAGCAACATATAAAAATAATTACATATCATGACCAAGTGGGATTTATCCCAGTATGCAAGGGTAGTTTAACATCTAAAAATCAATTAAATGTAATACACCATATCAGTAGACTAAAAGATGAAAACCACATTACCATAGCAATAAATGCAGTAAAAGCATTTGACAAAATCCAATCCACTTTCACAATAAAAACATTCAACTGAGAACAGAAGGAAACTTCTTTATCATGATAAAGGATATCTACCAAAAAGAAGAAAAAAAAAAAAAAAGAAAGGCAGATTACACCAAATTTAATGGTTAAAGACTAGACGCTTTCCCCCTGAGATCGGAAGAGACTAGAATGTCTGTTCTCACCACTTCTCTTCAACATTGTAGGGAAAGTTCTAGCCCGGGCAATTAGCTGAGAAAAAGAAATAAAAGCCATTCAGTTTGGAAAGGAAGAAGTAAAACTAGCTCTATTCACAGATGACATAATCCTATATACAGAAATTCCTAAGAAATTCATTTTAAAAATTACAACTGATAAGTAAATTCAGCAATGTTGCAGGATACAAGATCAATATACAAAAATCAACTGTGATTTATAGACTTGCATGAACAATCCAAAAATGAAATTAGGAAAACAATTCTACCCATAGTTAATGGTACTATATTACATATTTGAAAATGTCTAAGAGAGTAAATCTTAAAAGTTTTCATTACCAGAAAAAAAATGTGTAACTATGGATGGTGACAGATGTTAATTAGACTGATTGACTGTGGTGGTGATTTCCCAATATATACAAATATTAAAACATCATGTTGCACATCTGAAACTAATATAATGTTATACATCAATTATACCTCAATGAAAAAAACAATTCTATTTCTAATAGCATCAAAAATAATGAATATTTAAGAATTTTATAAGAGAAATACAAACCTTACACTTTGAAAACTACAAAACATTGTTGAAAGGAATTAAAGAAGATCTGAATAAATGGAAAAACATCCCATGGTCATGGTGAATTATGGTGACTCCATCACAAGTGGCACTTGAGAAAGAAGCTTTTGAGAGAGCTGCCAAAAGCCAACTCTTTCTCACTCTACAAGCAGAACACCAGATACCTTCCTTCTCACTCCTGTGCACTTGAGGAGGAGCCAGGCTGACATTAAAGCTGACACAGAGATAGAAAGAAACTGGATCCAACCTTGATGATACTGTTGAGATGTTAAACCAAACTAATCCTGCACACCTACCTACCTCTGGACTTTGTATTAACAGAAAACCAAAGTTCCCTTTATTATTAAAGCCAATTTAAGTTCATTTTCAAAATGAACTTAGTAATGAACTTCAAAATGAACTCATAATCAAAAACACATCTGACTTGACTAAATCACATTGCTAGGAAATGCTAGTGGCTAAGTGGAGCAGGAATACACTCTTGGAGGCAAGTGCTGAAATGGCAATTTTTGAACAAAGGCAAATTATTCCCCCCTTGTGTATTGAATCTTGTCTCAAAGCTTCATCCAGAACTTTATGCTCAAAACTTTTCCCAACTCAAAGATTTTACCTGAGCTCCAGTTCCACAATTCCAATGATATGAGCACACATTCAAATACCCTACTATCAATTCATACATGTAATATGACCACTACTGGGCTCAGAATGTAACCCCAAATCAACTCTCCTGTATTGTCCCCATTCTCACAATCACCCAGTACTAAAACTTCAGAATCCTCTCTTGCACCCTAAGCTCAGGAGTCAAAATACTCTTTAATAAATGCTCTTAATTCTACCTATTTTTTGCATTTTAAAACCTACTTATTTTAGGCTAGACTAGAATTTTTACTTTCTATCTAATCTCCCTGACTCCATAGCTTCTTCCCACAATCCCATTTGCACACTACTCAGATTAATATTCACATTAATATTTCCACTATGCTGCTTCCATATTCTAAAAAGTTTCATTCGACCCCTCAGTGAAGGCAAAGTAGTAGTCCATAATCTTCCACCACCAGCTCAAGTTAAGTGCCTGCTAAAAATTAAACTGGGTAGTGGTAGTAATGGTAGTGGTTGTTTCATTTTCTCTAGTGAGGTGCAAAAAAGTCACCATGGACATCTTTCAGAAGCTAAATCAACTTTTTGGGACTGGGCGCAGTATACCCGAAACTTGGAAAAGCAAGGTGACCTCTGGATTACACACCTTGTCACCTATTATTTCTTTAACACAAAGCACTCAGTTATTTTCCTCACTTTTTCCATGCTCATGCTCTTCCCTCATCAATAATAGGTCTTTCCTCTTCCCTCTACCACCTCTATGTAGAAATTATACCCAGGGTCTCTTAGTTCTTACAATTATTTCCCATTTATTAATCAATATACTTGACATGGACACTTATGCACATCTAAAAAGCCTCCCAGTTCCCACAGAGATTCTATTGTTCCTTTTTTAATTTAGTTGCCTTTGCTGACTTTAATGTTCAAAAATAACATGACACTAAAAGTAAAGAAATGAAAAAATGGAAGTCATAGATATGGACAAAGCTGGAGTTCATTTAATGACAACGAACTGTGTAAACTATAAATAACCATAATATAGTCATTACCAGTGGCTTGCAAATAACTCAAGGAATTATACTAAGTTTTAAAGAATATTTCAGCTCTTAAATTCTAATTCTAAGTTTTTCCAAAATATATCATCACATGCAAAAAAGAAAATAAAGTCAAGAAATGAATCTAAAAACTATACAGAGTGTGAGGAATTGTAATCATACATCATACCTTAGGCCAATTTCTCCACAGAAGTAAAATAAAGAAAAACACAAACTAATGTAAATGAACATTATTTTGGTTTAAGTAGCAAATTCTACTTAAACCACTCCAATTTCAACATAAGTTACTAATTAAAAACGTGAAAGTAACTACTTCCTTAAGGAAGGACTGGTTTTCTCAAATATTTCAGAGCTCACCAGGTATATTAGTGAAAAACAATGAAAAAAATAGCTAGGAGATAGCTTATATTTAAGTTATACAAATTAGTATATTTTATAGATTCAGATTTATATAATTTTACATGTTTTAAATACATCTCTATATATGTATACTATATTCATAAATACTTGTCATACATGCACACAAAGACACACAAACACAGGAGAAAAAGTGTAAAATTTTGTTCATTCAAATCATCTATGCTTTAATCCCTCGGCAGCTGAGAAAGCAAAGAACAGTGGTTTTATTATTAATAAACACAAAGATACGTTCTGTAGGTATTTCGAAAACTATAGCTCCTGGCTTTAAAAAGCACATGCGCATGCCTTTGTGAAAAAGAAACAACCTGAGCATAACGAACAGACTTCTACAGCTCTCTGCACTTTATGTATCATGGGGTTGTTGCCTCATCCCACACTGTACATTTCTAAGCGGAGAGGGCTGGGCCAGGAATCTCCAGAACAAAGCACGATGCTTGGCACACAGGACAGACTCTGTAAATGCTTCTTTTCCAGAACTAGAAAAGCTTTGAGATCTACTGTTCTACTGATTTGGCTACATTTTGAAAGCATTTTTGAAGCTACATATTTTCAGCAGAAAACACTTCACCTAAGTGGTATGTTCTATAATTATTCCACTCACTATATGTAATATTAATTTCCTTTTAGTTGTTTTATACTTATCTTTCAGATTTCACAGGAAAACTCAGTTCTAATATGTATTTCTGAGATCTGTTCAATAAAGTATACATTTTTATAGACTGATCATATACCCTCCAGCTTGAGAAGTTCACATTTTTTTAAATCTCCAGGTAGAACAAAGGTCAGCTCATTTCCCCTTTTTCAGATCCGTATCTTTCTTGAGATGTGATTGGAATACCTCGTGGGATTTCAGATTATAAATGTCAGGGGTTTATGACAATAAAACTGTATTCATTGAAACCTTAATTATCTAGATTCCTCAAGGAATAAGTCCTCCTATATGGCTGAACTTTTCTTACAGTGAACACTTTGAGGGCCATATTTTTTATTCTAATTTTTAAAGGCCATGTTTATAAACTGCATCACATATTTCCAATTCCCTACAAAAGAATGTGCTGAAAACTTACAGTCTTCTTGGTGATTTGGGGTTACCATTTTGAACATCAGTCACAGTGAGGAGTGACTTCTGCCGAGCCCCATATCTGATTCCAGAATTGCACTGGGTATGTTGGGTTGTATTCAGTATGGTACTGTAATACTATCAAGGACACACAGTTCCACACACTGCTAAACACATCCTGTATCTCTTACACCTTCGTGGAATCCTCTGAGGAAGGCAGTATTCTCCCCACCCAGATTCCTACCATCTCCCATTACATCTGGAGCCAGTAATTCTGCTCTGACAAGGGGCAACTTTCACACATATCCTGAGCAATGCCTCTCAGTTATGTTAATTTGCTGACAAGTGCTCAGAGCTTGTTTCTGGAGGTTCTTTCCTTTTTTTTATTTATAAAATTCAGAGCGTTGTCATCTGAATTGGTGATACTAAAAGAAACCAAAAAAAAAAAAAAAAAAAAAAAAGAGTTTTCCATAAAGTGAACCATCAGAGTTCATAATTCTAACTGAACTCTAAGCTGCATCTTAAATTACATTTATTTTCCTTTCTACCGACTGTCCCTTTCACTGGCATTCAGCACAGTGCTCAGAAAATTAAAAGGTGACTTGGCTACACTATACCCAGCCCCAGGAAAAAAGAGATCCCCCATTTCTCTGGCATAGAAAATGCGGTTGGCACCAAATATTACAATCATAACAAACCTCAATCGAAGTTTCGCAGAATCATCTAATATCCAAGATATATTCTAAACAAAATGTGATTATTAAAGATTCAATGACTTAACTTGATCTCTTCAGAGAATCTATTTTAAAGGTAAAAACACTGGCCCAGGATTTCCTTCAAGCTTTTTCAAATCAATATTTGTAAATCATGCTTCTGTTTCCTAGGAAACTAAGTAGGTTATATCTACAGCAAGAAAACTCTACCAATGTCATTTTCCTTTTATCCTTGGCTCACACATGTGGTTACCACTTATTAGAAAAAAAAATTATCTTTCAGTATCACTGATATTAACAATGAAATGAGAAGGGAGCTAGAATATTACTTTCTCAGCCTGCTTCTCCTCCTGGGGTGTGATGGAAAAACCGAATAAAAGTCTGCCCAAAGAACTCCAAAAAGCTGGAATTCAGTAAGCACCCCTCACAGTCTGTGGCATTTAGCTTAACTCATTACGTGAAAGGTGAGACCAAAAAAGTTAAAAACCTGGACTTATTAGAAACATCGCGTCAGATATTTCTGGGATCAAATTCCAAATCTCTTTCCTTGGCAAAGTTACTTCACTTCTCTGAAAGTGGGGAAATACCTAGCTCACACTGCGGTCATATTCATTAGGTTAAAAAAATGAATATAAAATACCAAGGTCATAAAAATAATGTCTCTGAAGAGTCTCTAGGAGCCATGTTCAAAGATGACAAAACTGGTAGTTTCTCAAGGACGTTACGGCTAGTGTAAAACAAGGATTTTTTGTTAAGCTCTCACCTTGGAGAGTTTACATGGAGATATGGCATTTTCAGAAAGCACAGAAGACTACCACATCTACAAATACCCGCAAGTGAACTTTCATCTTTGAGAATGTGATTTAGTATTGTACAACTTTGCCAGTTCTGCAAATATAAGCTTGCTCTGACTTTTTTTTAATCAACAACCTTGATTTCCTTCAATAAAAGAGGAAAAGTGAGACACAAATCACACAACATGGGTGAGTTGCATATGTGACCCAAAAAGTTTGTTTAAACAATTTCAAATTTCTAAAACCTAATGTTAAATCTCTGGAACTTGTAAGGCATCACAAGCCTGTCCCAAAGATCCAAATGAACACATGCAGCTAGGTTTGTTGTTCAACAAGACTCAGACACCGCATCACAACTTTTTAAACACAGTTTTAAGTATTTTCACATTTAACCACATAGCTAAAATATAAATGTTATGCATATATTCATGTGCCTTTATGATTTAAATGTCTGCAATTGCAAAGCAACTTTTATCTAAAGCAGGAACTTTTCCTTTTTCCGTACTATAGGCCCCACTCCACAAAATGCTCCTCCAAATATTTTTTTGAAATATTCTTTTTGACTTATAGATGCCTCTCTTGGGTCACCACACCAAATACTCAGGATTCAATTTTCTATTCTCTCCCCTTGATAATACATATAAACCCAAAAGGAGAAAAGAACTAAGAAATGTAAACAACTAACCAGCTAAACTACTTTTAAAGGCCACAGTTAGCCTCTATTACCAAATGACATTTAAACACGGCAACTCTAAATTTCCCTCTGTACCATTCACCTCCTAACAGAATCCCAGTAATCCTGATCTCAAGAATGTAACTATTTCAGCCATAACATTAAAGGCAATTCAGGTTTTCAGTTTATCATACAGAGCTATGCTGAAACTCACTGCTCAGAATCTTGAATCAAATTTCACACTGATGACAGGACACTGTGCCCATTTTAATTAAGTGCATTACTAACCATTATTAGTACTGCTCACCTCCAGGCAAAATCTTGGTGTTATAAACTGGTAGATGAATCAAACTATTATTATTATTACTACTGCTGACAGTAGTAGTAGTAGTAGTAGCAGCAGCAGCAGCAGTAACAGTAATAGCAATAGTAGTAATAGTAGTAGTACCACTACCACCACCACCAAATCTAGAAGCACTAAGACCTCAGGTATAGATTATGACACAGAGCCCTGAGAGCTGAATTCCTGTCTGGGCCCCTGGCTCTACTGCATTCAAGCTCAATAACCTAGTGCAGGTCACTTTACCTTTATCTACAGAAGACAGACAATTCCCAAAGCTCCTTCAAGCTTCCCTGATTCTTTAGGCCTAATGCCCTAGAGATATGTATACTGAATAATAAATAGCTGTAGCAAACGTCATACATGGGTTTTGCTACAAGGCAGGAATGCAAACTTCCCAGATATTCAGTCAATACCACAGGAAAGCACCATTATAAAAATCAGACCTTAGTAACCTTTTTTTTATTTTTATTGAATTTTTATGCAAGGCGTCTTCATCACAGGCGGAACATTTTTTAGAAAATATTTTCTAGGCACCTTAAACAGTCCTGAACTATATTATTAAGCGATTAGGTTTAAAATGTAATAAAGGATTATATTTAAGCAGCCAAGTAAACAAGTTCACATGGAAAACAATATTTCCAAAACCTCACAGTGGTAATATATGACACAGGGCTGGTTCTATAACACAAATAAATGAAGTTTCATTAACATGTGTTTACTTTCTGCAGGTTAGGAAAGGCTATTTTTATGACTGACTTTTTATTACTGAACTTAGATTCCTAATTATCATTCTATAAATGGTTTTAGAGAAAGCCCTTTGTCCTACATGAACCCTCATAGGCATTTAAACCCCTCACAACACAAATCTTGCCTTGCTCAGAAACATAAGCTCGTACCCTCCAAGCTAGAGAAGAAGACTACATGAGACCATCCAATCAAAGTGCTGGTCTTATACTCAGATTCTGCATCTCAAGAGCTATTCCTTCAACCTGGCCACATACATATACCCACAACACAAACACCAAGTGATATGGTCAATAAATCTTGGAGGACAAAGAAGATACTAAGTGCAGGGTACTGGGGAAGCACTTCCAATGCATTTCTCTAACATACATTTTTCCCTTTTTATAAAATTTAGCATATATAATGCAGCTGTTTCATCCCCTGGTCATAGTCCCGTGTGGGTGGAGACTGCATCCTTCTCTCTTCTTCTGCAGTACACTTAATGCCTCACGCAGAGTGAGCACTCACTGGGGGAGGAAAATACGTGTGGATTTAAACTCAACATTAAAAAAAAAAAAAAAAACCGCACATACATTCTAACAACAGTGCTAAAGGCATAAATGGTACAAGTTCAACTGTAAAACATTACTGTATTTTGTGCCCAGCAGCACCTGAGGACACAGGGTGTTATGAGGAAAAGGAGGCTGACACATGCAGGTGAGCAGGCGCACTGGCACCGAGCACCTGGGTGCTGAGGGGAACAGGGAAGCAGCATGGCTGCACGCTGGCAGCTGTCCGCTGGAGATCAAGGACACAGGGCACTGGGGGTGGGGGACAGAAGATAGCAGGCACCGAGACAGAAAGGAGACCACGGAAGTAAGTAAAATGACTGAGTGAATAAATACACGTGACAAGGCTAACAGGGGCCAGGCTGATCACTATTGGGACAGTATTTACAAACACACAAAGGGTGAAGGCTAGAAAGAACTCTGAAGTGTTGGACTGGAATTAGGAGTATAATTGTAAACTCATGAGTTTTCAGTCACACACATGCACAGATATATAAACATAGCTACAGACATAGTGTTTATGGATGTGTGTGTATAAAAATGTGTGTGTGTGCACATATACATATACATATTTCCTAGTGTTTGCTGAGAGGACCCAGATCTTGGTTTCTAAATACCATTCCCCACAAAAAGGATGACCTGAAGAAATACGGCTCATTACAAGGATGCGACAAAGAGAAGACAAGATGATCCCAGAGCTGCTTATAGTGCTACAAAATAAGGAAGTGCTCACAGACTGATAGGGATGTGTCAAAAGACACATGAGCTACTTAGAAAGGGCTCCTGTTTGCTAAATCTGGGACAAGATGAGCATCAAAATAAATACAGATAGTAACTCACTGAATAAACTGGGAGTCTGTATAACAACATATGAAAAACACAGATAAATGATAGAGAAGGAAAAGCTCTTCTATAAAGTAGATAACCAGTAGAAGGAACAACAGAAAATTAAAATCGCCGTTTGGCAACTGTCCTGGTGGTGGCTGATTCAGACAGAATTGTCAATGGAAAATAAGCCTGTTGGATGGAACTTTGATGAGGGAAAGGATACTGGTGTAATCTTAGATTACTCCCCTGACGCCACTAATTCATTCCAGAGGGAGAAATGGTGCCTTTATGGAAGGGAAATCTGGCAGACACCACACTAACATGAACAGATGATCAAAACCAACATCATCACAGGCTCAGAGTCCGTATCTATAAAACTGTTGAGGATGTAAGAGACAAGGAACGACTGAGGAAATATTCCCGATTGGAGGAGTGTAAAGACACAGGTCCATTGGCTGCAAAGTACATTTTTGGGTGGATTTCTGACTAGAAAGGAAAAGAGGCAGCAACGGGACAGTTGGTGAAACCTGAATGAGGTCTGTGGATCGGATGGCTGTGTTACATTAATATGGACTTCTTGACATGGAACTCACTGTATGATGGTTATAAACGAGGTTCTTTCTGGGGCAAACATACACTGAAGTATTTAGGGATGATGGCGCATCATCATCCCTAAAGCTTGCACTCAACATGTTTCTTTAAAGGATCAATGATATCAGAGAGGAAGTGGAGATATGGGTGAAAAGAGGGAAGGGAATACAGTCGATAATATTATAAGTTCGCATGGTGACAGATGAATTCTAGAATTAGCAGGGTGATCACACTGTAAGGTATAAAAATGTTGAATCACCATATTGTACAACTGAAACTAACATAAGATTGTATACTGACTATGCTCAAATAAAAAAAAATGTGAAGAGAATACTCAGTTAAAAAAAAATGATAAATGAGGGAGAGGTGTTTGATGGAGCAAACATGGCAAAATGCTAACAACTGTACTGCTCATGTAACTTGCTATAAATTTAAAATATGTGTAAGTAAATAATTTTTTAATCGTTTCTAAAAAGTCTACTAAAAACTAATTCTAGCAAACTGTACAATGTAATTTCAGCTACCAAAAAATTTTTTCAGTTAAACTTCTTAAAGATTACTAAATAGGAGCATCCTTTTACTGGTCATTGGAGAGTTTCTTCATGGTGTCAAATTCAAACGACAATCTGATGTGAAATTTTTGTGATTTCAAGATGTTAGTCTAGATGCTAAGAAATAATATCAACAGTGCAGCATGAAAAATGCCCATTAGAAGTGTTCTATATCTAAAAGAGCAGGGTGTAACAGGAGCAGAGAGGGATATGCTGGCTATTAGTGGTCACTAACAAGCAAACAGTTTCTTAATAGCTTAAGTATTCCCTCACAAAAGAATTTTAAAGAACAAAGTCAACATCTCCAATTAGAGGTGTCTAAGTTATTGTGTTATTTGTATTTGACTTTATAGATCTCTTTTAGGAAAAAAAAAAAAAAACAATCAAAATTAAGGAAATGTTTCCTCTTCTTTGAAATTACCTGAAATTAAAGACAACTTCAAAATCACTATGAATATGTATTAATGAGCTGTAATACAATTCCGTCTAATTTCAAAAGGCTTGATCTACTATAATACTATCAAATAAAGTAGAATGATTACACAAATAACTCATCATCACAATATGAGACCTACTTTATCATAGCATCACTGTTTACAAAGTAATTTAGAGATAAATGATGGAAGTTTTGTTAGAAGTAGATGGAGTTAGCTAAAACATGAATTTAATATGAGAAAGATGAGAACAATTTTCCCAGTGGAATCATTACCTTTCCAAAATCAGGTTATAAAATTTATTTTATCCCATTATTAAAACACACACACATATCATGCAAAATAGAGAAGCATATATAGGTAAGGAAATTTCCCAGAGAAAGTATTTTTTGGGCTTGTGAATCATCATAGTTGCAGATATTTTTAGTACTTTATTTCAATGATTTGTATATTTTGTTTCTAGACAGTTCTGAGGACTGCATTATTATTCCTCTGTGGACAGGTAGAAATATTCAGTGAATGATTAAACTCATGCTCTGTGTTATCCAACATTTATTCAACCACAATATTACGGCCTGACATTTCTGCACATTCACATAAATCAAGATTCATAAAGATGAACAAGGTACCAAAATTTCTTGACCTGTGTGTCCTCTGAATCATTAAAAATTAAATGCTACTCAATATCATCTGGCTTCAGTGTATCTATGTTTTGAATGACCAAGACTTCATTTCTTGGTCAAGTCAGATATGATTTTTACTATATTTGTCTCCAGCTCCCCTACATTTTGCTCAACTTTTTAATTTCTGCTCTTGGCATCACCATTTTCCTAGTCTCACTGACTGAAAATATAATACAGCTAGAGCTAGTATACAATTTCAGGTGTCAATAATTTTCCATCAGGAAAACATTTTCCTAATTTAGTACATATAAATTCATGAATAGTGTTACTAATTAAATATAATTTAATTAATTAAATTTAATTAAATTCCAAATTCATTACATTTATTTTAAGATGCAATAGACTAGCAATATAAAATAGAACAGCCACAGGAAACCAAAAGACAATGGTGACTGTGAGATAAAATATGGAGTGGCTAGGCTCTTATATTTTAAACTTGATGAGTAAACATTACTAAAGTAGGTTAGTTCCCCCATTATGCCCTGTACAGGTCCACAGTAGCACTATGTACCTTTCCTCAGTAGCTCTTTACCTATCTTTAATTAATTTCTGAAATTATCTGTAGATGTCTATCTTTTCTTTTAGATCATAAGCTGCACAGTTCACAACAGGTTAGATGACCATTATATTCAGTACATCATCAGTATGTATGGCCTAAGTCAAAGACTGTTTCAGTGCTGGTAAGAGAGACCTGTTCCTTTACTAAATAAATACAAGGTTTATTGGATGGTAATTATAAATCTCTAAAGAAAGTTGGAGAAACAATTATGCATCTTTGATGATCTATACAAAAGGTCGGAGATACACTGTCAAAGGAAATAGTGACTTATTTAGCCATTTTAGAATCCTTAAAATACAAGCATTTTCTAGAAATACAACCACATGGGTTTTATATCCCCACAACAGAATTGAGTTTTGTCCCTAATTATTTCTAACTCTATCGCACCCTATTGTTTAAAATTTTTAATATATCAATCTGATTAATGAAATGAAAATAGGAAGCAAAGTTAAGAACAATAAAATCACATTATCATATTTGGATCAGTCTAATTAGAAGCACCACAGAATACACAGTGGAATAATGTGACACTATTGTAGGTTTAGGTACAAAGCAAATAAAAAAAATTCTGAGAAGGCAAGGAAGAGGAAGTAAAAGTAGAGAAGGGAGGGGAAGGGCTCTTAAGTAAAAGAGTAAATTCATAAATTCACATGGAATGCAGAAACGCACAGACTGATTTCTCGGTTCCTCTCACCGAGACCACAAGTAGAGGAGACAGCATTGCGTGGCTTCCTACCTGCACATGGTGGGAGCAACGGAGTTTCTGGAGGAGG
Source organism: Eidolon dupreanum (assembly GCA_028627145.1). Lineage (NCBI taxonomy): Eukaryota > Metazoa > Chordata > Mammalia > Chiroptera > Pteropodidae > Eidolon > Eidolon dupreanum. Next base: position 16,873,069 of record CM053508.1, read on the forward strand.
GCCTTTTCCATGAAAGGATGTAGTGCTTATTCAAATAATTCAATACTCAAGCACTGAAAATAAAAGGATAACAACTCATACACACTGTGCCTAATTATCTCCAAAGGAGAAGAGGAAGATGGCTTTTATCAAGTGAAAGGGAAAAAAAATGCCTTTCATACCATGTGTAAGAACAGATGTGCACAGGGGGGGAAAAAAAGAAAAGAAACTCAAGCTAAGACACTGATACTCTCAGCATTACCTCTTATTGTAATAAAGTTAAGGTAGTTATGAGACAGCAATTTCTTGTCAGCCTGAAAAATGGTATAACTGAATTTCACACACTTGACTGAGTCCACGGTACCTGGGGATTCAAGGCTATTTATAAAATATTGTCCCTGTCCTCAAGGCACTCACAGTCAATTATATTTCATCATCACATTTGATGCTTACCTAGCTATCAAAAGGGCTTCATCTATGCTTTACCCATAGATAGAAAATGCTTGAAGGTTAAACAAGTATCTATGATATTTAAAGCTGTTTTGATAAATACAGGTATTTCAACAGCTGTCTCAATTTTTTTAATTGGATATCTTAGACATTAAAATTGAGTTAAAGTATTTAACATAAATTTTTCATCTGATTATCTGAAAAGTTCATTATTATGTTAAATACTGGTGAAATCATGATTAACACACTTCATTACAAAAAGAAATGGTTTCTTACATAATAAAATTTAGGATTCTTTATAACTGAATTCCCATTTTACTCAACGCTACATTTCAAAACAAATTGTTTTTTAAATTTTCAAATGTTCAAAATTAATCAAAATGTTCATCTTATAAGCAATAATGACATTTTCTGGATGTGAAATCAATGCATACTTACAAAAGTGTTCATTTTTCACTAGGTTATCAAGACCATAAAATAAAGTATATCCAACAAAATATGACTGCCTAGAAAACAGACAGTTGTATTATGCTAAAGAGATGATTATTAGACATCTGCTCTAACACAAGTATGTATTGTTAGGTATTCTTCTCTATCTGTAAAGACACTAAGGGGTTTAACAACTCAAATCTATTTCTCCACTAACCATATAATACAGCCAAGCCAAACAATTCAAGAAAGACTTTCTTGTTCTTCCTCTGTATTATGATAGTGAAGTCTTGGCAAGGGCGTTAGCTGCAATTCAAAACAGCTCAAAGGAAAAAGGGATAAAGATGCCTCTATGGGACACGAGTGTATTCAGGAGTCAATTTCTAAGAGTAAATATTCTGGGTAAATTTCCTGTGCGATTTTTCTCCAAACTTTCCAATCAAAATTTGTAGTCACAAAATCACTAAGGTAAAATAAAGAAAAAAGTTGAATTTAAAGATAATAACATCTCTATTAGAAAGGAGTAAATAGGAATGTTGTCATGACTTTTAGACCATTTTACATTCCACTTGTATAACTGTGAGGTCTCTAGGTTTACCAATTTAAAAAGTAAAACGCAGCTTAGAGAAATAAACCACATATTAGAAACTAGACATCAGGGAAAGCCAAGCAAACCAGCAAGACTTGCCCTGTGCTCAAGAATGGTGCTTCTAAGCTTGGTCTAAGCATGAGCTGATGAGGAGCAAAGAGAAGAAACAAGTGGAAATGCCCACACATGGGCCTTTAGATTCTGGAGTCAACAAAGGGTAAAGACAAATGCAGTTTACAAAGTTTCAGGAGAAATACGCAACTGTTAAGATGAAAAATTTATTCATGAACTATGTTAGATATTTGCCATGGTAACAAAGTTTGGGCTTATACAATGTACATATGGTCCTTTCATTTTGATTCCATAAAAACTGCTAGCTAAATCTTCTATGTCCTATTAGGTGGCATTTTTTTCAATGCTTTACTTCTTCACTTACAGCATTATTCTTCTAAGAAGCTAAATGTTATCACAAACATTTAACACTCAATAGAGATCATAAAGGGACTCTTTCTAAATTATTTTAAAGTATGTTTCTCATCTCCTTGAATACATGCTTATTTTCTCTGCAATAGCAATAGTAATAATTTATCCATATCTAGGTCATTCTGGTATTCTTAGAATCTCTTTAAATCAACTTTTCAATACTAGTAGGAAAGCAGATGGCCACTGAATTCCTACTGACTCAAAGTACCTTACAACTCTTTGAGAAAACCTAAATGTTCATTTACATATGATCTTTCTTTAAGAAGCTAAATAGAACTCTTTAAGATCAAAAGACAAAATTTAACACATTTACATTCTTGTTTTTAAACATACATGGAAATTTACCTAAATTACTTTTATACTGCATGACAAAGAATTTCCAATAAATTTCAAAACACAAAAATATTTCAGGTTTTCTAACTAAGAATGAATAACAAAATGTAAAAATCCAATCACTTTGAAATAACCAATTAGAATATGTAACAGAAAACAGAAAAAAGTACTAAAGTTGAATACTTTTTAAATAAGTCATAAATGAGTTTATTTTTAAAGTTATAAAGTATAAAAATCAAGAGAGAGAAGAAAATGGCATAGATGATAGAGGCTCTGTTCCTCCCTCTGGCAACCAAATCAAAGTTGTGACAAAAACAAGGAGCAGCAGCAAGGAAAAATCTCCTGGGATCTAGAGGAACAAGCCATACAACTAAGGAGAAATCCAAGAAAGCACCCTCCAATGGCAGAGGGTAGGACGGGGTAAGGTAGTGGGGTTGCCTGTTCCCAAGCAGCTGAGTGAGACAGAGGCTGCAGCAGCACCAGACGCCTCTTAAAGGGGCCACGTCCACGAGCGGATTTTCACACTGACAGACCTGCTCACTCTGAGCACCACTGCCTGTTCAGCTGCATGCAGGGGGTACCAGGAACTTACAGGGAGACACTGTCAGAGTGAGGGCCAAGGCGAGACGCACACTGTAAAGAAGTGCGGGCGACATCCATTGTTCCCTGTTGAGCCCTCCCGCATCCCAGTGAGCGAACACAATTCCACCATAGCCGTGATGTCATAAAACTAGATAACAGAAGTTGCTCCACTCAGAAGATTCCCTGAAACCCTGCCTCCACCAACTTGGGGCACCACCCAAGCCACATCCAGATGTATCCTCAGCGAGTCAGGTGCTCCTTGCTGAGAGTTACACCACCGAGCCAGTATTACAAGAAATGTTGGAGGGCATTCTTTAAGAAGAAAAAACGTATCAAAAACAGGAATAACGAATGGTAACAACTACATTCCTATCAATAAGTACCTTAAATGAAAAAGAATTAGATGCTTCAACCAAAAGACAGAGTGGCTGAAAAGATAAGAAAAAAAGATATTGCTTTGATGGACCTAGAAGGTATTTAAGTCAGACAGAGAACGAGAAACACTGTATGATTTTACTTATACGCCGAATGAAAGAATAAAAAGAACAAACTACTCAAAAACAGACTCACAAATACAGTAGACAATTTGGTGTCGGACAGAGGAGAAAGGGGTTTTAGGGGCTGGGAGAATGGGGCAACAGGCTAAAGAAACAAATTAGTAGCTGATGGATGGTCACAGGGATGGGGAGTAGGGCATTAATACGTTGACTAGGTGGAGGGTCAGGGGAGGGAGGGTGCAAGTGGGGGGATCATGTTACGAACTATACAGATGTCTAACCAATGTACTGTATACTTGAAACTAAATTTAAAAAATTTATGTGAAACCTTAAAAAAGTATAAAAATCATGAAATTAAGAACTATTTTAACCACCAAATGAAAAATTTTTAAATACATAAAACTAAAAACACACCATTTTTCTAGGGAAATAATTATAAAAATCATATGGAAGAATTAAGAGGCAGTAATAGCCAAGACATTTTTTAAAAATGAAGATTTAAACTAAACTATATTAAAATGTCTAAAATATAGTAATTAAAATAATGTGAGACTAAAGAATGGTAGTAAACTTCAACCGATGGTTGTAAGACCTTCAAATTTTTCAAAAATAATTGGAAGTCTAGATTTTTTAAAATGAAATCTCTCATGTTTCTCTGTTGGCTTAAATATATGAAAGCATTGTATATATTTCCAAAGAAAGTACTTCTGTGGGCTAAAGCAGCCACAGTGGACTTCAGCCCTATACACACCCAGCACTTCCTGCCTCACCCTGAGCTCAAGCTGCTTCCTTTGTCTGGACAGCCCTTTCCTCTCCCTCCACCCATTCAAAAGTAACCCACCCAAAAATGTGTAGGCCATCCCCCTACAGAGCATTCTTAGAACCTCTAGTAGGAATTCCCATTACTTTCCCTCTACTACAAGGATTACAGTTCTTATCACAGTTTAACTTTAGAAGTTATCCAATGAGTTCTATCTTTTCCTCTAGATGGAAGAGTAGAAACAATGTCTAAAAATAACACTTGCTACTATCTATTGGCCCTACTCTGTGCCAAGTAAAGTGATGATGCTTCACACACAGCTTCTGTAATCCTCTCAACAAAGGCAAAATAGATATTGTCATTTTACAAATATGTAGTGGAGAGTTAAATAACTAACCAGGCCCTGGAAGAAAGAACTGTAATTATTTTTGCTAAATTTCACTAACCATATCACAGTTATCTGAATTAAACTGAATTTACTTGGGATTTTCCTTTGAAGGGCGGTCAGTGGAGTGAGAGAGATGGCTACAGTAAGAATGAGCCTAAGACTTGTAATGATTCAGGGGCTTGTAATCTAGAAATATGATATAAGTATCACATGAAGCTCAAGAAACTTAACTACCAAGTATTCTAATTCTGTATTTGAGATTGACTTCTAAAACATAATTTGTACCCAAAATCACCTTTTGTCTTAGCAAATTTTATTGATTCAGTTGAACTCTATGTACTCAGTGGGAGGTGGGGGTGGAGGGAAAAGAACACATAAAAGCTGTACCACAGTATGAAAGAAAGTTTGAGTTATAAGACATAAGACATCCTCTAAAATGTCATTAATATTATTTTCATTTTAAGTTCAGTATAAAGTTTTTATAATACCTACTCTGTCACTGTTTTGGAGGAACTAAAAAAATAAGTCATCTCTGAGATACTACCTATACTAGCTTACCTTAAGAGTACTAAAAAGAATCCTAAAACAATCTGTTGACAATTTCGAAAGCTACAATCATTCTAAGACATTGAACAAGCTATGAGTGAAGAAAGAGAAGATGCCATTTCACTCTCATGAGAATAGCTATGACTTTTTTAAATCCAGAAAATAACAAGCATTAGCCAGTATGTAGACAAACTGGAACTCTTATACATTGCTGGTAGGAATGCAAAATGGTGCAGGTGCTATGCCAAATGGCAATTACCAAAAAATTAAAACAGAATTACAATAATATACAGCAATTCCATTTCTAGTTATATACTCAAAAGAATTTAAAGCAGGGACTCAAGAGACATTTGTACACCCATGTTCATGTTGTTTAGAGATACAATGCAACATTACTCAGCCTTAAAAAAAGATCTTGACACATGCTACAACATGGATGAACTTTGAGGACATTATGCTAAGTGAAATAAACCAGATACAAAATGCAATCTATAGTTCTACTTATATGAGGTGTCTAAAATGGTCAAAGTCAAAGAAATAGAAAGTAGTAGGGTGGTTGCTAGGGGATAGGGTGAGGGGAATGAGGAGTTTAATGGGTACAGAGCTTCCGTTTTGCAAGATGAAAAAGTTCTGGAAATCTGTGGCATGACACTGTGAATGTACTTAACATTACTGAAATGTAAATTTTAAAATGGTTAAGATGGTATGTTACATTACTTAATATTTAGAAATTTTAAAATAATGAAAAATAAATTTTAAAATTTGAATATAAAATATGATTATAATGCAGAACTCAATAAACTACTTTTTGAATTAACCAAATTTAACAGTAAAAAATGTTACAACAAAATAATTTAAAACGAATCAATAAACACAATTTAAGAGATGAAAAATAAAATATCACATTCCTCAACAGAGAAGATACTTCACTGAAATACCTATAGAACAACTATAAAAATAAACCACATACTTAAATAGAAAAAATTATGATTTAAAAATTAGAATGTTTTACAAGTTTCTGAATATAAATCACAATTGAAATGTAAGTACAAAATTAAAAATTTAAAATAGTTAATACTCAAAAATTTGAAAACATTCCTAGAAATCCTTGACTCAAAGAAGAAACCAATAATAAAGTTACAAACTAAATTACAATAATAAAATTATGAAATGCAATTATAAATTATAAAAATTAGAAACAATTGAAAAGGAGAATAATTCCTCCACAAAAACATACAAAATATATCAAAGGGTATATTCAAAACAATACTTTTAACTTCAATATTTTCATTGTCAAAAGAGACTTTTTTAAAAGAACTTTCAAAAAAAGAGGATAGAGGATTGAGGAAACATTAGCTAAAAGTCAGGAAAGAAAACAAGGAAAAAACAAAGCAGAAATAATAAAGAAATCCAGAAGCTTTTTAATGAAAAAAATTATGATAGAACAGCAAAGTTAACTTGTGGAACATTTAATGAAAAACAGAAAAAATAGTATAAAAATAGACAATATTAGGAATAAGAAAGAAGACACACATGTATTACAGTAGAGATATAACTGCTTATTAGAAAATACTGCATGTGATCCCGAGACGACAAATTTAAATGCCCATGAAGCAAATGGAGAGAGATACAGAGATCATGGCCATCGATGCCAGATTGGTGGTTGCCACAGGCATAGATGTATGACATGTATGCAAGTGGTCAAAAGGTAAGAATTTCCAGTTATAAGTCCTGGGCATGTAATGTACAGCATGGTGACAACAGTTAACGTTACTGTATCGTATATATGAAAGTCGCTAAAAGAGTAAATCTTAAAAGTTCTCATCTCAAGAAAAGAAACTATTTTAACTATGTGTAATGATGGATGTTAAGTAAACAATCAAATTATTATGTTGCACATCTAAAACTAATGCAATGTTATATTTCAATTGTATCTCAATAAACAAAATTTAAAAAAAAATGGGCAATTTCTCAGTCAAAACTTGATGCAAAAAGAAGCTAAAAACTTTAATGAACAAATACAGAGAATTGGAAAACATTATATATTACCTCTGGGGGGTGGAGGTGGGCGGTGTGTGTTCCAATGGTTCACATCTGAGTATTAGCCTTTAAGGAACAGTTCTAATTAAGCTCATGAAAAGATATGATCATTTTTCAAATTAATTTATGCATCTACCAAAATGTTTATACAAAAATCTGATTCAACACCAAGAAAATATTAGAGACCAATCCCACTTGTGATTACAGATGTACATAATCTAATTACCTTTCCAATTTATTAAATAGAGTCAAAGTTATACAATAATAATAAATTATGAAAAAGCAGGATTTCTTCCCTAATGCAAGGATAGTTCAATATTAACAGATCTTTTGATGTAATGCTTTGTAACAGTCAACTAAAGTAGCAAAAAAAAGAGATAATTTATCAGTAGATGATTTAAAAAAAAAAATCAAATTCACCTGGTATTCCAAAAAAATAAAAAGAAATCTAAGCACTTTTAAGCTAAACAGGTGCAGAAAGAAAATCTTTGTGTAAGATGAATATCCTACGAAATCATAATTTTGAAATCAAAGTGTTTAAGTCACACAGCAACCAGGTGACCTAGGCTCCAGTGGGTAATAAGCTCCTTCACAGAGAAATAGGACATTGCCTTTGGCCATGACAATGGAAAAAGAGTGAAACAGACATAAAAGCAGATAAGAAACAGAAAGGAGAATGATGGCTGCCAGAGGCTCAGCGGAGGGGGAAATAGAGAGTTATTCAAGGAGTACAGAGTTTCAGTTTTGCAAGGTAAAAAAATCTGCAATCTGTTGCACAACATGTAAAAATAGTTGACATTACTGAACCATAGGTTTAAAAATAATTAAGATAATAAATTTTCGTTAGGTGCTTTTTATTGCAATAACTATTTTTTTAAATTTTTAAGCAGGTTAAAAAAAATACACTAAAATTTTAACAAATTCTTAAAAGCTGGATGTGGGCTAGTAAAATCACTTAGTATCCCAGGGAGCTCCTGATACAAGGGCACTCCACATCCATTCACCTGCTCTTTTGCACAAGCCTCCTCCAAGTGCTAAGATGAAAGACTTGGGGAAAAAAACAGGAAACCTAAGGAATTCCCCCTTGGAAGTAATGGCGTGCAGGTAAGGGATCAGCTAACATCCCAAACTCAAGGAGGGAGGGAGAACTTTTGCCTATTCCTCTCTCCACGTTCAAATAGTAGCAGCTGCCAGGTAAGAGACAGAAATCACACATACCTGACCCTGCACTGAACACTAGGTAAAACTTGTCTGCTCCGGGTATAAGGCAGGAAACTCACTCAGGCCCAGATTTCTACGATACAAAAAAAAAGGCTGACCATACTGATGGAGGAATAGGAAACTCGCTGCAACTAAAGCCTGCCACTGATACAAAGCAGAGTTTGGCTACCACAGAAAGAAGGGACAGGCATGATGACAAACTCGTAATTCAGGCTTAAGAACACCAGGTCTGCCCTGCCTGAGACTGAAGCTGTTGCAGGAGAACTAGGACCCCATCATACACCCATCCATAACTCCACCCAGACTAGGACAGAGACAAAAGCACATAAAAAGGCCACTTGTGTCATCTGAATTCAGTGCTGGGTGAAAGTTGAGGGTAAGCAGGCACATTGAGAAAAAAAAACTCTGTGTCACTCCAAGTCTCACAGCAGCCTCAAGGTAAAAGTAACACACTCCTGGAGGAACTTAAAGTCTCTAGTGATGTGACAATTCAATAGCAACAACAAATCAATAACTCAAAAGATCTGCTGACCAGATTGATTCATTTTACCCCTCCACAGACACTGACACCTTACAGAATAAGAGGCATGTTCTTTCTTAGCATAATAATCTACCTCAGTCTCTACCAGTTGTTTTATACATTATGTCATGCAATCGATCAAATATTACAAGACATGAAAACAAAGCAAGAAAAGTTGTCCATTGTCAAGGGATAAAGCTATCAACATAATCAGACCCTGAGATGGCAGCAATGTTGAAACGATCGAAGAGTCTTTAAAATAATTATGATTAAAATTTAAAAGAATCTAAAGAAAAAATAGACAACATGAATAAACAGAAATTCAGTGGAGGTGGAAAATTTTTTAAAGTGATGTGAAAATGTTAGGCAAATAACTTTATATCAAAGATGAAGAATTCTTTACAGAGCCTACAAAAAACTGGAGACAACATGTAAAATTAATAAACTTCACACATCAACAGAAACCATTCAGACAGAAAACTGAATTGGGGAGGGGGGCATTCACAGGAGACTCAAGACCTATGGGACAATATCAAGCAGACTAATATAGTGGTCCAGGTAGAGGAAAGAATAGAGTGCAGAAGAAATATTCAAAAAGATAATGGATATAAACGTATGAAAAATTAGAACAATATAAATCAAGGAAGTTTAGAGAACCCCAAGCAGTTTAATTACAAATGATAACACACCTATGCATATGATAGCCAAATTGTTGAAAAAACCAGAGTTAAAGAAAAAATCCTAAAGGCAGCTAGGGAAAAGAGAAACATGACATATAAAGGAACAAAGATCAGAATGTCAAAAGAATTCTCTTCATAAAGTATGTAAGCTAAAGAATAACAAAGCAACATCTTTAAATGGGGAGAAAACTGTCAACCTATAATTCAAAACTCTGCCAAAATATTTCAGAAACAAAGGCAAATAGACTTTTTCAGACAACCAAGAGCTGAGAAAAGTCACTGCCAGCAGACCTGCACTACAGGAAATATCAAAGAAATTCCTTCAGGCAAAAGTAATATGATACTACATGGAACTTTAGAACAGAGGAAAAAAGAACCCTGAAACTAGAAAAAAACAGTAAAAACAAAAAACCGTTTTTTTCTGATTTGTAATTCCTATTAAAGGTAATTGACTCTTTAAAGAAAAAAACAGTAACATGGAAATGTATGGTTTAAAACATGTACAAGTAAAATATATTAACAAAATAGCATAAACATTGGGAGGAAAAAAACAGCATTATACCATTGTAAGAGTCTGACATCATAAAGGAAGTGATATAATATCATTTGAAGACAGACTGTGAAAAATTAATGATGTATATTGTAAACCTTAGAGTAACTACTAAAAATATAATACAAAGAGATATAATTAATAAGTCAATATTGAATATAAAATACTGAAAAATAATCAAGTTCAAAGAAGGTAAGCAAAGAACACATGAGATAAAAAGAATACAAACAGCAAATTAGTAGGCAGAAACCCAATCATAAACATATTTAATGTAAATAATCAAATCATTCCAAATAAAAGTTGGAGACAATGAGATTGGATTTTAAAAAGTAACACCCAGTTATATGTTGTCTACAAGGGAAAAAGAGATTACATGATGATAAAAGAGTCAATTCACCAAGAAAAAATAGCAATCCTAAATGAGTATGCACCTAATAAAAGAACTTCAAAGTATATAAAGTAAAAACTGATAGAACTAAAAAGAGAATCAGATTAATTCATAATTGTACTTACATACTTAAACCCTCATCTCCCAATAACAGAGAGAACAAAGAGACAAAAATCAGTTAACAATATAGATGACTTAAGAACATCATTATTAACCAATTTGGCTAATTGACATTTATAGAATATTCTACCCAACAATGGCAAAATACATTGTTTTCAAGTGTACATGTAACATTCACTAATATAGACCATATTCTGAGTGATAAAACAAATCTCAAAAAATTTGTCAAGAATCAAAATCATATATCCTCTGAAAATCAGAATAAAGCTAGAAACCAATATCGGATACATGCAAAATATCCAAGTACTTGAATATTAAACAACATAATTCTAAATAATCCAAAGTCAAATAATAAATTACAATGAAAATTAGAAAATATTTTTAACTGAATAAAAATTTAAAAGAACAGTGCTCAAAGTAAAATTTATAGTAAAAATTATGTTTTAACATGAAAAAAGGGTCTCAAATCAATATTCAAAGCTTCCATTTTAAGAAACTAGAACAAATTAAACCTGTGATAAGAAGGTAATAATAAAAATCAAGAATCAAATTAAAGAAAAATAAAATATTAGAGAATATTTATTAATGAAAACAAAAGCTGGTTCATTTAAAACATCCATGAAATTGATAAACCTCTAACCAGACTAATCAAGAAAAAAACAGAAAAGTTACAAGTCACCAATAACAGAAACAGAGTTTATCAGTGCAGATCCTACAAACTTTAAATGAATAGAGAAATGTGAACAACTTCATGCTAATTCTATAACTTAGATGAAAAATCCAAATTTCTTCAAAACTACAAACTAAGAAGTTCCATTCAAATATTAATATATAACTTGAATAGCCCTATGTGTATTAAATAAATTGAATTTATAGTTTTAAACCTTCCAACCAAAAAAAAAAAAAATACCTCTAAACACAGATGTATTCTCCGGCGAATTTTTCCACACTTCTAAGGAAGATATATTACACTTCTAAGGAAGATATATTATCAATTATACACAAAGTATTCCAAAGAACAGAGGATGATCTGACACTTCTCAAGTCATTTTAGGAGGCTAAGAATACCCTGAAAGTAAAATCAGATACAGACATTAAAAGAATAAAAATTAAGATCACTATCCTCATGAACACAGATTTTTTAAAAAAATTCTTAACTGAGTATTAGAAAATCAAATACAGCTATATACAGTAAGATAATACATCAAGAACAAGAATTATACAAGCAATAGAAGTCTGATACAACATTCAAAAATCAAGTAATGCAATTAATTCACTATATCAACAGACCAAAAAGGAAAATCATATTATCTCACTAGATACAAAATAGCCAAAAATCTATATTTAGAACTAAATTAAAGATGGAACAACCACTACAAATAAAGCATTAAAATCTTTTTGAAGTATAAAAAATAGGATATGAACAAATAGAAATATATCCACATACTTGAATTGGGATGGTACAATACACTAAAAATAACATTCAAATGTTAATTGTCCACAGATTATAACTTAATGCAATTCCAGTTAAAATCACAAGAGAGTTTTTATGCCTTTTTTTTTTTTTTTTTTTTTTTTTTGCCCAGGGAAGGTGAGATGAGAATAAAATATTCATTAAATTTGAACTTTGGTTACATGTCTGAGAATATCTAAGAGAATTATTTTTCTAAAAAATCTGGTACTATAATAGAATATGAGGACAAAAGATATGACAATTGTGGGATTTATATTTACTGGAAAAGGATACATTACCTTAAAAATGGTGGTAATACAATGGACTAGCTATGCTTCTGAAAGTAAATAAAAGAGGACCTCCTCTTTTTATACCACACACAAATGGACTAAAGATAGGACCAAAGTAGAAAGAAAAATTAAATCTAAGTGTAGGAGATTACATGTCTATTTTATCAATGAGAAACCCTTAAAAAATAAAAATCAGTGAGAAAAAGTCAATTATATAAAAATTTAAAATATTGTATACCAAAAGATACCACTTGAACAGATAAGAGACAAAAGATTCATTTTGGAAAAAATTATTTGCAATGCAGATGTCAGAAAAATGGTTATAGTTGTAATATATAAAGAACTGCCACAAAAGAACAAAAACCAAATAGAAAAATGGACAATGACAGGGCAAGTCTTAGAAGAACAATTCCAATTGACCTACAAACATAGGAAAAGAGCCGAACAAGGTCACCATCAGTTGGGAAATAATATTTTAAGGTAACAATGAGTTACCACCACACAATAATCAGACTGGAAAAGAGTCAACTACTGCTCATGGAGTTTCAGAGAAAGGGTTATTGCCTACATTGCTGGTAAAAACAAGAACTGTTACAGCCTCTTTCCCCGTCCCTCACCCCCAAAGCAAAGTTGTGGCAACCTTCTAAAACAGTAATCCCACCCTAGGAATCTATCTAACAGGTCATCAGAGCATAAAGATATTTGTTACAATGTCAGTTTCATTGGCAAAAACTGGAAGCAAAGTAATACCTATCAGTAAGTTAACAGACTATGAAAATATCAAACTTTGAAATATTATGCAACAATTGTTTTGTTTTTTGTTTTTTTTTTAATGGATTAGAGCTGGAGCAGCTGTGTGGAAGGATTCCCCTTAGGCAGTACTGAAAAGTGAAAATAGTTTCCAAAAATTAATCACATTTTTGTAAACAGGGATAAAAAAAAAAAAAAAAAGCATGTGCATGTGTGTTAACAGGACTTCTGATGTATAGAAAAATAGAAAGGGACACATAGTAGTTCTGATGACCTGGGTTACGGAGGAATAGAATGCTATTGTTGGCTAGAGGAAGAAGGGGAACTAAGTCAAAAAAGACAGAAAGGAGTTCACTTAAAAAAAAAATGGAAGTTTACAGTCTCCATGCACATATACCTACTATTATCAGAGAGAGATATTTGCAAACCCTACACAACAAGTTTATGCAAAACAAAGCTTATTTCCTACAGATTGAAAATTGTGTTCCTTTGAAAAACTAGGGCATTAAGTAATAATAAATTCACTTTTAAATACCATAAATAGGAGTGCCCTTCTAATTGTTAAATGGGATGCTGCTCCATTCATGAATTGTTCAATAATATAAATTATATCTTCAAAAGAAATTTTAAAATACCATAAATACTTAGCTTTGAGTTGGTCATAAAAAGTAAAAAAGATAATGCCTTTAAAATGTATCATATACATTCTAAATATAATAAATGTGTGATATACATTTTTTGAAAGAGAAAAAAACGTAGAAAAGCACGTTTATATGGGAAAAGATTTTCTGATAAAATTAAAAGCACTTAAAAGAGACTAAAACAAATCCAAACATATCCAGAGTATTGTTTCTAGGTAGGTACATTAAAGATCTAAATGAATAAAATAAAATAAACCAGAATATACTAGTATAGCCCTTTCTTGGGGCTTAGCTGTGGTGCTTCTTCTATAATCTGCCTATATCTTAGGACAAAGCTCATGTTTTATTTTCCTTTGTATTCTCAGCATATAGCACGAGTCCTGCTACATAGTAAGAGATGAACCATCTCCCCAATTGTCCTCAAAGAGTATGGATGCCTCTAATTGTGGTCTCTCTTAGGAATGGTTAGGTTGGTACTTCTGGGCTGATATATGTGGTTTCTGTTTTTTTTTTCAGTGCCCTTTTAAAGTATATTTGGAAAGAGATAAATATTCATCCAAAAATATTCACCGAACATCTCTTATAAGCCAGACAAGTAGACGGTGGCATCTCTTTTGTACAATGTAGACTTACTGATCTTTAGAGAGCAATGGAATGACATGAGGAAAAAAATGTATTTTACCGGTGTTGGAAATCACTGTTTTAGTTTTGATGTGGCTGCCTTCTTCGCTTGACTTTTATATCCTCATCGACAAAATGGTAACATGTCTAATCTATTTTACAGGATTGTCAAGGTGAAACTAAAACCACTCTGTAAAACACCAAGTACTAAGCAATATTTTGTTGGCCCATACTTCTTAAGTATTCTAAACTATCTTAATTACCAAGCTATTTATAAATAAAATACAACTGCTTCTGCCCAGAGCCTTGGTGTAGTCCCAATATGCTCTAAAGAGAGCTCAGTGTACAATAAAATCCCATCGGTGCTCTTTAAAGACTTGTTTGAGTTCATTTCTTTCTTGTCATATAATCTCTCAAAATGAAATATTTTGTTTGCTTAAGTGTCCTGTATTTATACCCAAAGTAGAAAAGCTAATGCACACTCCAGAGAATATCATTCTTTAAATATCCAACCACTTTAATGTACAGACTTCTTTCTAAATACCCCTTCGAGCAACACCTCTGATAAACGACAACTGACTCTGACCTATAAAACTGACTGGTTTTCAAGTTTTCCTTCCATTGTTCTTCTGAAATAAAAAATTTTTATTCTTATATTCAAAGAATTTTGGTCAAGGATAAAATTGCCATCATTTACAAATACAATATAATACATCAAACCTCTTCAGCAATATGAAAAAAATTTTCATTAGATAGCATCACATAAAGCATATTTTTAAAAATTTATTGATCAATCATTACTATTACTGTTTGGCCCAAATAAACCTTCTCTAAACTCATAATACTACATGGCCAAGTACATTCCAGGACCTATTTTTGGAAAAGAAAATTTTCTCATGATATGGCAAATGAGAGAAGTTTACCAAAACACCATAAAGCTATCGGCTCTAAAAGATAACAGAAAAGGTGTGAAATCCCCACAGTTGCCAAAATATCTTTTTGATTTGCTTTCTTCCTCTTGCAGGTTTGCTATGCTTTCCTATAGAAAAGTAAACTTTTCCCATGAAGAACTTTTGCCATCTGTCTACTAAAACCATGAAACCTTTGGTCTCTTGGACAACAGCAATTTTTCCCCACGCATTTTGTTTATGCAACTCTTAACACTTGGTCCATTTATCACAAATTACTTTGTATTACAATTTTCTGTGTTAAGTCTTGCCTCCTCTACTTGATTTTCAGCTCATTAATGATGATGTCCTACCCATTTTCTTACAGGATTCCAGATATATAGTAGGAGCTAAATAAGTATAGGTCAGATGGATAAGTAGGCATTTTAAAATAAATGTTTTCTATTACTTTCATTATGCCTCTGACTTTAATAGCTTTATCAGACAGCAGAATGCATATTGGCCAGAATGTACCGGTCTACTATTACCACAATGGAATATCCTGTAGTACCGCCTTCTAATATTTTTTGGATTAGGTCTCCTAGTTTGTTTTAGTACATGTATCAGCAAACACAGAACTGGCTCTGTATGGAAGTAAATATTCTAGTCAATGTATTCTAGTAAATGTGCTATGTCAACATAATCTACAAATAAAATACAGCCTGTAAACACAATATTTATCTGTATAATGCTCTCATTTTTTTTGTCCTACTCTGTAATAAGACTAACCTGGAATATCACCTGAAGGCTGGAGGGAGGTTAAGAGTAACACAGCTGAGGCTTTCCAGGGTTCAAATTTCCCCTTTAAAACCAACTGGTTATTGACCATGATGGCATAACTTTGGTTAAAATCAGTTTCCATCTCTATAAAATAGAAACTACAGTATCATACATATGTACGCAATAAATATTATTTAATAAAGGTGGGAGTCTTTACATATATAAAATGCACTTCTGAAAACCTGTTTCCAAACTCAAATATATTTAAGTCAAGGGACCAGACAGGTTTTAAAGGAAACCCATTCCTAGAGAAAAAAGAAAAATTACAAAATCTGTATTACACAATCTATTAAATATTGTCTTTAAATACAGATGTATAGCATTTTGAATGGTGTATAATCTTATTTTTCACAATTTATCAGCTTAACTCCATTAAACATTTTCAATATTCACTTTTCAGCACATCGAATGATTAGTTTCAATTGTGTATCAAGATAATATACCCTATTTGTCATAACTAAAAGAGGCACTTTCATTTTCCCTATCTTCTATTTATTTTGCTAATGAAAGGCTGAAAAGCTGTAAAACTTTCAAAGATTTTTTTTTTCAAAAGTGGCAAGCAAAGTCTCAGAGGGTATGGTTGGGAGAGATGTTACCTGGCAGACAGTACCATCACACAATAGCTAAAAACAAAATACATTCATGAACTTATGTTTATGATTCAAAATTCAGTATATAAAAGATACTTTAGAGGTCTCAGCGTATAATATTCAAAGTCTCAATTATTTGAAAGTCAGCTGTACATTCCTACTTACTAGCATACATATAAGTAACATGAAAAGCACAGGGACTAACTTCTGCATTCTAGCAGCTTTGTAATAAAGAGTAGTTATTTTGTTGCTACTACTTATTCTGAATGGTTGCTTTTAAAAGTATCAGTTTACTGGAGTGGACTAATATATGGAACACTAAGAATGTCTAAAGTTCTAAATAATGGATGCTTTACTAACATCAGAATTTGAATCCTCAAAAAAATTCTGCAATGTTAACATTATTTGTTCTTGTTTTTCTTTTATTTACCAATGAGTAAACTGAGACTTGGAGAATTAACTTGCTCAATTAGGTAAAAACTGAAGGGTTTGAGGTTTCAAATCCAGCACTGTCTGACTGCACTACAAGGCTTCATATTGCAAGATAAAAAAAAAAAAAAAATCAGGAAAATGTAGTGAACTGTGGAATGGTCCACAGGGTTGACTATATTGAGCTAGAGATGAAAAGACTTAGGAAATGACCATGATACTGGCATTTAGCTACTGAAAGGATAGTCATGGACTGCACTCCACAATTTGTTCTTTCAATAAGAATTTTCGCACTACACACAATCAGTCGCTATATTAGGCACTGTGTTAACAGAAGCCAGGAAAGTAACTATGAAGAAGATTCATTTCCTGCTCTCAAGGGGCTTATTATTGGGAGGGGACAAGGCAAAGCAAGAAGCAATTACACCAGAAGCAATACAATATTATGTGCTATGGGGCCACAGAATACAGACTGGAACCCAGCATACTCTTAAAGGGATGATAAATAGGAGTCACACAGAAAAGTGATGCTTATTATAGAGTGTTGTAACATGAACAAGAGTTAGGCAAGGTGTATGTGTGACATGAAAAGAGTCTAAAATTAGTTATATTGATGAGCTAGTTTGACTTTGTTCTCTGCTCTTATAAGAACAGAGTGTTTCAGAAAACTATGAAAAAAATATTTTTTTGCCTCTTAACTGGAGAAAATGCAGTTAGGGAGAAATTATGAAATTAATATTGTTCTTAATTTCCTCAAATTTTAGAGAAATCTGAGAAATGAACATGGCGGAAAAATGTATGCATATAAAGTATGTTCAATAAATTTTCAAATGCCCATTTAAGATCTCCATTATCTACTTTTCTTTATTGTGTACTCTTGTGTTCCAACGATGTTTGAGTCTAACCAAAAGACTCTAAGCCATAAATCAGATATAGCTTAATCAACAGAATCTTAGCTTAACTAGGGATTTGTATTTCAAGAGACTGTTCTAAATTATAGTACAACAGCACAAATTTAATGATTCTATAAAAAAATAAGGACATTTTTAGTGACCAGCTGACAGAAGTTTCAGTTGACTCATTAAAGAAGTAGCCTAGAGGTTTAGTATCTCTAAATAATCACTGTTGATCTTTATTTTCTATTTTCTGTAAATGATAATGGGAACTGTATTTCCATGTATTTATCTTTTGCAAAGCTCAGATACTTTACCTGCATTATATATTAATGGCAACTTTTAAACCAGCTACATAGAAACTTTATAGTGACTTTCTCAAGGTCACAGAGCAAATCTCTGGTGAGGCAGGAATGGAATTCATGACCTTTGACTGCCAGAAATTTTCTACCCACACTCGGAAATTCCTTCTCCATCACTGTAATTTATATGTTCACTTTGAGAGGCTGGAAAGTTCATCCCTTTTAGGCCAGGGGGTAGGGAGCGGGGAGTGGTTTTTCTGTCAAATCAGTTGCCACATCAGTACTTCGCAGTATTACATCTTACCCACGTTATCACATCTTACCCACACCACAGCCCTACAAACTACATTTTATTCTTCCCATTTCACAGACTCGGAGAGATTAAGAAATTTGACCAAGGTCACCCAGAGTTAGTAAGCAAAAGAGCAGTGA
This sequence comes from Eidolon dupreanum, assembly GCA_028627145.1. Taxonomy (NCBI): domain Eukaryota; kingdom Metazoa; phylum Chordata; class Mammalia; order Chiroptera; family Pteropodidae; genus Eidolon; species Eidolon dupreanum. The sequence continues at coordinate 16,891,752 of CM053508.1, forward strand.
CTCAAATTGTGATAATTCTGACACTAAAATCAGTCCTGATTCCAGGATGTATCATCTTAGCAGAAACCTAATTACGAAATGAAGGAAGGTTTTCTCTACAGTAGTTTATTTCATTTTTTACAATAATCCATCTTGGTTGCCATTTAAGTTTATTGGTTTTTATGTGGGGCAGTGTTGTTTTCATGTTTTTTTATGAGTTTGCTTCTTAATCTCAAAAATAAAGTGAGAATAGTATTACTAAACATAGAATTTGAAAAAACAGACTGTGTTTTCCCCTTTTTAATACAAGTGTGTGTGTAAAGTTTTTTACTATAATTCTTGATCATAATGTACATGGTGTGGGATGTACCAATATAGATAAAAAATATAAAAACATTCATAAGTATTATATATATATACACATACATAAGTAAAATAGTGAACATATGTATATGTAGTATATGCATACATAAGATGCCATAAATTATTGTGAAAAGCCATATGCACTTGTCCTCCCTTATATATGGTTTCACTCTCTAAGGTTTCAGTACCTGAGGTCAACCAGGGTCTGAAAACATCACATGGAAAATTTCAGAAATAAACGATTCATGTTTTAAACTGTGCGCCATTCTGAGTAGCCTGATGAAATTTCAAGACATCCAGCTCTGTCTCGTCCAGGACTTAAATCGTCCCTTTATCCAGTGTATATCTACACTGCATATGCTCCCCACCCATTAATCACTTAGTTGCCCTCTTGGATATCAGACTGACTGTTATAGTATGGCAGTGCTTGTGTTCAAGTATCCCTCATTTTTTAATGGCCACAAAGCACAAGGGCAGTGATGCTGGTAATTCGGATATACCAAAGAGAAGCTATAAAGTGTTCCTTTAAGTGAAAAGGTATGTATTTACAGTAAAAAAACATAGTATATATAGTGTTCTGTACCATCCATGGTTTAAGGCATCCATTTAGGTCTTGGAACACAGCCCCTGTAGATGAGGGGGGCTATTAGATACTGATAAGCACAGTGAATGTAGCACTTGGAACACAATTCCAGGGTATCTAGGTCAGCAACCAGTGATAGTGGGAGCTTCTATAGCCTCCGGTGAGGGTAGGAAAACCATCCCAAAGCTCTTCCATTTTTTTTCCTTTCTCACCTTCCCTGCAGCAATACAGCAACCAACAGCTTTCTATTAGTCCATATGTACCTAAATAACGATACTGTTTGGACTAGTCCAATTATTACACTATACATTTTCGAATAACTACAATGAAATTAGCAAAAAATAAATATATGACTTTGGGGGGTGAGAGGGTTACAAGGAGAAAGACCATAGCAGAGCAGAATTTCTTGGGTGAATATCCTGTAATCTACGGCCAGACCAAAACAGATTTTTATGGAGCAATATGACTACTCAAGTAGCCACTTTTATGACAATAAACACCCAAAACCAAAAAATCCTTTTGTAACATAATTACTGAGAATATATAGAGAAAGTAACCATTTAATCCACAGCATGTGTTCTTGACCACAGAGCTCAAAGGCTGACTTCAGATGGGGTGTGGCTGGCCTAGGCCCGGAAAATGAAGTCTGGCCAGCTGAAGTGAAGCAGTCCTCTGGACAGGCTTGGGAGCCAGAAACCAAGGTCTCATGGAGCTTAAGACTGCTGACCCTCTGGGCACAGGGAAAGGCCCAACTGTTTACTCGCATTTTGATTTTGGGAGCGGTGGATGAGTTAAGGCTGTGGTTACAGGGTGTTGCCACTGATTTAATTTTAATATTTTTACTCTTACATTTTGTACATATTAAGACTGAAAGCTGTACATAACTTGAAGGCTGAAAAGCAAATAAACGTGAATTTTGAAACAAAATAAATGAGCACTGGGCAAAAATATAGCTATTTCCACTCTACTAGCATATGGTATTTTCAAAATGTAAATGTTAGAAGTAAGCCCTGAAACCTATTTAGGAATTATTTACAAAAATTAAAGTTGTTTTCTAAAAGGAAAATATTACCATAGTGTCCATTCTGAATGAAATTTTAGCTCTTATTCATTAATCCATACAGAAGTATAAATTGGGAGACTTATTTAACTAAAAAATGAATAACTTTTCAATTGAGTCTCTGTCATCTCTAGTTTTGTAGAACTATTCTGTATTAATACACAAGTCATCTACATCTAAATTTATGAGTGTGACATTAAGATTGTTTTATAATATAAAGAAAACAAACCATTTGACACCACATTTCAATATGGTTATTCTAATGTTAATTTGCATAAATATAAAACTCCACATTTCCCATTTTGTACAATGATGAAAATGTCCAGAGCCTTCATATATTCAACTATTTAATATCACCTCACTGAGAAGGTTACTCAAAACTATATTAACCACACTGGCTTGAGTTCAAAATGCTCTCAGGATAGGCCCAGAGGCCTAAACGCCTATGTGTCTTTGCAGAGATTAAAAAAAAAAATTATAGTTAAGATCAAATTATCTTAATAAGTTGATTACAGCCTGCTTCATGATCTAACATCTAAAACTCACTCTGAGTTTGTTCAAGTCCATGTTTACCTTTCACAGAAGGCCAGGAAGTAATCCCTGAGGGACATACATATTTCTTAAATAACCAGAACACTATTCGCAATTATATTCCTGATCCTGCTCTTAGGAATGACCATCAAGCATCCTGATTTGTTCTTCCTTTGGCCAGGGGAGAGTGAGGGCTCCAGTGTTTGCAGTCCCTCCCCTTTCTGTACACACATGGGCTGCAGCTGTAATAAACAACAACCAGCCAAGAGTTGCTAAGGTCAAGGTCTCAAATGCTATACACTAGGACCGGTTTTCTCCCAAATGACATTCAGTTGTTAAAATGGAACTTTCTGGAGAAAAAAATATTAAAGGCTCACTAGCACAATGATTTTCATTCAATAAACAGTAATACAAAGCATTCCAAAATAAAGTTTAGCTAACAAGAGTTTCTTTTAAATATGCGTTTTTAAGTAATAAATAACTGAAGCACTTCAAAAATAAACAGGAACACCTTCAAGAATGTTTTGTTTACTGGTCACAGCTATATTAGTTACACAGTTTTAGTTCATAAATTATGAAAATTTTATGTGGAAACATTCCAAATTTTACCAGCTTAAGTATGCTTCATAAGAGTTATGGATTTGAAGGTAGACTAATAAATCCCTTTCCTAAATACATTACAAATTTCTGCCAATTCTTATATGCTCAAATTGGTCTCTCCCCAACTCATAGGAGCTTGATATACTCTAGGCAGTCTCCCTACTGACCACGCTGCAGCAATGAATAGAACTTATGCAACTGAAATATTTGTCCTTCAACATCCTATTTCTACTAAGCTTCTGCAGTTAAATATTTTCTAGCCTAAGAATATACCCCTTTTACCATAACCAATTTCTATGTGGTTTCTAAAAATGTAAACATTTGAATGAGATCTGCAAATAGCACAATCGGGCTTTTGGGGGGGGGGGGGAGAGGAGGGGGGAGGACTGTTTTAATGAATGCCAATTCCAAAGAGCATTTCTTAGAAGATGATATGCACCCACTCTACAAAGTGACCACCTCTGTCCCCATCACAAGCTGCTGCCTGTAAAAAAGACACCAAATTTATTTCAGAGCATTTACTTATCTAAACAACTCTATCCTCCAGTAAGAAAAGGGCAAGGAGGTGGCTAGGTGGATTTGCAGAATGACGTGTACTTGATTGGCAGATGTCTACCGAAGCCACTAGATGCACATGCACCAAATGTAAATAGAGCTGCTCATCTCCCTGGTGTTACAGAGAAAGTGAGAGAATATTAAAGCTGATTTAAAATAAAACATCCCAGTGCTTCGCTGAGAATTCTATTAGCCAGTGGAATTGCTTCAAACAATCCATATAGAACCATACTTAAACCATCTGTACAGTTAAATTAGAGAGCTGACAATATTAACCACACAAACTGTTTATCCAGATTACACATTCCGTTGTACTAATACTCTTTAACTCTTTAACTCAACGGTCAGCTTTTATCGGCTGAATTAAGGCTATTACTATTAAAGTATGCAAAACTCGAAGCGCAGGGTGAAGGGGGTTGGGAAGCTACAGGGCATAAAACAAAGGAATTGGTACTTTTTCCAAGCATTTGCTTCAAATACACTTTCGAAACAGAACTGTTGAGTGCACCCCACCCTTTTCCTCAAAGATAAAAGTTTTCGAAGTTCTAACTGGCAGTTCTCAACCCAACAAAAGCAAGATTGATTCCCCCCAAAGAGGAGCATCTAACTAGGACACAAGTAATGTCGCGGAGGTCAAGTCCGAGTCCTGAGAGCGAGCTTCTTAGGCAAGAAGTGGCTCCCAGGGCGGCTAGGCGGACTTCCCAGGCAGGGTGGACGTGCAAAGTTGTCCCTTGTCAACTCCGACCGGGTCCCTCGTAATTGAAAATAACAGCCACGGGGCAGCCCCTGGCTACTTCCATGGACCAGGCACCGTAGCAAGTGACAGTTACACATCATTACGACCAGAGACAATAATGAATGTAGCACCAGGACCACTATTCATGCCAGCAGTGTCATCTCCGCCTTAACCCTTTCCCCTCCACTCTCCAGCGCACACCCAGAGCCCACACAGCCCCGGTGCGGCAGCTTTTCACCGAACTCGCTTTATTCCTGGGGGCAAACTACTTCCACAAGCCCTCGCCCCCAAATTCAGCCTTAGTGTTTTATTTCTCATCCTTGGCAACTGTCTGGCAAACACTGCAACCAACAATTCCATTAGGGGTAGAAAAACATTTGCTTAATTCAGGTTACTTGATAAGTTTTTTTTTTTTTTTTTAAATAGGGGGGGTGGGGGCTCCTTCTTTCTTCTCCAAGAATCCGACGGACGATACTTGCTTTGCAATATCATAGCCCTCCCTCGGCCCCCTCCTGTTTCCCAACACTTTCCCCCTTTAAGAACACAGACCAACCAAAATGATTTAACTTGAGCAGATGACAGAAGGAAAATAAAACATATTAAGAGAATACGGTCTGATTTGGGATGGCAAAAAAAAAAAAAAAAAAAGAGAGAGAGAGAGAAAGAGAGAGAGGAGGGGGTTGTTTATTTTGATAAGAAACGGAATCGGCACAGACCTGAACAGAAGCTGCAGAGCAGGAGAAATTGTTTTCTTTCCCTTACACAGAGTCCCCCTCTCTCTCTCCCTTTCTCTCTCACACACGCGCGCGCACACTCACTCGCACACACGGCGTCACCCGCGCACACTCACACGCACACTCGCACACGCACAAGCAGAGCCTCTCAGTGGCTCTCTGCAGTTCTCAGGAAATGAATGGGGGGCAACCCAGGGAACTGTTGTACTTGCAAATGACTTACCCGGATCACATGATGCACTAAATGTAGGGTGGGCCGGTGGGTGGAGGCTGCCGAGACGCGAGCCCGGGTCTAGCGTGGGGAGCCTCGCCAGGCCCGCATCGAATTACCCCGGGGCCCAGGCGAGGGGTTTGCAAGACGCGGCTTCTCCTCCCTTGCAGCCCGCAGCTCAGGAAATCGGAGTGGCGCGGGGGGGTGGGGCGGGGCGGGTGAGCTGGGGGGTGAAAACACCAAACCCCCAAACAAAAGAGCTCCGGGTCCTCCTCCCCAGAAACAAAGCCCCGCCGCTGCGGGCGAGCCCCGGGGTGGGGCCGAGGGCGGGGGCGGCGGCAGGGAGGGGCTCGCTCAGCAGGCGCTAAGTCGCTTTATTGCCATAAAATGGGGCCCCGGAGCTGCTCCGCCCGAGGATTAGTAGGCGGGCTCTGAGTGTGATGGTTGAAATCCCCTGTGGGAAACTAACCCCTCCCCGCTCGCAGAGGTAGAAGGCAACACCCACTGCCCGCTCGCTTCACCGCCCCGGCCGCCGGGCTGGGGGGTGGGTCCGCGGAGCCTCCACCCCGCCCCACCCCGCCCCACCCCTGCCCCCGCCCCCCGGCCTCTGGGCTCGGCCACGCTTCCCTTTCACCTGCACCACCTTGCTGCAGCACCCAAAATAACCTACACATGGCCACTGAGCTTTGGGAGCCGCCGGCCCAGGGGGCCCGCGGGGCCTCGCAGCGGGAAGAACCCCAGGATTTCAACTCGCCCGGCGAGGACTCGCGCTGAGCGGCGAGAAAGTCCCCTCTTTTGTGTCAGAGCGTGCAAGGCAGCGTTAGGAAGAGAATTCCGAGACAAATAAAGCGCGGAACCCGCTCGGCCCCCCGCCCCTCCCTGCTGCCCCCCCCCGGTGGGGGCGAGCGGGGAGGGGTCCGGGCACCCGAGCCTTCCCCGCGGCTCACCCTCCAGCTAACTTGGAAAGGTGTGGGCGGAGCCGGCCGGGGCGGCCAGCCCGGGCTGCGGGACTGGCGGCGCGGCCGCTCGCGGGGACCGCCCCCGGGCGCCGGGCATCGCCCGCGCGGGGCAACAATGAGGTCGGGTCCGGGGCAGCCCCGGCGGACGCCGCTCTCGCCGCGGGGTGCGTGTGGGGGCGAGGCGAGCCGAGGGCTGGGCGACGGAGGACGGGGAATCATTGTTTGGGTTCAGGCACGACGCACGTTGCGGGCGAGGCGGGGACGTCCTCCCTCCCAGTGTTTCACCTTGGAGGGATGAATGGGGGCGAGGCGCAGACGCGTGCCTCGCGTGGGAACCCCGGGAGTAGGGGCGCCCACCCGCACTAGTTATTTAAGGAAGCAGGCGAACTTGCAGGAGAGGGAAGCGGGACCTACAGACCCCCTGTCGAGGCCGCGGGAACTGTGCGGGCGGCGGGGGAAGGAAGTGCAGGCCCCCGCCTTGCGCCCCAGAAGGGAGCCCCGAGAGGAGGGCAGCGCGGAGCCGAGTCCCTGACGCCTCCGCTGGCGGCCCCGCCTCCGCGCCTAAGGGGCAGATCCGCGGGATTCTGGGGCAGCGGAGAGGTGGCAGCAGGCGCGGCGCGGCCCCGCCGTCCTGCGGCGGCCTGGAGGGCGCTGGGTCAGCGCCCGGCCGGGGGGCGGCGGGGCGGGGTGGAGGCTGAGCGGAAGCGGCCCGTAGGGGTGGGCGCGTGGGCTGGCCAGGCGCGGCGGTCCCCGAGCGAGCTTGTGTGCGCCAGTTTCTTGCAAACGTAGGTGAGCGCGCTGGGTGAGCCAGGCGGGCCCGACGTCCCCGCCCGGTACCCCTGAGCCCGCCCCGCGTGGGAAACCGCCCGGCAGTGGGAAGGCCGCTCAGGGGAAGTTTACGTGGAGAGGGAAAGATTTGCAGTTATGTGGCGTGAAGTGGGATGGGAAGAGAAACTAGGGAGAGGCCGAGAAACAGGAAATGAGAGCGAAGGAACGAATTCTAGCCAGGAAAATCCGTGTTTTACATTTTGCGTGGCATTCTCCAAACACTTCTAAAGGCCCGGTGTGCGTTATTAATAAAAACAAAGGCAGTGTATTGGCTGGTGCGTTCTCTGCCTCCTGCCACATTCTGCATGTGGGGAAGATGGGAAAGTGGTCCAGCCTGGAGAGTGAGTTCACAGCCCACTTCCAGTCCTGACTGGATGAATCAGGGGTCTGTGTTTTAGAAATAAAACGGGTTTACGAGAAGGGGTGTGACCGGGATTTAGGGCTTCGAAGAACAAATGAGATAAGTGTGAAACTGTTAAAAATTGTGGACCACTCCTTAGGCGAAGTATCCTTAGATGAGGAAAGCAGCGAGAGTGGGACGGCGACAGAAGCCCCCATCTGAAGACGTGGGTGCAGCAAGAGAATCAGGAATTCGGAAGGAAAATGGAACCTGGAGGCTGAGGAGTTGGTTGGTCGCTGGGGTGGAGATCTCTATTCCTGGGAAAGCAGCTCCGCACCCCACCGGTTTGTCTGATCCTGGGCTCAGGGTAAACAGCCCTTTAAGGTCTACTACCTCTGGATAGAACAACAGGGAAAGACAAATTTGGAAACGGTAGACTATCAACAATGCACAATATTTAAACGAAAAACTTGCCTCTGCTAGAAACACTTTCCCTATAGGTGGGGCAGGGAGTGAACGGAAGTGAGTTTAACTCTTAAGAGTGGAGGGTGCTAAAAAGTATTATGTCCTTGTGGCAGTTCTTATACTAACAGCTCTTTCTCAAGAAGCTGAGTGGCAGACTTATCATAAATATATTCTATAGCAAGTGCTTCTGCACGTGGAAAAGCATTCCGAATAGCACTTTCTGCATATGGCACCCGCCACGGGCATGTAAATAGAATGATGAAAGAAAATAAAGAATCTATTCCAGAGGGATACGGAAATTACTGGTAGGTCATGGTTAATGTCTATAATCTGAATAGTGTGGTTAAAAGAAATACATCAACATTAGAAAAACTACTTGCAGATTTTTAAAATAGAAATGTTAAGGCAACTCCCCAGGTAAAAAGAAGAGAAGAAGGAAGAAAAATACAGGTGTAAAAGTGTGAATCACTTCATTGTGTGAAGTGGAGATCCTAGTGAAGAGCAAAGACAATGAAAGAATGAAGACGCACCGATATTATTGGAAGTTAGGGTCCTCGAGAAAATTGCGCCTGTGCGTGTACAGGCATGCATTTCTAATTCAATTCATATAATTCTAAATCTGTATAGAACTTTAAACAAACTAAGTTGGGAACAGAAAGGGAGAAGATAGGGAAAAAGCAAAAATATGTGCATATCTTTATGTTTAGTTCTTTCTACTTCCATTTGTGTGCAGGGATGTGAAAAATCAGAAAAAGTAAAGATGGCAAAATTATTTTATCAAGAATGTATAATTCTGACCGCATAAAAATGTTTTGAAATTACAGAATCATAAAATTTCGGTGTTGAAAGTATCTGTTGAATCCAATTCTATATGATACTTCTATTTAAAAGCAATATGATTTGGGTCAAAGATAATGACTCATTTCACTAACTTAATATACTTCATTTACTTAGTCATTATTGCAAATACCAAAACAATGAATTAGTAAAGAGGATGAAGTTTCGTATTCTGAGTTTCTTATTCATGGTGCATGTGCTGGATTTCTTTCACCTAATGTATTGTCCAGAAAACAAAAGAGCCTATATAACTATCCCCAAAGCTAATTATCTAATTCAATGTAAATAACAGCAAAACTTTACAACTAGCCATTTTAAGTGTTAATGTAAAAGTAAATGTTACCTACACAAAAACTTTTTGCCAAATCTTTGTATACTTTACCCGATTTGTGTGGGTGGTAGAAAAATCTTTTACAATATTAAGAGTATTACCTGTACCATACCCTGGTTTATCTAAGATAAAGATTCTCTTCAATATCCATGTACATTTATAGTTCTTAAACCTTTGGATTAGTGATGCCAAAGAGTGTATGGCTGATTTAACACTAATAAAATTCTGGGTAGGGGTGGGAGAAAATGGAGTCCATTTTCTAATGTGTTGAAAGATTATAACTGACTAGAAATGAAAATAAAAGTGATTCCTAGAGCTTTAAATAAATTAAAAATCCTTATTTGTCCTAGGGCCAGAAGTAAATATGTACTATTAAGTTTTCAATGCCTATTTTTTTCATGTGTCATGTTTTGGCAATAATGTGCAGCAAAGAGGAATTTTCCTGTTTAAGTATAGAAAAGCATGTAAAAGTCTTACTACAAATGCGAAGAGCGGGTGATATGTGGTAAACAACATGTTTTGATTTGAATGAGGAGCTGTCTGGAAATTAGGGAAAAATGACATTTCATAATGGTTTTGTTGGAATCAATACAGTGTTTGGTCCTTCAAGATGAAATATCTTCATCACATCCACAGATGTCTCTTCTTTTCCAAGTGCCTGCATAATCACTTTCATTCAAGTGTCCTACCTCCACTACCATATACCCTCCCTATCCACCAGCTCTGAACCTCTGGTCCCTCCTCTCAGATTTATTCCAGCTCTCCAACAGCAAAACCGCAATTATAGCATACCTATAATTAAAAACCTGAAGTGGCACAAGTAAGTTTTAATAAAATTCCATAACATTTAAGGGCCCCACTTAGGTTTTCATCTCATACTTCCCCTTCCAGCCCATGTGGGCACCCTGCCCTGCCCTATCCATCCTGGATGCATTCACTTACTCGATGGTCTTCCTTCATTTCCTCCTATGGAATCTTCCCAAAATGGTTCCATGACACCTCTCACAGATGTGTCCATATCCTATCCCATCACCAAAACTCATCTTTCCCTTCTAGGAGCTTCTTTGGTATAATAGAAAGTGCCTAGGTCACTGACCAGCTGGACTTTCACCTCTTCTGATTCTCAATTTTTTACCTATTTCAATAATATTCCCTCATATTGAAGGACTAACATTTATTGGATGCTTACTTGACCCAAGTAGACATCCAGCAAATGTTAATTCCTTCTTTTTTCTTTTGTAATTTTTTAATTACAATTATCATTCAATATTATATATTTCAACACAGTAGTTAGACATTTATATGACTTACCCAGTGATTCCCCCAATAAGTCAGTACCTACCTGGCACCATATTGCCTCATTTATTCTTAAGGTACTGAACACCTTTCTGCTTTTATTAAATATCATCGACTCCCCTATCACAGGTAACCCTCTGAGGACAAGATCTGTACCATAAGTATTTATTTAGCTTACCTTTTACCCCTTACATCATTTTGCACATAGTAGGTGATTAATGAATTCTTGTTGAACAATTATATAAAATTAAGAGTGATATATATTAAGACAATATAGTGGAAAACCTGTTTCTTCTGTTTGGGTGCATATATTGAAAATAACAAGAAAAACTCAAATATGTCAATAAATACCTTTTGAATGTTAATTCTGGCAACATTTTTCAAGCAACTTCCTTTTAAATAAGCAGTTCTTACATATAAGCATGTATCAGATTTGGAGCATTTTGACCTAATTTCATTGTCTCTATCATATTTAATCATTTAAAATGTATTCAATTATACTACATTCTTTTAAAATTAGAATTTTATTATATCAAGTAATTCATTTTTTCAATACCAGAGGGAAAATTCATAGCCAATTTGGTTTTTGAAAAGGTACTTTGCAAGATTTTAGACTGCAAACATTGTAGCTATAATGTAGTAGAGATAATCTGCATACGAATCAAGACATATCAAGATTTGAACCATAGCTATCCTTCCCTTTTTAAATTTTACAAATGAAAATTATACCCCCATGGAAATCATTTAATTTACCTAAAATGTGTCTAATTCACAGAATATCACTTTAATTTCATGATATATACAAGGCACAAGCCTGGATATTATAAGCATATGAAGATGAGCTTAGATGAAACTATTGAATAACTATAATATGAGGTACAATTAAAATACTCAGAATGAAATTATATCTGAAACCATTAACGACTTTGTGGAGAAGGTTGCACTTTAAAGGTTCTTCAAAAGATGGATATTTTTTAATAAAATAATAAAATAATTTTTAATGAAATACATCATGCATGTAAAATAATACATATCAGGTATATGTTAAGGTGTGCCTCTGTGGCCTCGCCCTAGCTTAAGAAATAAAATATTTCCAATACTCTCTAAGCCGCCCTCTTGTGTTCATCCCAGTTGCATCTGAACCCTGTCCCTACAGGGGTAACTACTTTCTGACTTGGGGTTTATCACTTTATTGCAATCTTTTATTAATACTTTTGATCTTGACATAAAGTCTCCATCATTATTATTTCTCCTAATACTGAACTTCCATTATTTAATTTTTTATTCCATTAGGATTTTCCTCAGTTTTTACAGTTGTATGTACATTATAGTGAACAGCTGCTTTCTTTTAAAAAATACTTCTTTTAGATAATTTCCCCTAAGTTGTATTACTGAAACAAAGATTATGAATCTATTTTTGTTGTTCTAGAAACATAACTGCCAGGTTATTGTTCAAAAGTATTTTACCAGTTTACCATGATACCATCAAATATGAGAGTACCATTTTCCCTGTGTTCTTGGTAAGGTTCGGTGGTGCTTTGAAATAAAAACCTTTAAACTGGTAAACAAGAATGGCTTGAATTTTAGTATTTTGATGAGTAGGACTGAACTCTAGGAAAGTAAATGTGATATTGGCGGGTAGGATTTTGGGGCTGAGTAAAACTGATCTTGCCACAGCCAGGCTGAGAGGATGAAAGTCTGACTACAATAGGAAATGCATGTTGGAACAGCTGTGAAAGACATTACAAATTCAGACTCTAAAATTCAACAACTTATTATTTGGAGGAAGGGGTACAAGAAAAAGAAAATGAGAAACACTCTTTCCATACTTCGAGCTTTAGTAATAAGAGAAAAGAGGAATCTTAAAAGTATGGAATTCAGGAATACTAACTTGTTTTCACTTTTGATATATTTGGAAGTTGTCTAAGTAGATAATTAGTTCTACCATATTGGAAGCTAAAATGACAAATTAGATAGCCAATAGAGAAGAACAGAGAGAGAGAGAATTAAAACCTAGTCATAAATTTGGGAATAAAATAACATGAAATAAAAATATGGGGAGAGAGAGGGAAAGAAGAAGGGAGAAAGAAAGATCACCATATTGATTAGTATTGCTTTGCTTTCATCTTCAAACAACAGAAAACCTAATGCCTGCTTAAGATACATATTTTTTATATACACCCTCCACTCCCCCTCAAATGGAACAAGAAGTCCAAAGGTAGGCAGCCAAAGATGGAGAGACTGTGTAGCTGCTTTCTGGTGCTTAAAGGTACCACACACATTTTCTTCTTCCCTTCTTAAGAATAACTCCCTGCCCCACCCACCACCACCACCACCACCACCACAGTAAGAAAGAAAAACTCTAAAGGTATAAGCCAAATCTGTTGATTTTAGAAAGGTTTTCAGAAGCCACACCCATATCATCCGCTTATACATCACCGGCTAGAACTGGATCGCATGGCTTCCTGGGTACCAAAGTGGACATGGAAGACATCTTAGATGGAATTTGAGACAACCAATTGACAGTGTCTGCCTTTTTGCTCTGTAATTTTGCATAATGTTTTTATCTTATATTGCAAACCATTGTGTGACTAAGGCTCTCTAGTGAATTCTTGCCAGCAGACAGCTACAAATAAATAACGTAGGCTTACAAGTTATTGACACCGTCGCTATAAGGACATCAATTCATAAAGTAGCCCCCCAAATTTTGTTTTGTTTCTTAACATGTACCTTTCTCACAATGTGGTAAAAAAAAAAATCATTCAAGTATACAAACCATATGTAATAAGTTTTAGATTAATCCATGGGTGATTTGCCTAAGGCAAAGTATGAATCTTGGCTTAGCTTCACTCAGTTACATAGTCTGGTTATGGCTCATCTTTCTACTCCATCAATTTTCATGTCTTTGGGAACTTAACATTAATTTTTAAAAGTTAGATAAGCAGATCACAATCAGGACAGTCAATAAAAACTGCATTTGAATTTTATATTCCAGTTATATTCTTTTATATTAGTGAGCCAGCAGTGTCAGAGCTTACACCTGGGAACCTAAGGTCCCAAAGTGATTCCAGGTTCCAATACTTGACTGAGTGACCTTTGACGGCTTGCTTAACTTTTCTTGGTTTCAGCTTTCCTCCCTGAACAACTGGGATGGCACCTTCTTCACAAGTATGCAAAGAACTAACAAGATCTTATGTACCTTCTGCTGAAGGATTGTAAGCTTCATGAGACTTGTCAAGAATTGTTTCTAACCACTTTTCAGTTATCCCCCCAGTATCTAAGTCAGCTCCCAACACACAAGTCCTCAAAATTTTTGATGAAAAATGAAAGTAATTTTCAGATTGCCTAGCACAGTACGGGTACCCTACAATTTTTTATATTAGCTAGACTCGTTAGCTTCTTTAATACAAATAATTTACAGTGTGTTTACTATTAAAAATACCTAAATATAGTCACCTACTAAAATAATAGAGATATTTGTTAAGAAAGACAAAGAAATATATAAGATTTCTATTGGTTAGTTTAATAATGTTTGGATAGGTTAATTTAATTAGTAAAAATAAGTATTTTCCCAGATTTGGCATGCATCTGCTATAACTGACCCATCTTTTAAGTTAGAATACACATGACGTTAAAATAACTTGAACTATATGACTTAAAATAATTTTATACTTAAAATAGACTCTTATTAAAGAACTTTCCCTTCCTCTCTCCTCTCTCACAGCCTCCCCTTCTCATCATCATTCCTCTCCTTCTCCTTCTCTCTCTTCCTCTCTCTCTCTCTCTCTCTCTCTCTCTCTCTCTCTCTCTCAATGGGAACAAATTGTGGGTAATTTACCCACGAAGACTTAGGTCTGCCAGTTCTTTATTTTCATCTGGTTCACAAATTAGCTTTTTGAACCTTTTATGTGAAATTCAAAAATCATTCTCAGTGCCAGATAAAAATGGCCATGGCTAATAAAGGAAAGTCACTGCAGAGCAAATAAAAACCTTTCTCAAAACAACCCTAAATGTCATTCCCTTTTTATAAACTGACATTTATTAACCCTTTACTATGTACCACACTGTTCAAAACATTCTGCACATAATTCATTTAATCTTCACAGAATATTATGAATCTAAACTATTATTTTCACCTTCTCATAGTGAATCTCACCAAACTATTTCAAGTTGCAAGCCTCACAAGCACTCCTGATGCTTCTTCCTTTTAATCTTTCTCTACATAGCACTTATCACCATTTAATATACTATATATTTTGCATTTTATGTGATCTTATTATCCATCTACCCCATCTGCAGCCTACTTCCGTGAGAGTAGGATTTCCACAAGGACAGAAGCTTTTTCTCTGATGTTCACTGATGCAGCCCATTTGTAGAAAAGTGCCTAGCATGTAACAGGCACTCAGTAAATATTTTGGAATGAGCACAATTCCCATTGCATAAATGAGGACACTGAAACATCTGATGTTTTAATATCACTTCATTTTTAAAACTCAAAAGGTTTTTGTACAATATGTTATTAATCGTTATGATATAAATGATTTTCATATATCCCTTATTAGTGAGAAAGTGTTGGATAACCTCAATAGACCCAACAGATGAATGTGGGTCTCAGAAACTCAAATGGTGATCACGAGATCATGATTACAGAGACAATTTCTTCAGAAATGAGAACGAAACCAAAACAAGAAAAATCAAATTCATGGCCTTCAGCTGTCAATACTACAGTAAGCCCTCACTTAACATTGACAGTGGGTTCTGCGAATTTAAGCAAAACAATGTATAAAGAAACCAGTTTTACCATAAGCTAATTGATATTAACAAGAGTTAAGTTCCTATGGCATTTTATCAATGTTATAACAAAATGTTATTTGAGGACCTACTGTATATCTACATATTTGTATATTATTTGTACTTAAATAAACTACTGACTCATTTTTTAATTAAAATATCATGCCACACCTTCATATTTCTTTAAAACTGATCACTACATATTTGTAATACATAAGGCATTCTTCAGTCTCAGGAATTAAGCAGTATAACAGAGGAGAATAAATGTATAGCTGAACACTCATATTGTAACTAACTGACAAAGAAAAATTAGATGAAATCATTATATTTTTACTCCCATATTATTTCTGGTATTGTTATGCCTATGTATTAAAATGATAGCTGCTATAGAAGAGGCAAATAAATACAACAGAGAGAGTCTATTTAGTTATTTTAGAACTGTTGTATTGAAATACTGTCTTGTTTACAATGTTCAACTCCACAAATCCTCATCAATTATTAAATATTCTTCTCATTGAATTAAACAGGGAAACTATATTTTCTCAGGAGAAAACATCAGGTGAAACACAAGGCTTACTTTTAACATGTAAAAATTTTCTTACATGAATGAAATTCTATAGCTTTATCAAACTACCAACCCAGCATCCACACTAACCAGAAACTATGCATTCTATTTATTATGGAAAAGGAAAAAAATTTAAAACCCATTCTTTCTTTGAAGCTGGAAGCACTCCTTTCCTATTGTAATGACAAAATAAATAAAAAATGTCAGAGAATTTAACCAGTATTTATGAGGCGTAGTGCTTGGTACTGTCTGGCTGACTCTAGAGAAGTTATTATAAAGCTAAGTATAGACAAAAGTCAGGGAGAGGATGTGACTTTCACATCTTATAGTGCAAAATGCTATGTGATCTTTCATCATCAAACTTCTGATTATTTTTACAATGAGCTGATTATATTAACATATTTATTCATTTATCAAAATTACTCATTAAAAAATGTCTGGTTCAGTAGTGTTCTATAATGATACAATTTCCTATTAGCATGACTCCTTGTTTCATTATGAGTTATGCTCATTGTTTATATGGCTTCTTGCCTGTAGGACTGTTATCCACATGCATGAGTTCCCTGGGCAGCCGCCTAGACAAGAAACATATGGCCGGGTCTGCTTCGAAAATCTAGACACACACCATGAGTAATTCTATCTCTTTTTGTGCATGTGTGTTGACTTGTGTCCACTCATGCACATCTACATTTGGGATCTGTATCTCTTATAATCATGTGCTAATAAAAATATTTATACAAGTTAACCCCAATGGTACTTATAAATATCACTTTTGTTTAGTAACATATGATCAAGGAGCAAAGAAAGATGTTGCCTTTTTATCTAGAAGCATCAAAGTAAGAAAGGAGATAGGCAACTCTCTATGGATTTGGCAATAAACTCTAGACTTCAATTTTTTAGCTTCCACTTCTGAGCCTGGTCTTGTATCAGGTTCCAAGGTTAATAGCAGACATACTCAAACATATTTTAAGCAACTATGCAAAATGTAGTGTATTTCTTATTCTTAGCATCACAAAGTCTAAGAATTATCTTCTTATAAAAAGCAAGTAAACTTAATTCTTTGAGATTTCAAATCTAAAGGAAGGTTTTATTTTTAACTTGAACATGTTTTTAAAAAACAATTGTTGTAATTATGTTGGAATTTTGTCAAAGTAGAGCTGTTTGGAAATTGGTAGGTCCAGATCTTAAAGTGCATAAAGCAGGTACTTAAATGATAATAATAGCTAGCAAAACACATGTAAGTTAAAGAGGGAGAGGTTTAAATGGTCAGAGACCTTTGAATAAAAAGAACATTAAGCAAACATCTTAACCACAGAGTTATAAATATGTCAGAAATACAGACTTTCCTGCTGCTCTATAAGCAGAATGACTGTGCCATGTTGTTGACCTTCACTAAGTTGGTTAACCCATCTGTAATCTTTATTTTCTCATCAGGAGTAATACCTGTTTGTAAAGAAAATGCTAGACCAAAGATATAAAATAATATTATTTTATTACTATTATTATCCCCAGCAGAAAAATCATTCCTTTCTGCAATAATGTAGTACAAGTTTGATAAGCCTCTGATACAGACTATTAATGAAATACTGGGGGAAAACAGATTAGGGATATTGGTAAAGAGTAATAGGTTAGCTTCACAACTTTAAGAGCCAAATCTATCTGTGTTACATGTTTCTGTTTAAAAACATTTTTAATTAAATTTCTTTTGCCCCAGCATTAATAAAGAACTAATGCTCCTTTACAATTTCATAGGTTTTTTAAATCAGAAAAATATTCCCTATCCATTATTGCATTCCCTTGTTATAATGCACATGTAAAAATCAATGTGATAAGTGTTTGATTTGTTTTTTTTTTCTTCTCATTTAATCTTCACAATGGCCAGTAGGTGATATGTTCTTCTCTATTTTACAAAGAAGAAACCTGAAATTCATGGATGTTAACTTGTTTCCAAGGTAACACAGCTAGTAGGAGATGGAGGTGAGATTTACTCACGGGTTGATGGACTTCGGAGAAGTCCTTGCCATCACTGTGTATTTTGTACCCATGCCTGGTATAGGGAATGTGTTCATGAACATTAATTTAGATACTTAAGTGTTGAAGACTTGCCAAGATCGCCTAGCCTGTGCCTGCCAGGTTTTGAGTTCCTGTATCCTAGCACGTTGTTCTTCCCTTTATACCAAATTGTTATTGAAGGCTTTTTATACCCCCATTATGTTCACAAAGGAGGAAGTTTGGGGAAGGTTAATGAACCCTTCCCTAATCGTTTCCCTGGAGTCCCTAAGTTTGGCATATGGTATGGACATTGCCCCTTTTAGGTGGAATAGTGACCACGTCAGGCCCCTCTTGGGGAATGGAAGAACACCGTCGGTGATGCTGTAGTTGTGGCCGTAATTCTTCAAACTGCAGCCCGTGGAACGTCCTGGAGGATGCTAATAGGTAAATACTACATAAAGGGTCTATGCGCTCATGGATTTGGAGAAAATTTGTTACACAGTGTTAAACATTTTTCTTTGAAGAAGATGCTGTCATAGCTGTTAACCTGTTATTTGACATTGTGACTCTAGAAAACTCTAGTACACGATGGTTCCCCAAAATATTTAATCACTGGTTTCTCAACACACTATTTATTGCTCTGGGAATGTTTCCCCAAGCAACCCGAATTCTAAAATGCTCCTTTGGGATGTAAGTACTGCCCGACAATCCCAGGACATCCCCTGGCCTGACACCTGGTCTTCCATCCTCACTTTCCACTGATAGTATTTCTTCTCAGTTCCCTGAGAAAACGAAAGTACTCAGGAGTGAAGTTTCACATATACACTTCACACCCCAGCTACCCATCTTCTTACAGTTCTACGCTCCCTCCTGATACCACGGATAAATCATAAGTCTCCTATCTAAAGCCATCTCTTCTACCTTTGGCATTAAATTCTTTATCTTCCCACCTACTCATGTACATTGCTCCAGTAATTGTTCCCGCACATCTGCACACCAGTTTTTCCTTCACCACTGAATCATTCCCTTCAGCACACAACATGCTGTAATAGTTTTAAAACTCTTTTCCTGACCACCCAGTCTTCTCCAGCTCCTATTCCATTTCTCTATTCTTCACTATAACAAAAGTCTACAAGAAGTGTTCTTTTTTTTTTTCTCTGTACTGAATTTCTCTTCTCTCATTCTCTCTTGAAACCAATTCGGTACGAATTTTATCCCCAACGCTCTACTAAAAAACTGCATTCGTTAAAGTCAGCAACAACTACATCTAGTGTTTAAATCTAGTGGTAGATGCTCCATCTTCATCATTTCGACCTATTAGCAGTGCTTGCCACGGATAGGTCAAGAAGATGTTTAGAACTAACACTAACTGATAGTTAAAGAGACAATTAAAGAGATTCCTCCTTTAAACATTTTCTTCCCTTGTTTCCACAACACCACATTCTCTCATCCTTTCTTTTCTTTTTTTCCCCTAATTTTTTTGTCAGCATTGCAGTGCCCATGTTCACTGTTGGATCTTTTAACTACTCCATCCACTCTTTTAGTGATCTCATACAGTCTTGATGATCTTAAATACCATTTATATGCTGATAATTCTCAAATGTGTATCTCAAGGTGCTCTTAACTCTAGATTTATATATTTATTCTACTGCTTACTCTATAGCCATATTCATATGCATAATGGGTACCTGAAATTAATTGGTCCAAAACTGAACTCCAGATCATATCTATGCGCTCCTTGATCCTAAATACATTCCTTGTAGTTTCTTTCATCCCAGTAAATAGCAATTCCTTGTTTCTCCTCACTGTTTGGGTAAGAACCTCAGTATTATCCTTGAGTCATTCTCTCATTCTTCACATATGGTCAGTCAGCAAGATCTATTGACTCTACTTTCAAATTATACCCAGAATCTGATATTTTCCCACCACCTCCATTGTTACTACCCTTCATCATTCACCTGAATTATTGCAGAAGCCTCTTTAATTGACCCACTGCTTCCATCCTCCCTTCCTTATAGACACTTCTCAAGACGCTATCCAGAAGAGACCTCTTAAAACTTAAGTCAGATCTTATCATTCCTTGGCCGAATACCCTCACAATGATGTCCCTTCCCACTCTTTTGTAAGCAAAATCCTTACAAAGATTTGCAGAGCAGTTATGTCAGGGTTCTCTGACACCTCTCCAAATCCCATCTCTTACACTTCTCCCTCACGGTTGTCTCTTGGTTGTTCCTGAACACACCAGGTTATGCTGCTGCAGGGCTCTGCCTGGTATGCTCTGCCCTTAGATCTGTGCCTGCTGCATTTCCTCAGCTTCTGATATCTGTTCACCCAGTCAATTAGGCCTTCCCAGACAATCTTTTAAAAAATAACAACCTCTTTCCTACTTCATCCATCTCCCTTCCCTGCTTTATTCTTCTTCGTGTATCAACATCAACAGTAAACATAATTTATTTGTTTATATTTAATTTTCTATCTTCCCCTACTAGGTCGTTATTTCAGTAAGGACAGATATTTTTGTCTATTTTGTTTACTAATGTATTCACATTGTCTGGAATGTAGTTGGCACTCAATAAATATCTACTGACTTAATTATTGAACAACTGTCTTTCTAATATATGTTGAAGGAATTCTCCCCACCAAAACATCATCATATATGAAAAGACTAATGCTTGTACGTGGAGCATTAGTATTATTAGTATTTTAAATAGAAGGGCTTTGTTTCCATGAATTAAAAAACAAAACTCCTGCTATCATTATCAATCAATTATAATAAAAATAGTAGTTCTTAGTGCTTAGTCCTTGATTGCTAATTTTAGGATTTAAAGCAGCTGATAGGTTTACTTACAATTAGTTATATGAATGTGTATGCTCACTTAGGTAGTTATAAGTGTGGATAGAAAATTTGCTTTAGGATCTGAGAGAAGATTGAAAACTGAAGATTAATAGTTTCGAAGGATAGGTATTGAAATATTATGAAAAAAATGCTGTGGGGGGTCATTTTCATATCAGCATTTACAATTAAGATTGTAATTTTAACTGCATAAAAATGAAATTCGATTAGGCATTTATAGTTAATAGACAAAGCTGTACAAGCCCCAAACTAAGAAGAATCCCCAAAGCTAGGAGAAAGTCAAAGGAAATATTAAGAAACTGACAAGGAAATAATGAAGCTTATAAATATGTGAATCAGGCAATAAACTTGACAGACATAAGCTACCTGCAGTGTGATTTGAAATCATTACAGTACTGACATGAAGGATAAAGATAGCTCCATATGTGCTGATAAAAGAACCAACCAAAAAATATTAGAAATAGAAAATAACCTCTAATTACTTTGCAATATGTTAAAAATGCATGTTGAAAAGAAAAGGATGGGGTAAAAAAAAAAATACAAACTAGAGTGGTGGCACTCCTAGAGAATAAAAAGGGTCAATAATCTTTCCATTCTTAATAATGGAAGAATGTTTAATTTTGGCAGTATTTTCCAAGAAAGAGGTGGCCTGACTTTGGAATATAAATAGATGCTCTAGTACAGTCCTTTAATGGAGAGAAAAGCAGTCCACTGGGCTCGTACAATGTGATGAAAATAGCCTGCAAGACCACCCAATGCATTTACTAACTTACTAAGCCATTTTTTTTTTTTAATTTGGTTTCTCAATACAGGTTGGTTGGCAGGAACATTAAGCTAAGTTTCTCATTATCAATTATTTAAATGTCATCCTGGTACAAATAATTCATGTGTGATCTGGGGGCCAGATGAGCTTGTTTCCCTTTCCAGGCAAAATTACAAACTAGAAACTTTTCTGGAATACTCCCCTCTAAAATATTGGTCTTCATCTTTAGCCTTCTACTCCACAACATTCCCATGCTTATATTACTACCCTAAGAACAATAGATTTTATTTGGCAGTACTTTTGTGCCACCTAAAAACTAACAGGACATTTTAAAGGTGTTTGCTTTTATGGAGAGCTCTTAAGACCTAAAAGTTAATAAAACCAATGCATAAAGTTCAGATAAAAATGGAGAGATAGAATAATGCTATAATAGTGATAATTTATTAAATATTTGCTATGTACCTGTCACTCTTAACATATATTGGGGTTAATTTTCACATAGTTACAAAATCTGGACCTAACAAATAAAAATGCTTTATCTTCCTCATTATAACTAAAACCACTTAAACTTAAGAATTCCCAGTTATTCTGATGGCGAAAAATTTTGTATTGCCAATCCAAGTTCATTCAATAATTTTCTGAATTGAATGCAATCAATATAAGGTTTTAAATCAGTCAGTTCATGGTTCTCCCTCATGCTCTCTTTGAAGCCAAGGACTGAACTAAATCTTGGGTCAGAAGAGGTTGAAGATGGGACTAGTAAAAATATTGTCCTGGACTGGGGATGGGTCATGGGATCCAGGCATTATCCTCTGTGCTTCTTGGTCCAGCAAGTTGTATCTGGTCCTGCCCAAATTTGAACATCTGGAGATCTGAATCCATATCTCCACAATGGCTTCCAGACATTAGATCAGGCTTTCTTCATCTTCCTTTCTCTAAACATGGGGTCTCCTTTTGTCCTGTTCTCTCAGTGCAGGCTTTCCCCATACTACACCAGGTCAGGGACCTCGAAAGTCCAAGAGCCCAGAGACTTACTCGGTCATTATTAGTTAACAGCATTTGCTTCTATGTTAGATTCAAACTTTCTCTAGAACATCTGAAGTGCTCTGGGCTTCCCCCAGGAAGGCCACATTAATTGCTCTTCTGCTTGGGGATCCCCCTGAACCTATTGCCCACCATAATGGTTTTCTAGACATGACTCTTATGAATTTCTGCTTGCCTGCTCTGGATTTTCAAAGTTCTACTTTCAAATTTAAAATGAAATGGTGACTTTTTGTTCTAAATTGGATCTAGCCCCCTCCTGAGGGAATGAATATTATTTATTCAGTAGATACCATTAAGAACTTAAGAGTGACTGCATTAGTTAAATTTTGAAAATTATCTTCTTTCTTTTATCCTCCTAATAAGTATTTGCATCCCTAGCGAAAAATATTTTGCCAAGAATATCATAGCTAGGTCTCTGTTCAAATTTTGTTTATCCACAATTTCCTTCTCAGATCACCTCCTAGAGAGCGCATAATACAGAAGTGGCTTCCCTGAAGCTGAGATCGCTAAGGGCAGTCTCTTCGTGGGTTTGTAGGAAATGATGTAGAGGGCCCCAATTTATATCTCCTGTGATGTCCACTGGTTCTGAGGAGAGTGATGGTCTCATCGCTGTGTCCAGAAGTCTAAGAAACTGATGGCTACTTACTAACCCTTGGTTCTTGCATCATCACAGTGTCCCCACACTCCAGGGTCTCGAAAGCCCCTCCAATCTATTGAGCTTCTAGAATACTAGGTGTGGATGCTCCTCTCAGTTTGAACGTGGGATCTCGTTTCTTCTTTCAAAATCAAACTCTTCAATTATACTGCCATCACCACATTTAAGGTTTAAGTTGGAAACTCTACAATCGGCCTTCCCTCTATGAGTATTTCTTTGCCATTTCAAGGTAGAACTGATGGCCTTAAACATAACTCTATACCACTTTCTTTCATTTCTCTGCTGACTATAAATATCTGCTCAGTGAAATTAGTATCACAGTTTGGGTTTCCAAACTTTTGCTTTCTTTATACAGTTCTCTCATAGCATCATGGTTCTGACTTGCTCCATTTCTTATCTAAGGTTTGAATTAGTTCATGGCGTAGGTATGTTTTACATGAATGTCCTTAGGAATTTCACGCAAGTCCCCACATATAGCAGATATAAACTTTTACAGTCACTAACCTATGTGTGCAAAATTGTGTTCATTTCTCTACAAGTGAAATAAACTCAGTTCTATAGCACCAATTTTGAAGATGGCAGAAAGATAATCTAAGCAATTCAAGATAACTCAGTCATTTGCAAGTTATATATGGCCAAATCAAGTTAAATACTATTAGACTATTCTCTTTCTCTCCGTCTTTCTCTTCTGGGACAATTTGCATTGGGAGGAATGCTGTTGCATTTCCCTCATCCTGGAATTGGGGAGGGGTGTTTGGTCCAAGCAATGTCTTCTGAACTTGTTGGTGTCTGAGGAGGTGTAGTTCATTTGTCTGATCCTGTTGTAGTGCTCTGACATTTGTTACTGATGCTTGTGGTTCCTCCATGGCCTCTAGTGTCAGAGTCTACATGTTTTTGCTTTTCTCTTGGTTGTACCACTTCTCTGTCCGTGGATACTTTTTGTATAGACAACTTTCTCAGCCCCTTTTCCATTCTTCAGGTGCTGTGTTGGAGACTCACTCTAAAATTCACCTGCCCAAGTTACATCTTTGGAAGCTAAGCCATAGTCCTTTCTGTTCCAAGAATCTCCCCCCAAATATGGGGTTTATGCTGCAATCCCTATTCGTAACTTAGATTCCAAATTAGGACAGAGTTCTGGGCACTTCTCAGAGGCCTCTGCATAATCTAGTCATATTTCCTCCAAATCAATTCATTGCAGTCACCTGATTCTTCTTTTATCTTCTATGGGCTGACAAAAACTGTTCTGTAATCATCACGTAGGGTTTTCTACAATAGCTCATAGTATAAAACCTGTGCTCTGAGTAAACCAAGCTCTGGATCTTTGGAACACATAAGTCCTTTTCTTTCTCATTAAGTCCAGTTCTTGCAGACAGAAAGTGCTTTGAAATATTTGACATGAAAACAGTTGCGTATCTCTGCTTTTTTGCCCCTTCTCCTAGGAAAAATGCAAAAGTCTAAGGAAGAAAAAAATAGATATTGTAAACTTTATTTTCATGAAATTATATATGTAATCTACTATAGTATATTGGCTTAAAAATTGTGTGAGAATGGCCAAAAGCCACAGGAAGAGATAAAGGGAAGTCCAGAGAATGCTTGAGCTGAGGTTGAGCCACCTTCTGAAGATAAGGGGCTCTCCCTAAAGTGCAAACACTGTATCATTTGTTTACAAGAATGGATCAGGAATGGGGGTGAGCAAGACTGTAGCATATGCCCTCTAGATCCATTTGGTTCAGATAAGCAGAAGAGGTAGGGCAAAACAGTCACACAGATGAGATAAAACTGCAGAAAATAGTCCACCTCTGTGCTAGTACAGGAAGACATATCTTCTTTCTGGGACGATATCCCAGGGTAGCCTTCTAGACTTAATGATCTCCAGCCCAAAGCCCAACTGCTATAGCATCATGAAAAGATACACTAAGAAATAAAAGTATATAAAAGAACAGCAAACTTCCCCAGCAGATAAAGAGCATACACCAACTGTTAATAATTTTAACACTCATATAATACTCTTACAGGAAGGTGCGAGCCAAAGATCAAATATCCAGCCGAACTATCCTTCACATATGAAGACAAAACTCTATCTGAGCTGCTTTGAACACATAGGAATGCAGGGAACATTTCCCAGTTAATAATTTCTGATGAAATTCCTAGAGACGACTTTGGAAACTTTAGCTGATGCCCTGGTAGAAAGCATCACATCAATTTAACTATAGGCAAAGATTACACCAAATGTGAGGGAACCTGGTGACAAAACAGATATATGTGTTATGTGCTGTAACAGTTTAGAGCATGCATAACGAATGACACTTTAGAAAGGAAGAGGAAGAAATGGGAGAGTAAGTTTGCTGATTGCTTCGTTTATAGCAGTTGAGAATCAGGAGATATCCATGTAGAATCAGCCACCACATTACTTCCAGTTGCTTCCTATCTTCTCCACGCTATACCTCTCCCTTTATGAATGTATGTATCACAAAGTAAACTTTAAAAAT
Source organism: Eidolon dupreanum (assembly GCA_028627145.1). Classification (NCBI taxonomy): domain Eukaryota; kingdom Metazoa; phylum Chordata; class Mammalia; order Chiroptera; family Pteropodidae; genus Eidolon; species Eidolon dupreanum. The sequence continues at coordinate 16,917,313 of CM053508.1, forward strand.
GAAGAATTTTTGTTTGTTTTCTCACTGCTATATTCCCAGTACCTAGAAAAATGGCTGGAAAACAATATTTGTTGAATAAATGAAGGCAGCGTTGTGTCCTGTGACGAGTAATTGAGCTTGGTTTATTTAGAGATTTATTTGAAAGCTTGAGATTCAATGACTCTCTTTTTAAAATTAAAAGTATTTTATTTCAAGAGCAATACTTATACTATGAAAACAAAAGAGCATAAAGGGAAATTTTTAAAATGACACCTTGCTTTTCAAGTCTTTTCTCTCCTAAAAATTTTAATATTTTAAAATTCAAAGACAAAAATGTGACTGTTATTTCTATTATATCTTTCTCATTATTTTTTTCTATCTCCCCTTTTTCCTGAAGCTATAAGCCTCAGCTTTTCTCATCTAGCTCTGGCGGTGGAAGGACTGTAGCATTACAAAGGAGTTAATAGAAAGATACACTGGATAATATTTCAAAACATTTGCCACTACTAATATCTCATGCTGTCCTGAAGCATTATAAAGGTGAAGTGAATGAGGCTTAGTATAGTCAAATGACTTTTACTGGACCACAAAACTAAATGAGAGTCAGGGTTTGAACCTACCTCTGTCTGATTCTAAAGCCTACACACTTGCCTTTTCCTATCCTCAAAATCAAGATAGGTATTAAATTTTTCCTCCAATTCCCAAAAAACTATTTGTTTTACTGTAGAAAAGTCAAAGAATACAGAAAAATAGAAATGAAAATTTTGAAATCACCTGAAATTCCACCTTGGGGATTGACAAGGAATGTTCAATATTTGGTTAACATCTTTCTGTGTATGTGTGTTGTAGGGATATGTCAGCATAAACATCATAAATGGGATCATGACTTTTTTGACTTTTTTTTTTGCATTTAACAATGAATCACAGGGGCCTTTCTTTTTCAGTGAATAAAGATATACACTTTTAATAACTGCCTGGTGTCTTTTTATATGTATATGCAATAATTTTATCCATCAATTGATATTTGGTTTATTCATCAAATTTTGCAAATACATAAAATGTTGTAATAAATTCTCTTGTACATGTATCTTTACTCTTCTCCCCCACTCCCAATTATCTCTTTATGACAAATTTCTAAAATGAAACTTGGAGAGCTCGTATGGTCAAACACTGGCTTACCTGGTCCTACAGTCAAGAGCCCCTTAGCAGAGCTGAAGGCATCTGTAAAATCAGATTGTTCTACTGATCAGGAGCTGATTCCATAAAAATACAATTGTTGTATTTTTTAAAAAACACGTTTTCCTATGGCTGTGATTTAACTTGTGGGGGTGGAGATGGAGCTTGACTGTGCTCACATGTCCTAAGATAAAGCAGTAGTTCATAACGTGAACACAAATACTACCACGGAGCAAAAGAAGGGGAGTCACAGTGTCATTGGAGATAGTCAGCCTATGGCCACATTTGCCTGTTCCCTTAGGCTTCCTGTGAATTCATTACAAAATCCTGAACTGTCTCCAGACTTGTCATTAACCCTCCTCCTGCCCCTAACATGCCAGACAGAGGATTTTAAGATGCTGGGATAGGCTGACTGCCTGGATCAGGGGAAACTGTTAAGCACAGGAACTCAGTGATCTGGGACTTTGGTTTCTTGGGTCTTGGTGAATTGTGACCTGGGAAGCTACGTACTATTCTGCTGTCTCATCAGGTAGACACCCTGCCCTGCAAAGGTTACAGCCCCCTTCTGTTTCCCGTGCCTCTCTCCCCTTCATTCTGCTCTTCATTACTGTGTGAGATGCTGCTTCTGCTGCTGCACTTTATTGGTTTGTTCTTATTCACATTTAAAATGTTATGACATTTTGAATCATGTTTCTCTTAAAATCTCCTTCATTGTGACATCGGTGGAAATAAGTGGAGCACAGATTGGGTGACTGGGAGATGAGAGAGCAAGGAAGGCATGTCCTGGACTTTGGGAGAAGGAGAGGGAGGGAGGGCCCTGTGGGTGGTCCAGGGAGGTCCATGCAAGGGCAGCGACCTGTGAAGGCCGCTGGGGCCGGGGATGAGTGAAGACACATGTGTGGCTGCAGGATGTTTGGCTGGATTCCTTCCTAGCCACCCTGTGGAGATTTGCAAGGGGGTGTACGATGGAGGAGATCTGGGAGTTGCTCTGAGTTCTCGGAACAATCTACGTCTAGGATAAAGAAGCCAGAGCAACTTCCCAGTGTTGCAGATGTGAACGATTTACGTTCCGGGATTAGGTAAGTAAGGCCCCTGGGATCTCTCACCCAGACTCCTGCCTTCCTGTTAGAATCTGCTGTTCCTGAACTTCTGAACTTCGATTACAAAGCAGTAGGCAGGTTTCTTGAGGAAAAAGAGTTCAAAACAAGTGAGTCTCAGAGAGAATTAAATCTTGGAACAATCATGGGAAAGGAAACATGTAGAGAGGGAGCTGGTCATAGAAATTATTAGATTACTAGAATAAAATGTCATACGTGGATCTAGAGTGTTGAGTGGGGACAAGAAGGATATAGAATAGGAGGGAAAAGCTTGAAATTATCAATAAGCTATTCATGGTTGGGGATCTTGCTTGACACATAGGCAGTTTGCAATGAATGTTCACTGAATGAATAAATGAAAATCTACCATTACAGAAAAAACAAATTTATAAAAAATCATTCACCAATCTACACTTTAACTCATCAAGATTTTGTAAGATTTTTAGTTATAAGAGCTATTAGTGATGATTCGTTGATTCAACTAGCATTCGTACCTACTGCATACAGAGGGATTAGAAAATGAGCTATCCCAGTTCTCTATGTCTAAATATGAGGAAACGGGAATGAGTTTCCTCTACCTCAGATACCTCGAGGCATGCTGAGGCCAGAACCCAGACATCCTGAATCTTAGTCCTTTACACATCCCACTCGGCCATGTTCCTTCTAGGAATTAAGTATGCTAGAGACCACTGTATCTTCATGTGTCCTTGAGACCTTATATGGTAAATAAAAGGACTGTAGATTCCAAAAAAGGGTGCATCCTTCAGTTTGACTGAAATAACAACAATTCACACCAATAAATGAATGTAGCCTTTTAGAAAAGATATTTTTCCAAAAACGTAGTGTCTCACTAAGATGAGTCATATGAGTATGTCACAGGTAATAACAATACCTTCCTAAATTCCCATCAGGGAAACCCAAATCTAAAAACGTACTGAAAGTCAAAAAGGGAGGTATGTAATATATCTAAAAATTCTGACACTAAGTAGAATTTTAGTCACAGAAACTTTTGTACAGTAATAAAGAACATTAAAAATTGATCGCTGGGCAGTACACATATATCATTACTACTTCAGCCCACTATGGAGTAACTGAGAAATATTTTGATCTGTGTGGCACATAACTCCAAGGTAGAGAAGTTGCTGTATGCCTTAAAGTCATTCAATTTTTTTTTTTACGTTCAATATTCACAAGAGAGCCTCTAATTTCAATTTTATTCTCAAGGAGACATTTCTATGGGGAAAGTACTATTTCAGTTAGTCAAAATGAGCATTATAGACCACCTGGCAGTTATATTTTTCTATGTAATTTAATAAATTGACATTTTGGCTTATCAATGCTTTGCTATTTGGTTAATGTGAATTAGTTCCCCAGAAAGAGAATTGAAAATCTAATTTCAGAACTTAAAAATGAAGGAATATAATGTCTTCTTTAGCCCAGGACCATGGTGTCATGCTATGTGTTCCCAAACTCTTTGCATGTATCACATTTATCTTCCATATAGTGAAGATATACCATGTACCATAGACACCTCACTGATACAATAACATCTATGAAACTCAGTCTACTAGCCAGCTAGTAGGTCTTTCATACCCATCTTGTTTACAGTACCTTATAACTAGATGCTTCCTAAATATAAATGAGTGGGATGTATTCTTATATATTCTTTCTGTGGAGAAAGGAAAAGTAGGAATCTTAGCTAGAGAGAAGATTCTGTGTTTTTATGGAAGGTCTCAGCCTAATCTGTGCACATATCAGGCATTTCTAGAGGGCTGAGAGCATAGAACAAATAAAATGTCTTTAAGTAGATGCCCAATGAGCCCGAGGGAGATAAAAAAAGATGAGGGGACACTTAGAGTTTTGGCTCCTTCCCTGCAGCCCCACCTTTAGAAATCAAGATACAGAGTTCACACCTTAGAATCTTAGAAGCATCTATCCTAGCAAGGGAAGAAGCTTACGGAGGTTGGGAGAGATAGAGAGTGGGAACAGACTGGACAAATTTGGGTCAGGTTTTGGTCTGCTCTAATTAACTTGAAGTGTAAGAACATAGGCTCATTGTTTTGTAGAAATTTTAAAAGTTCTAATAGACATGAGGAAGAAATATCTCCTTCTTACCTTCTTCACCAAGGTATCCATTAGAGCAGAGCAGACCAGAGGAGCTGTCATGGTGGAACCACAGGTGGCATTATAACTAGGAGGCCACCATTTATATGGCAGATATGTATAGGATAGAGCGGGGGTGTGTGTTTGGGCCATTCAGGGGTCTTGGATGCATACTGGTAAGGCTTTATTAAACCGGACTAGCAGGATCTGGAAAAGATGGTTGAATTAGAGTTTGTGCAAATTTGTTAGTCTGTGCTGAGCCATATTATAAAAAATGATTGTTACTGCCTGTAGGGGGTTGTATATAGTGTTCTCTCCCCCAAATTCATGTACACCCAGAACCTCAGAATGTGACCTTATTTGGAAAGAAGCTTCTTGTAGATGTACTTAGTTAAGGTTCTAAGATGAATCATCCCAGATTTACGAGGGGCCCTAACTTAAATACTGGTGTCTTTATAAGAGAAAGAAGATGGAGGTTTAGACACACGGAGAGACACAGAGGAAGGTGGAGAGAGAGATTGGAGTGATGCAACCACAAGACAAAGTTGCAAGGAGTTTCCAGGAGCTATCAGAACCCAGAAGAAGGACATGGGATTAATTCTCCCTCAAAGTCCACAGAAGGAACCAACCCTGTCCACACCTTGATTTCCGACTTCTGGCTTCTGGCTTGTGAGAGAGAATAAATTTTTCTCTCTCTCTCTTTCTCTTTTTTTTTTTTTAGGTGAGGCAATCCTTGGTTGACCTTACAGATTGCAAGGACCTTGTCAGCCTAATATTCCTTATTTTTTTATTTTTTATGCCTACAGCACCTGGGCTTCCTAGGTGGTCTCTCATCCAAGTACTAACCAGGTCCTGCTTAGCTTCTGAGAACAGGCAAGATCAGGCTTGTTCAGGGTAGCATGGCTGTAGACATAGTTCTCTTGTTTTAAACCACCAAATTTGTGGAAATTTGTTATAGCACATAACCCATATTCCTCAATTTTAGATCCAGCCAAGGGTGGGCCATGGAAATGTGGGGCACATATTTATTTATCTATTGAATATAAATTAATTTCTTTTCCTTCTCACCTCTTCCCTTCCCGAGCACTGCATATACATAAGCAAACCATATAACAAAAAGTGCTCATAGGTAAAAACTCAAGGGCCGGAAAGAGTCATAAGAAATATTCAAAAGAGTTGCTTTTATTTCCTGGTTAATCAAGAGGTGGGGTATATAAATTACTCTGTTTTAAACCAATATTTTTTTCACTTCTCGTATTTTAGTAACTTATTTTATAAGAAAGTATTTTGACTATCAGGTAAAGTTCATTTTGATAAAGTATAAACATTAAACGCAGTGGAGCTCTGGAAACACGGCAGCAGAAGACGTTGCTGCCATTGCCAAAGGAGAGAGACTTCTACCGCAGAATCACAAGCCAACAAAACCCGTAATCCTCACAAATTTAGGACCATTGGACCTTTCTTATAAAGGATGTGAAGTATGTGTTCGTCAGCTGTTAGTCCCACAAGAGTAATATTCTCCTTCTCCCTATTGTTTGACCAGTGTCTCCTACCTTATCAAACAGAGTGGATGAATGACAGTACAAACGAGCCCTCTTGTTTGACAACACGGGTTGATCAAACACTGAAGAGACCTTGACCAACGTCTCTTTTATCTTTAACCTTTAACTCAGGTTCTTTCAGCTCCAGCGCTAACCTCTTCAGGTTTGGTTCTTAAATTAAACCAGATGCTTTTAATTTTTGAGTTTCCGGTGACTTTTTACCCCAACCCCTGACCCCAGGTTTCCTGTGCCTTATTTCAATAGTAAATCCTAACATCTCAGAGCCTTGCCCATTTTCTTCTGTTTGTGTGTATGAAATAATACCATTCGAAGATAGGAGGATATAATGCTATTTATGTTCTCTTTTTTATTTCTCTCCTTTGTTGCTCTCTTACCTCTGTGGACTTTGCTTGTTATGCTCCCCGCCCCCCCCACCCCCCCAGCATTTGCATAGTCTTTATTTTCCACCTCTGGCAGAAGTCTGCAGGTTAGCTGTGGAATGCAGTGGCATTGGCGAGAGAGAGGGCCAGGCCCAGGTAATTATGAATACTACTGCCTTACTAACATTGGAAAATGGCAGGACCTATGGAATAAAATAATAAACACAAAGTTAAAGTGTGTATTTTAAAAAGCACGTGTAAGAGAAGGGGTTAAAAATGAAGATAGATTGAATCAGAAAAAACAAGTATAAAAACTAATGAAAGTAAATGAGCTGCTAAAGTACTATGAATTTATGTTCACAAGAGAAAATAAATGAGTGGAAAGGTGATTAGAAGCTAGACTTTGGTGGGAGAGGGGAAGTAAAGTACAGTAAGAATGAGCAATCAGAAAGAGAAAAGGTAAGTTTAGGTAATCAGAATAGAGGAAGCAAATGAAATAGTGAAAAAATAAGAAAGAAAAATGAAAAGAGAAGAAACACGAGTACAATGCATAAGAAAAAAGATTAAGGAATAACAAGGGAAGAATTGAAAAATAATAAAGAGGTGCATTTTAGGAAAGGCCACATCTGGCCACTGCTTTCTAGTGAACAGATTTTAATAATTATGACAGTGTTTCTATGTCTCCTTTTGGAAGTCAGTGTGATAGAGCAGAAAAGCTTTGGCCTGAAAAAGAGTTATATTCTAGTCCTGCTTGTTGCTGTCTAGCTGAGTGAACACTGATAGGTCACTCTACCCCTCTCTTTTGTTCCCAAGGTAAAATAAAAGCATATTTACGGACTTTATGCTCTCCCAAAAGCTATGACTTTGCATATTCTCAAATAAATATCAGGTAAAATGATTAATCAGGAGTCAACATGGGAATGTTATTTTTAAATATCTATATTTATTCATACATTTAGGTTTATAGTAATTTACTCATGTTTTACATTCCTTGTATATCCCTTTTAATATTCTCAGAAGAAGGTGATAACACATGAAAATAGGTAGAACAACTTGTCGTGCTTAAGCTGTCTGGATCTATGAGAACAAGAGAATGTGCTAAATTATTTTTAAAATGTTAGTTTGAGATGTCTCATTTAAATAGTTTCTTGAACTACTGAAAAAATGTGTTCTTTTAAGGCCTGAAAGACACGATGAATGTTATAGGTTGATTGCCCAGTCCAGATACGATAGAGAGACTAAAAGCTTTTGGGTTTAAGTAACAGAAAATCCAGCTAAATAGCAGCTTACACATGTAACATATCTGGTAGTTGGCAGTTGCTGAAATAGCCTCAGCTATAAAAAGGGATCACCCGGGAGGCTGACTCTCTCCATCTTTTCAACTTTACCATCTTTCTGTATTTGTTGCCTAATGGTTGCAAGATAGTTGCCACATCCCCAGGCATTATGTCTTTGCATCAATATCACAAGCAGAAAGGGATAAGCTCCTTTAGAGACTAGAAGGAAAAATGCCGGGTTTCCATTGATGTCTCATTGACCAGAACTGGTTTACATGCCACTTCTGGACTAAATCACTAATGGAAGGGAATGGGATTATTATGAATGATCTAGATCAATAATGACTCATTCTCTAGGGCTAAGTCAGGGTCCTCCATGGGCTGAAATCAGAAAATCTCTGCCCACTGCAAAATCATGTTTCTCTTAGCAGAGAGGAAAGGAATAATGACAACTGGGTGGACAACTAACACACACACTTGTGATGTCTAAGAGACATATATGGGCAAAATTTAGAGAAGGTGTTTGGTAGTTGGTAGTTCAGGATGTATCATTTGAATAGGATTTTGAACTTAATGTACAAATACTTTCTTTTAAAAAAAAAAAAAGCACCTTAAAAGATAACAAATTGAATGATTATGATTCTGAAGCCCTGGTAAAATTGTAAGACTGTGTCAAACAAATAACTGTTAGAAAGAGAAACTCAAGGGTGGGATGATCACTCCTACTTAAGCTGCTTATTCTTGTTAGAAAACAATAACTAAAGCCTCTTTGTATCATTTTTAATGTATTTTCCTGTCTCTACATTTATTTTCATAATTTATTTTATCTTTAATCATATTTCCACTCTAAATTGTCTCATTTTTCTTTGTTTACTAATTACCTTTCAGTTTTGTTTTGTTCTTTAGCTTCTCTGACTCACCACTTTGTTCTGATATTGAATATGCAGTGCTGCACATCTGATCCTTAGAACAGTTCACTGGCGTTCTTCCACACCTTCTTTAACCTCTTTTAGATATATGCTCAAACAGTTGGCTCTTCTCCCTGTGAAGCCCAGTTATCTCACTGACTTATATCACCCAGGATTCCCCACCCGACACACACTCCGATTCTCTTCATAGGTATTTGTGGCAATATTGTGCCTTTGTAATTATACAGAAGTAAGTGTAGGTGAACAAAAGTACATATTTTTCTTTCACCAAACTAGAACTATGTATCTATCCTTCACTCTGCTCACCTGGAACCCTTTCATTCAAATAAATTCTCTAATCCTATACCTCATTTATTCTTTTCTCTTTATTCTTTGCCTGTTCATTTTGCCAGCTACCACACAGAGGTGCTGAAGCAAAGAATGCATTAGAGCATAACTGAGTTGGCTTCCTTGCTCAGAGCATATCCTGTGGGGAGAGGCAAGCCTTGGAACATCTGGTGTACCTCACTCCTTTGCTTACATAGGCCAGAGGGAGAGGACAGAAGGCTAGAGGTTTAGTATTAGGCACATTGAAACCAGTATAAGGTCAAGTGGAAATAGCTCCTTTATCCAGAGGCTGTTTCTAACCAGAGTTATGGAAATAAATAAAATAAATTGGAACCTCACAGATTCTAAAGAAGATTATTTCTTTATCTACTCTTCTACTTCTCCACATCATGAAAACCAGACTGGGAGGATTCAACATAAAATGAAAAGTTAGCAAAAATCTATTGAGTCTGATGTACATATGAAAGAGCAACTAAATCAATTTGGTAATGAAAATGAATTTCTCATTTCTCTGAAAGAAACTAGTATTAACCTAGTAGCTAACATATGCCAGATACTGTGATTTTATACTTAATCTCATGTTTAATTTAATCCTCCATTGAATTTAATCCTCCATTGCACTTCATTGTTCCTGACGTCTGCATAATAAAATCATAACAGATCTTTTCTTTATTATCATCGAACAGCAATGTCTCATTAAAAGAGAGCAAAACAGGCTATTTGTTAATTCACTTAATCAGTTTATATAGTTTGTAAAAGTATTCATTAAAGAATGTAAGACACTCACAAAGGATGCATTAAATGAATCATCTATAAAGTTATCATGAGCAGGTTATAAAAATATTAAATTAAAGTGAAAGAATGCTTAGACAAATTGGCTAAGCAATCCTTAATGGTTCAAAACCAGTAAAATTTTAAAGGAAACCTGTTCGAATCTAAAATTTTCCAAAAGTTGGTTCAGTGGTTATATCAGAAATGAAATGCGTATTTTATTTCATATAAAAATAGGTAACTTTATCATCAAATGAACTGGCCTTAAGCCAATGAGTTTTAGGTGTATTTTACCTGATACCATAGAAAGGCTCTGAAACAATAGGTGTTCAAATTCTTTGCATCCTGAGTCATTTTTGCTGTAAGTGGCATCTGTGGGACATTGCATGCCCTGCATGTAATATATTCTACTCACAAATGGTCCAATATGAATAGCTTTAGCAAAGGGATGGCGGTTTTAGCTGCTGTGCTGTCACTGTCCTCTGACCCCTGCCTGGACTCTGGCTCTGTATCTTATCTTGCTCCCTCTATTACAACTTTCTTTTGGCACAGGCATGCTTGGCTCTCAGTGTTTACTTCTGTGTTCCTATCCCTGGCTCTGAGTTTTAACTTCTGCCCAGTCCTGATGCCAACTTGGGTACAACAACTTGTGAAATAGTGCCACTGGTGATATTTGACACAGAGACCATGTGCCTCTCAGTGAAAAGATCAAAGTGCTCTCCAAGTCTGAGCTAGGACTGGCTGAAAAGGCTGGATTATATCAGCAAAGAGTGACCACAGTTTGTGTGATTTCTCAAGGCTGTGGCTGGCAATTTAAAATAAGGTGTGCTATTACCAATGCAAATAACTGGAGACAAAGACTCAGCACATTAGGATGGTGCTGAAAATGTTTTTAGATAAATCACCTCTAAAGAATTTACCAACCTGAAGAAGCTGGGCTATTATGGACATTATAACATAGATGATACTTACAAGATAATTTGATGCCTCTGAGATGAATCAAATAAGAAAAGGTTTTGTGTATAAATGGTCAAGGTTCCTATACTATGAGAATATTACAGATTAAAATTCATGATCCTGGAGTATTGTGGCTACCTTGTATCTAAGCACTGACTACAGAGCACAAACCAACCATGCCCGGAGACAGAAATGCTTTTCACTGGATTTAATCACCTCTTGGTAGCTTCATAGAAAGAGTCTGAGGTTTTATGATTTATTCTGGAGAAATAGGCTTGTGGACTCTTTTTTTTTTTTTTTTAAACCAATGTTATTCACTAATTCAAATTGTGAATAAGTATTATTAAGAAAATAATATTACCTGAGGGAAGATTTTATTAGAACATGACTGTGACCCTCAATGACTTTTTAACATTTTATATATAATTTGTGATTTTTTTGTGGCTGCAAGAGTTTTGTTCAGATAACATAATAATTATTATCATCATTATTATGTACCTACTATATGTATGATTCTGTTAAAATGCTTCACAGATATTATCTTCATGCAGTCTTTACTGCGACCCAGTAATTTAGGTATATTATTCCTGTTTTATAGGTGAGGACATCAATTCATAAAAACATTAAATAGTTTTGTTTGAACTCCCATAGCTAATAAGGAGCAGAGGAAGGATTCAGATCCAGATATCTCTTATTCCATCTGCAAATGGAAGAAATACTAACTAACTCAAAGAGTAATTATGAGGATTAAATAAAATTATGTATAAGAAAGTATTCTGTGAGCTTTTAAACTGATATGCAACTGTTATGTGTTGTTAATGTTGATAGGCTTTGGAACAGGCTACCACCCTTTGCCCTTGGACATCTTCTTGAAAGTGTTGAGATGTACTCCTTCTCCACACCACAGCCTCAAACTGGGTAGATTATATAAAAGAAGAACAATAAGCTGACAAGAAGATACCCCTGGAGCTTTGAGTTGTGACGCACAAACTGAAGGTCATGCTTTGCATGGTGTTGAGGGGCGAGGGACATGGGGACCGCGAAGGTTGTCTGGGGGATGAGAAAATCACTTGGGAGAAGGCTGCTTGCTTCAACTTTAGGTCCACTAATTAGTTTTACAGAAAAGCAGCTGTGTTACACTGCTCAAGAGGTCAACAGCTGCACATTTTTTCACTCTACCCTTGAGAATCAAGTTATTTAAAGGCAAACAAATATTAGTGATTTTTTTTTCCTAGAAAGCAAGTGTGAGACCCATTGGAGTAGTCCTTTCCATTCATCCCTATATGCCACATAATTATTTTTAGATTTATATTTACACTTATAGATACTACAAACCACAATCGTTGACATTTATCATCATCAACTCTCAAGTCTCTTTCAAAAGTGATATTATGATACGTGTGATCTGCTTGAGAAGACAGGAAAGCACAGAAATCCTTTCCACTAGTTTCTGGAAATATGTTTAATTAATTAGTGTTAAATAATAGTTTGTAATTTATAAAGACTTTTATACATGCTTAATGCTCTTAACAACCCTGGGAGTTGGGCATTATTATCCTTATGTTTCAATTTCTTTGAGAATGCCGTGCCAGGAAAATCCTATATGTCCTCAGAGGAACTGATGTTCACTCTCTTTAATGAAACCCAGATATATGCAACCTCATTTTCCCCTTCATGCCCTGGCTTCTAGGAACCTCAGAGTCTAATGTGATGAATGTCTATGGCTATTATATCTGCCTTTATAGTTAGCGTGCTTTCGTTCTTTCCTTTGTTCTGATGTTCTATTTTTGTTTCATCAGCCTCAGGTGATTATTGCATATATAATTTTTTCAGAATCTGCTTCACATGTTTTGAACACGGTATGAGAAAACAAGGAAATGAATGAATGAATAACTTGGCTATTATTATCTTAATTTTAGAGATAGGTAAAGCTACCTAAGCAACAGTATAAAGCTCATAAGTGGCAAGCCAGGCCTTTATCCCAGGTCCCTTGGTTCCCAATCCCATATTGTTTCCAGAATGATCCATCCCTTGAGAAGGTGAGCTAAGATTTTATGGAATCAATACCTTGCCTCAAGGAGTAAAACTATTACATTTTCTGCCCAAATTTGTGTAAATAAAGACTATTGCCTGCACTGTCTTGAGTATCCTTAAACTCCCTAGAGAGAAGAAAAAGCAAAGGAAGACTGCTTTTGGCATTCCTAGATATTCCTCACATTCAGTTAGGAGACTGTCCATGTTAAGAAATGGCGGTGGGGTGGGATTGTGGAACATCAATATGACTACTATACATATTCCCTCCCATTTCATCCCAATAGGAGGTAAAACTGCTTCTTTCCAAACAGTCCATACATCTTTGTCTCTTGAGATTCTGCAGCAGCTGCCAACCAGTTTTCCCTGCAGCTCAGCATGAATTTTTCTTTTGTTGGAAAGAAGATATAAAAAGTCAATGCATTATTTATAGTAGTTATTTTCATCATTACATATTCACAATAATTGAAAGGTGGAAGTAGAGTATAATATAATAGAATGGGAAGAAAATAATCTGCAGTAACTTCAGAAGCATTCACAAGAAATTTTCAGCTACTAAACAAAACAAAAAACAAACACTGGATCTTAAAATAACATATAAGCCACCCACATCTGCAAAGCTTTATTTCTGCTATTTATTTGTCCAAAGCAATAGAGCTAGTATAAAACAGAACCTGAAGGAGAATTCTCAATTACCTCCATGTTATAGGGCTTCTAATGAACTTATTTATACTGAGAGTGAGCATGACTTCTCATGGTTAGCCCACCATCCTAATGAGGCCAAGACAATGTGTTCTACTCTGATGTAACTTCAATCCATTTCATAACCAAGTACTATCACTGACCCCAGCCAACTGGCTATCAAAGGTATGTCTTCAGTTATAAGGAAAACTTGTTGAGAAAATGTAGGTGGATCAAGCTAAATTTATCACCCTTATGAAATACACACACACACACACACACACACACACACACACACACCACGCACACATTATTTACTGACATGTGCTCCCAATACTACCTTTATTCACAAAGGATAGTGCACACTTATCAGATATAAACAATGTATTTTCTACGACAAGGCACTAAACCTTAGATTCCGCATGTGTGTTATGAGATGTTTGGAGTCAATAGCACAAATCAGTTAAGGGCTTTTCAGCTAAAAGTAATAGAAAACCTGACTCAGAATGTTTTAAACACTAATAAAAATGTATTATCCTACATAATAGAAATTCTAAAGGCTCTTAGTTGGTGGCTTACAGGCCAGTTAATTTAGTGACTTAGCAGTATTATGATTATTTCTTTCCATCTTTTGGCTCTGTTATGCTCCTGTTGACTTAGTCTCAGTCCAACTCTCTTCACAGTCACAGAATGTTGGCACAGTTTCAGGTATCCTATGCATGCACAATAAAGTCCAATGGGGAAAAAAAAGATTCCTTATTAACAATAAATCTTTTATTATCAGTAATAAAATCCTTTTCTGAAGACATTCTGCAAATTTCCTCTACTGTTTTATTGGCCAGAATTATATCATGTGTCCTTCTCTATGCCACAGGCAGAGGGAATGAGATGATTATGGTTGACTAAGTGAAGTCAAGAAGAGAATGGGCTATCTGAACAAAATTTTAGCTCTGTTAAAATGGAGGAAACAGGAATTGATGGGCTAGCAATCAAAAATGGTTCTTAAGGTCCATACTTTTCCCAACCAAAATTTAAATATATACTCTTTGTCCCATTCACACTTGGCAAAAAGCGCTCACATCTCTGTAAAATATACCCACCACTTCCCTAAAGAAAGGCAGCGCAAAGTCTCATCAGTCAGTACACCCAATTCTATATCTAGGATTTCTGGGTTTTTATTTTTAAATTCTTCCTTTATAGTTTGTGCACATATGGCTAAAAACAAATGTTCATCACTAGCATATCTAATATAAAATAGGATAAATTTTCCCTTTACACCACCCCCTCCCCAATGAATTATGATTCTAAAAAGGAAACAATATAAACAACTGACAACAGTCACTTTTCTATAGCACTTGTATTCTGCTGGGTGAGAGTAGCAAGGACCTTCTATCCCAGCAGTAGAGAGAGGTACTTGGTCACCCAGTTGTACAGCCCTAGTCTTACTCTTGGGAATAATCTTTCTTTTTTTGTTGTCACAGATGTGCTTAGCCACTGTTCTAGCACTGTTCTCTTCTTCCTCCTGGGCACTCAGGCCATCTCGCCCAGGCTTTCTTGTGTTTAGTTTTAACCATGTAGACTGAGTTATAGCCTGTAGAATATTAGTGGAAGTGTCATGCATCACTTCCAGACAGAGCTCATAAAACCACCCGCATGCATGCTTACATGTCTTTTTTCCTTCCTTTCAGCTCACTGAAGTGGAGATACCCTATACAATAAACGTAAAGGTTGTATCAAATGTGGTAGAACCTCTTTCAGCCTGGATCTTTGACTTACTGCATGGATAAAGGCTGTGCCACATATCTCTTTACTTGCTCAGTCCTGTTATGTAAATAAGAATAAAATGTCTATAATGGTTGAGATATTTAAATATTGCATCTATTTGTTTTGGCAAGCCAATATAATTCTCCTTTATGGCAGTGTTGGAGATAAACACAGGGGTAAATGCTCTTTCTGAGGGTGGGACAGCTTTAGTATTCTGTATCCTGTTGGTGGGAGCTCAGGAGCTTGGGGAATTGCCTTGGTGACCGAGTAGCCGCAGGCCATTGTTTATTAACCTTGGGCTTTCTTCGGTAATACAATTCCTGTAAGAACTCAGTAGGCTTCAGGTGATTCTAGTCAACTCCATGGACTAAGAACACGGCCAATGATATTTTCTAGAAATAGATTGTGGGCCTGAGAATTCCTGACCCGCGCCAGGGACTTCTACATGATGACCGTCCTCCTAGACCTCAGATGAATGACCTCTGCCCTGCGGCGATTAAAAATAATAACCTTGGGTGGGAAGGCAATATCCATAATCCAATCTTGGCCATCTGGGTTTTTTACTTTGTCAGGCAGAAACCACTTTATAAAAATTATTTAAGAGGAGCCTAGAAAATTAAGCTTGTTTTTTGACTCACATGGATCTGCTCTACTGAATTACCCATTTTCCTTTTTAAGATGGTCCGTCATTCGTCTTAACTTGTTTCTTTCCCATGGACCCTCACTGAAAGGCATACATTGGTGTTTCTACAATTTTCCCTAATACCAAAGCCTCCCTAGGCCCATGATCTGTGTTCAAGAGCAGCTGCTAGTTTAAACTATTGCTTCGCAACCTCATAAAAAGAGTCACTGATTTCCCAGTCAGGTCCCTCAACACCACATGCAGCACCTCCTCCTTTACTCATTTCCTCATTTTAGGCTCTGCTACTTTCAGCATCCCACTTCTGCATCAAACATCTGTATCAGTAAAATTTTAGTTGCTAGAAAAAAAAAAAACAACCAAATCTATTGGATTTAAGGAGAAATTGAATTTACTGAAAGGATATTAGGTAGGATTCATGTAGGGATGAAAAAACAGGGCCAGAGGATGCATAGTCAGTTACAATGGAATGAATCCCATGCAGAACTGGCTAGGTGAGAACATGACTTCCTTTGCCACCAAGCACAGAGCTCTGCAGCTCACATTGCTGACACCACCAGCACAGAGAACTGGTGCTGCCATTGCCACTGCTACAGATATTGCTCTGGAAAATTAATCTTGCTGCCATAGCCCTTGCCCTAAGAAATATTTTTTTGCCATTTCACATTCCAGATCACAGCATAAAGTCTGGGAAGTTGCATCTCATTGGCTAAGCTTAGGTCTCATGCATGCTCTTGACCTGCAAGGCAGGCTGGAAAAATGAGGAGCTGGCATAAGTTTCTAACTCCAGCTCATAAAATGGGAACTCCCTCAAGTAGAGAAGTGGCTCAGATACAGGGCAATCAGAAAGAATGAGAAGTATTTCCTACGGTTCTTTTAAGCAATTTGAAAATGTGCTATCGAAACTTTTCATAGAAAGTTAAAACCTATAATTCATATTAATTCTTCGACAAATGTTTGTTTTGTGCTTCTCATGTGTCAGACATGATGATTAGTTAATTTTCTGATCTTTTCAATGAGATCAGCATAAAATATCTGAAGAAAATAGACAGCCAAAACTGACAGTGAGAGTCTCCTTTTCCTGGGCATCATCTATGACTAATGCTGTCAGGTGCATCCCCAAGATGAGCCTCAATACAGGCCATAGCATATTCCTGCAAAAGCTTAAGTCCCCCCATTTCGTTAGGAGGTTTCCACTAGGAAGTAGGAATCTGGAGACTTTGTAATTTTAGTTTCAATTCATTGGGATTAGAATTTCGTTACAGATACAACAGCTTCTCAACAATGCTTACTTACTGACCCAGAATAAAGGCCACAGAAGGCAAACGCTCCCTATTCTAGGATATACCCCACACTCAGCCTAAGTCAGCCTTCAAAACACTTGCTTCCACTGTTTCCTTAAAGCTTTAATGCCAGCTAACTCACAACCTATCATTTTTGCAAAAAACAAACAAAACAAAACAAAACAAAACAACATCCTAAAGAACATAAAACAAACTCTTGTGGCTATCCATTTTTCATTATTATTTTATACTGATAATTTTCTGTGTTTCCTCACCCCCGGCCAGCCTCCTACTATTCAACTTTCTTGTAATATTTTATATTTTTAAGAAATTCCATTTTATGATGAACACAAATTCCATCATTTTAATTATCTTCACAAAAGAGTTATCATACCTTCTTGATTTGATTCAAACGTGGTTTTCTCCCAAGAATACAATTTCCCTAGCCCTTTTCAGCACTAGGCTTTGGTACCTATCTGAACGTGATATGGAGGGGAGGGAATTCCCAGGTCTGCTTCAAAGCATCATTTTCCCCTCATTGTGTAAATATCCCTTGTCCTGGTAGAGTTAAATTATTCAGCTTGACTACCCTCTTCCACAAATACAGAGAGTCTTTTATTCTCCTTACATTTTTCATCTTTACCCCTAGTCCAGCCATTTTCCTAGATGGCCTGTTCGTCCATGTGGACAAGCCCAATATTCCAGGCTGACGGTCCCTTGTCCTTTTCACTTCAATAACTGGCAATCTCATTTTTCTCCATACCCTTGACTGCTCTCAGGGGATGTTGTCGTCCCCAGGGACAGCTTCCTCACTGAAGCCTTTAACTCAGATTTCTCATTTCCTAATCATGGTCTCCTGAATTCCAGTATATTCACTCATTATATCTGCTACATTTATTCTTTGACTGCATTGAGACATAAAGATGCTTAATATCTTGATTTTTCTCCCAGTTTTGTCAATCTCTCTGGGTTTTCATTTCTTTCCATATCTAATCTAAATCTAAGGGCCTGAAAGCTTATTTTCTTATCTATTCTTTCCATTTTCTTGCCTCATTATATTTACACCTTTTCTTCCCTCTCAACTCCCTAGGTAAACCCTAATCTGTCTACTTTGTCTGCAGCTCCATGTAGGTCCACACATTAGGTGCTTAATATATATTGAATTAATTTGATTTGTTGCAAAATTATACTTGCTGCGTTAGTTGCTGTCATTGCCGTAAACCATTGTAGAGCTGAACATTTTAGCTGCTTTTGGGTTACTGAGACTCTGTTACAATCAACTTCCTGATAGGCAGTTCTGAGGAGTCTTCCTTCATCTCTTTCTAACAGTACATTAATATCAATGGTCAGCTACCAGAAACTTAATTTATTCGAAGCGAATTAAGTGTACTTTTAAGTAATTCTTTTCAACATTCTTAGTAACTTCTCTGTTCCAGGGTATGGAAGGAAGTTACAGAGCATAACAATTGACTCTCCACATCATCAGGGACACCTAGAGAGCTCACAGTATTGAAGCTGAGTCTTGAACTCTGAATAGATATTCTGGAAGATAAAGTGAACAAAAAATTTCAGGGAAAAAGATATGCAGACTCAGAAGGTGTGAAAGTGTATGGTGTCTTTGAGAAAGGGCTGAAGAAAGCAAGCCATATCTTCCAAGTGCTTATTTAAGCCAGCCTTGCATAAAGGACTTTAAATACATTACCCACCAAGAAGTTCAGTGAACTTGAAAATAGGGAGAAAGAAGATGCTGGAAGGTGGTAAGATGAGACTGAAAATTTAGCATAGTGCAGGGTTCAGAAAGATCTTTTGTAAAACTTAGAGTTTTTAGTTTTACCTATAGGTCATGGGAAGTTATTTTAGGATTTTAAATAAGAAACACCATGATCATAAATATATACATTTTTGGAGACTCAGTGATGACAGTAAGTAGGAAGAATCCAAAATGTCTAATAACATGAACCACGTCTATCTACATCACTATTGCTTCTCTAGCACCTACTATTGTACTTTACATTCAATAAAGAGTTATTGCATGAATAAATGAATGAATGAGACTGAATGTTGAACGAAGAATCAAGAGGCCTTTGCAAATAGTTTAGGTTAGAAAAATCTGATATAAAACCATGGAGGTGAGGGTGGAGAAGAGAGGCCAGAAAGACGTGGGGGGAATTGGATTTGTAATTTAAGAGGGAGAGGAAAATTTCACATAACAAAAAGATTCGATGCTAGGAAATTCACTTTGGTTTTGTAATAATAATTTTACCCCAGAGGATTTTATATCATCAATTGTTAATGAGCTAATGTATGGAATACATTATGTTAATGAATTAAATACACTTGAGGGTTGTATTTGACTTCATGCCACAGAAAGTTCTAAAACTTAGGTTTAAATACATTGAGGCTTTTACTTTCTAGTATAAAAAAGTTAGAGCCAGGTCCAGAACTGACGTAGCATTCTACAATGCCACGAAGGAGTCAATTCTTTCTAGCTTTCAGCTTTGTCATTTTTCTTAACATATGTGCTATAGGGTGAATGTTGGTGTCTTCCTAAAATTCAAATATTGAAGCCTAATGCGTAATGTAATAGTATTATGAAATGGGGCCTGTGGGAGGCGATTAGGTCATGAGAGCAGAACACTCACGATTGGCATTAGTGCCCTTGTAAAAGAGGCCCCACAGGGTTCCCTCCCCACTTCTACCATGTGAGGATACCACAAGCTGGCTTTCTGCAGCCGGCAGGAGGGCTCTCAGGAGAATCCAACCATGCTGGCACCCTGATCTCAGACGTCTGGCCTCCAGATCTGTGAGCGATAAATTTCTGCTGTCTACGAGTCACCCAGTCGGTGGTACTTTGTAATAGCATCCTGAACAAACCGAGACAGTATGGCTTTCACCTCATAGCCACCAACCAGAGTTGGGTACATATTCCATGAAAGACAAAGGGAAGGACCCAAGGGTGTGCATGGCCTGATTCTACCCCCTTGCGTGTTGTCCTAAAAGCTCTATCCAATGGGCTGCTGCTTCATCACATTGTCCCCTGCTGCCAATATGGCTGGGGAAAAATTGGTTTTTCATGACACACACTGCAAGCCAGAAACAACAACAACAACAATGAAGCAAACCAGGGTTCTCTCAAAGGGAAAGAGGGTTGAGCAAACACAGGCAGGCAACCATCAGCAGTGTCTGCCATAGCATGTAAATGGAGGTGGCACTCCGTGATGGTTTTGACCATCTCCGTCTTAGAAACACCAGGGGGTTTCCTGGTGCTTCTTTCTGGTACTCCTAGAATAGAGGGTTCAAGGTGATGTTAAATTTAAGGAAACTGAATGAGGGTGCCACAGAAGAGAGATAATCACCCTATCTAAGTTTCTTTCGTTTATTAAGAGAGACTGTTTCATCTTCTTAGTTCTTGAAGACACAGTTCTCCTGTTCCTTTATGGACCTCAATCTCTAGGCTGAAATGGAGCCCAGAGCAGCCCCTTTGTCAGAGGCCATTCTTCTATTTGACCCTCTTCAGTCCTAGAGTTTTTGTTCAATACTTTATTTCACTAATAACCCAGTGGAAGTACTGATATCACATTTTTGTGCATCCCCAGTTTTACTAAAATTTTATAATTAACCAGTTTCTTTTTGTCTTTTAAAAATATAACCTCTGCCTTATCAATAGAAAATGAGGTTACAGTTAGTGTATAGAGACAGTTGGTAGTTAATAAGTATTTACTATGTCAGTAAGTGTCTACTGTGCTATAAACTTCCATAGCCCTTTGAGCTTTCTTTCTTCTGGGCACAGCCCAAACCTAGGCTGCCAGCCAGGGCCATCAGCCTACCACTCTGGTTTTTCCCATCAAACACTTTAAATTCCATGACCCACAAGCTTTTGGTTATGAGAAAGAGAGGGGCAAGAAACCATCACGTGTGCAGTGAGAGCCCATTCGGACAGAAGCCATTACAGTTGCAGATTGAGAGATATGTCTATTAGTAGAGATGAATAAAACCATGAGATGCCTCATGTATACATTCAACATGATTGGTTTCATCTGTCCTGCAGGAAAGATAGTTTCTTCTCTGAAAATAGTTATGTGTCAAGAAAGGGGCTCTTACTTATATATAACTGTCCCTTTTGAGCACCGACGTCACATTTTACCCATCCCCTTTTAGTATAAAGCAAAATGTAGATATAAAATGATTTAAATGAATATAGCCACACCATCTTGCCTGAAGATGTACTGAAAAATTAGGCTATATGTCAGGGGAAAGATTTTTTACCCAGTCAGTCAGTAATTTAACTTCTCTCTAACCTCCGTTTAAAGACATATTGATGCCATGTTTCTTCCACCAGCCAGTTAAATTCTAGTTTTTTTGATGGTTTATGAAACAGAGGTTCTTTATCAAGATAACACTGTAGAATAGCGTGTTCCATGTGGCTACAAAACTGACAGCTTTATTCCTCCTGTTCATTTCAGTGGGTGCATAGAATTTTTAACTCAAAATTACTCTAAGATGTCCTAAGAAATGAGATTGCAGGTAGACAATCTCTCTCTTCTAAATAGTCCCCAAATCAGCAGCTGGTGATAACAAATGATTACATAATTAATGTGTACTTAAAAGGAGAAAAAAATTTTCTTACCTGTGTTAGAAAGACGTGGCTTACAGGGGAGCAGGGGAGCTATTCTATCCAAGTTCAGAGCATGAAGGAGTATCATGGTTTTAACAAAGCAGGAAGAAAATGATAGAGATTTCCTTACAAATCATTTGTGTGCCTATTTAAGACTTCCTGGCACATTCCTTGGCTGTTATATTTTGATTAACTGGGTTGTGGAGTTATCATGCAATGTATAGATTTCTCTATGTAAAATAATTCCAACCTACAAATCAAACCTAAACTAATAGTCAGTGTTTTGCGCTCTTGATTGGGCCAAAAGCCTTAACAAATTGCAAAAAATATGTCAAAAGACAGATTGAGTTGGTTTGTTGAATTTAGGGAAATGCTTGGTCTGATAGTTAATCAATGGAAATACCTGCAATTGAAAGATTGCATTATTAATTCTCTATACAATTTATCTTTCTTTCTTCATCTCTTTTAAATAAAGGCTTAGAAATTACTGCCTTTGCCAATGAAGTGACCCATTTAGCATGTAGCTTTTTTGAAACAGGGATGACTGACTGGCAAAACTCTTAAGAAGGCTGAATCTTGCTTCTGAAAATCATCCTTGGATTTTATTTTGTAAGTTTCTTCCCAATCATGGCATATGAAAGAAGAAACGAATGTGGGTAATATTACTCTAATAATTTAAAATAATAAATTAAGAAACCTAGGTGAATATAGGCAAAACTTTTAAGAAAAAGACTTAAGGTTTTCACTGATTTCATGAAAAATGGGCATTGTTATGGCCAGTAATCAGTAGATATTTTTGCCTCATTTATAAGAATAATAAATTATAAATATAAAATTATAGAATATAATTATTACTCAGAAACTATGCTTCCTGAGCTGCTGCTGCTTTTTTTTTTTTTTTTTTTTTTTTTTTACAAAGAAATAGCTGGGGATGGGGATAAATAAGTGACATTCAGAACATTAAGGATAAAATGTAAAGTCCATTTAATTTAGCATGTACTCTGCCCAAATTTTAAATGATGATATACTTATTTGATTTTTTCGTATCCTGTGATTATATTAGAACAATAAGTCCTAAAAAATTACATTAAAAGTACATCTAGTATAACAGAAAGAAAGTAGAAATTAATGACAAAAGTGGAAAAAGGAAAAAGGGGACTAAAAATTGAGAATGAGCTATTAGGGATAACAACCAAATGTATGAGCCCTTATTTGGATATTGATTTGACTTGACTATATATACTGTATAAATGTATCTTTGAGACAATTTTGGAATTATGGATATGAACTAGATATCTGATGGTATTTAAGGAATTGCTATTAATTCTTTTAGGTGTGATAATGGCACGATATATATATCATGTTATCCATTTCTAACTGATATGGTGTACATATATGCCCAAGAATCTACTGTTGAAATAGCATAACATCTGGAGTTTGCTTTAAAATAGTTTAGAAAATAAACAGAAAGGGTGACAGAGTATAAATAAAAACCAATTGATGAATGTCATAATTGTTCAAGCTGAGTGATCAGTACAAAGATTTTCAATATTATTCTTCCTGCTTCTATTAATATTTGAGAATTTTCCACAATAAAAATTATAATCTACATTCATTGCCTTACAAGTGAGCAGATATACAAATTGGAAACTGCCTTTTCTTGTATTGGTGATTATGTTAGGCATTTTTAACAAGGAACTTCTTAGAGATACACACATAAAGCTAGTCACTTTTGTCCAAGTATAATTTTATTTTCTCTGTCCACAGTTGGCAGAGAATTAGAGGACAAGCTGGTCGCAGCATTGTTGCACTAGGTTTAAATCAGTTCAAGCAGTCTACTAACACCAGATGTGATGGTCCGCCCCAGGCTGTGAGGATCCAGGGAAGTGCCAGGATTTTCTTCACTTTCTGTTACTTTGTGGGGCTGAGAGTGTGTGTGTGTGTGTGTGTTGGGGGCAGGATGCCTTTCTGTTACCTTCATAGCGGGGAGGACTAGGGGGAGAAATGGCTGTGATCAGGAGCCCCTTCCTGTCTTTACCTTTTCCAAGGGAACCCAAGAATCCATTCCAACTGCTCTGGACAGTGCATGAGAGAAAGAAGAGTGATCTCATTTTTGCTGTTACAAATGTACAGGGAGAAATGTTCTTGGTCTCATACAGGAACAAGTGATAATTTCCTTGTAGAATCAAGATACTCTTCCACAAAACATTACTAGGTATTATGTGGAGAAGCATGAGGAATGGGCATATGGCACATGATTTTGAGAACTATTTGGTTAAATACATTAAGCATTTTTTTTCATGTAAAGTAATATGTGTGTAACACCTTAATACATATGACAAAACTCCTTAGAAACATGTGTGGGGAACACTGAACATAATAGTTTCCAAACTGTTTTGATCACTAACTCTTTTTCCAAGAACATCATGTGAGACTAGTATTTCTTGGAATACACTTTGGAAAATGCTGCCCTTGACCAAACCATTTTCAACTCAAGCCTAGAGTGTACAATGTACTCCTGACTTCAGTCTCTCTTTCTTCTTGGGTCTACCATAGCCATATTCAAGCTCTTTTGTACACTGATTTATTAAATGGCACAGATTTATTGCCTACTGTGTGACTACTCTCTGCTTGGGGCTAGAGATACAGAGATGACTAAGACATGTGTTCTACCCTTAAAAAGTTTATACCGTACCTGAGGAACCAGACACAATGAAATGATCAGGTTAAGTGTTCACAAGCCATATGAATATGGCACTCAGCAATGATGGCACAAAAAAGGTGTGAATGTATCCTGAGGGCAGAACATCCTCTGAATAAACTGTAGCTACCACCCACTGACTGCTTATCTGATATCCATTCCCCACCTTTCAGCAGTCCCCTTATTTCTAAATGGAAACTTCTTGTGTTGCTTGAGAAGCTGACTCTCTACCAGTGCTAATCTATAACGAGGATAAATTCAGGAGCAGAGAATAGGCTGAGACAGACCAGTAAGAGTGAATTTCAGGAATTGTGCCTGGAATTTTGTGAGCCTTAATTTTTGCCTATTGATATACTGCAGCTATTTCTGTCTGCTACTATGAGTAAAAAACAGCCTGGAACAAGGCAGAATATAGAGGAGCACAGAGCTGAGAGAATCACAAAGAAATGAGCCAAAGACTATTGGATTAAGTACATTAAAGCCTACCCTACTGCTATACTTTTCAGTTCTCTCAGTAACAAATTTTCTTTATTGCTTAAGCCAGTTTCTCTTAGGTTTTCTGTTTCTTGCACAGAAACATCCTGTGATGTATTCCTGTGCCCATGTGTCTGCCTTGTCATTCTCTCCAGTGAAAATAGCCACCTTTCCACTAACCTAGGTCCTACTCACATCGTACCCACACCCTGTATCCCTCCTGGATCAGCTGAGTTCACAGTGCTCTGTCCTTCCTTTACCACTTATTTGTACTATGTTCACTTAGCACTTACATATTTCTGTGTTCACACACACACACACACACGAAAACATATATGTCTTGTCTTGTGAGACTATAAATTTTTAAACAATAGATATTATAACTCATTATATTAGATGGAATAATGTACTTTGTAAACATTGTTGAATAAATATTAAACTTACACATATACCCCATTTCCTGCAATTCTTAGCACAATGCCTAACATATAGCAGAATCACGAGAGTTGTTCATATTTTACTTCTCAGGTCTCATGCCATCTTGGCATAACTCTTGATTCCTCCCAAGTAAGAGTGGTCGCTCCCCCTCTTGTGCACCCATAATATTGTCACAGCTATTACATTGTTGCTTTCATTTATTTCTGAAGCTCTTCCCCTGCTAGATCGTAGGGACAGAGGCAATATTTTTCCATCTTTGTTTCCCCAGCACTTTATCAGTTACATAGTAGATATTCAATAGATTATGTTAAACATAAGAGAAAACGAATTAGTTTATTTCTAGTTCTTACACAGTTGCTAAAATATCTGTACAATTCCAGCTAATATTATAATATCTCTGTTCAAAGATATTATATATATATATATATATATATATATATATATATATATTTATATGGTAAGCTAAGTGGTAAATGGGCTTAAGCAGTATGTTTCTCTCATTCATTCAAAGGCAAAGCATATTAGTTCTAGAATAATCTTATTAGTAAAACTTGTATGTCAAAGTTTAATGCTTGATAGTAATTATTTCTATGTCTGGGTGACAACATATACTAACACCACTTTCCTTACTGTGATAAAATGGAATGTATTAAATCAAAGAATCTATACATAAAGTAGAAGAGAAGTATTAAAAAATCCTTTGAAATCGCCATGACCCTTTGATAAATATTGAGTGCACTCAGTGCGATAGCTGGAATATCAAATGCCCTGAGTGATTTGCTCAAAGAGATAACATTTCATTAAGAGAACCCAGTAGCAAAAAAACCTAGCCTTCTGTCAAGCCTTGTATTTTTTTCCCATTCCCAAGTTTTCTTGATTTGTCATAAGTTTGCATCTATCTAGACCCTGCTTTCCATGCTTTTCGTCTTTAATGATGCCTTCACACCTCTGCCATTTGCTGTGATCGTCTAAAATATTTCTTTTCTAATTTCTGTAATTTTTACCAGCCATGTTACTCTTTACCAATTTTCTTTGATCATCACTCAGAGAGGCTTCCATGTTCTTTCCTGAATTACAAAACAATTTTTTTTTGGTTGTGAGAACACCATCATAACCACAAACTAGGCACCAAGTCCCCATGTAAGGATAATTTTAAAGAAAGAAAGAAAAGCTTTCCACTAATATATTGGTGACTGCCAAAGATTTTTAAAGAGCATTTATAATGCATTCTAATACAGTCATAGCAGCAGATAATAATATAGAACATGATATTCAAGGTGTGATGCATGGACCATCAGCCTCAGCATCGCCTGGGAGCTTGATAGAAATACAGATTTTTCAGGCCCTGCCTTAGCTCTTGAATCAGAATCTACATTTAATATGATCTATAGTTAACTTATGTGTACAATAATGTGTAGAAAGCACTAAATATAAGCATAAAAAGGCTTTTAAACACCAAAATATTTTTAGTGGAATTGCTGACAGCTTTTATTCTTTATATTGCACTTTCTAAGATTTCTGCTAAGAAAATCCCGAATATTATTTCAAAAAATAATTAAAATACAGTCTCAGTTAGTTTAGAACTTACAGACTTATAGGGATGACACACTTCTATGAAAGCCCAGAAATGAGTGTGGCTAACTCAATATGGTAAACCAAGAGAGGCTTTAGTTTTCCCAAATTTTTTTTTTAAAAAAAAAGAATATAATATCTGCACTTGACTACCTCCCAAGGATACCGCAATGTTTAACACTGTTATTTATGGAACACAGTAATACACATTGAGAAAGATCTGTGTAAGCAACATTCTTGCAAATAATGTTTTGATGAGCATTTCCTCCAGCAAATATTTTCTCTATTATAAAATGTTCAAAAGTATGCAGAGATAAACATAATTACTGGAGACTTTGTAATTATGCATGCAAGCTGAGTGCAATCCACAGTAAGCTTAGAGTTACATTCAGAAAAGACCACAGCAATTCACTGGAGCTAAGAGACACAGTACTCCGTAGCACAACAACCAATAGAATTCTACTGACCAGCAGTACGCCTAACCAGAAATAAAAATATTTTTATTGGCTTTATTTTTAAACAATATTTAATGTTGCAATCAGTTTTTATGTAGAAAAACTGCAGCATTTATCTAGAAGTATAATTGTTTACTAAATGTATTGCAGATTGGTATTTTATGACTGAAGTACAAAGTTGACCCTAATTTTATATAGTTATTTGATATAAACACGTTAGCATCGTAAAAAGTATGTATTAAGTGCCTCTTATTAAAGAATATGGCCCTATCCACTAAGAATGTATCTACTCTGCAATGCTTATCTTTACTATTCTAGTTTAGGTCAAGCAAGATAGAGTCGAGTTTATGTGTATGCCAATATGTTCTATAAGTTATGTTGAGAAACAAACTGCAACAAAATTATATATATATTTGATCATAAACTAATTAAATTAGATTAAATTTTGTCATAAACTACATTATATTATTATAAAATATATTTTTTGCTATAAACTATACCACATGATAACAAAATAAATATTTGTTCCTGTTCTATGAATAATACACTAAGAAATGCCTTATTGAGGTCCTTCTCACTCATCACCAGATGCTCTTAAATAGTCCTAGAATTTATAGCAATAAACTTTAGAAATCACTGAGGCCTCAAAAACGACAAATGAGATCAAGGACAGAGAGAGGCTGGCATATACAGTAGATAGTTCACCAGTAAACACATCAGTCAGTCAACAGTATTTATTTCCGACTTGATCAAGAACAACTTGGAGTGTAGTTTTAACTTCATTGGCAGGTTATTATGCACTGTGAGTTGACAGGCTTAGTTTCAGGCCAAAGAAGTTTGGGCTGTTGCAAAGAACAGTGGGAAGAGGCAGCAAGGGTCAAGTAACAGCCTTGGAACTTTTAGCTCGGAATGGTGCTAACACTGGCCAGCCTAATGACTTTGACTCGTAAGACCTTTTAACTTCGCCGTAGGTCATCTGGACTTCTGTAGTCAGAACAGAGATGAGCTAAGATTGTTACTGTGACTAATGATTGGTGAAGCATTTTAAAGTAGTGAAGTTTTTATATACACTAGTTGATATTTTATCCTTTAAATGTGTAATCATATAGCAATTACCAGACTCTTGCAGAAAAAGAACAAATAACTCAGAAACACAATCCTAATGATCATCTTTTCAGAAAGTTTTTTCTTAGGATAAGAAAAACTGTAATTCTTTAAAATTATAATAGTTTATTTTGCAGGCATATGCTCATTTTAATCTGTGACAATTGTAATATATTTCACTTAAAACTTAGTAAGCTAAATTCTTCTTACTTAGCCACCTTTCCCTTCCTAAGTGTTTATATGAGGCCATGAAGCTTAACCAAAGCCCTGTTTTTAGATGTAATAGAACACTAGGTGGATCCTGGTTTAGAGTCCTCCCCAGAAGACCAAAAGCAGTAGCCCTGGACTCTGAGACGGCTTGAGAAAAAGTGGCTGAATATCCTCAGAAAGGTGATGGCAGAGAGTGCATTCAGAGACCAGAAGTGTCCTGAGGTTCAGAGTCACTTCATCTAGGTAATGTTGAGAGGTGAGGATACTGGCTACATGACACCCCATGATGGGGTGTAGGGCAGAGGAGTTAATCTTTTTTTCTTTCCTCCAATCCCTCCATATACCTCCATGTGCTTCTTAAGTGCCTTTACTTGTTTATTTAAATGACATTTTACTTACATTAAAAAAATAGTTAAGACATATAGTGCTTATTATGTGCCAGCCATGGCCTAAGTGTTTATTTATATATTAGCTCACTTAATAATACTGATTCTATAAGATACGAACTTTCCCCTTTTACAGATGAGGAAACTGTGGCACAAAGAGATGAAATAAATTGTTCAAGGACATAGCTACTAAGTGGCAGAGCTGTGGTTTGAACCCAGGACTTTAGCTAACTGATCTTGTGCTCCTAATTCCTGCCATCTACTCCTTCATTGTGCAGCTCTATTAAATGAGATACCACACAAAAATATAAAACATAGGACCTGTGCACAGAAGATGCTTAACAAATTTCAGCTCCCTCGTGTAAAAATGTTGATGTATATGCTTACTTCTAGGGAGAGCAGACTCCATTGTTGTCAGAGGTTAAGATGGTAGGACCAGCAGTTAGTCAGCTTGGGTTCAAAGTCCTGCCATACTTTATTAGCTATGTGGCCATGGACAAGCTACATAAGCTTTGTGTGCCTAGTGTCCTCATTTGTGAAATATGATACCAAGAGTAAGGATCTCCCAAGGTTGCTGTGAGATTGAATGAGCTATCATGTAAGTTCTTGCACAATTCTTAGTACATAGTAACCACTCACGAAATTTTGTTGTTATTTTGGAGCCTATATGGACTGATTTAATATCCAGTATTCCATTGGGAACACAGTAGACAGTAAGTAAATATTTCATGACAAATGGCCATATGACTTAATTTGCTTGAGTTTGGTTTGCCCCAGGCATGACTGGGGGCTGGAGAGGTTGTATAATATTTTCTCTCTCCCCTAAGGATGCCAGGATGACCCAGCAAACCCTCGTTCTGGCATCTGACAGTGATATGCTAAGCTGCTTGGGCACTGTCTGACTTTAATATGATCCCAACTCTGACACATTTCATGGTTTTAGATACTGACAAACCCAAGCCAGGTCAGTCCCGAGGTGCTGAGAGTTGCTGCAGATTGGGGAGTAGCCCGGAAGAGAATACAGTGATTTAACTTATGTTTGCTAAGTGCAATACATGTGACTTTCTAATGTCTAGACCTTACTAGCTGATAATTATTCCTTTTTTAAAAAATGTCTTTATAACAGACACAATGTTTATAAAACTGTCCTTTTGAGGTAGCATAAGTTTTGGGAGTAGCTTTGGAATAACAAAAATAAGGAGAGAAAAAGTGGTTTAGTGTAGTTTTGATGTTTTGTATACTTCTTAGATAATTAGGGTATTACTAAGTATATTAATTTGTGTATTTTATTCATGCTGTCATTTATTTACCTAACAAATACTAATTAATTACATACTGTATGCCAGGCACTGTTCTAGGAGTTGAGGATGTAGCAGTGAACAGATCAAAATTATATCAATGAACTAAAAGAAAATTTACATTAGAATTATATTACTTCAATGTAATAACACTTTTCTGAAAATACTATGGAGTTGATAATCAAGTGTAATAACAAGAAATTCTATAGCTCTAAGTCTCATTATCTTTACTAAGTTGTAATAATCAAAATATTTTACTTCTTTTAAAAATATATCTATGAAACTGTTCAATTATTATATCTGACAAAATGTGATGGTGAAATCAGGGAAATTTAACAGGAGTCAGTTTTTCTAAACCAGCATTTTCAATATTATTTTCCATTGGCTGTTAATAGATATTCAGCTCAAAAGCAAAATGTGACTTTCTTGCATAAATAATTTGGGAAATATGTTTGTGCCTTATGAATATCCAAGCATGAAAAATGATACTCAGGGTTTCTCAAACCTATTTGATCACAGAAACCTCTTTCTGGTGCATCTTTTTGTCGGACAATTATTTTACTAAACACATTTTGTAAAAAAATATTTGCTAAGCCTCCTCTGTCATTTATTTTCAAGGCATAAAGGAAGTATAGACAATGGTAGGCTCATAGGGAAAAAAATCGAAGAACCAATTTTTCATCTTGTTTTGTAAGACAAGCAACAGGACAATAAAAAATGTACCCTAGATCAATAGCTTTCCTTTCTAAAGAATGTCTATATCTGGCACATGTTCTTCTTCACAGCAGTGAGGCAGCAGAGATGCCTCACTCTTTCCATTGGTGGCAATGACAAGCCTCCAACGCCTGGCTCCCTTACCTCAGGTACCTGACCTTGTAACTTGGGACTGCCCCCTCAACATCTCCCATTCAGCATCCTCCTTGACAGTCATCCTCCTTTCCTAGACTTTGTTCACACTGCAAGCTATGGAAACACAAAACAATTTGTTTTTGTTTTCGTTTTTGTTTTGAAATAGGTAATATGTTCACATGGTTCAAAATTCAAGTGGCACCTCAGTTCTCCAACCACCCAGGACAAACAATGTTGCTAATTTCTGGTGAATCTTTCCAGTAATATTTCATACATACAAGTGACATATGCAAGTACATATTTCTCCACCCACCAATGTATATTATTCATATTTTTTACACTTCTTTTTTCCCTTAACAAGTTATGTCAGAATTTACTTTTGACCAGTCCTTGAGGAGTTTCCACATATTTTTTTGCTTAATACGTTCAAATTTCTCCAGTCAATAGATGAGCCATGAGTAATTTAAGTAGTACACTATTAACATTATTATTTTAAAAATTTTGCTATTGCAAAGATAGTTGTAAAGAGTAACCATGTCAAATCCATCAATTCACCTGCTTGAGAGTATATCTGTAGTCTATATTCCTCAAGTATACTTTCAGTCAAAAGTATGTGCATTAGTAAGTTCATAGATATTGTCAAACTACCTTCCACAGGAGTTGTACCAATATACACACCACCAACAACATATAAAAGTGCTTCTTTAGCCTACACTCATGATAACAGTATACAAAACTTTTTGATCTTTGCAAATCTAATACGTGAAAAGTATACTGTAGTATAGTTTAAATTTGGAATTTATCCCTTGAAGAAACAATATTTTTTAAATGAAAAAACTTTTATAGAAATCATTCAAGGGTGTATTGCATACTTCCCTTGCTTTGTGGTACAGCTTATATTCAAGTTAATCCTCCTAATCTTTCTCTGATGTTATCATTATTGACATCAATTCTGTGCTCTAATGCAGTGATAACTTAAGGGGTAGTGATGACTAGAGGCTTTTGCCAGGAGTAGGACCTGGTTCTGAATACTATGCTGCTATTGTTTTCCTGACTACTTAATTTCTTTCAGCTGTTGCTTGTTATGTGCGTGAATATCCTCTTGGCTTCTAATCTGTTTCCTTGATTAATATTATATCATCTGAAGGAGAGAATAAAAGAGATTCCTAGTCTTCACAATAATAATTATAATAGCTACCATTTCTTAAATGTCTTTTATGTTTTAGGTACATATTTCTATGTGTTATCTTATAAAATCTTCATAGAGACCTTAAATGGCAGATATTATTTGTATCTTACTGAAAGATTTTTCTGATCATCAGGCTCTTGACAGTTTATAAATGGAAGAGCTGGGATTCAATATTCTAAAGGCCATATCAACTTTTTCTTCCCTCCAGCAGAAAGTGTATGAGTTTTGTGACAACTGTTTTCCCCACTGTTCAAAGACCCTTTTCTCTATGTTTGGATTCCCAGATGTGTCCTTGGGATCTGGGGTCACTTGACATGTGACCTCTGGAAGCACAGGGCACTACTCCACATTACGTTACACTCAATATGCTTTTGAAGCCTGAAGTTAGGAGTATCTTAATGCGAACCAAAAATAACTAAAAAGCTAGGTCAGCAATCATTTTAGCAATAAATGTCTGCTTCATTATATTGTGAACTCTCTAATGAATTCCCTTTTCAAAGGATTTTATGTGAAGCATGTGACAAGCAGTATATTCTGTTTTTGAATTAGCAAGGGTATTCAAAGAGCTTGGCATCTGTGGCATACAGGTGGCTGATTTATCATTTCCTATCCAGCTCAGCCACATCTGAAGCTCCTTTGCTGTTGTTTTATCACAAGATAGGATTATTGGTTCTTCTTGACTACTCTTAGTGCCACAGCATATAAATGCCCAAAGTGCCTAAAACAGTTTTTATTTTGTTGGGTTAAATTTGCGTTTTTTCCACTCATGTTTAACAAACTAGCTCCAAAGCATTCTGATGCAACTCTGGGAGTAGCTCATTTCCCCGGTTGCTTCTGAGTCTCCAGTGTCTGGCTCCCAAAAAGCCAGGTTCTTTGCAGGTTAAGGAGAGTCATGTGTGTCAGCATCTGGGAGACAAAGGTCTCTTGCTACAAGGAAATCGGTGGTCTTGGCATTTTCCTGGGATTGCCCTGCAGAAATTCTCCCTGGGTGGCTGCATAGCCTCTGCCCACATGGGCTGGTTTGAGGACATGCAGAGTGCCTGACTTGCACAGGTGGGCCATTCGTTCACTCCCTTAAGGCAAAACTTCTGAGAGTGTCAGCTTGGTCAAATCAGGGAGAGATCTTTGGTATATATAAGCTGTAAAATGTTTCCCTCCTCCAATAATTATTTTTACCTTCATCAGTTTCACTTTAAAAACAGGAATGATTTGAATTCCCACTTTTAAATGTTTATGATTACAATTTTTGAAGGAAATTGTAAAGCTTTGGGATTGTCTCCTTTCAATAAAAATCACCTAATTTTACTGGACATCATGGCTTCTTGGTTCATTATCCATTTTAAAACCTCAACAGACATACTCAAACTTATTACTAAGCTTTGTAAATAAAAGACAGCAAACTAATGAGCACCTGATGAACTCATCCTTTCCCAAAAAGCTGAAGAACAATTCAAGTCGAATACTTTAAATATTGACTACATTTTAATCCTTTTTTTTTGAAAAAAAAAAAAAAAAGGAAAATAGAAGCAAATTACCAACACAGATCTGCAATAAAAGTGAACCAAGCAATCTGTTAGTGAGTAACCTTCCTGTGCCCCAAATACTGCCTATAACGGTTGTTCCAGTTCAATTCATTTTGCAAACTATATTGTGTTTAAAAACCACAGTTTGTTAAACTCCTAGAAGTATAACAGTTTAAACTAGTTAAGGATATCTGATCTTCCAAATTTCACTGCAGCCCCTAGTTCTCCTTTTAAAAAATTACTTTTTTTTAGCAATCTATGACTACCCATTGGATCTGTTAAAAAGATATTATAAATGTGTAAGGTGTTGAGGCTCTGTAATATGATTTATGAATGTTTATTATGTTCTGGCTTCACATAGTGTGAGATGTGATTACAAGGTAATGAAATGGGTTTTGTATGTGGTATGAGAAATCAGTTTCATGACTTTATATTTCTATAGTTTGACACACTTATAAAGTAGGTCTAAGTTGCCAATTCAATGGCAAAATTATCTACATTTGGATATCTTACATTAAAAAGGAGGCACTGTTGTGATACTCTCATGCCATAGACACTTTGGGAAGCTAGAGAAATCTGTAAATTTCTCCCTATAATTTTAAAAATTCTTAAAAACACAGATTTTTCAAGAAAAACCACCT